>CM066996.1:47982055-48582055 GCA_033977485.1 Hydrangea macrophylla | reverse complement strand
ATGCATAGTGTTTATGCATTAGGGTTGACAGGTTGAGGATCATGAGTGATGAACATGACCAGTCGCCACATGCACGAATAGACCATTTATCATAAATTACAGAAAACATCAGAGATTTGGTACATAGTATAGTGAAACGATTGCCTCCAACACCCTCATTGGAGTCAGTGCCAATAGTCGTGGTATATGCACCTGAGAATTGGGATAGGACATCCGTGTTTGAATAGTTTACTAGAAATAAATGATGGAGTTTCACGGGACACTCGACACTACACTAGCAGCACTGGGTGATATATATGGAGAGAATTTTCTGATCTATTCTGATGTCTGATGTACTAAGATTGAGAATGCCAGTGACATGCTCAAGGGTGAGGCCCAGATATGGTGGGTGAATGTGTTGGACCAAGGGGCACCAATAACCTAGGAAGGGTTCAGGGCGGAGTTTAATCGACGATTCTTTCTGCGAGCCGATTTTAAAGAAAAAAAGAGGGAGTTTGATAATCTTCAACAAGGAGACATGACTATGACTAAGTACACATTGAAATATAATGCTTTGTTGAGGTTCGGGAAGGGTTTAGTGCCAATGGAAGAAAATAGAGCAGTAAAGTTTGAAGAGGGATTGAGAGATAATATCCATATAAAGGTGGAGACCTATAAACATTTGACTATTAGAGCGATATAACAAATGGCACTTGTGGTCGAATGTGGAAAAGGGAGATCAAGACAGAACTCGCAAGGAAAAAGGAATAGCGAGGGTGGTGACCAGAACCAAGGAGGAGCATTCAAGAGGTCATTTGTACTAGGCTTTGGTTCTAGTTTCAGTGGACCTAGGAAACTGGCGAGTAGTATACCATTGTGTTTACTTTGTAACCGACCACATACAGGTCGATGCTTCATGACCAACCCTCAGAACAAAACTTAAGGGATGAGTAGTGCAAGCTTTACATTAGATTCACAAATTAAGTGTTTTGATTGGGGTACCTTGGGACATCGAGCGAAAGATTGTCCCAGGAAGTATCCCCAACAAGGAACGAGTGCTATGGCTTCCAGTGGTTCAAAGCCTAATAGGTCAAATGATAGGAGGCCGGAGAGACACTACAACAAAAATGGGTTTTCGCAAAGAAAAAGTTCCTTGCTAAAGGTCACAATTTCATTGCAAAACCCTTTTGCAAGGAAAATTTTTCATTGCTCAATTCCTTGCAGAAGCTTCCTCTCTAAAGCTTCTAGCAACGAAAACAGATTTCCTTGCAAATTCTTACATTTGGCAAGGAAATTTTTTCCTTGCTAGTGCTCAAGTTTTTCGCTGCTAAATGCCTAATTTCCTTGCAAAAACCATGTCTTTGTGTTTGTAATTTGGACAATTAGCAAGGAAAAAACTTTGTTGCTAAATATCCAAGTCTAAGGCAAGAAAAAATGTTCCTTGTGAAAAGTCAATTTAAGCAAGGAAATCTTATATCCTTGCAAATAATATTAACATAAGGCAACGAAATAATTTCCTTACTAAAGGAGACTTTTAGCAAGGTAAAATTAGTTCCTTGCCAATTAAATAACTCTAAGATAAGGAAATAATTTCTTTGCTAAAGGCTATTTTTAGCAACGAAAATATGGTTCCTTGCCCATTTTGTCCTCTTAAAAGTAATCCCAACAATACCTGTGCAATCTAATATTTATTTTTAATCATGTAATATTTCAAAATCTGTTCAATTTATAAATATAGAATAATCCAAACTTGTCCAATATAAAATAATCTTAAATATCACATCCAACATTACACAAGTTTCATATATCCGAAAAATACATAATAGGTCACAAAAAAAAATCCAACATAACATAAATTTTCCTATATCCGACATCCTAGCTACTAAATAAGTCCCACAATACACATTTAGTAAAAAAAAAAATAAAAGTCTCACAACATAAAGACAATAATGAATTGTTGAATACTTTAATGAGCAATCCACCAACTCTACGCGCCATCTGCATAATTTTTTTTAAGAAAATAACGTTAATATCTTATAAATTAATAAAAGAAGAGAAAAAAAAAACACAAAATTACCCTATGTAACATCAATTTGAGCACATAGTTTATAGAGTCGAGTAAGTGAGAGTGTAACAGTGAATAAAAAACCAAAAACATGGTGTACATGAAATCTAATATCTTCTATACTAAAAGTGGACAACACTGGAAAGGCATTATAACACGGAATTACCCTACTTCTTTGTTCTCTCTCCCTCCCTCCCCTCTCTCTCTCTCTCTCTCTCTCTCTCTCTCCCTCTCTGTCTCTCTTCCTCTCGATTTTGGCTTCCTTAGTTCGTCTCTTAATAGTATTACCAAATTATAGGACAACATATTTTCTCAGAATCTACGACTCTAGAAATGTATGCTTTACAAGAAATGCATATTTTCAAACTCATCTTGAGAAAGATATTTCTCCTAACTTTTAGGGCAGCATCTAGGTATTTATTGAGTTCTCAAGAAATTAAAAAAAAAGAAAGAAAATTAGAGATATTCAAAATGAGAGGAGAGAGAGAGAGAGAGTCTGAGAGAGGGGGAGAGGGGGAGGGAAGGAGAGAGAGAGAGAGGGCGATTGAAGGAAGAGGGAGAGAGGGAGGGAAGGAAGAGGGAGAGAGAGAGAGAGAGAGAGAGAGAGGGAGGGAGGGAAGGTAGAGAGGGGGAGAGAGAGAGAGGGAGGGAAGGTAGAGGGGGGGAGAGAGAGAGATACTTTCAAGTAGGCCTTTAGCATTTTTTCTATTCGATTTGTGTTGTAGATTAAAAGAAAAGAAAGTCAGAATAAGCTTAGTATGAGAAGAAAGATATTTGAAGATGGTAATAACAAATACGTTAAAGGTTCACAAACTTGAGTATGCTGAACCACAAAATACGCAAAATAGTTAGAGCAATCGAGAATGAATATAAACATCTTGTAATGCCGCGCGCACATGAGGTGGGTAGAGCACTTAGCATTGAATAGGCAGGGAAAGAATCATATTACGAGACAAAGGGGATGAAGAATAAATAAGGATACAGGGGGAGTCTTTCCAGCACCGTAGACTTCAGTTGGTTCATGGATTCGAGGGTAAGGAAAGAAAACACTTTTCTTCATTTGATACTAAGAAAAATGGTGAGGAAAGTTGGAAGGAAAACAAACACAATCAGAAATAAGCTAAAAATAATTTTGACTTTCCTCGCTTTTTTTCTTAAATGGGTTAATGTTACACAAGCTTGTGCATGTTGAACCACAAAATAAGCAAAAATTAAAGAGTAACCGAGAACGATATAAACAGCTTGTGTTGGATTTTTATTATCTTATTTGGGCATTTTATTTCAAAAATCCAAACAAAGCATTTTTAGTTTGATGTGACTATGTGTCCCACATTGCGAAGATAGGAGACCTTGTGTAGTGGAAAGGCTCTCTCACGCGTGTGCAAGGGGGGTGCAAATCTCAAATTTGTATTGCTCGATTTGGCTTGAAAATCGATACTTGTGCGAGCATGTCGAATGCCGTCCGATTTGTACCATCGCACGTAAGGGAGATTGGTCACATTTTTGCTCTCTAAAATTACTTTTTGGTGAATCCATTTCACTGATTATTTTTAATGGAGAAGATGTTACAATTTTAATTGTACATGTGGAAAATGTTTGTCCTTAAAGAAGAGCTCATTGATATATCTTTATAACAGACATACGTTTACATTTGGGTATATAGAACATTGGTCTAAGTGTTTTGTTTAGAGATATATACATCATTTTTCATTTAAAAAAAAATAGATTGTCTTCTCATTCCAATATATACAGAAAAACTCTTCCTTTACTAGTTCTTCAGCATTTCTTCTTCTTCTTTCACTGTCATTATTGGAGCAATTCTGAGCACTCATATATTCTTCCAATTTGAGTGCACGTTTGGAAGATACTGATTGCTGAATCCCGGAGAGCATAGCGCTGAGACCTTGTGCATCGAGTCATTGACTCCGAGGGACGAAATTGTTCTTAAGGACAGTGCAAACTGTTGCACGCCTCAATCAGAATTCATAGCACTATCCTATTATTATCCAATAACTTGTTCACACATGAGGTCGGTAGAGCACTTAGCATTGAAAAATAGAGTCAGGCAATTTACAATGAGCAAAAACTGATTAAGAACACAATACTAAATATGTAACCAAACCTTAAAGAGACATGATAAATGCTTCTTCAGGATCTTTTCACAAGAAGGGAGCGAGTAATGATTATACTTGAGGTTGTTCATGTCCTTGTTTGGGGTCTTAATAGGTTTATGGAAACTTTAGGTGTCATGGTAGATTCTCTTTTTTGTACTATTTTTGGGTGACAAGACGTGACATCATTTTCAAAATAAGCACAAAGTCTAGATTTCCAAGCAACACTATGAGAACGCTAGAGGTGCAAAAAAAAAAAGGAATAAAATTGTATACCAGACTAGCACCAAGCAACAAGATTAGCATAAAGTATTCCAAGCCAAGGGAAGAAACAAAATATAAACGGAACAAATAGCCAGTTACATAATCATTATATCATCATTTACGTGTGTAACAAGATCTGAGGCTGGCACCAAAGCTTAGTAGGCACAAAATATAAATTTATTTTTTCCCTTTCCTAAAGCTAGGAGCATAAAACATCAATTACCTAAAACAAATATGGTTCTTTATTCCTCAAAGATGGTTATAACATCAGTAGTAGCAATTGATAAAGATAATAGTGTAAAGCATAGAGAGAACACAAATATTATTGTGTAAGGGATGATTTACAAAGAATACAAGGGGTCCTATTTATAGCTCTCTAATCCTAGCATATACAGGGAATATTCCTAATCTAAACTAGGAATGTAATCACAAAGGATATTATATTATTTATACAATATATGACATTATTACACAATATATGCTAACAGCCTCCCTCAAACTTAAGGTGGTAAAATGGATATCAACTTGAGTTTGGAAACTAAATCTTGAAGGCGTCCTGGAGAATGAGATTTGGTGAAGATATCAGCAGTTTGATCAGCGGAAGAGACAGATACAAGCCGAGTGGTGCCATTAATTAGATGATGACGCACAAAATGACAATCAATCTCAATGTGTTTTGTGCGTTCGTGGAAAACATCATTATGAGCAATCTGAATAGCACTCTGATTGTCACAGTAGATAGTAGTGGCGGTGGAGTGAACAACTCCTAAGTCCTCAAGTAACCAGCGGAGCCAGAGTAGTTCTTGGGTAGCATCAGCTAGGGCACGGTATTCTGCTTCTGTACTAGAGCGGGCAATGACAGTTTGTTTCTTGCTTCTCCAAGAAATAAGAGAGTCACCAAGGAAGAAGCAATAACCTGTAGTGGAACGACGATCAGTAGGATCTCCTGCCCAATCAGCATCAGAATAGGCACAAAGTTCAAGTGAAGAATGGGCAAAAAAGTGTAGACCATGAAACATAGTTCCTTTGATATATCTGAGAATACGTAGCACAGCTGCAAAATGGGACGAGCGGGGAGCAGAAAGGAACTGGCTTACAATATGAACGGCATAGGCAATGTCTGGTCGAGTAACTGTAAGATAGACAAGACTCCCTACCAGCTGGCGATACAGAGTGGGATCATCAAGAGGAGTACCATCCATAGGAGTAAGCTTAGAATTGAGCTCAAGAGGGGTAGGACTGGTTTTATTATCAGTGAGACCTGCACGGGAAAGAAGATCAGAAGAGTACTTTGCTTGGGAGAGGTAATATCCGTCAGTGGTAGAAGTGATTTCGAGTCCCAAGAAGTAGTTAAGTTTCCCAAGGTCTTTCATCTCAACATGCTGACTGAGATATGCCTTGAGATCGGAGATGCCGTTTACATCATCCCCCGTAATAATCATATCATCGACATAGAGAAGGAGTAGAATAATTCCTTCCTTAGTCTTGCGAATAAATAGAGCAGAGTCGTAGGAGCTAGAAGTGAACCCGAAGTTTCCAACAATAGTGCTAAATTTGGCAAACCATGCGTGAGGAGCCTGTTTGAGACCATAAAGAGCTCGACGAAGTTTACAGACCTGATGAGGAGAATGATGATAACCAGGAGGAGGGCACATGTAAACTTCTTCACTAAGTTCGCCATTGAGGAAGGCATTTTTCACATCCATTTGAAATAGATCCCAACGACGAATTGCTGCAACAGCAATGAGGCTACGAACTGAAGTAAGGCGAGCAACAGGGGCAAATGTCTCCTCATAATCAATACCGTACTCCTGTGTAAATCCCTTAGCAACCAGACGGGCTTTGTAGCGTTCAATGGACCCATCAGAGTGGGTCTTGACTTTATAAACCCATTTACACCCCATAACATTTTTCCCATTCGGAAGATCAACTAAGTCCCATGTGTGATTTTGATCCAATGCCTGCAATTCATCATTCATCGCTTTTTGCCAAAGCGGGTCAGAACAAGCCTCACGGTAGGTCTGAGGCTCATGATGGGATAAAATGGTAGAAAGAACAACAAAATCACGAAGACGGACTGATTGTGTTCTTACCCGTTCACTGCGACGAGGATGATCAACGGAAGCTGGTGCAGATCCATCAGGCAAGATAGACAGCTCAGGAGAGGGTAAGCTGGATGACTCAAGTTCATTTTCTTCATTTGGGTTTTGAGGTATAGATGTTGGAATGTGTAGTTCAGGGGAGGGTGAATGGGATAGAGATGGATTTATATCAGTGGTGTCGGGGAACAGGTCAGTGGAAGGATCAGTGAAGAAAACGGGAGTAGTGACAGGTGAGAGGTGAAACTGGGACATGGATGAGAACATTTTATGCTCCCAAAAGACAACATGGCGAGATATACGGAGACGTTTTGAGGAGGGATCCCAGCACCGATAACCTTTGTGTTCAATGCCATAACCTAAAAAGCAGCATAGGCGGGCCCGAGGTTCTAGCTTAGTACGTTCATGAGGCTGAAGGAGAATAAAACAGGCACAACCAAAGGTTTTAAGAGTGGTATAGTCAGGTGAATGGCCATACAGACGTTGATAGGGGGATTGATTTTCTATAGTGGGAGATGGAATACGATTCATGGTATAAACAGACGTAAGAGCAGCTTCCCCCCAAAAACGTTCAGGACATGATGCAGAGAGGAGTAGAGATCGAACAGTGTTGAGAATATGTCTGTGTTTGCGTTCAGCACGCCCATTTTGTTGGGAAGTGCCAGGACATGACCGATGAGGAAGGGTTCCATGCTGACGAAGGAAGTGAAGAACTTTAGAGTCCTTATATTCGGCAGCATTATCAGCACGGAAGACTTTGATATGACATGAAAATTGTGTTTTGACCATATTAGCAAAGTCAAAATATATCTGTGGTAATTCAGAACGACTATTCATAAGATAAAGCCATGTATAACGAGAATAGTCATCGACAAAAATCACATAATATCTAGATCCCCCCATAGTGGTAGTGGGAGATGGTCCCCAAACATCAGAATGTATTAAGTATAAAGGTGCAGAGGAAACAGAAATGCTTTTATTAAACGGCAATGCCGATTGTTTGGCAATTTGACAAGAGAGACAATCAAAATTGTCATTATTGACTGACCCTAGTTGACCACTAGACACTAAAGTTTTGATACGATCAACAGAAGCATGTCCCAATCGAACATGCCAGAGACTGAGAGAAGAAGTTGATGTCGTAGAGGCTGCCTTTTGAACTGACCGAGTTAGGTCTGATGGAATATGAAGGCTGATGAGTTCAAAGAGGCGTCCAGTCTTACGGCCTATCCCAAGAGTCTGTCCCGTCCGTGGATCCTGCACACAACAACCAGAAGCAGAAAAATTTATAGTGAGTCCAAGATCACAAAGTTGACCAACAGAAATGAGATTCATTGTGAGATTGGGAATAAAGTAGGCATCAGGTAGAGATGTGTGAGAGGTGGAGATATCTCCGATATGATTGACAGACATATGAGAACCATCAGCAGTATGGATGGTTGGTGTATAAATAGCGGAATTTTTGGTGGAGAAGATGGTGGGATCGGGTGTCATATGATTACAACAGGCAGAATCAAAAAACCAAGAAGAGGTACCTGGAGTGACAGACATGGCTGTGGAGGGTACATTACCAGAATGTGACAGAACCTGTTTAAGAAGGTCTTCAAGATGGGCAGCAGAGAAGACCTCAGTGGGGCAATGGCGGATGGACTCTCGGTAATTGTGGCAGCAGACTTATTTGAACCTTTGTAACTGGACCTGGATTGACCCCCTCGAGACGTGTTGTTACGAACAGTCCTGTCGGGATTCTTAAAGCAATCACTTTGATATTGACCAGGCCCTATCGTCTTACAATACTTGCAGACACGGGTGGGACAGTCCAAGAGAAGGTGACCAGGGAGTTTACAGTAGTTACAGATGATTGTAGAAGAGTGAGATTGCTGCGGTTGATGTTGCTGATTTTTATTACTGAAAGAGGACCCTCCGCGAACTGCTAGGACTGCATTGGTAGGGGAAGTTTTACGACTAGCAAGACGAGTTTCCTCTGATAGAAGCTCAGCAACAGCATGCTCTAGTGTGGGTAGAGGAGTGCGATGGAGAAGAGATGCTCGAACAGGCTCAAATTCATCAGTGAGGGCCATCAAAAATAGAATGAGGCGTTGTCGATCCCTATATTGAGAGAACTTTTCAGCATCAGAGGGGTCGGCTCATGTTGGTTCTGAAGAGGCAAGTTGATCCCAGACATAGTGGATTTCAGAGAGAAAGGTGTTGATAGATTGACCAGGTTGTTGTTGCATACGATGTAGATTCCGGAGAAGTTGGTATTGGTGTGCAAGATCAGCAGTGGTATACCGTTTTTCCAGAAAATCCCAGACAGACTTAGCAGTGGAGAATCTGCCAAATTGAAGGTGGATAGAACTAATAGAGGTATTTCGAAACCACGTGATGATTTGGTGGTTCTTACTGTCCCAACCTTCAAGACGTTCAGCGAATTTGCCAGCGTCTTCCCCGGTAGCTTGTTTTGGTTCAGGAATGTCGCCCGTGACATATCGCCAGAGCTTGCGGCCTTTGAGAAAGCTAGAAATAGCCTGGGCCCAAGGTATGTAATTAATTCCATCCAAAATGGTTGAAATGGGATGCGAGACCTCAGTGCGATCCATATAGAACAGAAGATGGTGTGGGTCGGGTCGGGTGGAGTGGCGTGGGGTCGGGTCGGGTCGAGTGCAGTGGGGAGTGATGCGTGGAGGGTCGGGTCGGGTCAAGTGAAGTGGGGGTGGGGAGTGTTGCGTGGATTGAGTTTGTGGGTTACGTTTGTAAATGGGGATGTGGGTTAGGAAAGGCAGTGGTATTGGCTCAGTGATGTGGCGGATTGGTATAATGGTGTAACAAAATGATGTGGCTGGGAAATTGGTGTTTGGAAGATTGTGATGATTGGTTGATGATGATGACTTGATGAGATGATGATGATGTGGCTGGGAAATTGGTGTTTGGCAGATTGTGATGCTTGGTTGATGATGATGACTTGATGAGATGATGATGATCACTTGGTATTGGGTCGGTGATGATGACGAGTAGTGGTCTTGATGCAGATTGTAAATTGGCAGATTGTGGTGATGTTGTGATGTCAGCGATAGTTTGGTGATGATGTAGTTCGGTGGTTGTGGTATTGGCAGAGATTGTGAGCGGCAGATTGAGGGTTTGTACAGGTCACCAAGATTGGTTTGGCTCTGATACCATGATAAAGATAATAGTGTAAAGCATAGAGAGAACACAAATATTATTGTGTAAGGGATGATTTACAAAGAATACAAGGGGTCCTATTTATAGCTCTCTAATCCTAGCATATACAGGGAATATTCCTAATCTAAACTAGGAATGTAATCACAAAGGATATTATATTATTTATACAATATATGACATTATTACACAATATATGCTAACAGCAATGTTAAGTTTATTTGCATGATGCCATCATTTATGTCATGTGTTTACGTACACCATACAAAGGCATAACAAAAAGTGAACCATTTTAGCTAAATTTCAATTCGCATAATGATCTAATTAAAATCTTCAAATGCAAAAGACTTGCTATCAACGATTGCCCCATTTTTTGTTATAACCATCTCCAGGAATGTGCTTCCATTTGGCAACTACAATGTCCCTGATCCTTCCTCTTTCTCTCTTTACAATTGTATGTGCCCCTGGTCAAACACATCACAAATGCAAACTTACTCACACCTTTGGTACATATAAGTACGTATCTCTTTACAAACGAGTAATTCAAAAAAGTGATAATCCAAACTAAGAATTTATCAAACAAGGTGACAAAGAAACCAAACTAAGAATTTCAAATTCAAGAATTCCCTTGACATATAAATTACTTATCTAAGGATATGTTTGATTTCTAGATCTAGAGAAGAAAAAGGAAAAGGAAACGAAAACTTGATGGAAATCTAGTTCCTAATGTTTTTACAAGTTTTCAAGATACTATTAAAACATAAGAAATTAAAACTTTTCAAGATATTATAAAACTAAAAAAAAAGTTAATTAAACAGAGGGGATTGACTCACAAAAATATGAAACTTTTAATTACTTTGAATCATGTTTTGAAAAAAGTTAATTAAAGAGAACGGGGATTGAATCACAAAAATATGAAACTTTTAATTACTTTCAATCATGTTTTCAATCTTTCCTATTTACCTTACTATTATAGTGTTTTCCTTATTAACCATACAAAGAAAAGAGTTTTCCTTATTAACTAGACAAAGAATTTGCAGATTTAGAGAAGGGAAAGAAAAGGGAAAGGAAAAATAGAAGCAAAAACCAGTTCCCTCGTGTTTTTCCTTGTATATTCCTTCATGAATAAATTACATTCAAAGTTACAAAGGGTAATTCTATTTACACACAATTACTTCGCTCTTTACACCCACCATTTAACGAATTTATCATTACCACTATAACCCTATACAAAATGACCTAATAGTACAAAAGACAAAAGTGTGAATATAAGAGAGGGAGGGGATGGCGGTGTACAAAGTAATAAGAAATGGTTATAATTTTTAAGGTTAGGATTAGTTTGGGGATGAAGGGTGTGTAAAGTGTAATTTGTTTTAGTTGAAACTAGAGTCGTGGGTGTATATATATAAGCAAAATGTATACATTTTAGTGTATAAGAATGAATTGATTTAAGTCTAAAATATAAATCCAGTAAAACAATACAAATAATGTTGTAGACGTTTGATGTTGTCAAAATCAAGATATAAAAGTATTCTTTACTTTTCAATAGATTTGCAGTGTGGAAGTAAAGGTCGAACCCACAGAGATTGATTACTACAACTACTTAATTTTAAAATCTAAGTCTAATTAATTAAGAAAAACGGATTTGATTTGGTTTTTATTTAAACTAATAACAATAAAAGTAAATCTAACTTATGAAAGCAATTAAAAGTGTTTTTAAATAATATTTAAAGGAAACCTAGGATTGCAAATCCACCACTAGCTTCATAATAGGAATATCTATGAATTACTTTAGCTTATTACGTTGGATGAATATGGGGAATTGTAGCTACAAGCCCAATTCCTCCGACAAGAAGATAATCATGGTTCAAGCACCAACATAATCCATCTGCGGATAGCACGAATTATCTCACACTAAACTAGGGTTGTGATCTAATCCGTCTAACCTAGGCATGGACTATTCGGATACTTGATAGCACGAATCAATAAAGCACCATCACATGTAAACAATCTAAACAAGCACAGCAAGAATAGATCGTTGAGCACATCACAGTCAAAATAGATCTAAGACAAGAATAAATTCTGAAAGCAATGATTTAATCAATAGTAGTACGATTTATTAATAAAAATCCTCTCAACATGTGACTGTCATCCATACATAATAGACTAAAACAAAAGCATAAATAAAATCCTATTACTCATCTAGGGCTTCATTGAAACCCTAGATCAATGATCTAGCCGTCCATAGAAGTAGTAGATAGCAAGAGGTTGATGGAGGAGGCCATGGAAACCCTTGGTCTTCTTCTTCTTCTCCTTGCTTCCCTCCCTTCAATGGTTGGAAGTATGGTTGTAGAATGTGTGTATAATAATTGCCAACCCCCTAATTGAAGTAAAATAGAGTTTATATAGATTTACAACATGTTTTGGAAGCCTTTACAACTCGAAACGGACTGAAACACATGTAATTTATAGTCTGGACGTCGTTTAGCAGTCTCGTTTGCACAGGAGTCTTCAGTATACTGAAATACGCAACTTTGGTTTTTTGGGCATATCGCGCGAGCGCGACATTTGGCTTTCGCGCGCGCGGATCGCGCGAGCGAGTTAGTGGGGGTCTCGCGCGAGCGGATCGCGCGAGCGATTATCTGGTTTTCGCGCCCGCGGACCGCGCGCGCGACTTGCATTTTTCAGCTTCTTTCTTTCTGACTTTTCACCCTGTTTAGCCTGGTTTAGATGATTTCTTCCAAAACCTGTCAGAAACTAGAAAACGAAGTAAAAATATACAAAAACAGAATAAAAAAGGTACTAACAAATGCTCGTTAAAGCGTATAAATAGGATTAGTTCTCTCCCGATCACACCCCCAAACCTACATTTTGCTAGTCCTCGAGCAAAACTACAATAAAAACTACTAATAAAAAATCTATTCCATTTTCGTATGGATCACGATTGCATTTAGCGTATGCAACAAGCCTTTTAAACCCCTAGGTGTCCCTAGTCGGACGAGTGAAGTCTCGTGAGGGTTCTCGTCAACAAGTTACCCACAACCATCTTTATTAACTTAAAATTTTAAAAACTTTTATTAAAACGAAAAACATAATATTCAATACTCCTTATTATACAACAAAGATTTGAAATAGAATAACGAACAAGAAGAAACAGAATCAAACGTTCACCTATATCATGAGAAACAATCAAGTGCATGCAATGTACGAATCAATAGAGTTCCTCATAAAATCGCACGTGTGTGATATGGTAGTCAAATGAACACGCGCTTATCCTGAACTTGGAATATAACTCGGATAACCGTCTAACTATGTCTCGACTACGAATCTCACAATGAATTACACTCAAAAATAAAACACTCAGAAACAGGTGTAATTTTTCTAAAATATGTGAGTAAAAGAAATATGTTTTCAAGACGAAAAATGCTCACATACGACATGAAAAAGACGCATGACATGAAAGAACAGTAGTCTCATAGATAAGATGCCAACAATCAAGAAAAATTAAGCATTACCATGTTTTAATCCCCTCCCATCATTTTCATATCCGAACCATGTTTTCTAGGATCAAATAGGACTTTTCAAAGGTTGTATTGTAGCTCAGACAATGGAAACGGATAGAACGGATTATATTGGGTAGATTTACGAATGGCATTGTAAGGCATGTTCAATTTCTTTCATTCGTCTCTTCTACCACATTCATCTTTTTCATTCTCTTCTTTCCATATTTCTTTCATTTTTTTTTTATCAACCTTCTTCTTCTTTATTTTTTTTTCAATCTTTCCCTTTCCTTTCGTTTCTTGCTTCTCAAATGAATATGCATTGAATACCAAGCAACTACCCCAATAGCATCTTATTTTCTTCTTCTCAATCAACACATCGCCTTAATACTACTAAAAGTTGATCACTCTTCCAGTGGTATACTCCAAGTTGATCAAGTTGGAGCTTTTAAAGAGGATAATGGTGAACAAAGAAAAAGAGGCATTTTAACGGCTCAAGGGGCGAACTAAGGAAATTTTTCATTTATCGGTCGGTAATAAACAAAGAAGGCCTAAAATCATGTCCTATGGTTATATGATTCTTCAATATTTACGACGGAAGATTATTTAGCATGGTAACAAATATTTTAACTTGCTTATCAACCAAAACAAGAATAATGAGACTAAACAACAAGTAGATGCGCTATTTCAATGAAATTCGACAATATGTACTTATAACCCTCGAAAAAGAAAAGATAGGCTCAAAACCTCACCGGGTCTAGTCTCCACCTTGTGTTATCTAGAAATCCGAATCATATTATAGTTCACAACCAACATGTATTCAAGCGACTACGTGCAGTGCATAGTTTATGTGCAAATCTATGATATAAAACTACGATTCAAACAATACATAACTTAAAACATTACATCATAACTTCAGCAAATGTTTAATCACATCTTCCCTTGTTTATCATTCTATAACAATTCAAAGTTATTGAACAAGAAGTATCGAATTAATCTTGCAAAAACATTAGTATTATCGTTTATTTAAACACACTTTTTTAAAATTTAGCATAAACTAATGTGCATGTGTGTGCATACCCCCAAACCTAAACCTTTCATTGTCCCCAATGAAACAATAAAACGAAAGAACGGAGAGTACATAAGGAAAGAAACGATAGCACCTTAATCTTGACAAGCATAGCACAGGTGACACAAAGGAATATGTCAATACAGTTCAATGTTACCTGTTACTATGTAATAAAAAAAACAAACTAACAAAAGAATATTAAAAGTAAATAAACAGAAATATACAAAAAAACTAATCGAAACTAAACGAAACTATCAACTGGAACAAGGAATAAAATGAAAAAATATACATGTAATAAGGAAAACAACGACGAACTCGATCGAAACAGTCCGAATAAACAAAAACAGAAAAGGAAAAATTGGTAAAATAGGTAGGGGGAAAGATATAGCAAAACAAAAGAAAATATCTGAAAAATGGGGGAATCGCGCGAGCGGCCGTCGCGCGCGCGAATTCCCAGGATTTTTTTTTTTTTTTTTTTTTTTTTTTTTAAATTCTCGAAATCGCGCCAGCGAGGTACCTCGCGCCCGCGAAATGAGGCGCGAGGAACTACTGAGGCATCATATAAAAGAAAAGGAAAGAAAAATACTAAGGGGCAATCTCGCGCCAGCGGGCCGCGCGAGCGACGTCTCGCGCGAGCGGGCCGCGCGCGCGAGAATGGTCATTTCACTTGGTTCACTTATTTTATGCATATTAATTAAAAATAATTCTATTCCAACCCCCAAACCTATCCAGCACCTCAAAAACAGACTAAAATCACCCAAAAACAAAGAAAAACAAACGAACTAAAGCTTGGGTTGCCTCCCAAGAAGCGCTAACTTTTACGTCTTTAGCTAGACCTTTCTAGCATAAGACTCACGGAAGCCGTAAATCGGACTGTGTACCCCTAAGGATGTCAGGTAGAGCTCGATGGTAAGCAGAAATAACATCGCTTTGAATTAAATCGATTAACAGTTTATCAGTATTTTCAAATCGATTTCTTACCTTTCGAGTAGATTCAACATTAGGGTCCGAAATATTAGGATTCATCCACTCATCATCCTCTACATTATTTCTCGCACTTATATTTATTACGTTCTTAGGCCCAATATTCCGTGTAACCTCACTACCCTCCACACCTAGATAATCATCGTCTTTGGGAGGTTGATCAACAGCATTAAAAACATTTAATTTTAATTGTATATTCCCGAACGACACTTTCATTACCCCTGTTCTACAGTTAACACGTGCGTTATCCGTGGCTAAGAATGGACGACCAAGAATGACAGGAGTGTGTTTCCTAGCATCTAGCACCGGTTCGGTGTCAAGGACCATAAAATCAACGGGATAGAAACATTGATCAACTTTTACTAATACGTCTTCGACGATTCCTCTAGGTATTTTAACAGAACGATCCGCTAATTGAATAGTAGCGGCCGTGGGCTTAAGTTCACCTAAACCTAATTATTTATAGACGTGATAGGGTAAAAGATTAACACTCGCTCCTAAGTCAAGGAGAGCCCGATGAATGATAGTGTCACCTATGACACATGAAATCGTAGGCGTACCTGGATCTTTATATTTTGGAGGAGCGTGTTGGAATATAGAGCTTACTTTTTCCGTGAGAAAGACCTTTTTAGGAGTATGACTCCGTATTTTGCGCTTTTGTGTACAAAGGTCTTTTAGACATTTAGCATAGGCGGGGATTTGTTTTATAGCATCGAGGAAAGGAATATTTATTTTGACTTGTTTAAATACCTCGAGTATATCCTCAACCTTAGACTTTTTAGTTGTAAGATTAGACGGTTCCTCAACGTTTGGTGGATATGGCATTTTAGGAGTATAATTCGTTGGGACCGATTCTTTATCTTTTTGAATTCTATTTTGGCTCATGTCCTCACCCGTCTCTTTATTAGAGTTAATATTCATACCTTTCACATTCCCCTTCGGAATTTCTATTACCTCCTCCTCTCGGGTAGTCAACCTAGTTGAGACGGCGTTCACTTGTTCATTCGACCCCTTAACCTCATATTGTCCCTTAGGATTTTGGATTGTTTGACTAGGCAACGTCCCCTCGTTTCTACGACTTACTACAGTAGCTAGTTGTCCCATTTGGGATTCAAGCTTCGCAATGGATTGCGTATGAGAGTGCACTATTTGTGCTTGTGCCTGAACTTGCGTTTCAATAGTCTTAAGGGACGCCAACACCTTTTCCTCAAAAATATTTCCCCTTGAAGGATTAGCATTAGGAGGCGGTTGTTGGTATTGGTTAGGTTGGAACTGAGGTCGATACGCATTAGGAAAATTAGTCGCCTCGTTAGGATTATTATTGTTATTTTTCCACGAGAAGTTAGGATGGTTTCTCCATGGCGCATCCGGATTATTAGTAGTTGCATTATAATTATTTCGTGGGTATTGTTGAATAGAATTAATGTGTTGCTCCACGAATTCCGGAAATTGACTCGCCGATGGACATGCAAGTATCGAATGTGAAGGATCAGAACATAATGCACAAATTTCTCGAGCGGGTGAGGCTGTCGTTTGGTTCATCGTTAGAAGTCGGTCAAGTTTGTTAGATAGTTCTTTTATTTCAATTGATTGACTTGACTCGAATTTTACATCCCTCTTAGGTTGATTAAGATATCCTTCCGAACGGACAGACACCGTTTGGTGCATCGAATTCTCGCTTAACGTTTCAAACATTTTCCAGGCCTCGTCGGCGCTTTTGTGTAGGAAAGTTCCCGCACAAACGGCATCAACGGTATTCCTAACAGAGGGAATAAGCCCCTCATAGAAGACCTGAACAAGTTGCCACTTAGGGACTTGATGATGTGGACACGAGCGTAATAATTCTTTAAATTTTTCCCACGTGTCGTAAAGTGATTCCCCATCTTGCATTACAAAGTTGGTTATTGATTTTCTTATCTGGTTTGTACGCATAATCGGGAAAAACTTTTGTAAAAATGCTGTGTGTAAGTCTTCCCATGTTCTAATAGTGTTTGGCTCCAAAGACTGGAGCCAATATTTAGCTTTGTCCTTTAATGAGAATGGAAAGAGCCGCATTTTTAATTCATCATCAGTAAGATTTTGAATTTTCAAAGTAGAACATATATCTTGAAAATCTCCTAAGTGTTTATATGGATCTTCATTTAAAAGGCCATGGAAAGATGGAAGCAGCGAGATGGTAGACGACTTTATCTCAAAGTGAGATGCCGTCGCCTCCGGTAATTCAATACATGTTTGTGGTGTGTAAGTCGTAGGAATAAAATAATCTTTAAGTGGAGGAGGTGGTGGTATATTAGGATTATTCATATTAGCTCCGTTGTTTTGATTGTTATTGTTATTTCCACCGTCAGCCATTTTAATCGGTTTAATTTGAAAAGTTCGAGTTTTCCTTATCCGTTCACGGGTACTCTGAATTTCGGCCTCAAACAACGACGACGGAATCGGAGTTGATTCGTCGTCTTGCAACCTAGCTATAGAAGCTTGGGTTGTGGACTTACTAGTTTTTAACGTACGTTCAAGTTCAAGATCGAAAGATTTTAAATCTGGTTTATTTGAACGTGTACCCAACATAAACTAAAACAAAAGAAACGAAACTAAAAACAAAGACTGACACAAATAAAAAAAAAACAAATAGCAATCAATCACGCAACTAAGATAACAAGCACTCAACTACTATGATGCATGCAAATTATCCTGTAATGCAATGACCGCGTCAAGCCCAGTGCCCCGGGTTTCCTAGCTAATGCAGTGCAATTAACCTTAAACTAATGCAAATAGTGCGTCACAGCGCCCTGACTTACAGCGGTTTAAAGCGAATTCCAAAGGAAACAATTTATTTAATTTTTATTTATTTTATTTTTGCGTAAGCTCCTTTGATGTAATTAGCTGCTCCACTCGGAAACGTTGACTACAAAATAAAAAAAAAAAAACAAGTTAGTAACTAAAAACAAAAACAGAAAATAAGAAAAATAAACACTAATCTAATATTTACGAATTAACTAAACTACGATTATAAAACTAAGAGTAGTAATGCAATCCCCGGCAACGGCGCCAAAAATTGACGTTGTCAAAATCAAGATATAAAAGTATTCTTTCCTTTTCAATAGATTTGCAGTGTGGAAGTAAAGGTCGAACCCACAGAGATTGATTACTACAACTACTTAATTTTAAAATCTAAGTCTAATTAATTAAGAAAAACGGATTTGATTTGGTTTTTATTTAAACTAATAACAATAAAAGTAAATCTAACTTATGAAAGCAATTAAAAGTGTTTTTAAATAATATTTAAAGGAAACCTAGGATTGCAAATCCACCACTAGCTTCATAATAGGAATATCTATGAATTACTTTAGCTTATTACGTTGGATGAATATGGGGAATTGTAGCTACAAGCCCAATTCCTCCGACAAGAAGATAATCATGGTTCAAGCACCAACATAATCCATCTACGGATAGCACGAATTATCTCACACTAAACTAGGGTTGTGATCTAATCCGTCTAACCTAGGCATGGACTATTCGGATACTTGATAGCACGAATCAATAAAGCACCATCACATGTAAACAATCTAAACAAGCACAGCAAGAATAGATCGTTGAGCACATCACAGTCAAAATAGATCTAAGACAAGAATAAATTCTGAAAGCAATGATTTAATCAATAGTAGTACGATTTATTAATAAAAATCCTCTCAACATGTGACTGTCATCCATACATAATAGACTAAAACAAAAGCATAAATAAAACCCTATTACTCATCTAGGGCTTCATTGAAACCCTAGATCAATGATCTAGCCGTCCATAGAAGTAGTAGATAGCAAGAGGTTGATGGAGGAGGCCATGGAAACCCTTGGTCTTCTTCTTCTTCTCCTTGCTTCCCTCCCTTCAATGGCTGGAAGTATGGTTGTAGAATGTGTGTATAATAATTGCCAACCCCCTAATTGAAGTAAAATAGAGTTTATATAGATTTACAACATGTTTTGGAAGCCTTTACAACTCGAAACGGACTGAAACGCATGTAATTTACAGTCTGGACGTCGTTTAGCAGTCTCGTTTGCACAGGAGTCTTCAGTATACTGAAATACGCAACTTTGGTTTTTTGGGCATATCGCGCGAGTGGGTCGCGCGAGCGCGACATTTGGCTTTCGCGCGCGCGGATCGCGCGAGCGAGTTAGTGGGGGTCTCGCTCGAGCGGATCGCGCGAGCGATTATCTGGTTTTCGCGCCCGCGGACCGCGCGCGCGACTTGCATTTTTCAGCTTCTTTCTTTCTGACTTTTCACCCTGTTTAGCCTGGTTTAGATGATTTCTTCCAAAACCTGTCAGAAACTAGAAAACGAAGTAAAAATATACAAAAACAGAATAAAAAAGGTACTAACAAATGCTCGTTAAAGCGTATAAATAGGATTAGTTCTCTCCCGATCAACGTTTGAAAGCTGAAACAAGAAACAAGCTGAACTTCTATTGAGTTTCAAGGCTGATAAAAACAAAGTACAAGATAAAGCTTAAGACCATTCTCTTAGTGGTTTTACTTGACCAACATATGAACCTCCCAAATGGTCTTAAAAATGCAAGGAATTGGATTATGTCTAAATATATATAATATATTTCATAGCTCTCTGAAATGAGAGAACAAAAAAAATGAGGTTTTATTGGGTTTGAAGGTTGAGAAAACCAACATACTTCTTCAAATTAACAGTAAAGAAGTGTTTGTGAATAATTTTTCTGGCAATGGATTGATGGATTTTTTTGGCTTACTACATAGACCTTCCAACTAGAATGCTTTAAGCATGAACTGAAACAGATTATATTTTTTTTATGTTTTTTGAACAGCAACTATATATAGAAGTGAAAAGAAGATAAAACTCCAAGGCTACAAATCAGCACATGAAATCTAAATTCTATCTAGGGACCATAATAGGCCACACCCAGACCCCTTAAAAAACCAAAACAAAGTGATTGACTCCAAAAAACAGATTCACTCCCCTCTCAGGCTTAATATCAAACACCTGCTATGCACAAAGGGAAAAGAAACCCCTAAGCACACGGCCAACACCCAAAAATGCCTACCCAAATCTTTCAATCCCATCAAAATTGGACAATAAAGCACAAAAAGAAAACACCCAATAAGTTTTCTCATGACCAAATATCAACTATCCATTCATATATCAAATATTTATGAAATCCCGGAATAGAATTAATGGGAGATGTGTATTGTGCCAAAGAGAAATCGGATTACGTTTCTATGATGTCCTCCTATATGATTTTTCTGTCCTCCAAAATCAGATTTTCTATAAAACTATAGATTTTCTATCTAACCTAACATTTATTAAATTATAGACTACTTCTGAACGATGCAAAGAAGAATAAACCTAGGCATCTTTAACAACCCCAAATGAACTAACCTGAACAACATCCGTTGGCAATTTCTTCCCATGTGCGGTTCGATGGAGAGAGAGAGAGAGAGAGAGAGAGAGAGAGAGAGAGAGAGAAAAAAAAAGAAAATGTGATAGAGGTTAGAAATAAAGGGAATATGTGTGTTGTGAACAAAGACATAAATAGGGCATCCAGTTGTGTCTGTGAAAGGGGAAGGAAAAAAAAACCATGCCACATGATTTGAATTGCTAGATATTTTCAGTGCTCTATTTAGCCGAAGAAAACTAAATCAACTTCACTAACTTTGAAAAGAAAATTAAATCAACAGATATAGGTATCAAAATTTGATACTACTGAGAATTTCAAACCATTCAATTTCTTCATAGAGTAGATTAGACAAACTAATCCTTTTGAACAGCTCTAATTTATCTAATAAACATAAAACTAAGAAGTCGTGATTGAATTCCATTTGTTTTCCACAGACCCAATTTATATCATATGGCAGCAAGAAGTCAAAATTCAAAGTGACCATCAGAGAGTCACAAAGTGACAATAGTACCGATTAAAAGCCCTAGCTCATAATCAATCAGATTCAAACTATCGGTCTTTTTATTTGTAAAATTAACCCTATCTCATAATCCATCAGATTCATGCAATTTGTAAAAGCCCCATATTGGGAAACCTAGCACTTACTTGATCAGAGACTAACCTGAAACAGTAATTTCATCTTCGTTCTGCTTCATTCGGTTCAGTTCTTCGTTCTTCGTTCTTCATTCTTCTTCTTCTTCTTCGGTTAGGTGAGGGAGGCCCAAGTTGAACTGTCACTGTCCCCGGATGGAGGTCGCGTCGCCGTCGCTGGTTAGAGGTCACGTCAGCCCGTCACCGGTCTGAGAGAGAGAGAGAGGAAGTGGGGGGAATATAGCAATCTATCGTCGTTTAATGTAATATAGCAATCCCCAATCTCTCTTCCTCTCCTTTCCCCTGTCCCTTCTCTTCTCCTTTTCCCCCTTTCTCTCTCTCTCTCTCTCTCTCTCTCTCTCTCTCTCTCAACTCTAAGGAGATTGATTGCAATTGAAAACGCAGGCAAAGACTGGTGGGAAATATTTAAGAGGGAAATTTGGGTAGAAATTTTTTGAGTAGTATTTATTTTGGGAGGGTATTAAGTGGGTGTTTTAGCAAGAATTTTAAATTTTTGTTGCCTAAGACAAGGTTTAGCAAGGAAATTATTTCCTTGCAGAATACATTTTTCTTAATTTTTTTTTTAATTTTAGGTATAACTTTAGGCAAGGACAAAATATTTCATTGCTAAAACCCATCTTTAGAAAGGAGCAATAGTTTTCTGGGGTTTTAGCAAGGAAATTTTTTCCTTGCTAAAACATACTTTTAGTAAGGAAATGGATTTTCCTTGCCAAAACAGTCCTATTAGCAAGGAATTTGATATTTCGTTGCCAAAGATTTCACGTTAGGCAAGGAAAATGTTATTTCGTTGCAAAAGACTTCATTTTTAGCAAGCGAATATGACTTTTGTTGCCAAATGTGTATGTCTTTCGGCCCTTTGGCAACAAAATACAATTTCCTTGCTAATCCTATACTTTTAGCAAAAAAAATTATCTTTCCTTGCCAAGCTTCGTTGCAAAAACTCATTTTTGTTGTAGTGAGAGAGCAGCGCGATGGGAGATCATATCAGATGAATCCCGAGGATATGGCTGCTACAGATATAGTGGTCTCAGGTATGGTGCCTATATGTTCACATCTAGCATGCATACTTGTTGATTCAGGATCTACGCATTCATTTGTGTCGCATCATTGTGTTGAACATTTGAATGTTTGATTGGCAAAGTTAGGATATGAATTATCCATTATTGTACCTCTTAGTAAGCTAGTAGTAACATCTACAATATACAAGGACTATGAGATCAAACTAGGTGATAAGTTAGTGACCATAGACCTTATACTGCTAATCGTGAATCATTTTGATGTGAGCTTAGGAATGGATTAGTTATCTCTTAACCAAGCCACGATAGATTGTGAACAGAAAATAGTTAATTTTTTATTACCGTTGCACAGGGACTTTTGCTTTCAAGGGAGTGGGGTTGCATCGCCACCGTATTTGATTTCAGTTATTGAATAGGTAAGTTGTTGAGAAAGGGATGTCAGGGATTCCTATGTTCAGTAATTAACACTTCGGCGACCAAATTGAAGGTAGATGACATTCCAATAGTACGAGAATATCTAGATGTGTTTCCCGATGACCTATCAGATATTCTTATTGAGATAAATATTGAGTTCACCATTGAGACAATGCTAGACTCAAGACCCGTATCTAAAATACCTTATCAAATGGCACCCGTAGAGTTGAAGGAATCAAAAAGCCAACTACAAGAACTACTCAACAAAGGTTTTATTCAGCCTAGTATATCATCGTGGGGAGCTCTAGTGTTGTTTGTAAATAATAAAGATGGTTTGATGCATCTGTATGTAGACTATCAGAAATTAAATACGTTGACAATCAAGAACAAGTATCCGTTGTCAAGAATCAACGACTATTCAATCAACTTCGTGGAACACAAGTATTTTCCAAGATAGATTTGAGATCAGGTCACCATTAATTGAAAGTAAAAGTTGAAGATGTTGAGAAGACAACTTTCAAAATGCGCTATGGACACCATAAGTTCTTAGTCATGCCCATTTAGTTACTAATGCAACAGCCGCATTCACGGACCTTATGAATCGAGTCTTCAAAGACTACTTAGATGATTTTGTGATCGTGTTCATAGACGATGTTCTTATTTATTTACCGAGTGAGATAATGCACGAGAAACATTTAAGGCTTATACTCTAGAAACTGCGAGAGAAGCAATTATTCAAAAATTTTAAGAAATGTGAATTTTGGCCACCTAGCATTGCTTTTTCTTGCTCATGTGATTGATAAGAATAGCGTTTCAGTTGACCCTCATAAAGTGGAAGCTGCATCTAATTGGCAGAGACCGAATTCAGTGTCAGAAATCCAAAGTTTTTTAGGATTAGTGGGATACTACCGCTGTTTCATCACAAATTTGTCGAAGATTTCATTACCAATGACAAATTTGATGCGAAAGGGTATTACTTTCGAGTGGAGTTCGAAATGTGAAGACAATTTTCAAGAGTTGAAGTCGCGTTTGACAAGAGCACCTATATTGATGATATCATCTGGAATTGAGGGATTTGTAATCTATAGTGATGCTTCACATCAGGGTTTAGGTTATGTACTTATGTAGAGTGGCAAAGTGATTGCCTATGTGTCTAGATAGTTGAAGACACATGAGATTAACTATCCGACTCACGACCTCGAATTGGCTGCTGTAATTTATGCTTTTAAGGATTTGGAGACACTACTTGAAGTGTGAGATCTTCAAGGACCACAAGAGTTTGAAATACATCGTCACGCAGCGAGACTTGAACATGAGACAGAGGAGATGGTTAGAGTTAATGAAAGATTATGATCTTTCGATTGAGTATCATCTAGGAAAGGCTAATATGGTGGCTGACACGTTAAGCCAGAAGACGATAAGGAATTTAGCTGACGAATTAACCCAGCAAAAAGAATTGGTTAGAGAGATGGAGCATTTGGAGTTAGATGTAATTCCAGAGACCAGTGGTCGCTTAATGATGGCGATCATAGCTCACCCAAACATCCTTGATGAGATCAAGGCAACACAATTTCACGACTATTACTTAATTAAAATAAGAGACGAGATACCTGTAGGGAAATGATCCGGTTTTAGCTTAGAGCAAGGAGTGTTGATGATTGAAAGTCGACTGTGCGTACCGAATGTAAAAGACTTGAAAGAGCAAATTCTAGAAGAGGCTCATAGTACCAACTATTCAATTCATCCGGGGAGTAATAAGATGTACCGTAACTTGTGAGAAAATTTTTGGTGGAGAGGCATGAAGCAAGAAGTTGGTAAGTTTGTCTCAGAGTGTTCGGCATGTCAAAAAGTCACAAGTAGAGAGACAAGTACCTGCAGGACTACTATAGCCATTACTACTGTCAGAGTAGAAATGGGATAAGATCACAATGGATTTTGTTTCCAGATTCCACGTTCACCTAACAAGAATGACAAGATTTGGGTTATAGTTGACCGATTGACGCAGTCAGCTTATTTCCTACTGATCAAGATGACTAAGCCTTCCAAGTTAGCAGAGTTGTATGTGAAAGAGATTATGAGACTACATAGGGTTCCAACTGTGATTATATCAGATAGTGATAGTAGTTTCACATTGAGGTTTAGGGGAAGTTTGGAAAAGGCCATGGGTACAAAGTTGAGTTTCAGTACTGGCTTTCATCCTCAGTCCGACGGACAGCCAGAGTGAATGATTCGGATGCTAGAAAATATGCTTAGACTTCACGTTCTAAAGTTTGGAAGTGATTGGGAAAAATACTTGCCGTTAATCAAATTTACTTACAATAATGGATTTCAGTCGAGTATCGGAATGGCATTGTAAGAAGCTTTGTATGGACGAAAATGTCGATTGCCAGTTTGTTGGACCAAAGTCGGGAAAAGAAGATTGATAGGACCCGAGAAAATACAGTTGACTACTGAAAAGGTAAAATTAATCCAGTAGCGATTCAAGGTGGCTCAGAGTCATTATAAGAGTTATGCGGACTCTAAACGACGACCAATGACGTTTGAAGTAGGCGACTTTGTATACTTGAAGGTATCGCCTTCAAAGGGCATTGTCCAATTTGGGAAAAAAGGAAACCTTAATATGAGATTCATAGGATCCTTTGAGATCCTAGAGAGAGTAGGACCGGTGGCTTATCGACTAGCCTTATCATCCGAGCTGAAGCATGTGCACAATGTATTCCATGTGTCTATGTTGAGAGGGTGCATGACAGAGATAAGTATTATCATTTTACCGGAGCCATTACATATTCAGGAGGACTTGACTTATGTGGAGCATCCGATAGAAATTTTAGACTGAAAGGAACAAGTATTGAGAACAAAGACAATTTCAATTGTGAAAGTGTTATGGTGTAGTCACATGGTCGAGGAAGCTACGTGGGAGAATGAGGAAGAGATGAGGAATGAGTACCCGCATCTTTTTGACTCATGAGGTAGAAGTTTGGGGACAAACTTCCTTTTTGAAGGGGAGTTGTCACACCCGTCCCAGATAATTCAATCATTTTAATATGCATAATTGTTTCCTTGAGAATTGTTATTTAACTTATCTGGTAAATTATGAATAGCAAATTTACCTATGTAGTACATCTTCTGATAATTTTGATCTTGATTAGGATCATTTTGAACAAAATAGAGATAGCCTATGTAATACGTTGCATAAAAGGTAGGTTACCTAGTGATATGTCCAGAAATATTCTGTAGCGGTCCAACCGCCACGTGGTCATCCAATAGCCCGGGGAATCCGGGTTAGGAGCATAGGGCCCACAGTCCCGGGGCGTCCGGCTGTGCTTATCCGAGATACCCGCAGCTCGGGTACCAGGCATGGTAGGGCTCCAGGAGATGCGGCATGAATCACGTTTCTTTCCATCCCTGTGCAATCATGACTCTATCAAGAGAATCAATAGTTTTCTAAACCACTTAGGAAACTCTCCAAACATTGTGCAAATCTATTGTGATTAGATTTAGGCTTCCTAATCTAATGAAGCTTACCATGTAAAGGTGGACTCTTGCACCTATAAAAGAGCCCACCTGCCCTCACTAGGGGGGCCGGATATCAATTCTCTAAGCACATAAGCAGAAACTAGAGAGCTCTCCATCACACACGCATACACCCGGCCGATATTACTGATAGTGCCGCCCCCCTTTGTTGGCTCACCAGGCCCGCCGGTGATCTGCTAGTGAACGTGCTCAGACACACTCGTGGACGTAGGCCACCTCATTAATGGGGCCGAACCACATACAAATCCTCTGTGATCTTATTTTCTTCTCAAGTTGTTCTTACCAATTTTCGGCATCATCAGTTTGGCGCCGTCTGTGGTAAAGCGACACAGTTTTCTCATCAACAAAAAATTTTTGACTGATTGACATGCCTCCCAAGAAGGGTAAGAAGACCGCCGATTCAACCGGTCAGGAGGACCAACAGATCGAGACACGGGCGACCTCCATGACCTCCGACCAGGTCACAGCAGCCCTGGAGCGGCTCTTGGAGGGCGAGCTCCGGACGCAACAGCAAACAGAGGCGCTCATGGCCCAGCAGGAAAAAGTGGTCGAGGACCCCGAGAAAGGCCCTTCGTCGGAAAAGCAGCCTGAAAAGAGCACTTCCAGTAAGAGGCCTGCCCGGAAGCGCGGAAAAACCAGATCCGCTCCAGGGTCCCAACTGAATCGGGAAAGCCAGGCGGAGGGAGAACGTAGCCAGCCCACCAAGCGCCCCCAGGAAGGACCTCGGTACGTTCCTCGCCGAGCGCGCCGAGTGGAGGACGCCCGGATCCTCATCGAACGGCGGCGGGCCGCAAGGGGAGAAGCATCCGGACGAAAAGTCAGGGAACCAGTCGACGATCCGCCCGCCCTAAGCCGGGATGATCTTAGGCACAGGCTATCCCGAACTCGCAGCCGAGTACTATCCCCAAGATCGACGCGCTTCGAGGATGAGGCGTCATCGTCCGACCCCACTTATTACTCAGATGCAGAGAGGAGGACCGGGCGTACTGACGTCAAAGCCCAGGTCAAGGAGCTGCAGCAGCAGATTGATAGGCTGAACCGCAAGTCCGGTCACGACCTCACTAATACGGAAATAGAGTCGCCCTATACCGCCCGGGTGACACAGTTCCCGATTCCACGGAAGTTCAAACCCCCTCATCTCAGCTCATACGACGGCAAGGGGAGTCCGGTGGACCACATCCGCACCTATAAGGCGCAGATGGCACTAGTCACTACAACGGACGAGTTGCTATGCCTAGCGTTCCCCAGTACTCTAAAGGGATCGGCCGCACAATGGTTCCATGCACTGAAGCCGCGAACGGTCGATAACTTCAAAACCCTCGGCAAACTCTTCATCAGCCAATTTGTCGGGATGCTGGACCGATCGCAGCCAGACACCCAGCTGCTGGCTGTCAAGCAGCAGAAGGGGGAATCTTTAAGGGAATACGTAGATCGTTTCAACCAGCAGAGGCTACTGATCCGAAACCTCAACGAGACAGCCGCAATCATGGCTTTCTGCTCGGGAGTTCAGCACACCAAGGTGGCCACGTCGTTCCATCGAAACCAACCGGCAACCCTGGTGGAACTCTCGGAAAGAGTTGGAAAGTATATCGATACCGAGGAGTTCTTGAAAGCCAAATGAGCCAGCCAGGCGGGAGATGAATCCCCAAAACTCAAGCACAAGCGTGAGGGGTCAGAGAAGAACCCGGGAAAAAAGCCGAAGCAAGACCAGAGGGATCCTAGGGGCCAGCCCCTAGTAGCCTTCACGCCCCTTTCCCGGCCCATTCACGAGGTAATGGCCGCAGCGGAGGAACAGAGGCTGCTCCCGCAGCCAGCTAAACTCAGAGCCCCACCCGGTAAGAGAAACTGGGAGAAGTTTTGCCGTTATCACAGGGATCATGGCCACGAGACGGAGGATTGCTTCAAGTTGAAGATAGCAATCGAGAAGCTGATCGAGCAAGGGCATCTTGCCGAGTTTGTCGCAGCCGACAGGCGCCCCCGTCAGGATGCCCGAGCTCCCGGTCAGCCCCTTCCACCACTCGGTCACATTAGTGTGATCTCCGGAGGAACATCGGGCGGAGGTGACTCTCAGTCGGCTAGGAAGAGGCATGCCAGAGCATCCCGAGCGGATGTATGGCAGGTCCAATCCACCGGCTCCTCACCAACTGACGTCCTGACATTCTCGTCCGACGACGTACGGGGCCTTCACTGCCCCCATGATGACCCGCTAGTGGTGACGCTGTCTATAGCCAACTATATGGTCCAAAGGGTACTAGATGACACGGGCAGTTCGTCCGACATAATGTTCACAGCAGCATTCGACCAACTCAGAATCGATCGGGATCGGCTCCGGCCAGTTGCTACTCCCCTGGTCGGATTCAACGGCTCCAGCACTCAACCGCTCGGCACGATCGAGCTCCCGGTCCTCATGGGGACCTACCCGCAACAGGTTTCCATGCTCACCAATTTTGTGATAGTGGATGCCCCATCGGCCTACAATGTCATCCTCGGGAGGCCGACCCTCAACAGGGTCCGAGCAGTTGTCTCCACATACAGCTTGACCGTGAAGTTTTCAACTCCCCAGGGATCTGGATGCCTGCGAGGAGACCAGACCACGGCTCGAAGTTGTTATGTTAGCTCATTGCGCCGGGGGGCAATCACTGAGACACTAAACGTCCAGGAAATGGACCCCAGGGACCCGAGGGACGTGATAGGGCCCATAGAAGAATTGGAGCAGGTTGTGCTGGATCCAGAGCATCCGGTCTGCACGATCAACGTAGGCACATTGCTGGAGCCTGCCTTGAAAGAAAAGTTGATCCAGTTCCTGAAGCAAAACCAGGATGTTTTTGCCTGGAGTCATGAGGACATGCCCGGGATTGATCCCCGAGTAATGTCCCATCACCTCAATGTCAGCCCAGACTGCCGTCCGGTAAAGCAGAAGAGAAGGGGCATGGCGTCCGAGAGGCAAAAAGCTATAAGTGAGGAGGTAGAGAAGCTCCTAAAAGCTAACTCCATCCGGGAGGTCCACTACCCCGATTGGTAAATGGAGGATGTGTGTGGACTTCACCGACCTCAACAAGGCCTGTCCCAAGGACTGTTATCCGCTACCCAGAATAGACCTCCTTGTTGATTCAACGGCAGGCCACTCACTCCTCACGTTCATGGACGCCTACTCGGGGTACAATCAGATCAGCATGTACCCCGGGGATGAAGAGAAGACAGCGTTCATCACCGACCAAGGCACGTACTGTTACAGGGTTATGCCCTTCGGCCTTAAGAACGCCGGGGCTACATACCAGCGCCTGGTCAACTTCATGTTCAGAGACCTCATCGGAAAGTCCATGGAAGTATACGTGGACGATCTCCTGGTCAAGAGCCGAGATGAACCCGATCACCTGGAGCATCTGGCCGGGGCCTTCAGCATTTTTGAGAAAATTCAGGATGAGGTTGAACCCGGCCAAGTGCACCTTTGGGGTCTCATCCGGGAAGTTCCTCGGTCATCTAGTCAGTAGACGGGGAATAGAGGCAAACCCCGACAAAATCCAGGCCATCATCAACATGCGGTCTCCCAAGTCAACAAAGGAAGTTCAAAGCCTAGCCGGACGGGTGGCCGCACTGAACAGATTCGTCTCCCGAGCTACTGACCGGTGCCTCCCGTTCTTTAAAATCCTCCGTAAAGCTTTTCAGTGGTCGGAGGAATGCGAGGAGGCATTCCAGGACCTCAAGAAGTACCTGGCCTCTCCTCCTTTACTGACGACACCTACAGCCGGAGAGGAACTATTCTTGTACCTGGCAGTGTCACCATCGGCGGTTAGCTCGGCACTTATTCGGGAAGAGCACGGGATACAGTTCCCAGTGTACTACACCAGCCGAGCGCTACAAGGCGCGGAAAGCCGGTACTCCTGCATCGAGAAATTGGCCTTCGCCCTCATTACCTCAGCCCGAAGGCTCCGACCGTACTTCCAGGCCCACGCCATTATAGTACTGACAGACCAACCTCTCCGCAAAATTCTCTCTCGGCCAGACACATCCGGGAGGCTCGTCAAGTGGGCTTTGGAACTGGAGGAGTTTGAGGTAACGTACCGACCACGGACAGCCATCAAGGGACAAGCCGTCGCAGATTTTCTGGTCGAGTTTACGTATCCTGAAGACCCGATCGAAGAACTCGAGCCTCCGGCCTTACCGCCCGGATTGCTCGCCGGCATCCCCACTTGGGTTCTACACGTTGATGGCTCTTCAAACCAGCAAGGCAGTGGAGCCGGAATTATTCTGACCACCCCCGATGGCATCCAGCTCGAATATGCTTTGAGATTCGGGTTTCGTGCCTCCAACAACGAGGCCGAGTACGAGGCCCTTCTAGTCGGGTTACAATTAGCCATTTCAATGAGTGCACAACAAGTCGAAAGCTACAGCGACTCCCAGCTCGTGGTAAATCAGGTAAACCAGGAATACGAAGCACGGGAAGATAGCATGATGGCCTACTTAGCCCTAGTCCGAACGGCATCCAAACAACTCCGAGGATTTTCCATCACCCGGATACCTAGAGAAGAAAACACCAGGGCTGACCGGCTTGCTCGCCTCGCATCGTCAGCTGAGTCAGACTTGCCCGGGATAAGAATACAATTCTTACCCGAGCCGAGTGTGATCAATTCAGAGGGCATGGAGGTTGACCCGGTTACTCTGGGACCTAGTTGGATGGATCCAATCGTGACATTCTTGGCAACAGGAGCGCTGCCAAGCGACAAAGAGGAAGCCAGGAGGGTAAGGTACCGGGCGGCGAGATACCACGTTCTAGATGGTGTCCTCTACAAGAGAGGATTCACCATCCCGTACCTTCGCTGCGTTCATCCTACGCAAGTCCGAGCAATATTGTTTGAAATCCACGAAGGCGTGTGCGGGAACCACGTAGGAGGCCGGACACTTTCCAGAAAAGCCCTACTACAGGGTTATTACTGGCCAACCATGGCCCGAGATTCACAGGAATACGTTCGAAGATGCGACAAGTGCCAACGGTACTCTCCTATGATAAACCAATCGGGAGAACTTCAGACCCCGGTCTATAGCCCCTGGCCATTCGCCCAATGGGGGATCGACATCGTTGGTCCCCTACCAACCGGGAAAGGGCAGGTTAAGTTTGCTGTAATAGCCGTTGACTACTTCACCAAGTGGGCGAAAGCTGAGCCCCTGGCAACGATAACCGAGCAAAAGATGGAACATTTTTTAGAGAGAAATATCCTTAGCAGGTTCGGCATTCCACGAGTCCTGATCAGTGACAATGGAAGATAATTCGATACGCCAGTCTTTAGACATTTCTGTTCAGACTATGGGATACTGAACCATTACTCTTCTCCCGAGCATCCACAAGCCAATGGTCAGGCCGAGGTGACCAACCGCACGATCTTGCAGTCGATTAAAACAAGGCTGGAAGGAGCCAAAGGCCTGTGGGCTGATGAACTCTCAGCCCTCCTGTGGGCCTACCGCACCACTCCCCGGGCAGCTACGGGCGAAACCCCATTCTCATTAACTTACGGTTTTGAGGCAGTAGTCCCCACAGAGCTCGGGCTGCCCACATACCGGGTGGCTACCTTCAATAACCTAGCCAACGGAGAAGCCCTCAGGACTGAACTAGACCTGGTGGAAGAGAAAAGAGACCAGGCCTATCTCAAGGTGGCAGCTTACAAGGAAAGGGTCTCGCGGTATTACAATAGCAAGGTGAAGCATCGTAGCTTTCAAGTAGGGGACCTCGTCCTTAAGGCAGTGAACCAGTCCACCCGAGTTCCCAGCCATGGGAAGTTGGGAGAAAACTGGGAAGGACCGTATATAATGACTCGGCTCAACCGTCCAGGAACCTACTGGCTACAAAGCATGGATGGACATGACCTCACCCATCCTTGGAACGTGCAGCACCTCCGCAAGTATTATCAGTAGTGCCTGACTACGAGCACCTAGTACTCTAGGGCAATTTCTTTCCATGTAGCCTCGGTTGGGCAACTATTACAAATTGTTTTTATTAAATAAAATTGACAAAGTTTGTTTCGAGAGGCTACACCACACAAAAAGACCTTGGGCCTAACCCCGAGGCACAAAAAAGACCTCGGGCCTAACCCCGAGGCACAAAAAAAAAAACCTCGGGCCTAACCCCGACGCACTAAAAAGACCTCGGGCTCCGAACCCAGGCAACAAAGGACCCTACAACCACCCATGTTCCAGGTCGGTTTCCTATGGCCGTCCCCAGCACGCCCCCGCCTTAACAGGAATCTCGGGGGCAAGAGGGTTCTGTGCTAAAACAGGAAATTAACTAAGACTTCGTCTAGGTCCAGCCGGTGATGGGGCCAAACCCCTAGGTAGCCAACGATGGCAAGTTTCAAATGCTCCTGCAACCACCCATGTTCCAGGTCGATTTCCTACGGCAATTTAGTTCCGAGCTCCCGCGCACCCGCCTTAGCAAAATGCTTGGGGGGCAGGGGACAGAGGGAAACACTAAGGCTAAAACAGGAAATTACAAATGCTCGACTAGGTGTTCTGTGGGTTACGGTCCTAAAGCATTTGCTAAGGCAGATGTTAGGTTGGCCAAAGCCATACGGATACTAGCAAAAGTTAAAACACAGTACAGCAAAGTTGGTGGAAGGATGACCTCAAGGGCCTTTGCATTAATTAAACAGATGTACAAAGCCTGGGGGGCAATTGTAGCAACCTCCCCAAAATAAAAAAAAAACTACAAACAAATAGCAGGAAGGAGAGACCGGGGAGTCAGTCTTCCACATTGACCACATTATCGGTCTCCCCGGTCTGCTCCCCGGGAGCGGCAAGTCTTTCCTCCGCCAAAGCCCCCTCCGGGGCGAGCTCAGTGGCCTCGGCAATGACCATAGGATCTCCAGCGGCCGCTGGACCCTCACCGGCAGCAGGAGCTTCGCCGGCAACAGGATCCTCTCCAACGTCCCAGTAGTCCGAGTCAATCCCCTCGTAGGCCGAAAGGACCCATTCGGGGTCGTCCCGGGCTACCCGCCGTTTCAGATCATCGTAACCTTGGAAGAAGCCATCGTTAAAAGCTCCCTCCAAGGCCGCTGCGGAAGGTGTCTCGGTCACCGCTTTAGCCTGGGCTTCGGCTGCCGCAACAAGGGCCCGGGAAGCTTCCAATTCGGCCAAATCCGCTGCCAGATCCGCCTGAGCCGCCCCTAAGCTCAAGGCCAGCGACTTCGTCTTGTTTGTCTCCACGGCCAGGGCAGCTCTCGCTACGTGTAGCTCTTTCTGCTCCTTCGAAAGGGCGGCTTCAGCGGCGCTCACCTTCTCGGCCAGGGAAGAATGGACGGATTCAGACCCTGCAGCTATGCAGCCAACCTACGGCAGGAGGATGCAAGTCGGTTAAATAAGTAATAAGCATAGGGCAAGTTCACGATTGAAGAAAGGTAGAACGTTCACCAGGTGGGAGATGCTATATAGCCATCCTTGGAGCCCTTGGGGAGACAGCTCGGCACATGCTGTCACCTGGCTTGGTGCGAGGCAGGACTTTAGCCTCTCCCGGGCCTCGTCATGCCCACCCGGGGGCAAACCCGACGGAATGTCAGCCCTGGGCGCGGGAGCATCAACAGCCGGCCTGGGGGGAGCCGACGTCCCCACGGGATCTGGACGGGTAGTCGTCCCATGGCGAATGCGCCTAAGCGGGCGCTCGCCTGGAGCCTTGGGGGCCGGTCTTTTTCCTTGGGCGATCGCCGCCCGGGCGGCCGTAGAGGCGGCGGCGGCAGCCTGTCTCTCCCGCAGTTGGTCCAAATTGCGCTTGGGGGCCATTTCTGCAGAAGCAAAGATCGCACGATCAGAGGTGCAAGAGGCAGAAATAGTACAAATACATGTTTAACGCATAATGCCACTGGGATACTCACCAGGAATGATGGGCGTAAAGCTAGGGGCCGGAACTGGCGGCTCAGGGGAGTAGGTGACGATAAAATCTCCCGTCCGGGACAACACGTTCCAGACGCTGGTGGGTAGCCCTGCTAGCCTCAGGATCCTGGCCTGGCACACCTCAGGGATTTTCGGGGGTTTAGTTGAGCCCGTTGTAAACAAGAAAGAAAAAATAATCAGTAATCCACTGTGTTCCGACTAGGCCAAAGTAGTAGACAAGGTCGGAAGGACGGTCTTACCCCTCAACTCCCTGGCCCAGGATGTCCTCAGCTGGATCCCTGGAGCCATGTCACAGAGATGAAGGGTAGACACCTGGAAAAATTTTCCCTTCCACCCTTTATTATTGCTGGGGCAGTTGTCAATAATTTTCCTGCCCGGACGGGCAGAAAACGAGAAAAACCCCAATTCATTATGCACGGGGAATGGTCGGTGGGCCCAGAGGAACTCCTGTAGGGTGTGCTCATACCCGAACGCTTGGGGCCACAATGATATACACCCCATCAAGAACCTCCACCCGTTGGGGGCCAACTGACCGGGAGCGATGTCGAGGAAGATCAACACGTCCCGAGCCACAGGGTGAAGCGGAAGTCGGAGGCCCGCCATCATAGCGTCCTCAAACAGGGTGACAAACCCCGACTGATATAGATGCGCACCACCGGTATTTACGGCTAAGGCGCAACCATCAGGGAGGGAGTATCTCTCCCTGATCCGGAGAAGGTCTCCAGAGCGCAGAACAGAAGAAGTAGACTCACAAGCAAAGACTATGCGGTCAGTCCCCTCAGGCAACTCGTCGCCCAACCCCCTCGAAACGGAGGCGACGGGAGCCTCTTCGGAAGACTCACTACTAGACAGTCGAATGGGGATCCTGGCCCCACTTTGGTGGTCGGACAGGGACTCAGGGGGTTGGCTTAGGCTGGCGCCAGGGGACCCTGACCGATACTGCTCACTCTCCGATCTCGATGATGAATTAAAGCCGGAGAGTTCCATTTCTGGCCCTCCGGCGGGAAGGAACTGACACGAACGACGACTAGCGAAGGGATCGGAAACCCCAAACCTGATATACAGGGGGGGCAGAGTTACTAACCTGAATGGTAATGAGTAGATACTCCTCAGCACCCGGTAACACTCTCTCAGAACAGCACAAGAAACACCCGCTCGGTTCAGATGAGTTAGAGTTCCACCAGACCCGAAAAACGCACAGAACCTAAGAAGGAATAAATCCCACTCCCGTTTAAACCTCACAAGGTTCGTTCTCGCCAGCCTCGCTTCGAAATGAGGAAGGAATGGGGAAAGAGGGAAGAGAGATCAGAAAGAGGAGAGTCAGGAAGGTGCGCAGGAGGTGGGGCGAGTGCTCCTTATATAAAGACGCTAAACGGCCCAGATCAGAACAGATCCAGCGGTCCAGAAGATTTCCCGCCCAAACCGTCGTTTCGGTCACGTGAGGAGTCGCCTCAAAAGACGCGCGCATTAAATACGCGAAAGGACGGTTCCGTTAGTTTGCAAACGGTTCGATTACAACCACGTACCCACTTGCTAGAATCTAACCTAACCAATGACTGGTTGGTGTGGGATAGCAGCGGTCCCAGCCCGAGCAATTATAGCCCGGGCGCATTTGCGAGCCGGTCGGGTATTAACCGCGCAAAGTCGTACAGAATTGATATACAGTTTGAAGGGTATAATGAAGGAAAAAGTTGGCCTCAAGGACCTTTTTATTGCTATAAAGGTGAACTATACAGAAGACGGGGGCGGTTGTAATAGCCTTCCCGGTAAAAAAAAAAAAAAAAAAAAAAAAAAAAAAAAAAGGTGCCTTTAGGGTCCTTGGCCCCTCAGGGCCTTGACTTCCTCCTCTAGAGCCGCCACCCTCGCTACTAGCTCCTTAACAGTAAGCTCGAGGGTGTGGGTGTCCACCTCCTGCATGAGGGATCCCGTCTGCAAGAGAGCGGTTTGTTTCTCCACAGCTTGCAGGCGTTCCTCCAGGTTAGCCAGGGATAAGCCCGTCCAAGTGGAGGGCGCCTGATGCACAGCCGGGGATTCTGCCCGACTCCTTTTTGGCATTGGAGGAGATCCTTCCCTGACCGCTTTCTCTTTTCCCTTTCTGGAGGGGCCTGGGGGCGGGCTTGCGTCCTCTGATGAGGAAGAATCGCCGCTGGTGGATAAGGTGACCGGCCCCTCGGGTAGGCCCACCCTGCCGGCGGGACGCGTCCCGGTCGCCATAGATCGGGTATAGCGGCGCGACCCAGAGGCCATAGCGGCAGGAGCTGCAGAAGAAGGTCCGGTAACCGCGTTCTCCGCAGGTCTCCCTGCCAAATAAGAGAACGACATACCAGCCTCAATGGCTTGGTCGAACGCCTCCGTGTCATCAGCAGTACGGACAACTCCACGGAGGACGGCGAATGCCTGCCTGCAGTGATCAAGATTATAAGCTGCAGGGGGGCAGAGACCGGCATCCTCCAGCCAGTTGCCGGCAACCACAACCCAAGGGTATCGCTGCCAGTTCTTGTTTGGGAAGTCTAGGCCTCGGACAAGATCCTTCCCCTCGGTCTTGGGGCGGCAGTAGGGGCCTCCGTTGTCAATGCCCAGTATGTAGCACCTCGCGATGTCAGCCGGTCAGAGGAGCAATCCCAACCGCTTGTTCAGCGCTGATACTCCCCATAGGAGGCGGGCAACGTTCGGGCGGCACTTGTGGAGCGGAATGTGTAGCCCCACAAGCAGGTCACATAAAGAGACCGGGAGGGGGAAGCGTATTCCCACGATGAGCAGCAGGTAGCTGCTGATGAGGAAGAAAGGGGAGCCCACTTCCTCTCCTGCAATGAATGGACGGACCACCACATCGTCCGGAATTCGGCAGTCCTCCCGGAACGATCTTAGCCCTTCATCAGACGATAGATCGATATGCGAAGCCATTTGCTGGAAATGAAAGTTTTTGGGAGCGAAAACGGCAGAGAAAAAAGGGGGCTCGGAGTGTTTGCTCAGGCGACTCAGTTGATGCTGCGTAGTGAAGAAGTCAGGTTGAATGAGTGCTCCTTATATAAGCAGCACGAACGGTTGGGATCCACTTTGATGGAATGGCTCACATACTCTCCCGCCGAAACTGTCGTTTCGGGCACGTGGGGCGTCGCCTCAGAAAGCGTGAACATTAAAAGCGCGACGTGATGGTTTAGCTGCCAGCTGGACGATTCGGTTACTTCTTGGGCTGGTTGCTTTGAGTCCGAACTACACCAATAACCAGCAGACACGTGGTGATGGGGATCCCGGGCCTGCAGAGTCACCGCTCGGTCGATGTACCGCCAGGCCATTCCAAACCCGCCCCGTTCCAGCGGGGGTCTCGGTCCTTTCCCGGACGGGATCTAAACAATATTCTTAATTTTCAAACTTCATCTGACAAGGCGTCATCCCAACTTTGAAAATGGGGGGCAGCTGATATGTCCAGAAATATTCTGTAGCGGTCCAACCGCCACGTGGTCATCCAATAGCCTGGGGAATCCGGGTTAGGAGCATAGGGCCCACAGTCCCGGGGCGTCCGGCTGTGCTTATCCGAGATACCCGCAGCTCGGGTACCAGGCATGGTAGGGCTCCAGGAGATGCGGCATGAATCACGTTTCTTTCCATCCCTGTGCAATCATGACTCTATCAAGAGAATCAATAGTTTTCTAAACCACTTAGGAAACTCTCCAAACATTGTGCAAATCTATTGTGATTAGATTTAGGCTTCCTAATCTAATGAAGCTTACCATGTAAAGGTGGACTCTTGCACCTATAAAAGAGCCCACCTGCCCTCACTAGGGGGGCCGGATATCAATTCTCTAAGCACATAAGCAGAAACTAGAGAGCTCTCCATCACACACGCATACACCCGGCCGGTATTACTGATAGTGCCGCCCCCCTTTGTTGGCTCACCAGGCCCGCCGGTGATCTGCTAGTGAACGTGCTCAGACACACTCGTGGACGTAGGCCACCTCATTAACGGGGCCGAACCACATACAAATCCTCTGTGATCTTATTTTCTTCTCAAGTTGTTCTTACCAATTTTCGGCATCATCACCTAGAGATTGCACGAAATTAGTTTTCGAAATGTAATTACGGCAACAAATAGAACTTACATGAAAACTTTTATAATTTGTAGTTTTCACTCGTGAAGTAATAAATTAGACGTGTGCGACATTTTAGAGGATAATTAGAAGTTTTGAGAACTCGAGGGGAGATAAACACAATTTCCAAAAGTGTTGCCTATATAAAGAAAACTCAAGATATTTTCATTTACAACTTTTTCTTAAATTGGAATCAAGAGAGGGGTTTTGAAGTTGAGAGCTTCACAACACAAATCGACGATCTTTCATTCATAAGTTTTTCTCCAAATTCCATATTCAAACTCCTTGAGGTAAGAGCTTCATTTAAATAGTTGTTAGGGCGTGTTTGGCTAAGTTTTATAAAAATCATAATTCTAGAAATTTGGAAAAAAAACATGGGTAAACTTGTAGGAATCGATTTTAATCGTAGATTTGACGTCTAATCGGACTCTTAGTTATTCCTTCAAAGTTATAAAAAGATTGCATGAGGTATGAATTCTATGTTGGGATTGTGCCCTCAAACTAGTTAGTTTGACTATGAAAATTATAATACATTTTATGTATGTCAATTCATGAGATTAATGGTTAGGCTGTTATCCTTAAACATCATTGTATGTAATTCATATGTGTATAGGATTACACATGGGAGATATAAATTACTAATCCTTGTTATTTCAAATAAGTCACAGTGGATGATAAGACCAGATAACTTATCAGGTATACACTGTAGCATGATTAATTTCTATATGATAGAGTGATAAATCTCATTCACAAGAGTAGTTATGCTAGTGCATGAGTTGCATTGACAGACTGTGAGTTAAACCTATTGACTAGAAAATCTGTCATAGTTAATAGGAACTCAAACTTATATAAGATACATGCCCTTAATCCTGAGATAGTAATGGACATAAGCCGTATACTTGGTTGCTTTGAGTTACCAATCAGTGAGGCCTTCAAGATCAACACCTGGGTACCTTGGGTGATCAAATTTATGGTATTGGGAACGTATATTATCAAGATGGAATCTACCCTCTTGTAAAGAATAGTTCTTTACAACATAGTAAGTGAATGTCACTGGTTGATTACTGAGAGCTGCACAGTCATGTCAACAAGTTGTTGTAGACATGTTTTGGTAATTTATGAGTGGTGACTGATACTCAAGGAATATAAGATGTATTTATCAATTGGGTAGACAATATTATTATTCATACATCCCAATGATAAATATGAATACTGGAAAGGTAGAGGGACATTAGTGTCATATTATACAAGGCTAGGAATCGCTAATATAAGTGTGATTTTATTCTTATGCACTGGAGTGCAATTATCATTATATAGTAGAATTAATGATAATTGATTAATTATTATTCCTTAGTTAAGAGTTTAACTAGATGGAATTAATAGTTAGTCAAAGCCAGTTACTAAGAACATAGGGGTCCCACTCTTAGCTCGAAGGAATGTTTGGATGCAAAGGAGAAAAGGAAAAAGGGTACCAGAAGTCGGTTTGTAGGACAAACAAACCAATTAGTAGGTAAAGGTTCCAAAAACCGGTTTGTCCCACAAACCGGTTACCGGAGACAGGTTCCAGGAACCAATTTCTGGGTCAAACCGGTTTCTGGTAAGTCAGTTATGAAATCTTATAAATAGAGGGGCTACGGGCAGAATTAAAGAGATGTGTATTTTCACATTCTAAACAATCTATTTCTAAGTTTCCCTAGACCTCCTAGCTTTCTCCTAGAAGGGTTTCCACGAAACCCTAGCTTGCATGATCATTTAAGAGACATAGGAGTGAAGATCGCTGGCCTCGGACAACGCTTACTAAAAGATCCTTGGACTGCTCAATACTGATCGAAAGTTGCTGAATTTTGGACACGACGAAGCTGACGTTGAGATGAAGCTACAGTAAAAAATTCAAGTCAATAGGAGATTGTTTAGTCCTCCTGACGGACGCATCTTTGTCGGATCAAGAGATTGGGATTGAATCATCTCAGGAATCGTAGAAGAGTTCTCGAAACGATTCAACAAATCGCAAAGTTATATCTAACCGTTCATATATATATATAAGCATATATATACATATACGTGTGTGTATGTATATATATTACATGTAATATAAATGAGAAGTAGATCTAAATTTTTGAACTGCATCTTCCCTTCCACTTTGCACTGCACCAGATTTTTTCTTACAACTGGTATCAGAGCCATCTCGTTTAAATTACATGTAATAGGATTATGGATTCATGATGAACTAGGAATTTAGTTTTTTCAAAATCTTTTAAAAGAAAATAGTTTTTCAATATAAATATTAATTGGTGTATACAAAAATATCAATTTTAATTATGTTTTAGATCTGATCAGTTTTTGGACTGATTAGATGCTGTAGAAAACGATTTCGTGCTGATTAAAGCTATAATCCCAAAACTTTTTAGATTTGATCTAGACGGGTACCAAAAACCGGTTTGTCCCATAAACCGGTTACTGGGAAGGGGTCCAGAAATCGGTTTCTGAGTAACAGATTTTGGTATTTGCACAAAAATTGTGTTTTAGTTTTAAAATTGTTTTAAAATAGAAATTATTTTATTAAGTAAAAATTGTTTTTACATTATAGGTTTGTAGAAACCTAGTTTTAAATGCACGAATTCGATTTTCCAGAAAACCCTAGATATTGTTTGACAATGTGAATCATCATGAAAGCGCGTGTGAATTTGATTCATGTATGCTTGCAATTTCGTAACGTTTATACATACATGAGTTGTGATTAATTGCATGCTATATTAGATATAGGACATGTGATTGAATGAACGATTGTATGTCATATATTGCGAATGTATGTCAACTAACCTCTTAAGCAGGAAGCCTTATCTCTCATGGCAAAATTAGATATATTGTTTAAATTGTTTAAATTTTATTTAGTATTTATGTGTGGAAATGGGTTTGTGTTTGTATAAGCACCAAATTAACATTGTTGACATCGTTGACCGTTATGTCTTAATAATGCTTCTTTACCATAGTGTGACATTAATGACAGACCTTCTTCCCGCTTTATTAAATTACTCCTCCAATTTTGATAGGAAAATTTCATGGCTTTTAAATAGAAAGAGTTCAGATTGATTAGTTTCCCCCACTTTTCTAGTGTAAGCTTAGACCATATCCTACAGGATGACTCATTTTTTGGCTACTAAAAAGCTTCTTTACCACAGTGTGGGATGCATTTATGTACATGCTACGACACTCGTATGTATCTTTAGCAGGTGCTATGTTATTGTTAATAACGGGATTCTAATTTGTCCCTACTAAAGTATCTCAAAAAGAAGGGTGTTCATTGGGATTCTTCATGTCTCTGCTCACCTGGCTTCAACACTGATTCTTATGGTCCTGACCCAACTGGCCTTCGGGTTTGTATAGAGCAATGCACGTTTGGCCTTTATCCGGCATGTATTAAGTATCTTATGTCTGCATTTGATGTTCTAGAGGTATGAATGCTCTCCTTTGAGATTTATTCATCTCTTTACATTTTATTCATCTTCTTCATCGTAGTAAGTTCATGGGACAGTCTTCAGGTCATGGTTGTAACCCGGAATAAATATTTGCAAGAAAGGAATGGAGTCACTCTCTCGAGGGGGTGCCATTATATACTATGCTTATGTCTTCCTTTATTTGTGGGTCTTCTCAACTCCTATGGTTTCTCTGGTTTTTGGAAGCTACTTGTACATCTGTATCAACTAGCTTCACTTGCACTTTGATGAAGCCTTTTCCTCGCTTCACATAGCTAACTACAAGGCATTCATGTGCTTCCATCTCAAACTTGATGGTGACCCTGAAGTTTTCACCCTTGCTGAAAGCTAACTACAGGGCATTCACGCGCTTCCATCAGAGATAGTTGGAGGGTTTTATGTGTATTTTGTTGGTTGATATGCATCCATGAAAATCATATTACTACATTCTAGGGTTATCTGGCGGTGTCTGAGAGTAGAATGTTGGAAAGAGGTAAAAATACTACGAAATGATAAATATCAATAGGAAAAGAACTGAACCTTGGAATGGGACCTATAGTGACTTTTCAATGATGCTTTTCAACTCTTCTGATGCTCCTCGACACATCAGATGCTCCTCCAACGATGCTCCTCAACGCACCTGATGCTCCTCAACTCTTTAACGATGCTCCTCAACACATCTGATGCTCCTCTTCAATAATACTCCTCAACACTTTCGATGTTCCTCAATGTCACTCTACTTTTCAACGATGCTTCTCAACTCTCCTGATATTCCTCGATGCTCCAACAATGCTTCTCGACTCTCCTGATTTTCCTCGATGCTCCAACAATGCTTCTCAACTCTTCTGATGTTCCTCGACGCTCCTCTAATCTCTGGGCTCTAAAACATCTCATTAGCAAACCTGGACTCTGAGCCCTAAAACACCTTAACAACACATCTCATCAATTCTCTGAGCCCTAAAACACCTCAAAACACATCTTTATCAACACAACACATCTCATCGATACAACACATATAGACTCTGATTGGATCAGCAATAGATGTTGGGGACATTCCCTCCGTTCAGCCGCCTTGAAAAACAACTATCGGTTGTAGTTTGCAACCACTTACGAGTTTATGCTACTCATACTTGGGACACTTCTTATGTTGCGACCTTAACTGGAACAATAATGATGTTTGGTACTTGTGCTTGTATCCACATTTTTTTATAATTGGGAATCACCTTAAACCTACACATTTGAGACCATCATGGTGAATGGACTTAACAGGAATGACGATGACAAGGAAAGTTGGGTTAGTTTGCATGAAACCTCGATCTCTGATTACTACTGACTCAAACAAAGAAGGATTGACCTAGACATGAATTTCTCAAATGGTCATGATCCAATGTGCCTCTGTCATAAATGATGTACCGCTCATCTTTTATATTCACTTCTCATCTTAATATGATAACATTTTGCTGATAAATCTGGTTTTTGAAAATTCTTCCCTATTGAACTAATCAATTTGCTACTTCTCCCAGAAAGTGGTTTGAATTAGTGCCTTAGCTTAAGAATAAAAGATGTTCTATTTTAAAATTTCAAAACAACTTGGTGACATAAAAAACTCGCCCTTGGTATGAAGGGATCGTGTTAGGCAAATGGAGTTTGCCCCTACTTTTGAGGTGTAAGAAGTGAAATCCATAGGCAAACGAGGTGGGTGACCAAAGTTTGGCCCTAGTTTGGATGATGGTTTATTGGAGGTTTTGAGCAAACGAGGTAGGTGACCAAAGTTTGCCCCTTGTATGAAGGATAGATAGTAAAATTCAGACAAACGAGGCGGGTAGCCAAAGTTTGCCCCTAGTGTGGAAGGTGATTTTCTGGCTTGAGGCAAGGACCATGACTTTAATCTCTCAAATGCTCATAACTTTTGCCTAGGCACTAGTAAGGTGACCTAGTGAGCTCTTTTCTCTCTTTTGTTATTGCTCACCTTGGATTTAGCTCTAATTTTTGCCTAGGTGTCCTTTCGGATTTGTGACCTAGCGAGCCATCCTTCTTTTCTTTTTGAAAGTCTGCCTACATAACCCCAAGCGGGGATCAGGTCTAACGTAGTTCGGGCCAAAGTCTTGAATAAAAGGGGGTTCATTATGATGGTGTCGACCGAACCGATGCGGTTGCCCACGTATCCCCGAGTGGGAATCAGGTCGAGCGTAGTTTAAGGCAAGGCTTTGAAAGAAATTGGTTGAGGGTTTTTCAAACCAATCATCAAAGAAGTTCAAACTTATCTCACTTGTGGTAGCCTTGAATAAGAAGATTCAGTTTTGGTCTCCCTTTCTTTTCTTTTCTTTCCTTTTCTTTCCTTTTCTTTTTGAGGATTTATCCTTTTCACTTTCTCCTAGCCAGTCAATTTTACTTTCATGTAGTTAATTCTTGTGAGATCTTTTGATCACAAATTCAGAATTCTAGAATGTGATGTCAGTTCTCGGAATTTATTTGTGGTCATTTTGAGCCTGTTGAAATGTGATCTAGGCATGTTCTCATGATGTACCTTGAAGTGTACAATTCTCTGTATCACCAAAATTTTCTTCCTTTCATTTTCTCCATTATTTTGACTGGCTAAGGTCAGATCTTGGAAATCAACACCTTTTTCAGCTCTAATTTTTGCCTAGGTTCCCTTTCGAGTTTTCAACCTAGCGAGCTTTTCTTTCTTTTTCTTTCTTTTTTTTCTCTTTTTTTTTGTTTTGAAAGGGGAGAAAAAACTCATTAAAAGTGTTTGGCTACCATCAAGGACTAAGTCTGCATTGCTTTTAACAGACAGATTGTATGGCTCCCCATTAGATTGGGCTCAAGGCTTTAAAATGGTGGAAAAAGGGTGTTGGGCAATCCCCAAGTCAGTTTCAAGCATGTCTTTTCAAGATTGAGGTAAGAGCATCTTTAAATTCTTAAAGTAAGACTATTCAATTCTTAGCTCTTCATCAGTGTCAGCGTGAAATCGACTTTAACCTTTTAGGATTCTTTTTTGTTTTGTTACAGAAAAATTATTAGCAAAGTAATATCCATGGTAATTTGAAAAGTGACACTTCAGTTTAGTGATTCATGCATTTATGACTAGGCACATCAGATTAAGAAAAATGAGATTTCATTCCATCAATAGAGAAGGATTACAGACTCATTAACAATTCGATGACAGACAAACTCGACCACAAGACTAAACTTGAAATAAACTCAAAACATATGACAGACTTGACTAGACTCGACCTGGTCTCAAGTTGAGTGTCACAGTGACCCACTTTTTTTTTTTTTTTTTCGAAAGAGCATTATTATTTGTTTTGCTGGCAAAAGTCCCAAACACCATCACTTCACTTGCATAGGTTCAGCATTCCCTAGTGTCAGCAAAAGGGATCACTCGAATAGGTAAGCCAGGGGCTTTAGGTTCGATGAAGCTGACGTTTTGGGTGATATGGGATTGGATGGGTGGTGGCTCAATGATGTTCTGGTCGATGAGGTCCTGGATATCGTGGCGGAGGCGCATGCAATCATTGGTATTGTGGCCATAGGTTTGGTGGTAGGCACAATGCTTGGACATATCACAGTTTTGGTGTTGGTGGGGCATCCCGAGGTTGAAGTAGTTACAGATGGCCTTTCTTGAGTAGGCACTCCAGGGCTGAGGAAAGGGAGATTTCTAGTTTGGTTTTTTTGATAAGGGCAGCTAGTGGTTTGGTTGGAGGATTGGTATGGCCGATGAGGGTATGCCATGGGTTGGCTACATAGGGCTTTGACATCTGGGGAGTGTCGGGAGTATTTAGGCCTCTTAGACTAGTGTTGGGGTTCATTTCTTAAACTTTTCTTCTCTGATGGTATCCTCTATTATGGTTCCCATTTCAAATAGCTCTTTGCCAATGCTTTGTGCCATCTTCTCAAATCGACTAACCCTTAAACTCAACTGCTCAACAGTGGTTTGTAGCTTATTCACTTCTCTTCCAGAGCTTTGTAGGCCATTGGTGGATCGATGATGGTCTGGGCTAGCCCGTGATCACGATAATGAATTCGGGGAGGTACAACATTGTCCTTACCCGGGGCTACGATTTTCTACAAATAGAAGTAAAAGTCCAAATTAGCAGAGGCACGAAACACTTCTTGTGTACTCCTATCGGGAAGAGATGATCAAAGTTTTGAAGGATTTAACGATGCAAACTGAGGACGGTTGCAGTAAGTATACGACTTCTGTACAATGATTGAGATGTGTGAGGATGATGATGCGTATGCATTTGATGTGTAGAGACTGACACATGTGAGATTGACAAGACGTGCGTGCAAATGAACTGATATGAATTGTGTATGCACATGAGAGAAACATGCGAATGCAGGCCCTAATCTATATGATGCCCCTACTTCTAACATATAGCAGTTAAGCAAGTGTCCTAACCATATAGAGTGTGCTAACTTTTCTTTCCAGGATGATCACCATCATGGCCGTCATGGGGAGGGTGAGGAAAACAGGTTTGCTCTTTGAGGAATGAGGATCCAGGAAATTTTATAAGTAGAGATTTTTGGGAAATCTGGGTGAATTTTGGCAGGGTTTCTAGGAAACTGGGATTTCAAGGAAATCTAGGTGATTTGGACAAAGTTTTGAAAGAAATAGGTATTTCTGGGAGAGCTGGATAGAGTTTCTAGGAGGAACTGGGAAATAAGAGTTTTTGGGAGAGATTGGTACATCTGGGCATTACTGGGAAGTTTGGATGGAGTTGCTGGGATTTTTGGAAAATCTGGGAGATTTGGGCAGAGCTTCTGGGAAAACAGGCAAATTTGGGCGAGTTCCTGGGAAATGGGAATTTTTGAGAAGCTTGGGTAGAGGTTCAGGAGAAACATGGATTTTTTTTGGAATTTTGGGTGAAACAAAGATACCCAGGGAGGTCGAACAGGATATCTGGGGGAAGCAAGAAAATCTGGGTAATTTGGACAGAGTATCTGGGAGACACAAGTATATCGGAGTTTCTGGAAGAAACTGAGATTTCTGGGTAATCTGGGGAAAAATAGGGATTTAAAGGAAATCTGGGTGATTCGGACAGAGTTTCTTGGAGAAACAGAGATATCCTGATGAGTTGGGCAGAGTTTTTGGAAGAAATAGGGATATATGACGAGAACAGGTGATGATGGTGATCATTCTGTCTAGCAAGTTTTCATACTCCTATGTCTTAGGACCAACAAACAAGGTTTGCAGTGTTTATCTTTGTAAACATGTAGCAGACATCCTTGTCATGGTGCCTAGGCATGTCAACTCAATGTAATCACATGTGAGTGATTGCCTCTGGGAATCATAAGAAAGAGATTATGTTCTATGCCACATAAGCATCTACACCGCGCAGGTAATCCCACTAGGGCATACAGCAGTTATATCACATTGTCCTATCTGAAAAGATAAATGAATAGTCCTATGAAAGGTTCTACAGAAATCTATATGCAAAGGCTGGGTGTTGTCAAAGAGGGTCCGTTGACGAGAGTTCCAATATACCGTCAGAGAGACAGTACAGAGGGGGAAATGCATAAGTATAATGTCAGCGCCGCGTTTTAGACACAGTCAGAGGGGGAAATGCATAAGTATAATGCAATGAACCAGACACAGTGAAAAGATGATTTTAAGGATGCTTTTTATGAGTCAAACCTCTGTATTATTTTGTTTTGAAAAATAAAAATCCCCAGTAGAGTCACCAGATTGTGGAAATGCGGAATCGGTCATCCGCTCCCGTTTGTTTCCCTGGGTTTCGGAATTGATTTTCCTTTGTTTTGAAATTGATTTGAATAAGGAACAAAAAGGAAGAGGTCTATTGAAAAACAGATACTGAGGCGCCACTTGGTCTTTAGGGAACCAAGAAACCCAATTTTGACTAACCTAAACGGATAAAGGGCACCGGCCCTTCATAACCAAAGAACTTGGCTCGGGGTTTTGGTACGAGAGAGGAAGGAGCCTTTGTCACGATTAAAACACCCTCAATTCGCCCCATCTCTCGACAGCCCTCAATTAGCATCCAAATAATCATCTTTACCGTCTCTCGACAGGCCTCAATTAGCATCCAAATAATCATCTTATACTATGTATGGTTCGACAATTAATACTACGATAGTATATTACATTACATAAGAATCTTGAAATGGAAGATCAAAAGATAAGATATCATTCATAAGTTCTAAGCCAAATATCACACAATGCAAAGGTGAAGGATCATACAAACAAACCTAGGAAAAATCGTCTAATCACATATCAAGGAATCAAGTTTTCCTAGTCTAGAAGGGAGGACATGAATTGTTCTCGAAACAAATAATCAAAAATATCAAAATATGCTTAGCAAGCTAGTATGATGCATGCTAATCTTTGAGAAAAGAAGACCTCTCAATCCCCGGGATGGATGAGAAAGGAAGATTGGATTGGGGCGAGCATGAACGTTTGATCGATTTCATTCCTTATAATCTTCTTAGATTAAGAGCCATAAAAGGCCCAAATCTTGCATGGATGCAATGCATGATCCTAGAATGTGCAAAGGTTGTAGTATGTTTGTGTACATGGACTTTCTAAAGTGACTTAGAAGTCTAAAATATGCATGAATGCATGAAGAAAATCATCATGGGATATGCACAAATATGGTATGGACCACTTCCTTGGATATGAACTAATTTAAAGTACATATAAGCATCAAATCAAGGGATGGAAGTAAAAGTATACTTGCTGTGAATAGTGGACAGAACAGTGACTTGACCTTGTGGAAATTGAAAAGTAGGGATAGAAATGTTTTCAATGCATGATTTTTTACGGAGATCATCCTTATTGTGCCTAAAACACATATCAAAAGGCCAATCCTCAATAACTATTACAGATTGAGAGAAATCATATAAACAATAGAGGTTACTCAGAAACAGAGTCTGTACTATCGACTGAAATGTCAAGAAATCTTAGAAAATGAAAACAAAACATCTAGAGGCCCATATTATATAGAAATTTCCTAAGAAATTTAAATTCAAGGGAAACATAAGTTGGGACCACTCCTTTTGGAAATGTTTTCTGCAAAATAAGTTGAAAGTCAACCAAGCTGCTGTGACAGTAAAAACAGAATGTCTGGAACGAATGTTTGGGTCCAAATGGACCCCTTTCAAGTGTTTCCAAGTCAAACTAAAAATCATGGGGGTTCTCTAATGAGTTAAAAGGGATTTCCAATTGGTCTCATGTTAATACTTTAAGTACTGAGTCCTAGAGAAATCTTTGAACTCAGATTGTTCACTATTTTGAAGGTTTTGGGAAGAACTATGGTTTTATTCTTTGAAATCAAAATGAGGGGTTTAATAGGGGTTTTGAAATATAGGTTTTGAGAGTATGATTTCAGCACTTAAATGGAGATTATGACCACTTGAAATATCAATATTGAACTCATGTCAAGAACCTCCAAGATTGTTGGAGAGCATTGTTTCCATTTGAGCATAACTTCAAGAATACTATGGAATTATTGAAGTTGGAATCATCATCTATCAAACATGTTTTTGAGGTCAAGAGCTACTATCCATAAGGATTCACTCACCTCAAACTTCATGTCATCACTTAGATGATGATGAACTAGTAAGTAATCAAAGAAAATCAAGAAGAAATGGGGGAAGAAGAGATGAACATATATATAAACAAGCAAGTAAATAGCATTCAATAGATGATAATCAATGTGATATTGGATTTGTAGCTTGGTGTTTCACTCATAGATATTGACATTTGGACATGGAAGAAGCTTCTTAACTCAAGAATGCTCAAGAATGGTGATTGGGGGGGTATTTGAATGTGAAGTATATGAGAGATAATGGAAGAAAACAATATTAGAACTCATTTTCTTATAGAAAATCAGTGGGAGAAGTTCCCTTTCTCTCTTCTAAACCTATCTCTATCTCTATTTCTCTCTACAACTTTATCAAACTTTGCACTTGGCCCCCCTCCAAAATGAAGAGCAAATGGGGGTTTATATAGGCCAATTTGGGGTGGTTTTGGGATTTAGAAAGTGCTCTCATTGGTCCCAAACATCTGTGAACAAGAAACTACGTCGTTTTGGCTTTCAATTATTCAATTTGGACCCCCAAAATAAATTATAAAAATGGCTTCTGCGGGGGTTGAGTGCCGCCACGGCACTAGCCATGTGCCACCGCGGCAGTGACCCAGTGCCTCGATGGCACTGCTCCTCAGACGCCCAGAAATTTGTATTTAGGCCTCCACAGGTTCCGGTATTCGCAAAAAGACCCTATTTCGTCCAAAATTCACAAAAAATGCATACGAACTCCAAATTGAGCTTGTGATATACTGTTGGAAAGTTAATGGAGTCTACTTTCCATAAAAAATAGTTCAGAGATGGGTCACTTTGAAAAGTTTTGCGGTATTCGCGATAAAATTCTATTTGATCGCCTTTTTTACCTTCGAAAATTCATAATAAATTCATTTTAAATCCAGAAATCATGTGTGATATACCATTGTAAAGCTATTGATCTCTAGTATCTATGAAAAATGTTTGAAAATGATACGACACTCAAGTTTCAAAGTCAACTTTTAGGTCAATTCGGTCAAACCTAGGATTTCCAAGAAGTTCTGGGAACCTCTCGGAGATCCCAGGAGCTGACGTTTTTGCCCGAATTTCTTTTAAAACTCACTTTAGTACTTTTCACATGATCTAGAATGATCTCAAAACTTTTCAACAAATTTGGATGAATTCGGTCAAACCCTGGTCAAACCGGTCAATGGGGACTTTTCGGGAACTTCCAGGACTTACGGCGGTCTCTGGGAGCTAATGATTTCATCTAATTTTGCTTCAAAACTCATTTTACCACTTTTTTTTATGACGTAGCATGTTTCCAAAAATTTTGGTCCAAATCTGGGTGTTTTTGGGCTTTCAGGAGTATTTTGGTTATTCTGAGCATTTTGAGAGATAGAACTAACTTCCAAGAGTCCTTTTTGAGTCTTTTTCGATCATTGTAAACCACCAAGCTTAGGTCTCCTAAATTTGATAGCCGAAAAAATGGGGTGTCTACAAAATCATGCCATAAGTCTGCCTCTAGAGTGGTCATGGTTCTCTAATTGATCATCCTAGTATAGTATGCTGGGCCCGCTGGCTCCACATGACCCTCATGTATCTAATGCCCTCCGTACACATGTGGGAAAAATGTAGGCGTCGTGTTACCTAAAAAAGAAACTATCTATTATCAAAACTACACTACGAGACTCATATCTTAAAAATCTTAAACTTAAATGCTAAAGGTGTCAGATAATCAATGAGCACAAGTGAAAAACTTGGCTCGGATACCAAAAATCCTATCATGCCATGACATAGAAAAACTAGGGAAAATAAAATTCCATTTTGGGACCCGTAGGCTGTGACTGGTGAATATCACTCGATTGTCCACACACAATTCTAAAACAGCAGAGGTAAAATGCAATAACTGAATTGCTAAACTGAATGCAAATAACTTGAACATAAGAGAGCTTATTACAAAATCCAACCATAGTAGTAAAACTAAAATCCACGTCTCAAGGCACACTTGCGAATCAAAAAGTACATAGTCAAAATATAATGTAAAGAACAACTAATCTAGCCCTAAGCTTCAAGTAGCGTAAATGTTGTCATCAGCTTGGTGGTATTCCCCATTGATTCCTTCCTCGGTCTGACTATCCCAGCCATAGCCTTCCTCCGGATATTCCTGATAGTAGCCCTCATTAATGGGCATCTCACCTGCATAACCATAGGCCTGGAAAGCCGGATGTGGGTATATCCAGCGGCATAAATGTCGTTGGCATTGGGAAGTTTTTAATAGCTTTTGCATTAAGAAATAGTTCTCTTGAGGTGCTCATTCTTACGCATCCTAACTCACTATATGTGACTCAACATCTTGACTTACAATGTTATGGACTATGTGTCCATATTACTGACTCATTCTCCCATGCATGTCCTACCATACGTTGCTTGGATGGAAAACTCCCTTTCCCAAAGATCTTGATTCACTTTTCAATATCATAGTAATGGTTAACCTGGCACGAAACCTTAGCTATCCCATTCTCGTAACATAATGGTCAGCCTAGTACAAAACCTCAGCTATCCTATTCTCTACGACGTTTCCTGGTATGGAGTACCGGCCGTTACATATTCACGACGTGCCTTGGTATCATCATAATGGCCATTCCACATAAACAACGTGCCTTGGTATTATCATACCGGCCGTTGTACATTTCAATCATCATATCTCTTTCCACAGTCATAGTTATCACTTGCCACAACGGATCATGATCTACACAAGAAGACTCAACCCAATATAACTCGCAATCTCCTTAATCTTTTAACTCATACCATATAGTCTCCGCTACTAAGATGTACCAAACTATGCATGTCAGCTTCTTAGTACGATCATTCTTATATTAACGATTTACTTATTCACTGACATTAGGTTCATTATTTAAACGTGTAGCTTCGTAGCATACTGAAGTCTTATTCTAACATATTGGAATAACAATAGAAAGCTTTGATAGACATGTGATTCACATAAAACAATTTAGACATGGATTATTAACATACTACCTCAGTACAATCGATTGGACTGTCTTAACAATCGACTGGGGAAACATAAGTGGCAATCGATTGATCTTAATGGCAATCGATTGGTATCCAAAAGATGCCAATCCATTGGGAAAAAACACCAATCGATTAGGACAAGGTTCAATCGATTGGACAAAGTGCCAATCGATTGGTACTTCATCTTCTTCCCAGTGAACGTACTGAACTTATACAAAACTAAGTATAAACGTTATGGATCCATTCTCTTCGTACCTCAGAAAGCTACGAGTGAGTTTGAGGACTCACAAGTGTGTGTAGGTATGGTGGTGTGCTTGAGAAACTTAAACTTGAAGCTTTAATGGTGGCACCTTCTTGTTTCTCCTCTATCTCTCTTCTCTATCTCTTTCTTTCTCCTTTCTCCTTCTCTATCTTCTGTCTTTCTTCTTCTTTGAGTGAGAGTGTGTGTATGTGTGAGTGTGAAGGTTCATATAAGTGTATATATATGTGTGTATATGTGAATATATATGTATGTATAAGTATATGGAGCTCAAGAACCTGACCAAATAGGTCTGGGTACGAATTATGATCAGTATATATAAGAAAAGGTCACATGCAAACAAACAGGTGGTGTCAAGCTCGCAGAAAATGCTTGGAGACCAAGTTCAGTGACTGCCAATCGATTGGGACCAGTGGCAATTGATTGGGTCTAAGGCGGTAGAAGGGAATCGATTGGTATAATTGGCAATCGATTAGCATCCTAAAAGTGTCAATCGATTGGGATATCATGGCAATCGATTGGTATCCAATGTTTACCAAAGGTAGATTAAGACTAGTGATATCATAGAATTCATTGTATACGCTATAATTACAGCGAAAATACGGGTATTACAAGTTATGGATGCAACTATTGAGGTTTCTACACTAGCAAGTGATTGGAGCCGGATTCATGTCTTTGGTTTGCTGACGTTTTTACTTGTTAATCAGTTTTCTAGTTTGACGCATAGCCGATTTGCTTTGGCATTAGCCAGTATTGCTTTGGCAATAATGGTAGCTTTTTCTAAAGCTAAAGTTTGATATTGTCTAATGCAACTTTTAAGGTAAATTTCATTTTTTATTCTTTCTTTTAAAAAACTAAATTTATTAAGTACTACAGGGAAGGGGGATGCATTCTTGTTTTAAATTATTTTTATTTATTATTCAACATCTAATATCTTTTCATTTATATATTTTTTGTCTTTTTACTGTCCTATATTAAATCAAGTGTCTATTCATAAATTCTAATATCTTTTATGTTAGGTTATGGAGCCTAATTCCAATGGTGGATGAGTTTCCAAATAGAGTTTTCTAATCAAAGCTGAAGGATTATAGTAGCAACAGTAGCAAAACCGCTAGCGAAACCCGTTCAAGCCACAGCTTGAGTGGGGGCTTGCTCGAGCGGACACGGCATTGAGGCGTGGAGCGTCGCGCGGTGCTGCGGGAAAGTCTAGCAGAATGTAGTGGGAGGCTAATGGAATGGATCTGTGCAAGCAAGGGGGCATATTTCAAAATCCTGTTTTGATTAGGAAAGGATATTGTGTTTCCTGTTTTGAATAGGAAATTGTTATGGGTTAGGAAACTGTATAGGCTATATATATATATCCATGATATTGATTGTGTTTGTGTGTGTGTGAGATACCAATTAGAATGTGCACCACCGTATCAATAGAGCCCCTTTTGTAACCCTAGCGCATGGTCGGAAGAGAAGTCACGAATGTGGATTGAGTTAATGAGTTATCCATATGCAAACATGACCTATGTTTACTCTTAAATACGATTTTATCCAGTATTTATTTATTTATTTATTTTTAATTATTATTACTTATTTATCCTTGCCATGAGGCCATGCTTATTTTCTCTATGTGCATTCAACTTTTAACATAATAACAATCCCAAAGGCATGTATGAGATTTTTGTGACAAGCAAAATGTGGCGCTCATTAAGTCATAGTGATGGGAATTGCAGACACGGATAAACAATTGAATTAGAATCTCAAAAGTTGTTCTAGTCCACTACACTCCAATGGTGGTGTGGAGGTGCATCTGGTGTGGATACTTTGGTTTTTTTAGAAGAAAATATGTACTTGAATCGTCCTTTTGTCGAGAAAGATAGTTGGAAAATGTTGGCATATTATTGTTAGATTATAGAGAAGTATCAATTTCAAGTTTTTGGTTGAAAAGCAGGGGTGGCACAAACATGGGGTTTAGGAAGCACAAACAGACATAGCTACAACGATAGGATGTATACAATAACAAACCAACCTTTATTTTATTAACTTATAGGGCTCGCGCCCACACACACACAAGCTGGCCTTGATCAAGACCAGGTGGTCACCCGTTCGAGTACTCGGATGACTATTATTTAATACTTTAATAACTAGTAACAACATTTTTGCTAGTTTCTAATAGCAGTACCAGCACTAGCAGCAGCATCTGCTTCAGCATCTATCCCAACTGTTTTATCAACAGTTATCGTTACTTCGATATCGGTAATACCCGCAGAATAGTCACTTGCATCATTCAGATCCGCCTCTGTATTGAAGGTTGTGCTGTCCAACAGTACAGAGCTTGGCGACACCGGAATGTAATACCCATTCTTTACCTCTACGGCTTCTTTTTTGGACTTGCTGAAGATGTTAGTACCCGCAAAATCAATAGTTCCAAAAACTTTGGCAGAACTGTACTTTGATTTCTTAAGTTTAACCGAAATAGTGGCCTTAATTAGAGACATTGTGGTAGTAGTAGTTTTGAAATATATACTATTCTATTAGAGATGAGATATATACTCAAACTTGGCTTTGCACTTGCTGCAAAATGGATAGAGGAGTGAACCCTTTTTATAGCCTATAGGCACCCTGCTCCAAAGTGTGATGGGTCCGTGAAGTGGCATTTTGTAAGTATTGGAGTTGTATTAAAAGTAACACCATGGGCGCACCAATGATTGAGTACTGAGTAAGTCTTTTGGTCACAAAAAAATGTCACAAATATTATCCACAAATACCATAATGTATCTATTTCTCTCCTCTGTGGACCATATAGTATCAGTGAATCTCACTAGAAGAGAGAGACACATTGTGTATTTGTGGATTGTGTTTGTGCGGTTTGTTTATGTCTAAAGAATTACTCTTGTGTACTGGGTGGATTGAAAATGCATATAACGGGAGACTCAAATTAATGGAGTTCGGTGGCAACGCCCCGTAAAAAAAATCGGGCATATTTTTCGGGTAAGAAATTGTTGGTCAATGATTGTAATTTGTAAAACTTGGGTTGGTGGTAAAATAATTTGATTGGGTTAAACTAAAAAAGAGAAAAATGTATTGGACCAAATATTTAGGCAAGAAAAACTGTTTGGCAAATATATAGAGTGAACTTAAAAACAAATGGGCAAATATATTTCGTATAAATTTTTTCTCTTTCAAATTTGGGTTGGGGTAAACTAAAAAAAAAAGAGAGAGACATTTTGAAATAAGTTGGAAGAATTTGGCAGTTTTTGTTTAATGTCCCAGCTTATTTTCTAATTTTGTTTCAAGTCCCAATTTTCCGAGAAAAACTTCTCTAAAGTCCCTAAATCCTATGAGTTTTAAAAACGACGAAATGGTGCAATGCAGAGTTTTACATTGAGTTTAAAATTGAGATTGAGTGGTGAATTACAGAGTTGTATCATGATTAACTCTTAAAATAACTGAGTGTTAAAAACGACTGAGTGGTGCATTGTAGAGTTGTACACTGAGTTTAAAAATTATTGAGTGGTGCATTGCAGAGTTTTAAAACGACTGAGTGGTGCATTGCAGAGTTGAACCATGACTGAGTCTTAAAATTACACGGTCGCTTTTTGGACTTTAAACAAAAATCGATAGAAAAATTAGGACTTTAAACAAAACCCGCTAGAAAAGTGGGGACTATCTTATGAGTAATATTTGGGACACAACCTTCATACAACTTTCATACAACCTTCCCAAAAGATGTGTCTATCTCTCTCCTGTGATGGCACTGGACCCCACAGTGACACAGGAAAGAGATAGACACATCTTTTGGGGAGGTTGTATGAAAGTTGTATGAAGGTTGTACCTCAAGTATTACCCCTATCTTATTATCACTTTGAAGGAATTATAAAAAATTATATGCATTGCATTTGAAGGAATTATAAAAAATTATATGCGCGAATTGCATTTCAAGGAATTGGATACCGAGCACTACTACGCTCACACACTTTTTTACCCACTTTTTGACACCCAGTTTTAAATGCATGTACCCTGTGTTGTGTAAGTTGTGCACAGAAAAGTGTAAAAAATTCAAACAGCACAAGGTACATGCATTTAAAGCATAGTGGGTCAAAAAGTGTGTAAAAAAATGTGTATACCTAGCATTATTGTTGGATACCACTTCACATAACTATTTTGCCATGTGGCTTCCTATGAAAATAGATAGATTCTTTTTCTTTTTAAAGTCAATAATAATAATTTTAAAAAATAAATAAACCCCCAAATAGCTCTTAATCAACTAATTTTTGGTAAAGTCCCTTTCATGGCCTAGAGCATACATATCTAACTAAAACTGGACATATACCAAAATTAAGATGGGTTTTGCTAATGAATGTCCTTAGAGCACTTGTTAAGGTTCCCAAAATGAAAATAAAAAATGGATGCAGTGTGGTTTCTGTGTCCAGTGTGAGACTCGTTAGCAAAACCCAATTAAGATTATGATGATTAAAGCTATATACAAATTTAATGAATTTATCACTTTACCTTTTCAATTGTTTCTTTCCAAAATCTAACCAATATATGTTGACTTTTTAATCAATTGGGAAAGAAGTAATTGAAAGGGAAATGATTACTTCCTTCAACACTTCTTAGCATATGCCCTAAGGGCACATGCTAACAAAACCATACATATTTATATATACACTAGGCGAGGCCCGCACAAAGCACGGGGTAAAAGATTAAATTTTAAAAAAAATGTAAATAAATCAGAATGTTAAAATATGAAATTCTATGAAATAAATTTTAAAAAAATGAATTAAAATTTTAAAATCTGAAAAAAATTCACAGGCATGTGTGTGTAAAAAAAATTGAATTTATAAGTATGTGTGTGTGTGTGTGTGAATTAAATGTACAGGTATATGTGTGAATTAAATTTAAAGGTATGAGTGTGCTCAAAAAATAAAATCTTGTCAAAAGAAAAAAAATTGTAGGCATGTGTGTATGCAAATTAAATTTATAGGCACGCGTGTGTGTGTGTGTGTGTGTGTGTGTGTGTGTGTGTGTGTAATATCAATATATATATACATATAATTCAATTTAGAACGTTACATTTATAAGCATGTGAGTGTGCATATTAAATATATAGGCACTTGTGTGTAATATCAACATATAAATTCAATTTAGAACATTTAATTATAAGCATGTGTGTATAACTTAAATCTATAGGTGTTTGTATCTGTGTAATAAAGTTAAATTTCTAGGCATGTGTGTGTATGTAATATCAAATTCAATAGTAAGGTTGTGTTTGTAAATTAAATTTATAGGCATGTGTGTGTGATTTCAAAATATAAAATTAAATTTATTTGTCTAATATGAAAATTTATAATTAAATTCATAAGCATGTGTGTGTGTAATATCAAAGTAAAATTAAAAAGGGGTAAAATTATGAGGTATCAAAATAAATATCAAGGCATGTGTGTGTAAGTTAAATTCATAGGCATGTGTGTGTGTGTAATGTCAAAATATCAACTGTGTAAATTAAATTTGTAGGTATGTAAAATACATTTCAAAGCATGATGTGCTTAAATTAGTTTTATAAGCAACTGTGTGTAATATGAAAATATGAATACAAAATGAAATGAAAATTGATAAGTAAGGATAAAATAGTTGAGGGGTAAAAAGGGTTAAATTTTGTTTTAAAAAAAATGAATATTAAAATATGAAATTCTATGAAATTAATTTTCAAAATAAATTAGATTTATAAAATCGGAAATTAAATTTACTTGTGTGTAAATAAATTTAATTTATAAGCGTATGTGTGCGAATTAAATTTTTAGATATGTGTGTAATAAATCTGAAATTATTCTTTTTTTTATATGCATACAAGTCATAATCTCTATAATAAATGTACATTCCTAGAGTCAAAAGAAACTAATAATTTATCTCCGTGATTCGTACTCCTTACTTCTTGCCTTTTGATAAGAATGTGAATGTTGACCATTATTATATGATTCACATGATCATCAGATTCATCACATCATGTCCATGTTAAGGATGTGGTTGTGGACCATACTCACATGATTCACATGACTGTAAATTCAAATCATTTACACTATCTAGCTACTACCATGAGGGGTGGGAGTTGTTTCCACAAAAATTGTTTTTTTATTACTTAATTAATAAATAAGAGTGTGTTTAAACTTAAAGACATTTTCAGGGTAATCGAGATTAAAAAAATCGGTCTAGGTAAAATCGATTTTTTTTTAAAGTCGGTCTTAATAAAACCGACTTTAGAATTAAAAAACAAATTGGAAAAAATAATTTTTAGAAAAGAAAATTGATTTTATAAATTAAAAAAAATTTTGAAAATCGGTATTAGAAAAACCGACATTAAAGTCGGTTATTATAACACCGACTTTCACTTTGTTCATGTCATACCCAAATGATGAATTGCTATCACTTTTTGTTTTCTTTCTTTTTTTTTTTTCTTTGTTTTTTTTCACTTTGTTTATGTAAAAGCTAATTTTGTCTTAGACTATTGCTATGGCTTCAAATTTTGATTCCCAATTTGATTCCAAATGTTTAGACTATTGCTATGGTTTTCAAATTTTTGCAATGTTATGGTTCCAAATTTGATTCTCAATATTTTTAGTTTTTATTTTTGGGATGTTAATGATAGTTTTTTTTGTTCCCAATGTTGATAGTAATGCTATGCTTCGCAAATTTGTATAATGCTATGCTTCCTCAATTTTGATTCCCAATTTGGTTTACAATGAGACCAAGGGATAGTCCTGTTGTAATGGCTTCCATCCTACTTATAAGTGGTTGCAGGTTCATGTCTCATAAAGTAGGGGGTTATGGGGTGGGAGAGCATCTCCCCTTGTGTAGATTAGAAAAAGAATAACAATAATAAAAAAAAAATAGGAATCAATATTTGGTAAGCATAGCATTACAAAAATTCGGGAACAATAGTGATGCTCTAAGCATCTGAGATCAAATTAGCATTACATAAAAAATAAATGAAAATACTTTTGCTCACCCAAAATTTGGTACACCAATGCTCACCCAAGCATTCCATTGGCCAATGCAGTGGGGCCCAGGATTAAACAATATTAAACAACATTTGTTTAATCCTGGGCCCCACTGCATTGGCCAATGGGATGCTTGGGTGAGCATTGGTGTACCAAATTTTGAGTGAGCAAAAATGCTCTCAAAATAAATAAATAAGTAAATAAATAAATAAAGAAAAAACAAAAACAAAAAGTGATAACAATTCATCATTTGGGGCTGGCATAAACAAGTGAAAGTCGGGTGTTCTAACACCGATTTTTCATTTTTTTTTTTATTTTTTTTATATAAAATATTGTCTCTTTGGAAATTTTTTTTTTTCAAAAAATTACATATTTTTTTTAAAGTCGGTTTTATTAAGGCCGATTTTCTTAATCTCGATTTTAGTAACACCGACTTACCCTAGAAATGTCTTTAAGTTAAAATACACTCTTGTTTAATAAATAAGTAATAAAAAAGTAATTTTTGTGGAAACGACGATGAGGGGTGTTGGGTAAAAAAAAAAATTTGGCCCCAAAGCCATTCTTAAAATTTGGACCCCAGAGCTATTCGTAAAATTTAATTTGGTGCCGAAACCATTTTTAGTTCCATCTACTAGAACTTTTTTTTAGTTCTTTTGAACTACCAGGACTATTTTTCAGTTTCAATTCACACCCTAGCTTGATTCCATTAAAAAAATGTTGACACCGTGAGCACTGAAAAAAAAAAAAGAAAAAAAAAAAGAGAATAGGGGATAATTAGATTTCACTCAACGTTTTGTTCTAAATTTACAAGTTAATCTACTATTTTTTGAAAATTTTCAAAAATATCAACAATAATTAAAAATAATAATAATAAGTTATAAAAAAAAAAATCAACTTTTCAATATTATTTTGGGTTAAATAGATTTTACACCCTCCTAGTTTGCCCTTTGTATCAATTTGGTCCATGTAGTTTCGAAAGTGTCATTTTAGTCCTTATAGTTTCATAAGTGTGTCATTTTTGTCCCTCAAATAGTTTTAGTGACAATTTTTTTTTATACTTTCAGTGACAATCTATTCGCCACTAAAGGACTTATTAGACTTATTTGGCACACTTATGAAACTACAACGACTGAAGTGATACTTTCTAAATTACAGGGTCAAACTGACACAAGTGACAAACTACAAGGGTGTAAAATGTGTTTAACCCTATTATTTTGTATTCTAGTTACTTTTTGTTTTCATCCAAAACGTGTGAAGACTTACTCTAATTAATGGCATGACTGACATGCTTATAAATAGACATTGGCCCACTCGAAGAATTATAGCATGAGTCGTCACGTGGTGTGATGGGTTATTGTGCATCGTTGATCTTGTAGTCTCATGTGAGCGTCCCACAGTGATCATCGGTTCACAATAGGCCAATTTTTTTACCCAAATATTTTATGGTCAATATTAATCTTATTTGATAAATCTAATTTTGTTGATTAAAAAATATTAAATTTTACGAAAATACGAATTTAAAAAATAATGTGATTGTTAAGTTGAAATTAAAATAATTTGGTCCTAAATTGAGTGTATATATTTCTATAAATAATGATATGGGATATTTTTGTCCTCAAAATAGGTGAGGCACTAATTCATATATTGTTTTGGAATTGACAAATTTCTATAAAAGTGCACTATAAAAGAGTACATCCTAAACTAATATATATACATATAGATATAACATAAATTAGAATCAGACTCCTGTCACGCGACGGCTCTGTGATTTTTTTCACCTTTTTTTTTATATATATTATTCTTCTTCATTTTAAATTATTTTTTTTCCCTATTTTCCATATCTCTTTATTAATAAGATAAACATTTATAATCTCTCTCTCTCTCTCTCTCTCTCTCTCTCTCTCTCTCTCTCTTCCTTATATCCTTTTAAACCATATCAAATCTCATCAATATCTAATCTATATATATATATGCATATATCTCCAAATATACACTCATGTACAAACTAAATTAGTTAAGTAAAATAATATAACTAATTATTATATAAAATAACAACATCACTAACAAATTTACATACATAAAATTTACTTAGCAAAAAAATGCTATACGAAATTCACATTTTTTTTTATACATACATATATACCATTAAATCCAAGTATATCATTTACTACTTTTTAAATCACATATAATCTAATCTATATCTTTTACGAGTGCAAGAGTTCTAACCAAACAAGAAGTTATCCATATTTTACTTTAACCATATTTTAATTCTTAAATTTTCATACCTTAAAATTCAACACTAAGGGTCTGCTTGATAAAACTGAAAATTAAGTGTTGAATCTTAGGCACTGAAAATTTTAAGCGAGTGAATTTGCAATACTGAAAACAGTATTTTCAATATTGAAATAGATTGCATTCAGTGGTTACAGTCGTAGATTTTTTTCATTTGAAGTTTTCAGTGGGTTTTTGGTTGCTTTTTTAATTAAGTGACACATTACCAAACGCTCTGAAAAAAAAAAGTGCCCGTGATTTTCATTTTCACCACTTAATTGGGTTATCAAACACACCCTTGGTTTCCAATAATTAATTATCAGTTTTATCAAACAGGGCCTTAAATTTTAATAATTTTGTAGAGTTGTATCTATCGAATGTTTGAATTATAGCAACTCTCCCACGCATCGTACAAACTATAAGTCTAGTTTTCATAAATTGGTGAATGTCACTCACCCAACCAATAAATAGCTTAGGTGAACAAAGGCACACCAAAAATGATGCGAGCAAAAATGTTACCTTCTTCCCCCCAATCCAAATTTATATTCCCAAGTGTACCCACAGTTTGTGCCTATTACCACATTTATTAGTTGCCAAACTAGGATAGAGTCGATTTGAAGTTTGGTAATTAATTAATAAGTAAGGTAATATGTATCTATTTTAGGTACCCATAGTAAATGCACCTAGCACATTAAAACTAATTTATAATCCATTTTCTGACACTCAGGCCCCGTTTGTTTGTCGGGTTTATACTGCGTTTGGTTGGACGTTTATAGGATAATTTAACTCTTGGTATTACAATGTGTGGTTAAAAATTATGCTGTGTAGGAGGTATAAAACAATACTGGGGGGCAGGTATTAAAAACATGGGGATATGGGGGGAGTGGGATTGTTGTTCATTTAGACAAAATTACCCTTGATATAAAAGACGAAACTCAAGTTCATCAGCTCATTTTCACGCAAAAACATAATTGGGAAGAGAGAAAAGAGAGAAGAGAAGAAGGGCGATCGACCAGCTCCCTCGTCGACGACCTCTCTTGCTGAGGACCTCTCTCACGACTCATCGGGTATGTTGATTACCAGTTCGTGTTAGGGTTTCGAAGGTCATATATTGCAGATTTGTTATTGATTGAGTAAATCTTAAGGTTTCAAAGTTGGGGTTTCATCAAATCTCAAGTTAGGTCTTGACGTTCTGAAGTTAAAAATGTTGGATATTGAAGTTAGTACATCAAAACTTCAAGGTATCACATGTGAAATTCAAATCAACAGATACATTTCTAGAGTTCAATATTGCAATTATATGAGCGAAGTGAAATTAATTATAAGTAATTGTTCGCATAAAAAATAGTATGCCATGCATTTACTCCATCGAGTTATAATTTTTGACAATTATTTGAAAGGTTCTCTGTTCCATTTTTCTTTAGATCTAAATATTTGTAAGAGTAATTCGATGTTTCCCAAATTTGCTTTCTATTACATGTATATAGCAGTGTGATCACATTTAGTAATAGTGGGTTGGTCTGAAATTTTTGAAAGTTATTTTAAGTGGTCCCACTATTACATGTGTTGCGAACCAAATTTGGGATTTAATTTGAAAATCTTTTAGCTAACTCTTCTTTTCTTTTTCCTACAAATAACTGGTAATTGATTTCTTTTTTGTTTTGAGAAAAATTTTCTAACCTCAAAACTTAATTAACCTTTTTACGGAGGGGATCAAGGTGAGCGTTATCCAATCCCAAACCCCAAGGGAGGTTTGTGTAGTTTTTTAAAATACGAAAGAGATCCATGTAATTAGGTCATACCTCAAGGGAGGTGAGTGTAATTTACCCAAGAAATATACTCTAATAGTGTTCTTAATGAAATACTCTAGATTTGAAAAGGGAATTGTTATTTCCACTCCATCATTGAACCAATGCACTCCATGGTACCACTATCAGAGTATGTGGTACCATGTATATAATGCATGACATGCATGTACCACATGCTTTAAGAATGGTGCCATAGAGTGTCTTAGTTCAATGATGGAGTGGAAATAGCATCACCCATTTGAAAATACTGATGCTATATTTGGTTTGTGAATTTTGAGAATTATTTTTTTTTTTTTGAAAAATTAAATACTAATTCCCTTGTGTTTTTTCTTTTATATTCATGCTTAAATAATATTAACAATTTTTTTTAAAAAAAATCAATGTAAAGTAAGGGTCTGTTTAACAAAATTGAAAATTACGTACTAGAAATTAAGTACTGAATTTAATGTACTGTAAATTTTAAGCTATTGAATTTCCAATACTGGAAATAATGTTTCAAGTACTGAAAATAGACTGTATTCAATGATTATTTTCAGTATAATTTTTCACTTAGAGTTTCAATGAAATTTTGGACACTTTATTAATTAAGTGGTATATTATCAAGGAAAAATTAATTAGTTGTCCCTGATATGGACTATAATATATGAACAGTCCACGCGTTTTTTTTTTCAATTGATAAGGACATGTGTTTTTTTTTTTTTTTTTTTGTCTTTTTGTGTTAAGCCGTAAGTCTTTTTTTCAAAACTGAAAAATAAGACTATTGATAAGTTTACCCTCATTTAACACACGTAGAGCGTGCTGTTTTGCCACTTCAGCACGCATTTCAATGCAGTTATTTTTTCTTTTCAAAATTTGAAATGCCATAACTTTCAAGCCACAACTCCATTTTGAATAAAATTTATATATCTATAAGCTAGAAGAAAAGATCCATCAAACAAGATCCATAGTGACTATGAAAAAAAATAATTCATGTCACTGTCGGACTAATATAACGTAATGACAGTATCATGCCACAATGACATGATAATATATATTTATTTATTTATTTATTTTTTTACATTTGATGATATGTTATTTTTCGCATGGAAACAGTATTTAAAAATAGTGACATCTACCAAATGACCATCATTTTACATTTTTTTTACGATAGTGACATGATACTATCTTTGAAAACATATTTTTTTTATTTGATTATATGTTACTGTCTTTGCCTAGACAGTGTTGTAAAGACAGTGACATCTTAAAATTGGTCACAATTTTGCAATTAGAGTAATATTTAAGACACTAACAAATTTTACTAACACTCACACCTGCACTCTATTTCTCCTCAAATGACATTATAGGGTTAACAACAATGAGTGGGGTTCACACTTAATTGACACCATAACGCATTTAATGGAGCAACTCTTTACAACTCTTTAAGTGCTTCAATGTGGATGCTCTTAATGCACCATCTCGCGTTGGTCCAAGATTTCAACTCATCACTGCGAACCGTCGATCTACCACTGCTCTTAGATCTAGACACGGTTCATCTGATCTAGAAAACAACTCATCAGCTGTCCTTAGTGGGGCCCAATTACCGTTCATCACGTGCTCTATACCATTTTTATTTTTTTTTGCCGGAGGTCAAACTGTCAAAGCACCCGCAGGCAGCACACACACTTTCACACAATCAGGGAGGTCATTGGCCCACTTCAAAGAGACTTCCTCCCATAAACGGTTAAGGGAGAACAACTTCTCGCAATTACCCACAAGAGGAATCGAACCCCCTACCTCCATTAATGTTCATTTCAGCAACCTCTTGAAGTTGCAATGCAAACTCAAGGCTCGACACAACATCGTCAATTGTTAGTCGTTCGATCCCCGATCACGTAAACACCTCTCAGCAATCTCTCCAAATTTCTTCAAACACTTCGATGCAATCTGGCCACTAGATTTGGTTTAACGATCTTATCAACGCATGGGCGTCTCTGATTATTTGGGGGCCTTAGGCGAGCTCTTCAAGCGAGCCTCTTTGTAACGGATCAATACAGGAGTTCACGGCAGTGACCCCGAGGTTGTTTTTTTTTTTTTTTTTGGAATCATTTACCTATTTTTTTAGATAAGATTTTCTGTATTAAAAATATTACATTTTTTTTTGGTGATGTTTTACAATCGTTTTAAAAGTTGTGAGATTTGATGTTAGTAAGAAAAATACTTTTTGTTATTTAATAAGAAAACTTACGAAAAATAGGAAAGAAAGTGTAATAATATGCTTCCAAAATTTGTATCTCAAATGGTTCCCAAATATATGTGGCGGCAGGATCGCCTTCAATAATGGTGGGAGAGCTTCAACATCCTCCAATCAAAAGCAGGTGGACCTACTACCAGCTGTTTGAGAACCACTTAGGATACAAAATTTGATAGGCATAGCATTACTCATATTTTAAATATGATTAATTTTTGATATTATTAATCATGGATGAAACACAAGAGAAAACACCAGAGAATTAGTTTTCTTTTCGATTTCCTTTCTTCTTTTCTCTTCCTCAATAAAATCCATGAACCAAATAAAGCCTAATAGTAATAAGGGTTGATTGTTGATTGAAATTTGTAAAGTTTGGTATGATTGTAAAATAGTTTTGGTGGGCTAAACTAAGAAATGAGATGAAAATGAGTTTGTGACAAATGTTTAGGGTGTGTTGGATTACAGTTGGGCCAATATTTTATATGTAATTATTTTTTCTAAATTGTGGGGTTGGTCTTTTGGACCAACATATTACACATAAATTTTTTATTTTCAAAATTGGAATCTTAAAATTTTCTTTGATCAAATTGGGACCCTAATTAAAAATTGGGGGTCCTAGGCGGCCTACGTCGCCTATGCCCAGGGCCAGCCGTGTATCAACGGTCCCTCTTTGATAACAGTAATGGCCAAGTCAGTGGGACATATTTTTTGATAAACCAAAGTCCTCCACCTTAGCCACCCATTTCTCATCTAGTAATATGTTTGTTGACTTGACATCATGGTAGATGATCATGTGCTTCTGTCACACCCCGGAGCAGCATAAATAGAGAAAAATAAATTTCCTTTATGGGTCCATAAGGAATGACAGGTGAAAGTCACTAATAATCCATACCATGCAGTACTAGTCCGAACCAAAACAGTATTATAAACAACTGAAGATAAAATCATCGTACTATCTATTACAAAACATCAGAGTATGGTCCACAGGATCACAACAGGTCTGGAGACAACAAATGTCCAAGTACCCGTTAACTAAAGTTTTAATAGAACGATTGAAATATACAACTAGTTATAACATCTTCAGCCTTCAACTGGCGTAAGGATAGTCCTCAGTGTAGAAGTCTCCCCCGGCGTCAACGTCATTGGTGGGGCCCTCCTCTGGATAATAGTCATCATTGTACTGGTCTTTACCTGTAGAATACGAGGCAGGATAATCTGGACGGGAAAAGTCCAGGCAATAAAAGGCCGTCAGCTTACTGAGAGCTGAGTGAGCATAAACTAACAGGGTACCAGTTATCTGAAGTAAACACAAGCTTATGAAAACACGAGTTAACATCTTATTATAACCATATCTTGTTTCTTTATTCGTCCTTATAAACCAACCCTTAACGTCTTGTTAATCGAATACCGAACTCAACATATTTTGATTTCATGAACAGACTCAATTGTTTAACTCTAGGGATACACCCTTATCCTGTCCATCGCTTTTAAGAGCAATATATCCTGCTCACCGCATGTCATGGACTCTACGTCAGTCTGTCCCCAGCTTTTAAGAACAATGGTCCTGTTCACCGCATTTCAGGGATATAACGTTTCGAACAAGGCATATCAATCTATTGCCACGACTCAACGTCATCTACTAGTGATCCCAGCTCACCGCTTTTAAGAACAATGGTCCTGTTCACCGCTTTTAAGAGCATATCATAGATCATCCAGTCTATCTTAAGACTTCTTGGTCCAGCTCACCGCTTTTAAGAACCATGGTCCGGTTCACCGCTTTTAAGAGCATATCGTGACCAATCATCCATCCGCGTACCATTCCCGGAACTTACCAAACCTACTTACGTTCCATTCTAACATCGACACATGACAATTCCCAATGTGGCCTGACTACTCGGATTAAAAGAAACGGATATCGAACTCATATCAGAAACAACACGTCACCCATGTCTTCATATTACTTTTTATTCATTATCCATTAATCTTTGGTGTCACATTACTCCTGTCTACCCCATAGTCGCATAATGGAAATTCCCGAATCAGAAATCGAACAACTAAACCTCTTATAAAATAAACAGGCAAAGGAAACCATGTACTGATCATGTCAATCGATTGGAGCAAAAGTTCAATCGATTGGAACAAGAACTATATCAATCGATTGATAAACATGTCAATCGATTGGAACAATGTCAATCGATTGAGATCATGTCAATCGATTGGAACTACGTCTTCTCCAGCAGATTGTAAAACAGCATATATAAACATGCACTACATGCATGTAACCTATCTAAACATCATAATAACTTGCATAAACATCACATAAAGGGACCAAGTGAGTTAAGACTCACCTAGGGTGCGTTTGGGTGTGTTTTCAAAGCTTGAAACCTTCAAACTCTCTCTCTCTTTCTCCTCTTCTCTGTCCAGCCCTCTCTCTGTCTCCTCCTTCTTCTTTCTTCTTCTTTCTTCTTCTTCTCCTTCCTCCCAGCTGCCACGGCAGTGAGTGTGTGTGAGGGTGTGTATATATGTGTAGATATAGATATATATATATATATATGTGTATATATCTCACAAGAGGTATGTATATCTCTCTCTCTTAATGACTGCCAAAATGACCCAAGGCCATAAATATGGAACATATATATAGGCATAAGGGAGTGTCACGCGTTTAAAGCTGAAGGAAAGAAGAAAACATTTCTCAGGTTATGTCAATCGATTGAGACACCAGTCAATCGATTGGCAACAGATATTTGTAGTCAATCGATTGGAAACAATGTCAATCGATTGAGATGAATGGCAATCGATTGGAAAGTTTGACACGTCATCACTTTTAGTCGGTAGAATGTAAATCGATTGGGATAACTTATCAATCGATTGGTATCAAAAAGTGTCAATCGATTGGGAATATGTCAATCGATTGGTATCAAAATTCACCAAAAGGAAAATGAAGTTTATACGAGTATAGAAATGAAATACCAGGTCTTATTAATATACCAAAATACAGGGTATTACATCATCCACCACTCAACAAAAGATTTCGTCCTCGAAATCAAAAGTAACAAGATCTAAAACAAAAACGAAAACTTCTCGCGCATCTCTGACTCTAGCTCCCACGAAGTTTCTCTTTCATCATGATGTTTCCACTGAATCTTTACTAACGGAATCTCCTTGTTCCTGAGCTTCTTGATTCCTCGATCTAGAATGCGAACAGGTCCTTCGTCGAACGTAACGTTGCTGTTGACTTCGATATCCTCAAAGTTGATCTCGTGCGCTGGGTTGTGAACACACTTCCTCAGCATACTGATGTGAAAAACGTTGTGCACTCCTGACATCTTTGGTGGCAACGCAAGGCGATAAGAAACCTTCCCAACACGCTCCAAAATCTCGAATGGTCCAATGAATCTTGGTGATAACTTGCCCCTTTTCTGACCAAATCTAACGATTCCTCGAACAGGTGAAACCTTGAGTAATACGTGATCTCCAACGGCAAACTCCAAGTCTTTGCGTCGTTTGTCAGCATAACTCTTGTATCTGGTCTGGGCTGTCTTCATCTTCTCACGTACAACTTGAATCTTCTCGTTTGTCTCGCGTACCATCTCTGGCCCAAGAAGTTGACTATCTCCGACTTCGGTCCAACATAGCGGCGATCGGCAAGGTCTTCCGTACAATGCTTCAAATGGCGCCATATCTATACTCGAATGATAACTATTATTATAGGCGAACTCAATCAGAGGTAAGTGCATCTCCCAAGAACTCTCAAAATCAATGACACAAGCACGTAACATATCTTCCATCACTTGATTAACTCGTTCCGTCTGTCCATCTGTCTGTGGATGAAAAGCTGAACTCAAGTTCAATGTCGTTCCCATCGCTGTCTGGAGACTCTTCTAAAATTCTGCAGTAAAGCGCGAATCTCTGTCTGACATAATAGATACAGGCACTCCATGTAATCGTACAACGTGTTGTAGATACATTCGGCTCAAACGTTCTACTGAGTACGTCATGCTATAGGCGATGAAATGTGCCGTCTTAGTAAGTCGATCCACGATTACCCATATAGCATCGTGATTCTGCTGTGACTTTGGCAATCCTACCATGAAATCCATGGTTATGTGTTCCCATTTCCATTGAGGAATTGGTAACGGCTGTAGAAGTCCAGGTGGTTTCTGATGTTCTGCCTTTACTTGTTTACAAGTAAGACACTGAGCTACATACTCTGCCACATCTCTCTTCATTCCTTCCCACCAAAAATTTCTCTTCAGATCCTTGTACATCTTCGTACCTCCGGGATGAATAGTCATTCGTGACTTATGTGCTTCATCTAATATTTCTTTCCGAAGATTCCCTTCGTCAGGTATACAGAGTCTACCCTTACATCGTAAAGCTCCGTCTGTACTAATACTCCAGACTTCTGGTTCCTTGGCTGTCATCTTGGCGAACCATAACTTCAAATCCTCTGTTGTCTGTTGAGCTTCTTTGATACGGCTGATCAAAATTGGTTGTACCATAAGACATCCAAAATGTTGTCCTTTCATTGGTTCCACTGGCTGAAGATCAAATTCAGCAATTTCTTCTAATGCTCTCCATTCTCTAATTAGTAATGCAGCGATTACTAGCCGAGGTTTACGGCTCAAAGCGTCTGCTACTACATTTGCTTTACCTGGATGGTATTGCAAAGAAAAGTCATAGTCTTTGAGTAACTCCATCCATCTCCGTTGTCGCATGTTCAACTCCTTTTGAGAGAACAAATACTTCAAGCTCTTATGATCGGAAAACAGATCAAACTTTTCCCCGTAGAGATAGTGTCTCCAAATTTTCAATGCAAACACTATTGCTGCTAATTCCAGATCATGCGTAGGATAAATTTTCTCATGTACCTTCAATTGTCTTGATCCATATGCAATAACCTTCCCGTCTTGCATAAGTACACATCCAAGTCCTTGGTGCGATGCATCACTGTAGATCACATATTTTTCTCCACTCTTAGGTATTGCGAGTACTGGTGCAGAAGTCAATCTCTCTTTTAACTCCTGAAATGCACCCTCTGTCACGCCCCGGAGTAGCCAAAAATAGGGAAAATTTAAAATTTCCTTTCTGGACCCGTAGGGAATGACGAGTTACATAAAACTGACCTGTCCGTACAACATACTAACAAAATATATATAGATCAGAGTAAGAGTTTTGCAAAAGCGTCTAATGGTATTCATGGGGGAACTTAGAGTGTTTGCTACTTAAGCTATTACAGTAGTTCCAAATGAAAACCACAAAAGATAAGTCTGGGCGATCTACGCCACTTAAATATTACATCAACCAAAAGATAATTAAAACGTAATAGAAGTCTTAATGCGGAAATAGGCCAGGGTCCTTTTTCTAACTGGCAAACCCATAACCTTCGTTATCAGGCTCTTCCTGATAGTCTGCCTCAGGATCACCTTCCTGATAATTCCCATTCTGAGGATAGTGATATTCGTCTTCATCGTTACCTTGATAGTTCTCCTCATCATAACCTAGACGTAAAAAGTCCAGGGCAGGGAAGGAGCCGTTAGCTTTTGAAGCTAAGTGAGAACGTCATAACCGATCACTCCTAATACAGATAAGGATATACAAGTACAACATATTTTGAAACCATATTAATGAGCATATGACATGCGAAATGACGACAGAATGCATTATCGATATATTCGACTTTAACTCGACCATGAACACCACAACCGACTCATGTGACTTGTTACATTACCAGTGTAACGCCGTTAGCTCAGAGTAGAATGATTACGTTGCTATCGTCGCCTAGCAGGGCCCTATAGCAGTTTTGGTTTTAAAAAGAGTAATCATTGGACTCTTAGGTCCTCGTGACCTTGCCGGGAGAATAGAATAGTTACAGCGCTATCGTCGCCTAGCAGGGCCCTATAGCATTTGTAAGGTAACTATTGTATTCTGATGGATACATTGCTATCGTCGCCTAACAGGGCCCTATAGCGTATCAATCATCAATCCATGCATAACTTCAATGATTTCAATGGAAACTCTGGCTATCGTCGCCTAGCAGGGCCCTATAGCAGTTTCATCGTTGTTCCCATTTACTTGACTGTACCACTCGGACCACCACGGTCCTCACAATGTATAAATTGATATGACTGGGTTAGTCCCCGTGACTAACCATGCAGACGTCAACATTGACATCATGACTCGACTATGTTCATATGAATATGCATGTGATTGTATAGACATGAAATCATGATAAGCAAGGATACCAACAAGTATTAACTGAGCATGGAGTATAGCTAATTAACATGCATTCGTTATATGAGAAACAATCTCAACATTTACATAAGTCATACTTATCAGCTTCGTCCACGTAGGACGTACTGGGTATACATATATAAACAAATAATAATTCTATAATATACCAAGTGAGTTAGGACGACTCACCTCGATGCGGGTGCGTAAAAACAAGCGTAGCAGTTCCTACAAAGCATTAAGATTATATAGAACATAGATTAATAAGCCTACTAAAATCAGGGGCATAATGGTAATTGTGCCGGGTGGGTCCCTAAACCTCAACATGATGATCTGGGCATCATTCTGAGTCCAACGCCATTGACTAGACTCAAATCGGAGTCCGTCGCATAAAAGGCTGGGTTTTCTATACCAGTTTGGGCCCTAAAGATAAGTTGTATTTTTGACCGTGTCAAAAGGTCACCAAACTTTAAGGGAATATTCTAGACATTATTCTAAGACTCTGGGAACTGACCGCGTATTTTTCTGAGCTACGGTTTATTTATTATGAATTTCCGAAGTTTAAAGCGTATAATAATAGACTGCGGGGTCCCATAATTATAAAATATGGTTTAGGGAGATATTTGACCTTTATAAATATTTTTATTAAATACTAGGCCTTAAATTAGGCTAGTAGTATTTTTCCCATAATTTTCGGAGCTCGTTTGGTATTTTAAATAATTAAATATAACCAAACGGATATTTTATAAGTAATTAATAATTATTAAAATATTCAAGTTAGGGTCTTGTAATTAATATTTTACAATATATAAGCACTAGACCTTGGGAAAATTTAATATAATTTTCCTATATTTAAAAAGGGTCATTAGGTATTTATTACCTAATTATTTTAAATAAAATAATATTTACTTATTATTCATTTAAACCCATAAATAAAATATATCATATGATAATAATAATAATCCATATTTTCAGATTATAAGCATATTATAAAAATAATATTACAATACCTTAAATCATAATTTATATCATTATTGGAACTATTTTAAATAATAAAAATAATTTAGAAATCATTTATAATAATTTACATATATTTATTAATATCAAATATATTATAAATAATATATTTATATACTAATATAGATAATATATATACTAATCTGAGTTAACAGAATAATTAATAATATAAAACAGACTAATAAACCTTAATACAGATTAGTAGAATAATTAGTAATATAAAAACAGTTAATTATAATTATCAGAAAAACCCGCGGGTTAACCCATATCCGAATCCGAATCCACGGGTTACCCATTAACACTCTAGGCGCGATCCAACTTAAAAGATCCGAACCGGATCCATTTAGTTTATTATAACCCGAACCCATAACCGTCTACACTCACAGGCTAAACCACCCATATTCGTATCCGAACCGACCCGACGGGTTAACGATATAACCTGAAACCCTAAACGGGTCGCGTCTTCTCCGGTGAGGCCAGGGTCGCCGGAAAGTCGGGGCTTCGCCGGAAAATCTTCCAGAGGCCATAACTCGCTCGTTTCTTCACGAAAATTGATGCCGTCAACGGCATTAGAACCGGTTTGGGCTGCTCTATCACATAGTGTGAGCTGGGTCCAAGGCTTATTCGTTTTAACGTCCCACTAAGGGATTATTCTTTTTCGGTTTAAAAAGAATAATGCTGTGCATGGTGGACCTAACGTGGTCCAGGTTCTAGGCCATCCATAGGGGGTCTATTTGGGACCTTGTGGGTCCGTTTGGTATGCTTTTTAGGTCCTGTGGTTGTAGTTGAAACTCAAGCTCCGGTGAGAGAGCTTTCATGGTGATTTCGGGTAATGAGAGCCTTAGGCTCTGTTTGGGCGTGTAATTGAGGGTCCAGGGAGGTGTGTGAGATGTGTGCAAGCTGTGAAAGCAACGCAGGGGGTGGGTTTTACCTGTGAGGTCTCGGGTCTCCTTCTTCTCTACTTCTAATCTCCGGCGAGTGTATGAGTGTGTATTCTGTGTGTGTGTGAGGCAGTGTGTGCGGTTAAGTCTCCCACTTGGATATATTTATATATACAAACCCATGCATACACATTTAATCTCACAGATTTGCAAATCCTATTCGAATGGGATGGACATGACTGATTTAAATGGCATCCTAGGGGGAAGAGAATGAAGTGGCCGGCGTTGGTGGGGGTGTGTGTATGGTCCGGCGGGTTATGTGGGTTTAATTGGGTAATGTAGGTGTCCAAAGGGTAATAGGGGGTGGGGTAGTACACTAGGTATTTAGGGAAAGATTCCATGTGTACCGAAGTTTCCATAGATGTCGGTTTAGTCGTCGCTCAATTCTACGTGCAATGCAGTCCAGTATAAGTATAGATTTTTCGGGTTTGCGTGCATTGTCAGTCCGAGGTTCGATTTAACAGTCCGAGAAATTAATAATATAAGTACGCCTACGTATAAGTTTGGTTTCCTGAAATTCAATAATACTGAAAAGAATTACGCATAAGAGTACGGCGACTCATTTTATTATCGTAGAATTTACGGGTATTACATCATCCACCTGCTATTAAAGATTCCGTCCCCGGAATCAGAGTTAGCTACTCCTCGAAAAGGTAAGGAAACTTCTCACGTATCTCAGATTCTAACTCCCAGGAAGCTTCGCGCTCATCATGATGTTTCCACTGAACTTTCACTAGTGGGATCTCTTTAGTCCTCAGCTTTTTAGTTCCTCGTTCCATGATCTTCACCGGTTCTTCATTGAAAGTCACATTGTCGTTTACCTCGATATCTGTGAAGTTGATCTCATGAGACGGATCGTGCACGACTTTTCTCAGCATGCTAATATGAAACACATTGTGCACTCCTGACATCTTAGGTGGCAGTGCAAGCCTGTAAGCAACTTTTCCCACGCGTTCCAGAATTTCGAACGGTCCAATGTAACGTGGCGAAAGTTTTCCTCTCTTTTGTCCAAATCTGACAATTCCTCGTACGGGTGATACTTTTAGGAATACGTGATCTCCAACATTGAATTCCAAGTCCTTCCGGTGCTTATCCGCATAGCTTTTCTGTCGGCTCTGAGCTGCTTTCATCTTTTCCTTGACGGTATTGATCTTTTCGTTTGTCTCTCGAATCATCTCTGGTCCTAGCAGTTTGTCATCTCCAACTTCTGCCCAACATAAGGGTGATCTGCACGGTCTTCCATATAAAGCTTCAAATGGTGCCATTTCTATACTCGTATGGTAGCTGTTGTTATAAGCAAACTCTATCAATGGTAGGTTTTCTTCCCATGAACTTTCAAAATCTATTGCACAAGCTCGAAGCATATCTTCCATGACTTGATTGACTCTCTCGGTCTGTCCGTCGGTTTGGGGGTGAAATGCTGAACTTCGCTTCAATGAAGTTCCCAGTGCTGTCTGTAGGCTTTCCCAAAATCCAGACGTAAAACGTGAATCACGATCTGACACAATTGACACGGGTACTCCATGTAGTCGAACAACTTGTTGTATATACATTCTGCTCAATTTCTCAACCGGGTAAGTCATGCTATAAGCGATAAAGTGAGCCGATTTGGTGAGTCGATCCACGATTACCCAAATGGCGTCATGATTCTGCCTTGACCTTGGCATTCCGACAACGAAATCCATCGTTATGTGTTCCCATTTCCATCCGGGAACGGGTAGTGGCTGTAACAATCCTCCTGGTTTCTGGTGTTCAGCTTTGACTTGCTTGCAGGTCATGCATTTAGATACATAATCTGCTACTTCTCTCTTCATTCCGTCCCACCAGAAGTTCCTTTTTAGATCCTTGTACATTTTTGTTCCTCCGGGATGAACTGTCATTCTTGACTTGTGTGCCTCATCCAATATATCTTTCCTCAAGTTGTCTTCATTGGGCACACAGAGTCGATTGCGACATCTAAATCCTCCATCTGCCCCCTATATTCCACTCGGCGGGGTCCTTTGCCGATGCTTTTTCAAACCATTGACGAAGTCCTTCGTCCTTTCCTTGTGCTTCAAGAATACGACTTATGAGTGTTGGTTGTACTACAAGACATCCAAAGAGTCGTCCTTCGCTTGATTCAGAAATTTGAAAATCAAACTCTGTTAGTGTTTCCAACACTTTCCATTCTCTGACCATGAGAGAGGATACGATGAGTTTTTGGGGTTTCCGGCTCAATGCGTCAGCAACAACATTTGCTTTGCCTGGGTGGTATTGCAGCGTGAAATCGTAGTCCTTTAACAATTCCATCCAACGTCGCTGTCTCATGTTCAACTCCTTTTGAGAGAACAGGTATCTCAGGCTCTTATGATCTGAAAATAGATCGAACTTCTCTCCGTAGAGGTAGTGTCTCCATATCTTGAGTGCAAAAACGATTGCAGCTAGTTCCAGATCGTGCGTAGGATAGTTAAGCTCATGGGGTTTCAATTGTCGTGATCCATACGCTATCACTCTTCTTTCCTGCATAAGCACACATCCAAGTCCTTGATGTGACGCATCACTGTAAATGGTGAACTGTTCACCGCTCTTTGGTATTGCAAGCACTGGCGCCGTGGTTAGTCTTTTCTTCAATTCTTCGAATGCGCATTCATGCTTGTCGCTCCATTCATACTTCAAGTCCTTTCTAGTTAATCCAGTGAGAGGGGCTGCGATTTTCGAGAATCCTTCTACAAATCTCCGGTAATATCCAGCTAAACCGAGAAAACTTCTGACTTCCGTTGCTGTGGTCGGTCGATTCCAATCTAAGACAGCTTCAATCTTCGATGAATCTACCGCTATTCCTTCTTTCGAGACAACATGTCCTAGAAATTTGACTTCCTTTAGCCAGAACTCGCACTTGCTGTACTTCGCATACAAGTGGTTGTCTCGTAGAGTCTGAAGTGCTATTTTCACATGTCCTTCGTGTTCTGCCTCTGTCTTAGAGTAGATGAGAATATCATCTATGAACACAATGATAAACTGGTCCAGGTAAGGTCTGAATACTCGATTCATTAAATCCATGAACACTGCTGGAGCATTGGTCAATCCGAACGGCATAACCAGAAACTCATAGTGTCCATACCTGGTTCTAAAAGCCGTCTTGGGTACATCCTCAGATCGAACGAGCAATTGGTGGTATCCAGATCGCAGGTCTATCTTCGAAAATGTGGTAGCTCCTTGTAGCTGGTCGAATAGATCGTCAATTCTCGGTAGTGGGTACCGATTCTTGATTGTGACCTTGTTCAATTCTCTGTAGTCGATACAGAGTCGAAGTGTTCCATCCTTCTTCTTGACGAATAGTACCGGTGCTCCCCACGGTGAAGTGCTTGGACGAACAAATCCGAGGTCCTGGAGTTCTTGTACTTGCGTCTTTAGTTCTTGCATCTCCATCGGGGCCATTCGGTAGGGTGTCTTCGATATCGGGGAGGTTCCAGGCATTAACTCGATACAGAAATCGATGTCTCTCTTGGGTGGTAGTCCTTTAACTTCCTGGAAAACATCTTCAAAATCTCGAACAACTGGAATTTGGTCAATAGGAATCTCATCGCTCGTGGTTCCGAGGGTGGCTAGGCAGTTGGTGAGGAAAACGTCACACGAGGGATTGCACTTGAAGTCAAACGGTTCACCATCAGGTACTGAAAAGAGTATAGATTTGCTAGCACAATCTAATTTGGCATGGTATTTCGCAAGCCAATCGATTCCTAGGATCACGTCAAATTCCTTCATCGACAAAACTATCAAATCAGCGGGGAGATTCTGATCTTTCAAGTTTAGAGGGCAGTCCTTGCATACTTTATCCAACTTAACGCTCTTTCCTAGAGGTGACGTAGCATTCAAAGCCATATCCATCGTTTGGGGCACTAGGCCTAAGCGTTGCACGATTCTTATAGCAATAAAAGAATTTGATGCGCCAGTATCAAACAAAGCTTTCACTTGACTGTTAAAAAGGGTTAGAGTACCTTCCATATTCTCTTGCTCTTCCTCGTCAAATCCTGCTTCTTCTGGGATAATAGCATTGAGACGCGCCTGTCCTTGAGTTGACGCTCCGTAGTAACCACCTCGAGGTGCTTTACAATCCTTGGACAGATGTCCTTTCTTGTTGCAGTTGAAGCAGACCACGTCAGAGCGACTGTTCTTCTTCGGGGCACGACAGTCTTTGGACAGATGTCCGGGAAATCCACAGTTGAAACAGACTCCAGGGTTATTGGTGGTTCCTGATTGTCCTTGGGGCGGATTCGACTTAAATGGCACAGTCGGTTTGTTACGGAACGGGGCTGTCTGCGGCCTCTTCTCACCATTCCAGCTCCTCTTGAATCCTTGATTGCGAGCTGGGGCTTGTCTCGGTCCCTGATTAAATCTGGGAGGGGGTGGTCGAGCTATGAAACGCCTTTGTTCACGACCGGTGATCTCCTCGAAGCCATGGGCCATTCCTACTAAAGCTTTGAAAGTCTGATTTAGGTGGCCATAGGTCAGTTTCTGTAGAGGCAGGGAAAGTCCCAGGTGATACTTCCGGTTCTTCTTCTCCGGGGTATCGATCATGTGGTGTGCAAATCGAGAGAGACGTTCAAATTGCACTGTGTATTCCCGCACAGTGTGGTTCCCTTGCACCAAGTCAATAAATTCCTTTTCTTTCTTGTTCCTTTCTGTCTGGGGAAAGTAGTTCTCTAGGAACAGTTCTTTGAATGTCGTCCATGACATCCTCTGTGCAGCTCCTCCCAGTGTTGCTTTTTCCGATTCCCACCAGTCTACTGCAGCATACGTCAGTTGATATGTAGCCAGTCGGCGTTTCTCGATTTCAGAACATCCCAGCGTGTCGAAGATGATATCCAATCCACGAAGCCATTGTTCTGCTTCCCATGGCTCAGTCATCCCATTGAACTTGTCTGGCCGCATTGCTCGGAATCGTTCCACCGTACGATCCTCTTGTGGTCTTTGTGGAACTATGGGATTGACATTAACATTGTTGGTTGGACCGTGATTATTTCCGATGTGCTCCAACCGTTGCAAGAATGCTCCAAAGATTCCAGTGGGATCCATTCCAGCAGGAATGGGTTCCGGTGCTCCTTCGGCTGGGTTTGGAAGTCCTAAGTGTCGATTTCTCCTTGGTCGTCCTGCCATTGCATATCCGATTACCTACAGAAGTATTCTACTCAGGGTTCGAATGCAGGATACATCTAGATATCTACTAACACATATATAAATAAATCAAACAAACCAAACAATCATGTAGACAAGTATAGTACTAAAACGTCTATTTTCATTTAATATTAAAACTGGTGATTACAAGATCAAACTAGCCGAGAATACATGGTTACAAAATGGGGTATTACCCTATCGCATGGATTTATATAACAAGATGGGTCACTAGCCCAAGATAACTTAGATACAATTAAACTACTAGCATATAACAACAGATTATCCTGATCTAATCGTCCATATCCGACTCGGATGTGATCTCTCCCATGTCAGAGTCGTTAGGCCCATCTTCGTCCATAATGGGTTCACCCAAATCCCAATCTTCGATATCAACATTGCCTTCATCCTCTTCATCATCCTCATTATCCATAGGTTCTTCTACTATAGGGTGAACCTCCATAGGTTGGTGGGGTGCTTCCTGTTCAGGTTCTTCTTCGGGGTCCTCTTCTTCGGGATCATCCTCCTCGTCATCATCTTCCTCATCATCTACTTCTAGATATGCATCTGGTTCATCATCAGACATCTCTGCATTAACAGGTTCATCAGCAGGTGCTTCCATTGGGGGTGCCATGCCTACAGGGGCATTCTCATTAGGAGGCTCAACCAGGCGGTCTTCTGGGTGAATAGAAGGCTCCTGTAGTATCAGGTTTATTAGTGGCTGGATAATTGAGTCCTTCATTGCTAGTCTCTTTATCTCTCCATGCATTAACTCTTGAGTATATGCAGTATGGATGGTCTCGGCTTGAAGTCGATGGGGGTCAGAGATATTATATACATGTCGTTGGACTCTAAGTCCTCCTCGGAGTCGTTGACGGGCTCTCAGTTGCACATTTTCCAGGAATCCTTCTGGATCAGCTGGTTCGATGCCATCCGGGTAGATCATATGTCCTCCAAAGTCGTCATGGACATACTGACCAGGTTCTTGGGACTGTGTTTTGTGCATAGGCACTCCTTGGAATGGTGGGGGTTGTTGGAGGAGTGCAGAAGGCGGTGGTGGCATTTGGTAAGCACTATCGTGCATCCTTTCGTAGTCCTCAGGGTTCTTAAGTAGGGCAACCATTTCATCCTGAACCTTCTGGACGATTTCGGCTTCGTAGATAGCTTCTAAGCGCAGGGTGTCGTAGTTATACACATTACTCTTATTCATTTCCACCCATAAATTCCTTTTTCCTCCATCTCTAGCCAGTTCCTGAATTTGGCGATGGTATATGTCCGGGTTTGCTGGCACTACACGGTCGGGGAAAATTAGTCGTCCTCCAAAAGGGTCTGAAATGTAGTGGGGATCCATGTTACCTGTTTCATCAGAAGGACTATCTATTTAGGGTACTGGTGCAAATTGCCTTAAGGTTTATCACTTACTAAAACATAAAAGAGAATAATATCACACGAGAAATTTGAAACTAATAAGTAGATTTCTCATTAATAGAAATGTTTACATAAGAGGAAATTTTGAAATACAACTTTTACATATATATCCGTCAAAATGTGGGATTATAATCCCATTACAACATTAATACAAAATAAGCTGACTAAGGTGTGCTAATCTTCTAGTTGGGTGAGTTCCTCCGAGATGTCCATCTCTTCGGGCGGGGTAAATGACATCCATCTCTCATTATCCCATCCTCTTGGCCAGTCAGGGTCATACATGTACAACGTTCCCTTCTCAATGAGATCCTCATCGGCTAGGTAAATCTCCATCTCTTCGTCTTCAGAACTGCTTATCGGACTGACAGGGGTCTCTAAGGAAGTGATTTCTGCCTGTGTCTCCTCTAAGCTGATGGCCACAGGGTCGTTAGAAATATCAGAGGTTCCATCCACCTCTATTGGCACCAAGCGGGGTGCTACAACAATGTGACGCATGGTTTGGGGGACCTTCCTCATAAAGAATAGACATTTCATCAATTTTCCTATTCTTCTGCAAGTCCGTTGGCGGAAAGCAGCACCAACGCATACTAGACCTTGGGGAAAAGCTCCTTGGATATTTTCCATACTACCTGTTGGACAGAAAGACTATTTTAGTATTGGTTGTTGTTTCTAAAGTACCTTAAGGTTTTTAACTTAAGGGTGTCGGACAGTCAGCGAGCACAACTAAACCTAGTGCTCTGATACCAAAAATCTGTCACGCCCCGGAGTAGCCAAAAATAGGGAAAATTTAAAATTTCCTTTCTGGACCCGTAGGGAATGACGAGTTACATAAAACTGACCTGTCCGTACAACATACTAACAAAATATATATAGATCAGAGTAAGAGTTTTGCAAAAGCGTCTAATGGTATTCATGGGGGAACTTAGAGTGTTTGCTACTTAAGCTATTACAGTAGTTCCAAATGAAAACCACAAAAGATAAGTCTGGGCGATCTACGCCACTTAAATATTACATCAACCAAAAGATAATTAAAACGTAATAGAAGTCTTAATGCGGAAATAGGCCAGGGTCCTTTTTCTAACTGGCAAACCCATAACCTTCGTTATCAGGCTCTTCCTGATAGTCTGCCTCAGGATCACCTTCCTGATAATTCCCATTCTGAGGATAGTGATATTCGTCTTCATCGTTACCTTGATAGTTCTCCTCATCATAACCTAGACGTAAAAAGTCCAGGGCAGAGAAGGAGCCGTTAGCTTTTGAAGCTAAGTGAGAACGTCATAACCGATCACTCCTAATACAGATAAGGATATACAAGTACAACATATTTTGAAACCATATTAATGAGCATATGACATGCGAAATGACGACAGAATGCATTATCGATATATTCGACTTTAACTCGACCATGAACACCACAACCGACTCATGTGACTTGTTACATTACCAGTGTAACGCCGTTAGCTCAGAGTAGAATGATTACGTTGCTATCGTCGCCTAGCAGGGCCCTATAGCAGTTTTGGTTTTAAAAAGAGTAATCATTGGACTCTTAGGTCCTCGTGACCTTGCCGGGAGAATAGAATAGTTACAGCGCTATCGTCGCCTAGCAGGGCCCTATAGCATTTGTAAGGTAACTATTGTATTCTGATGGATACATTGCTATCGTCGCCTAACAGGGCCCTATAGCGTATCAATCATCAATCCATGCATAACTTCAATGATTTCAATGGAAACTCTGGCTATCGTCGCCTAGCAGGGCCCTATAGCAGTTTCATCGTTGTTCCCATTTACTTGACTGTACCACTCGGACCACCACGGTCCTCACAATGTATAAATTGATATGACTGGGTTAGTCCCCGTGACTAACCATGCAGACGTCAACATTGACATCATGACTCGACTATGTTCATATGAATATGCATGTGATTGTATAGACATGAAATCATGATAAGCAAGGATACCAACAAGTATTAACTGAGCATGGAGTATAGCTAATTAACATGCATTCGTTATATGAGAAACAATCTCAACATTTACATAAGTCATACTTATCAGCTTCGTCCACGTAGGACGTACTGGGTATACATATATAAACAAATAATAATTCTATAATATACCAAGTGAGTTAGGACGACTCACCTCGATGCGGGTGCGTAAAAACAAGCGTAGCAGTTCCTACAAAGCATTAAGATTATATAGAACATAGATTAATAAGCCTACTAAAATCAGGGGCATAATGGTAATTGTGCCGGGTGGGTCCCTAAACCTCAACATGATGATCTGGGCATCATTCTGAGTCCAACGCCATTGACTAGACTCAAATCGGAGTCCGTCGCATAAAAGGCTGGGTTTTCTATACCAGTTTGGGCCCTAAAGATAAGTTGTATTTTTGACCGTGTCAAAAGGTCACCAAACTTTAAGGGAATATTCTAGACATTATTCTAAGACTCTGGGAACTGACCGCGTATTTTTCTGAGCTACGGTTTATTTATTATGAATTTCCGAAGTTTAAAGCGTATAATAGTAGACTGCGGGGTCCCATAATTATAAAATATGGTTTAGGGAGATATTTGACCCTTATAAATATTTTTATTAAATACTAGGCCTTAAATTAGGCTAGTAGTATTTTTCCCATAATTTTCGGAGCTCGTTTGGTATTTTAAATAATTAAATATAACCAAACGGATATTTTATAAGTAATTAATAATTATTAAAATATTCAAGTTAGGGTCTTGTAATTAATATTTTACAATATAAAAGCACTAGACCTTGGGAAAATTTAATATAATTTTCCTATATTTAAAAAGGGTCATTAGGTATTTATTACCTAATTATTTTAAATAAAATAATATTTACTTATTATTCATTTAAACCCATAAATAAAATATATCATATGATAATAATAATAATCCATATTTTCAGATTATAAGCATATTATAAAAATAATATTACAATACCTTAAATCATAATTTATATCATTATTGGAACTATTTTAGATAATAAAAATAATTTAGAAATCATTTATAATAATTTACATATATTTATTAATATCAAATATATTATAAATAATATATTTATATACTAATATAGATAATATATATACTAATCTGAATTAACAGAATAATTAATAATATAAAACAGACTAATAAACCTTAATACAGATTAGTAGAATAATTAGTAATATAAAAACAGTTAATTATAATTATCAGAAAAACCCGCGGGTTAACCCATATCCGAATCCGAATCCACGGGTTACCCATTAACACTCTAGGCGCGATCCAACTTAAAAGATCCGAACCGGATCCATTTAGTTTATTATAACCCGAACCCATAACCGTCTACACTCACAGACTAAACCACCCATATTCGTATCCGAACCGACCCGACGGGTTAACGATATAACCCGAAACCCTAAACGGGTCGCGTCTTCTCCGGTGAGGCCAGGGTCGCCGGAAAGTCGGGGCTTCGCCGGAAAATCTTCCAGAGGCCATAACTCGCTCGTTTCTTCACGAAAATTGATGCCGTCAACGGCATTAGAACCGGTTTGGGCTGCTCTATCACATAGTGTGAGCTGGGTCCAAGGCTTATTCGTTTTAACGTCCCACTAAGGGATTATTCTTTTTCGGTTTAAAAAGAATAATGCTGTGCATGGTGGACCTAACGTGGTCCAGGTTCTAGGCCATCCATAGGGGGTCTATTTGGGACCTTGTGGGTCCGTTTGGTATGCTTTTTAGGTCCTGTGGTTGTAGTTGAAACTCAAGCTCCGGTGAGAGAGCTTTCATGGTGATTTCGGGTAATGAGAGCCTTAGGCTCTGTTTGGGCGTGTAATTGAGGGTCCAGGGAGGTGTGTGAGATGTGTGCAAGCTGTGAAAGCAACGCAGGGGGTGGGTTTTACCTGTGAGGTCTCGGGTCTCCTTCTTCTCTACTTCTAATCTCCGGCGAGTGTATGAGTGTGTATTCTGTGTGTGTGTGAGGCAGTGTGTGCGGTTAAGTCTCCCACTTGGATATATTTATATATACAAACCCATGCATACACATTTAATCTCACAGATTTGCAAATCCTATTCGAATGGGATGGACATGACTGATTTAAATGGCATCCTAGGGGGAAGAGAATGAAGTGGCCGGCGTTGGTGGGGGTGTGTGTATGGTCCGGCGGGTTATGTGGGTTTAATTGGGTAATGTAGGTGTCCAAAGGGTAATAGGGGGTGGGGTAGTACACTAGGTATTTAGGGAAAGATTCCGTGTGTACCGAAGTTTCCATAGATGTCGGTTTAGTCGTCACTCAATTCTACGTGCAATGCAGTCCAGTATAAGTATAGATTTTTCGGGTTTGCGTGCATTGTCAGTCCGAGGTTCGATTTAACAGTCCGAGAAATTAATAATATAAGTACGCCTACGTATAAGTTTGGTTTCCTGAAATTCAATAATACTGAAAAGAATTACGCATAAGAGTACGGCGACTCATTTTATTATCGTAGAATTTACGGGTATTACACCCTCATGCTTATCTGTCCATTCATACTTTATCTCTTTCCTGGTTAAGTTTGTCAAAGGTCCTGCTAGTTTGGAAAATCCTTCTACGAATCTCCTGTAATATCCTGCTAACCCAAGAAAACTTCTGACTTCTGTCATATTCGTCGGTCTGTTCCAACTTAAGACTGTATCAATCTTAGATGAGTCTACCGAAATACCTTCCTGAGATATAACATGTCCCAAGAACTTGACTTCCTGTAGCCAAAACTCACACTTGCTGAACTTTGCATACAACTTGCTATTTCGAAGTGTCTGCAAGGCAACTTGTAAATGCTCCTTGTGATCCTCTTCTGTCTTTGAGTAGATCAGTATATCATCAATGAACACAATAATGAATTTATCCAGATATAGTCTGAATACTCTATTCATCAAGTCCATAAATACTGCTGGCGCATTCGTCAATCCAAAAGGCATAACTAAAAACTCGTAATGCCCGTATATTGTCCTGAATGCAGTCTTCGATACATCCTCTGGTCGAACTAACAGCTGGTGGTATCCTGAACGCAGATCGATCTTGGAAAAGATCCTAGATCCTTGCAACTGGTCGAATAGGTCATCTATCCGAGGTAGTGGATATCTATTCTTGATCGTTACCTTGTTCAACTCCCTGTAGTCTATACAGAGTCGAAGTGTTCCGTCCTTCTTCTTTACAAACAGAACTGGTGCTCCCCAAGGCGACGTACTCGGACGAACAAATCCTAGATCTTCGAGTTCTTGAACTTGCTTCTTTAGTTCTAACATCTCAGTTGGTGCCATCCTGTATGGAGTCTTAGAAATAGGCAATGTACCAGGTACTAATTCCACGCGGAAGTCTATTTCTCTTTTCGGTGGAAGTCCTTTAATATCCTGAAATACATCCTGAAAGTCTCGTGCAATAGGAATTTGATCCATCTTAAGCTCCGTACTTGTACTAACGATCGTAGCCAAATTACTCGTAAGGAACATGTCGCTTGTCGGTTGACACTGAAATCTGATCGTCGGCTTTCCTTGTATTGGAAATACAATCGTCCTAGTAGGGCAATCCAAATTGGCACTGTACTTAGTTAACCAATCCATCCCTAGGATAACACCAAATTCTGACATCGACAGAATTACCAAGTCTGCTGGAAGATTCCTATCTCCCAAAGTCAAAGGGCAATCTCTACATACTTTACTCAACTTAACTGTCACTCCCAGTGGTGACACAGCATTCAGTGTTGACTCAAGTGTCTGAGGTTCTAAACCCAATTGACGCACAATCTTAACAGCAATAAAAGAACGTGCGGCTCCAGTATCAAATAAAGCTTTAACTGGACTATGAAAGAGTACAAGTGTACCTTCCAAATATTGCTGCTCATCAGCATTAAAGCCTGCTTCTCCCGGGATTATAGCATTCATTCTGGTCTGATCAGGAGGTCCTTGGATTCCTTGCACTGGGACTCCGTAGTATCCTCCTCGTGGTGCACAACAATCCCTGCTCAAGTGTCCTGGTTTATTGCAGTTGCGACAGACGATATCTGGCCTGCGATTAGGTCTGAAGACGGTGCAGTTCCTTGCAATATGTCCTGGCTTTCCACAGTTAAAACATCCTCCACTATTGCTGGGTGGGGCTGTTAGTAATGCCTGTGGCTGTAGTTCTCGCTGTTGATTTTGCTGGGGCCGATTATAACTCTGCTGTGGTTTCCTGGTTCCTTCCCAGATTCTCTTGTTTCCTTGAAAGTTTTCCTGAGGTCTCCATCCTTGGGTATTTCTCGGTGGTCGATTATGGAAATTCCTCAGTTGAAACCCTCGTGACGACTGAGGTCGATTCGTTTGTGATTGCTGTACTGAATTAGCATCCTTTTCTAATCCTGTAGCAAATCTAACAATTTCCTCATACGACTGGTTCAGATGACCAACCATCATATGTCTGAGGTGGGGGTTCAGTCCTTGGTGAAATCTCTTCACCTTTTTCTGCAGAGTGTCTATCATATGCTGAGCAAATCTGGATAGACGCTCGAACTGTATTGTGTATTCCCGTACATTCCATCCTCCTTGGATCAAATTGAGAAAGTTCCTTTCCTGTTGATCTCTCTCATCTTCTGGAAAATACTTCTCCAAAAATCTGCCTTTGAATGTCTCCCATGATATAGCTCTAGCGGCATCGATCCCAATAGTGGCTCGCTCAGCTTCCCACCAATCTGCGGCGGCATAAGTGAGCTGAAACGTAGCAAGGCGACGTTTCTCTTGTTCGCTGCATTCCAATGCTTCAAATATTAACTCCATCTCTCTTATCCATTGTTCTGCTTTCCATGGTTCTGTTAGTCCATCAAACTTTTCGGGACGTAACCCACGAAAATTTGCTAATAGCTTATCTCCAGTCTGTCTTGGTGGCGGGGGTACAAGAGGTCTCTGGTGGGTGGAATGATTATATGTATCCCCCACATGCTCTATCCTTTGCATAAATGCTTCAAAAATTCCCGTTGGATCCATCCCTTCCGGTATAGGTGCTCCATTACGTGATTGGTGATTTCTCAAGGGTCCTACCATGATGATAACGAGTATCGCCTACAAGAGACATATTGATCAGCTGAAAGTCTTCTCGTAGAAACGAACTCAAGATAGAATAAGAAACAGCAAAACTAACAATTCTACTGAACAACACAGCACAACGCAACAACCAAATAATCAAAAGTACTGCTCGTATATATATATATATATATCAAAAAGATGTACCGTATAGTACACACTAATCAAACTGTGTACCATATGGGACAAGAGTTACAACAACTAAAGTCAGCTAATACTATACAAAGCTATGGTCAATAGCTATCTCTCAAGCTCCCAAAAATCTGGTGGACAACATGTCCTAATATAAACTAACAAAATCTATATCCTGCAGATCCTGACTCAACAGTCGTCAGCATCTGATCCTGCTGGTGGTGCCTCGTCCTCTGGGTCAAAATCCATCTCCTCGAGTGGATCCTCCTCAACTGGTACAACAAGATCTCCGACTACTACCCCTATATCCCAATCCTCTATCATCTCTGCATCATCTTCCTCCATTATGTCCACTATCGCCTGGTTAGCGACATCGACTGCTACTGCGGCGAATCCGTCGGCTATATCAAGAGCTCCTGCTATCGCGGCCTCTCCCATAACAAAATCTGCTGGCTGTGCTACCATCTGAGCTATCCATCCTACTGCCATATCGGCCATGGCTGCCATATGCATAATTGGTCCGGCTGGTATCTGAAGCACAACAGGTACCTCTGGCACAACTACCTCCTCATCGGGCGCATCCTCATCTACTACAATGTCTGCCTCAATAGCCTCTGGGTCTGGTACTGGATCCTCTGGCTCGAACTCTGGCTCCTCGGGGTCATCCTCAGGTTCATCATCATCTGCATCGTCTGCATGCTCATTCTCTACTGGGTCCTCGTCATCTATCGGCTCCTCTTCTCCATCTCCGTCCATGTCCTCATCGGGATGCTCATCCTCGGGCTCTAGATCCTCCTCATCCTCTATCGGCTCAGGCTCTGGCTCTGGGACGGGTACGTCGGGTACTGGTGATGGTGGGGCTGCTGCTGCTGCTGGTGCAACTACGGGCTCTGGTGGACCGGCTACAATAGCTCTCAACTCAATCTCATCCATCTCTGGCTTACTCAAAACTAGTCGTAACATCTCCTGGCAAATGTCTCTACCGACCCTCGCAGTATGGTAAGCATCCATGCGCATCTGTGTCGGGTGAGTACTCCTGGTCACATAAAGCGCTCTCCACATGTCCTCCTCTAAATGTCGACTAGCTATCTGGCACACACGCTCATGATAAAAATCTGGGTCAGCTGTTTCCACGGTATCTCCATGGATAATATGACCTCCATAAGCATCAGTCACAAACTGGTGAAACTCCGGATCCATGCTATCCTGCAAAGGAAACTATCTATCGTCAGGAAGACGAACTTATCTTATACTCATATCTCATCTCAAAGAATCTTAACAACACTAGGACCAGATGGTGTGGAAATACTTAGTGAACAAAAGTATCACAACCTAGAGTACCAAACCTGGCTCTGATACCAAAAATCCTGTCACGCCCCGGAGCAGCATAAATAGAGAAAAATAAATTTCCTTTATAGGTCCATAAGGAATGACAGGTGAAAGTCACTAATAATCCATACCATGCAGTACTAGTCCGAACCAAAACAGTATTATAAACAACTGAAGATAAAATCATCGTACTATCTATTACAAAACATCAGAGTATGGTCCACAGGATCACAACAGGTCTGGAGACAACAAATGTCCAAGTACCCGTTAACTAAAGTTTTAATAGAACGATTGAAATATACAACTAGTTATAACATCTTCAGCCTTCAACTGGCGTAAGGATAGTCCTCAGTGTAGAAGTCTCCCCCGGCGTCAACGTCATTGGTGGGGCCCTCCTCTGGATAATAGTCATCATTGTACTGGTCTTTACCTGTAGAATACGAGGCAGGATAATCTGGACGGGGAAAGTCCAGGCAATAAAAGGCCGTCAGCTTATTGAGAGCTGAGTGAGCATAAACTAACAGGGTACCAGTTATCTGAAGTAAACACAAGCTTATGAAAACACGAGTTAACATCTTATTATAACCATATCTAGTTTCTTTATTCGTCCTTATAAACCAACCCTTAACGTCTTGTTAATCGAATACCGAACTCAACATATTTTGATTTCATGAACAGACTCAATCGTTTAACTCTAGGGATACACCCTTATCCTGTCCATCGCTTTTAAGAGCAATATATCCTGCTCACCGCATGTCATGGACTCTACGTCAGTCTGTCCCCAGCTTTTAAGAACAATGGTCATGTTCACCGCATTTCAGGGATATAACGTTTCGAACAAGGCATATCAATCTATTGCCACGACTCAACGTCATCTACTAGTGATCCCAGCTCACCGCTTTTAAGAACAATGGTCCTGTTCACCGCTTTTAAGAGCATATCATAGATCATCCAGTCTATCTTAAGACTTCTTGGTCCAGCTCACCGCTTTTAAGAACCATGGTCCGGTTCACCGCTTTTAAGAGCATATCGTGACCAATCATCCATCCGCGTACCATTCCCGGAACTTACCAAACCTACTTACGTTCCATTCTAACATCGACACATGACAATTCCCAATGTGGCCTGACTACTCGGATTAAAAGAAACGGATATCGAACTCATATCAGAAACAACACGTCACCCATGTCTTCATATTACTTTTTATTCATTATCCATTAATCTTTGGTGTCACATTACTCCTGTCTACCCCATAGTCGCATAATGGAAATTCCCGAATCAGAAATCGAACAACTAAACCTCTTATAAAATAAACAGGCAAAGGAAACCATGTACTGATCATGTCAATCGATTGGAACAAAAGTTCAATCGATTGGAACAAGAACTATATCAATCGATTGATAAACATGTCAATCGATTGGAACAATGTCAATCGATTGAGATCATGTCAATCGATTGGAACTACGTCTTCTCCAGCAGATTGTAAAATAGCATATATAAACGTGCACTACATGCATGTAACCTATCTAAACATCATAATAACTTGCATAAACATCACATAAAGGGACCAAGTGAGTTAGGACTCGCCTAGGGTGCGTTTGGGTGTGTTTTCAAAGCTTGAAACCTTCAAACTCTCTCTCTCTTTCTCCTCTTCTCTGTCCAGCCCTCTCTCTGTCTCCTCCTTCTTCTTTCTTCTTCTTTCTTCTTCTTCTCCTTCCTCCCAGCTGCCACGGCAGTGAGTGTGTGTGAGGGTGTGTATATATGTGTAGATATAGAGATATATATATATATGTGTATATATCTCACAAGAGGTATGTATATCTCTCTCTCTTAATGACTGCCAAAATAACCCAAGGCCATAAATATGGAACATATATATAGGCATAAGGGAGTGCCACGCGTTTAAAGCTGAAGGAAAGAAGAAAACATTTCTCAGGTTATGTCAATCGATTGAGACACCAGTCAATCGATTGGCAATAGATATTTGTAGTCAATCGATTGGAAACAATGTCAATCGATTGAGATGAATGGCAATCGATTGGAAAGTTTGACACGTCATCACTTTTAGTCGGTAGAATGTAAATCGATTGGGATAACTTATCAATCGATTGGTATCAAAAAGTGTCAATCGATTGGGAATATGTCAATCGATTGGTATCAAAATTCACCAAAATGAAAATGAAGTTTATACGAGTATAGAAATGAAATACCAGGTCTTATTAATATACCAAAATACAGGGTATTACAGCTTCACACCACATGTATGGAGGTAATGCAATCCTCGGACTACTCCAATGCATATCTCAAGGCGCTTCTTCCACGTCAGAGGAGGGTTTGGTTCTTGGATTTCGCGGGGAAAAAGAAGTGGAAAAGGAAAACAGAAGAAAAAGAAGTGGAAAAGAAAAACTAGTTTCGATCCTTGGTACTGTTTTAGCAAATGTTGATTTTACTATTATTTTGACTTGCATAGTGTATTATTCTTGCTAGTATGTATTCCTTACTGATGTTACGATGTTCTGCATATCCGAGACATGACATGCATATGCTTAGGAACTTGTACCATGTATTCTTTGGGTAGTGCATTGATATATGTTGCATGATAGGGCACTTGAGAACTTGAGACTTACATTTTTATAAACTCCAAGATTGAATAAGTATTTTTCATAAAGACACCTTCGATCAATTAAGCTGGGAAAATGACTAAAATCAGTTTTGGAAAAACAGAAGCAAGATCGATCTTGATGAGATCGATCCTACTAAGATCGATCCTCTGCACAGTTTTACTAATTTGTGATTTTAAGCTGTTTGAAGTTTATTCGAGATGCTGAAATTACGTTCCCAGTATTCCTAAGTACTATAATGACTACTTCTAGTGTGTATAATACGTTAGTTCGATTTTGAGATATATCCGGTAAATTATATGTGTGTCTAATAGATGATAGATAGACCTTCCATGTGAGAAAAGACGATACGGAAAGTGCTAACTGAGTCCATGTTACGTGTAAGAGTCATGTTGCATGTCGTTGTGTTTAGCTCGATCCGTAAAGGGCACAATTACCATTTCAGGTCATGTAGTGGGCGATGTTGTTAACGGATAAAGGGGATACTTCGGTATCTAATGGCCATGTAGTAGGCTTACGATATCCATGTGCTATTGTAAAGGATAAAGGGGATACTTTGGTATCTAACAGCCATGTAGTGGGCTTACGATATCCATGTGCTATGAATTGTTAAGGATACAGGGTTTACCCGTGGTAACTAACGACCATGTAGTGGGCTTATGATATCCATGTGCTATGAATTCTAAAGGATAAAGGGGTTACCTGTGGTAACTAACGGCCATGTAATGGGCTTACGATATCCATATGGTATGATCTTTTGGATACCGAAACATTGGTGTGTTTTATAGGTAAGGCCATGTGGTAGGTTTGGGTGTTCAAGGAACCAATGTTGGTTTCTGGTGCGTCAGTACTAGTGTTGTTTGGGCTTATGGTCTGAGGTATTGTGTCGTGTGATGAGTCGCATTGAGTATAAGGGATGTGGTCAAGTTGAATATTGACTTCAAGATGAGATGTGTGATATGAATTCTAATATGTTAAGCTGTCAATACTTAATCGAGGTTGATCTGTGTCTACTTATACGCTGTTAGACTATGTTTTGTTTGTACTCTTTGTAGTGTTGTTTCCACTTGGCTTCACAGCTGACGGTGTACTCACCTAGGCATTCCATGCTCAGACTACCAATTCCAGGAAGACCTAGAAGGCAGCTACTAGGGAGATGAGCAATACGGAGAATAGTAGTACCCCTTCACCAGTTGAGACAGGACCAGATGCTCGTCTAGAGGACCTTTCCAAGAGGATCCTCGAAATTATGTTTAGCTTTGTTCATCTTATCCTAGATGCTATGTTTGGCCACCTATTCGGCCAGTAGTTTATTATGTTGTATCTTTTGGATTATCGGGGTTCCATCCCCAGACTTCTATAGTACCTGTGTTTCTAGACTTTTATATATAGTAACCTTATGTATTCCTTTTTATGGTTAGTATTGTATATGTATTATGTTTGTAATCCTCGTGTGCGTTAACTACTCTGGTTATTAGTATTATTATTATTTTGTTATTGTGTAGTCTAGTTGGATAATCTGGCTACTCATAAACTGTTGCAACTCATCGGGTCCAAGAGTGGAAAGTTCTTTTTCCCTTACTTGCTATGCCAGGGTGTGACAAGGGTAGTTTAGTGGTATCAGAGCCAGGGTTTGAGTTGTGGATTGTCCTACACGTTTAAGTTAGTGAACCTTTAGTTTATCCCATTTTAATCATTACTGACATTAAGATAGTTTTCTTTTGGGCATGTTGATGATGGACCCTATGTTGTACCGGATAGCTTTGGAGGATACCTTGTTGCCCCCAATTAGGTGTTGCCAGCTGACCATGCCTTTTATAGCCAGGAGGTATAGAGGAGAGCTCAGTCCATTCTAGAATAGGACATGTGGCTTTCAATCCACATCTAGGGTAGTGCTAATGAGTGGGAGATTCATTGCGGAGCTGCACACCGAGCAACTGCATGATCACATGTATGTGCTGAGTCCCTTTGTCGTATAGAGATTAATGGTTATTGATGCCCTGTGTATGAGTGGGCAGTGCATGCACCCCCTCTGGATAGAGAACCCATGGATTTGGATTTTGCGCATCTGTAGTTGCCGTAGCCACCTGTTGGATTTGATACACATTGGGACCCGCTGCCTGGAATTGGGTGGATTGTTGATGATGGTCAGGCTCAGATGCAGGAGGATGAGGAGGCTCATTCTAAGGTGATGGATGAGGTGAGGCACCCAGGCAGAGTCTGATGCCGATGCTTCCGAGGTTGACAGTGTTTTGATCCGTTCTTTTGTTATATCAGGATGGACTAGTAGTCCCATTTTATTTTGTTGTGGTTACCTATTTTTAGGGCTATTAGGACCTTCTGTTAGAAGCCTGCCTCTTATCTATGTGTACCCGGTACTATGTTTATATAATAATATAAGAGCCGCCTTTTTCTTTTCTAAATATGTTTCATAATGTGGATACTTGATACTTGTTTGACATATTTTCATTATATGATATATGAAATCTCTTATTATATCTTGAGTAGATTTCCCCCAAGCCACATAATGTTTAATTGGATCATCTTCTTTTAACACCTTGATGGCTTACGCTACCCATAACACACAGAACCAGAACGGTGCTCCCAACCTGATTCCTGGAGGTATGGACCCCACGGGAATATTCAAAGTTTTTCTTATGAGATTAGAGGGGAATACAGAAGTTCGCCAACCATAGTGTGACGGAGCTCATCACAGGCAAATCGGAGATAAGTTACTTGCAAGATTCAGGGAACTTTGCCTTGAGTACTTCAATGGAATGGACGAGGCCTGGCAATCGTATCTTTGAATCTATTGAGTGCTCAGAGACGGATAAGCAGGAGTTTGCTACCTTCTAACTTACTTTCATTATAGTAGCCTGGTGGGAGTCTGAAAGGGCCTTGGTCAGAGATGAAGCGGCTAGACGCATGACTGGAATTGTATTTCGTGAAAGGTTTTTAAAGAAGTACTTTTCGAAATCAGAGAAGCAAAGGAGGGGGAAAGAATTGAATGGGTTAGTTTAAGGGAACCTGAGTGTTCGGGATTTTCTAATTCAGTTTTATAGGCTTTCCTGCTTCGCTTACCACCTGATTGTCACTCCTAAGAAGAAGAATCAAAAGTTCCATGATGGGTTGAACTAGGCCATTCAGAGATTGGCAGCAGGACATCTCACTCTTCCCTTCAACGAGTTTGTGTAGTTGGTTATGGATTTAGAAGAGGAGAACCATTCAGATGTTAGGACTTCAAGGAGTCGACCCCCGACGAGATCCCAGGGACAAAGACCACCCCCTTGTGGTTGAGGACAGAAAAGGGCATGGAATGAGGAGAAGAAGCAACAACGAAAATTCCCTCGCAAAGCACCTATGGTTCCAGCTAACCAAGGACAGCCAGGGACAGGACCAAGAGATAGAGGATGCCATAATTGTGGAGCTCCTAGATACATCAGTAGGGATTGTCGAGTGCTACGGAGGACTGACCGGAAGGAGGTTGTTTGCTATAATTTTGGCAAGATGGGCCATTTGAGTAAAGATTGTCGATCGCCACCAGGAAGGTATTATCAGCTAGTAGCCCAAGGTCAGCAAGGAGGGTCCAGATTGAATGCTATTATTCTTGAGGTAGCTGGTTTCAATGAGGGTAAACAACAGAATATGGAAGGTACGTTGACTCTATTCAATAGTAGAGTTAAGGTTTTATTTGATACTAATGCTTCTGTTTCTTTCATTGCTATTAGAGTAGTACAACTACTAGGTTTAGTACTTGAGGCATTAGAGAAGGCTCTAAGTGTTTTTCACCTTTAGGAGTAACTGTGAAGCTGGGCAAAGTGTACAAGGATTGCCCTTTGATTCTTGAGAATCAAAATCTATTTGCCGATTTGGTTGTGTTATCGATGAAGGAGTTCGATATCATTTTAGGATTAGATTGGTTCTCTAAGTATCACGCAAAGATGGATTGTGTGAGAAAATCTATTACCTTCCCCATACCCGAGAGGCACTCGTTTCATTTTTAGTGCAACCCCTATTACGATACATTCGGTACAAGTCGACTAGCCGCTGTTGGAAGCATTTGTACAGAACTTATCCCCGCACAAATCTCGATCATTTGTTATTTCAAAGACTTATTTCAAGATATATCTGGATTACCCCTATTACGATACATTCGGTACCCCCAAGCACGAGATTGACTTCTGTATTGAGCTATTACCAAGAACGACCCCTGTATCTAAGGCACCTTATCGGATGGCTCCAATAGAGATGGTTGAGTTGAAAAAGCAGGTGCAAGAACTCGAGGACCTTGGATTACACCAAGCACTTCACCATAGGAAGCACCAATGCTCTTTTTTGAGAAGAAGGATGGATCAATGAGGCTTTGCATAAACTATCGAGAGTTGAACAAACTGACTATCAAGAAAAAATACATGTTGCCTCGGATAGATGATCTCTTTGATCCGTTGCAGGGTGCAACTACTTTCTCAAAGATTGACTTAAGATTAGGATATCATTAGCTACTGGTTCGAGAAGAGGATGTACCAAAGACTGCCTTCAGGACAAGGTATGGACACTATGAGTTCTTAGTTATGTCTTTTGGACTAATGAACGCCCCTGCAGTATTCATGGACTTGATGAACTGAGTATTCAGGCCATATTTAGATCAATTCATCATCGTGTTCATCGACGACATCTTGATCTACTTGAAGACAGAGGAAGATCACTGGAAGCATTTGGAGATTGCTTTGCAAACACTCAGACATAACCACTTGTATATGAAGTTCAGCATGTATGACTTTTGGCTAATGGAAGTTAAGTTCTTGGGTCATGTGGTTTCACAAAATGGTATAACTGTAGTCTCATCGAAGACATACGCAGTTTTGGCCTGGAGTAGACCGACCACAACTTTGGAAGGTAGGAGCTTTCTTGGATTGGCAAGGTACTGTAGGAGATTCGTGGAAGGATTCTCACAAATTGCATCTCCACTTACACATTTAACCAAGAAGGATTTGAAGTTTGAAGGGAATGATAAGCATGAGTGTGCTTTCTTGGAGTTGAAGGACAGACTCACCTCAACACCGGTACTTGCTATCCTAAAGAGTGGGGAGAAGTACACCATCTTTAGTGATGCATCATACCGAGGATTGGGTTGCGTGTTGATGCAAGGTGGTAACGTGATTGCTTACGAGTCAAGATAGTTAAAGTTGCACAAGAAGAATTACGACACATGATCTGGAGTTAGTAGCAATTGTGTTTGCATTCAAGATTTGGAGGCATTACCTCATTTGGGAGAAGTTTGACCTGTTTTTCGACCACAAGAGCTTGAAGTATCTGTTCTCTCAGAAGGAGTTGAACATGAGGCAAACAAGGTAGAAGGAATTGTTAAAGTATTATGATTTTACACTATAGTACCACCCTGGTAAGGTGAACGTAGTCGCTGATGCGTTAAGTCGGAAGCCCCGTGATTGATCGCCTCTCTTATGATTTGAGAATGGAAAGCATTGGAGACCCTATCTGAATTTGAAATTAAGGCACCGGAATCAAGTGAAGGACTATTCTTTGGATGTCTAGTTGTGCAACCAACTTTGATAGATAGAATCCTCGAAGCACAACAGGAGAACAAAGGACTTGGAGAATGGTTTAAAGGATGTCAAGTAAAGAGCCGAAAGTTTGGAGCATCGGAGCATATGGCGGATATCGATGCAAAGGCAGACTGTGTGTACCGGATGACGAAAGTTTAGGGAAAAATGTTATGGAAAAAGCACATAAGTCCAGATTGGCCGTACATCCCGGAGAGACCAAGATGTACAGAGACCTTAAGAGGAGCTTTTGGTCAGGAGGTATGAAAAAGAATATAGCAGATTATGTATCCAAATGTTTGACCTACTGATCGGGAGAGAATAGATCCTAATTAGATGCCTTAATTCAGATTTGTTAGCATGTTTTATTCTGTTTTTATGTATTTTTATTTTGTTTTCTGTTTTAGAGTAAGTTTTGAAAGAAAACACTAATCCAAGCTAAATAAGGAGAAAAAGCAAGCTGAAAGAAGCTGAAAAAGGCACATCGCGCGCACGGCCCTCTCGCACGGAAGTCCAGGAAATTGCTCACGCGACTTGCTCACACGACCCCCCATAATCACGCTCGCATGGCCCGGTCGCGCGACCTATGCAAAAAAGTGAAAACGCGTATTTCAGTGTACTGAAGACTCCTACGTGAACGAAACTGACTAATTACGTCTGGAAAGCTAAATACAGTAGTTTTTAGTGCGAATTGGGTTTGGAAAGCTTCCAAACTTGCTACAAAACTATATGTATCCCAAATTAACTCAATTAGGAGTTGGAAATTATTATACACACAATATACAACAATACTTTCAGCCATTGAAGAGAGGAAAGCAAGGAGAAGAAGAAGAAGACCAAGGATTCCCATGGCCTCCTCCATCAACCTCTTGCCGTTCATCAATTCTATGGCCATCTAAACTAAAGATCTAGGGTTTCAATGAAACCCTAGCCAAGTAATAGGGTGTATTTTATGTTTTTATTTTAGTTTTATTATGTATGAATGACAGTTACATGTTTCGAGGATTTTTATAAATAAATCGTACTTTTATTGATTAAATCGTTACTCTCAAAGTTTACTCTTGTCTTAGATCTATTTTGATGGTAGTGTGCTCAATGATCTATGCTTGCTGTGCTTGTTTAGATTATTTACATGTAATGGTGCTTAAATTGAATTGTGCTATCAAGTATCCGAATAGTTCATGCCTAGATTAAACGGATTATACCACAACCCTAGTTTAGTGTGGGATAATTCGTGCTAACCGAAGATGGATTATGTTGGTGCTTAAACTATAGTTATTTTCTTGATGGAGGAATTGGGCTTGTAGCTACAATTCCCCATTATCATCCAACTTAATAAGCTAAAGTAATTCGTAAATACCCTTATTATGAAGCTAGTGGTGGATTTGCAATCCTAGGTTCCTTAAACTTATTATAAAAATAATATTCAATTACTTTCATAATTTAGATTTACTTTTATTGTTATTAGTTTAATTCAAATTAAATCCAAAATCCGTTTTTCTTAATTAACTAAATTTAGGTTTTAAAAATTAAAATGCGTAGTATTCAATCTCTGTGGGTTCGACCTTTACTTCCACACTGCAAATCTTTTGAAAGTAAAGCATAAGTAAGCATACTTTTATATCTTGATTTTGACGAGATCAATTTTTGGCGCCATTGCCGGGGATTGCATTACTAGCTAATTCGTTTTAGAATCTTAGTTTAGTTAATTCGTAAATATTAGATTAGGTTTTCTTTTTCTTATTTTTCCGTTTTATTTTGAGTCACTAACTTTTCTTTTTATTTTTGTAATTTCTTAGGTACTCAAAATTCTAGCGTTTCGAGTGGAGCAGCTGTGCACGTCAAAGGAGCTTAAGCGCAAAAAAAAAAAATTTAATAAATAAAAATAATTCAAGTAAATTGCCTCCTTTAAAATTCGCTTCAAACCACTATAAGTCGGGGCGCTGAGATGCAATTACTTGCATTAGGTTAGTTGTGGAGTGAGCACTGCATTAGCTAGGAAACCCGGGGCGCTGGGCTTGACGCGGTCATTGCATTACAGGATAATATTCATGCATCATAATAGTTGTGTGCCTGTTGCCTTATTTGCGTGATTCTTGTCTTGTAATTGTTTGAGTCAGTTTCTATTTTAGTTATTTTTCTTTTAAGTTTATGTTTGGTACATGTTCTAGTAAACCGGAATTATTTTCTATTGATCTTGAACTTGAACGTACCCTTAGAGTTAATCGGACTCCTCAACCGTCGTCGTTGTTTCAGGCCGAAATTCAAAGTACACTTAAAAGGTTAAGAAAAACTCAAACTTTGAACATCGAACCTATTCCAATGGCCGACATTGGAAACAACGGAAACAATGGTAATAATCCTAATATACCGCCACCTCCTCCGCTTAAAGATTATTTTATTCCTACGACTTGCACGCCTCAAGCAGGTATCGAATTACCAGAGGTGACAGCATCTCACTTTGAGATAAAGTCGTCTACAATCTCGCCACTTCCTTCTTTCCATGGCCGTATAAATGAAGATCCATATCAACACTTAGGAGATTTTCAAGATATTTGCTCTACTTTAAAAATTCAAAATTTTACTGATGATGAGTTAAAATTGCGCCTCTTCCCGTTTTCATTAAAAGACAAAGCTATGTATTGGCTCCAATCTTTGGAGCCAAACACTATAAAAACATGGGAAGCATTACATATGGCATTTTTACAAAAGTTTTTCCCAATCACAAGAACTAATCAAATAAGAAAATCGATAACAAATTTTGTGATGCAAGATGGGGAAACACTTTATGACACATGGGAGAAATTTAAAGAATTATTACGTTCCTGCCCACATCATCAGGTTCCTAAGTTGCAGTTGGTACAGGTCTTTTACAAGGGACTTATTCCCTCTGTTCGTAATATCGTCGATGCCGTTTGTGCAGGTACATTCCTACACAAAAGTGCCGACGAGGCCTGGAAATTTTTTGAAACATTAAGCGAGAACTCGATGCATCAGGCTATGTCAGTACGTTCTGAGGGATATCTTTTGCAACCTAAATGTGAGGTAAAGTTCGAATCAAATCATTCAATTGAATTTTAAGAACTATCTAAAAACTTGACCGACTTTTGACAATAAAACAAACGTCAGCCCCAGCCGCTCATGAAAGTTGTGCATTATGTTCCGATCCTTCACATTCTATACTTGTATGCCCATCAGCGTCTCAATTTCTGGAATTTGTGGAGCAACACATTAATTCTATTCAATAATTCCCACGAAATAATTATAATCCTGCGCCGACTAATTTTTCTAATACTTATCGGACTCAGTCTCAACAATATCAATACCAACAACACAATCCTCCTCCACCTCCACGTAATAATGCATTTGAGAAGAAGGTGTTCCCCTCACTTGAAAACTTTGGGTCAATAATCCAGTTAGTACATTCTCACACCCAGTCCATCGCAAAACTAGAGTCCCAAATGGGACAAGTAGTGAGTACATTAAACCATTTGATCGAGAGTAAGTTGCTAAGTCAACCTATTCAGAAACCTCAGGGTCAATACGAGAATGGGGGTAAGAGTGAGCAAGTGAAAGCTATTTCGACTAGGACAACTATTCGGGAAGAGGAAGTTGTTGAATTTCTGGACGAGGGTGAGAAAAAATTTAAATGTTAATTCGAATAAAGAAATGGGTAAGGACGTGAATCAAAGTAGAAAAGAAAATGAACCAACCCCAACTAATCATATTTCGAAAATGCCCTTTCCGCCAAACGTTGAGGAACCGTCTAATTTATCAAAGAAAAATTCGAAAACTGAAGATATACTCAAGGTGTTTAAGCAAGTTAAAATCAATATTCTATTCCTCGATGCGATAAAACGAATTCCCGCTTACGCTAAATGCCTAAAAGACCTTTGCACGCAAAAGCGCAAGTTGCACAGTCATACTCCTAAAAAGGTCTTCCTCACAGAAAAAGTGAGCTCCATTTTTCAACACGCTACTCCGAAATATAAAGATCTAGGTACGCCTACTATTTCATGTGTCATAGGTGACACTAACATTGATCGGGCTCTCCTTGACTTAGGGAGCTAGTGTTACCTCTTACCTTATCACGTCTATAAATAATTAGGACTAGGTGAACTTAAACCTACAGTCGCTACAGCACAATTAGAGGATCGTTTTATTAAAATACCTAGAGGAATCGTCGAGGACGTCTTGGTAAAAGTTGATAAATGCTATTATCCTGTCGATTTTATGGTTTCTGACACTGAACCCGTGCTAGATGCTAGGAAACACATTCCTGTCATCTTAGGACGTCCATTCTTAGCAACCACTAACGCTCGTGTTAACTGTCAGACGGGGGTGATGAAGGTGTCATTTGGGAACATGAACTTAAAATTGAACGTTTTTAATGCTATTGATCAACCTCCCAAAGATGATGATTATCTATGTGAGGCGGAATGTGAGGTAAGATGGAATATTGAGCCTAACAAATAACTGAATATGGGTGAGAAAAATAATATAATTTGTAATGAGCGGATGAATCCTGACAACCAAGACTCGAATGATGAATTTACTCGAAAGGTAAGAAATTGATTTGAACATAATCTGGGAGAACCGTCGGTCGAATTAATTCAAAGTGATGTTATTTCTGCTTATCACTGGGCTCTTCCTGATATCCTCAGGGATACAAAGTCTGAGTTACGACCTCCATGAATCTTGAACTAGAACAGTCTAGCTAAAGATGTCAAAGATAGCGCTTCTTGGGAGGCAACCCAAGTTTAATTTCGTCAGTTTCTCTTATTTTTGATTATTTTTAGTAGTTTTTGAGTCCTTTTTGAGTTTTCTGAACAGGTTTGGGGGTCGGGGTAAAATTATTTTGCACTTATTTACATTAAAATAAAGAAAAAGAGGAAAAGACCAAATTCGCGCGCGCGACCCGCTCGCGCGAGATTCCACATTAGACAAAAATTTCAAGTATTAATATGAAGCCTAAGTATCACCTCGCGTCGGAATTCGCACGTGAGGAGGTCGCTCGAGCGGCCCGCTCGCGCGATCTGGGGACATAGAAATCTTTCTTTTATAAAACGTAAAACAAGCTTCTGCTTAAACTCGCGGAGGGATTCGCGCGTGTGAAGCTCGCTCGCACGGCTCGCTCGCGCGAGGGGGGTTTTTCAGGATTTTTCTCTTTGTTTTCTTACCTCCTGCATCCCAAACTTGGTCAGCTGTTTTTATAGTTTATGATTGTTCTTTTCTTCCTCTCAGTATTTCTTTGCTTTCATAGTCTATTTGTTTTTCTTTTTATTTCCATTACGTCTTTTAATTCTCTTTTAGTTTCTATTGATTAAAAAAAACATGTATATCCATTTCTTTTCTTTATCATTGTTATTTTGTTGTTTAATTTCTTTTGTCAAGTATTGACAGGTGCTTTTAGCTCCATTTGGAGCATTTGAACTTTATCGCCATATTTATATGTTCACCTGGTTTGTGGTTGTCAAGATTGAGGTACTATCGTTCCTTCTCTACTTACTTTCCTTTATTTCGTTTTATTGTTTCATTGGGGACAATGAAAGGTTTAGGTTTGAGGGTATGCAAACACATGCACATTATTATTACACTAAATTTTCAATAATTTTTTATAATTGTGCTTAAATAAACGATGTTACCGATGTTTTTGTAATCTCTAGTCGATACATCTTGTTATGTAACTTGGATTGTTATAGAATGGTAAACATGAGAAGATGTGATTAAATATTTGCTGAAGTCATGATATGACGTTTTAGGTCATGCATTGTTTGAATCGTAGTTTTATATCATAGATTTGCACACAAACCTATGCACTGCACGTAGTTGATTGAATAAATGTTTGATGTGAACTACAATATGATTCGGATTTCTAGATAACACATGGTGGAGACTATACCCGGTGAGCTTTTGAGCCTATCTTTTCTTTTTAGAGGGTTATAAATACATTGTGTTTGTCAAATTTCATTTGGGTCGTTAAAATGCCATTTTATCCTTTGAGCCGTTAAAATGCCATTTCTTTCTTTAATCACCATTATCCTTTTTTTTTTCTCCAACTTGACAAACTTGTAGTTCACCACTGAGAGATTTGTCAACTGTTAGTGGCGATAAGGCGATGTATTGATTAAGAAGAAGAAGAAAACAAGATGATGTTTGGGGTAGTACCTTGGTATTCAATGAACATTCATTTCAAAAGCCACGAAAAGGAAAAGAATAAGGCTGAAAAAAAAGCAATGAAGAAAGAAAAAAAAAGAAGAGGAAAGAAATTAAAAAAATATACGAAAAGAAGAGAATGAAAAGATGAAGTTGGTAGAAGAGACAAATGAAAGAAATTGAACATGCCTTACATTGCCATTCTAAAACTACCTAATGAATCCTTTCTATCCTTTTTCATTGGCCGAGCCACATTACAACCTTTGAAAAGTCCTATTTGATCCTAGAAACATGGTTTGGATATATAAACGATGGAAAGGGGATTAAAACATGGTAATGATTAATTTCTCTTGACTGTTGGCGTCATATCCATGAGACTGTTGTTCTTTTGTGTCATGCGTCTTTTTCGAGTCATATGTGAGCATTTCTCGTTTTGAAAACATATTTCCTTTGCTCCCATATATTGGAGATTACAAATGTTTCTGAGTGTTTTATTTGAGAGTGTAATAAACATTGTGAGATTCGTTGTCGAAGCATAGTTGGATGCTTATCCAAGTTATATTCCAAGTTCATGACATGCGCGTGTTCATTTGACTTCCACATCACACACGTGCAATTTTATGAGAAACTCTATTGATTTATACGATGCATGTGCTTGAGATTGCTTTTCATGATGTAGGTAGACGTTTGATTCCGTTTTTTCTTGTTCGTTATTCTATTTCGAATCATCATTCTATGATAAGGAGTATTGATTGTTTTGTTTTTTGTTTGAATAAAACTTTTCAAATTTATAAGTTAATAAAGATGGTTGTGGGTGACTTGTAGACGAGAACCCTCATGAGACTTCACTCGTCCAACTAGGGACACCTAGGGGTTTAAAAGGCTTGTTGCATACGCTAAATGCAATCGTGATCCATACGAAAATGGAATAGATTTTTATTAGTAGTTTTATTTTTATGTTCTGTTTGCTCAAGGGCTAGAAAAATGTAGGTTTGGGGGTGTGATCGGGAGAGAACATATCCTAATTACATGCCTTAATTCACATTTGTTAGCATATTTTATCTTATTTTTATGTATTTTTATTTCATTTTCTGTTTTAGAGCAGGTTTTGGAAGAAAACACGAATCCAGGCTAAATAAGGAAAAAAAGCAAGCTGAAAGAAGCTGAAAAAGGCACATCGCGCGCGCGACCCGCTCGCTCGACCCCCCAGAATCGCGCTCGCGCGGCCCGCTCGCGCGACCTATGGAAAAAGTGAAAATGTGTGTTTCAGTGTACTGAAGACTCCTATGCGAACGAAACTGCCTAATTACGTCTGGAAAGCTAAATACAACAGTTTTAGTGCGAATTGGGTTAGGAAAGCTTCCAAACTAGCTACAAAACCATATATATATATATATATCCCAAATTAACTAAATTAGGAGTTGGTAATTATTATACACACAATATACAACCATACTTTCAGCCATTGAAGAGAGGAAAGCAAAGAGAAGAAGAAGAAGACAAAGGATTCCCATGGCCTCCTCCATCAACCTCTTAATGTTCATCAATTCTATGGCCAACTAAACTCAAGATCTAGGGTTTCAATGAAACCGTAGCCAAGTAATAGGGTGTATTTTATGTTTTTATTTTAGTTTTGTTATGTATGGATGACAATTACATGTTTCAAGGATTTTATAAATAAATCGTGATTTTATTAATTAAATTGTTACTTTCAAAATTTACTCTTGTCTTAGATCTATTTTGATGGTAGTGTGCTCAATGATCTATGCTTGCTGTGCTTGTTTAGATTATTTACATGTAATGGTGCTTAAATTAAATTGTGCTATCAAGTATCCGAATAGTCCATGCCTAGATTAGACGGATTATACCATAACCCTAGTTTAGTGTGGGATAATTTGTGCTAACTGAAGATGGATTATGTTGGTGCTTGAACCATAGTTATTTTCTTGACGGAGGAATTGGGATTGTAGCTACAATTACCCATTATCATCCAACTTAATAAGCTAAAGTAATTAGTAAATACCCTTATTATGAAGCTAGTGGTGGATTTGCAATCCTAGGTTCCTTAAACTTATTATAAAAACAATATTTAATTACTTTCATAATTTAGATTTACTTTTATTGTTATTAGTTTAATTCAAATTAATCCAAAAAATGTTTTTCTTAATTAACTAAATTTAGGTTTTAAAAATTTAAGTGCGTAGTATTTAATCTCTGTGGGTTCGACCTTTACTTCCACACTCCAAATCTTTTGAAAGTAAAGCATAAGTAAGCATACTTTCATATCTTGATTTTGACGAGATCACCTACCAGCAAGTCAAGGTTGATGGCCAAAAGCCAGCAGGATTAGTGCAACCATTATCCGTTCTTGGATGGAAGTGGGAACATATTTCTATGAACTTTCATGTGGTTGGATTGCCGAGGACGTAGCAAAACCACGATGCAATTTAGGTGATTGTGGACCGAATCACCAAATCCACACATTTCATCACCTACAATATGACGTATTCGATGGAAAGGATAAGTAAGTTGTATATTCAACAAGTTGTGAGACTGTACTGAGTAACTGCCACGATAGTATCGGACCGAGACTGTCATTTTACTTTAGAATTCTGGAAGAGTTTACAAGCCACCTTGGGAATTTCATTGAAGATGAGTTCAAGTACCACCCCCTGACCGACGGTCAGACAAAACAAACCAATGAAGTAATGGAAGATATGTTGAGGGCTTGTGCAATTGATTTTGAGGGTTCTTGGGAAGTTCATTTTCTACTAATTAAGTTTGTACGTAACAACAGTTTTCAAGCAAGTATTGGAATGGCGCCATTCGAGGCATTGTACAGAAGATCGTGTAGATCACATTTGTGTGAGATCGAAGCGAGCGACGGTCAGTTTTTGGGACCCGACATGGTTCAGGAAACCAGAGACAAGATCCGGATTATGAGAGAAAGAATGTGTTTGGCACAGATTAGATGGAAGAGTTATGCCAATATAAAGCGCAAGGACAAAGAATATCAAGTAGGTGATCATGCTCACTTGAAGGTTTCACCAGTACGAGGGGTTGTGAGATTTGGAATGAAGAGAGGTAAGTTGTCACCTTGATATGTTGGACCATTTGAGATCTTTGAGCGCATTGGCAAAGTCGCCTATAGACTCGCCTTGCCTCGAAGGATGTCTAGAATATATAATATGTTTCATGTGAGTATGCTGAAAAGGTATATGTAGGACGATTTTCATAAGTTGGATTTCATGGACATTGAAGTTAAAGACAACACCTACTGTGAAGGGCCAGTCAAGATTTTAGATCGTGGAGTTAAGAAGTTAAGAAATAAGGAGATTCCATTGGTGAAGGTCCAATGGAAGCATCATGATAAAGGCAAAGCTTCTTGGGAACTCGAGACAAAGATAAGGGAGAAGTTTCCTATGCTTTTTTATAGATTGGTTTCTTTCGATTTTGGAGACGAAATCATTTTATTGTTTGTGGAGAGTTGTAACCCCTAGAAACCTTACTTGTATCTTACTATGTGCTGTAATACTTGAATCGTATTTTCAATATTGAATATGTGGATTTCAGTTTCATTTCTGCTCTCAGATTAGCATTCCTAGTCTTTCATAGAAATAAACCTAGGATCGATCTTCCAAAGATTGATCTTGGCAAGATTGATCCTCAAAGGATCGATCCTCTGCTTTATTTTTTTTGCCGATTGGTAGCAGCGTCCTGCCCACAATCTACACCCTCATCACCACTTTTGCACCACTTCTGGATACCTAAAGATCCCCTGCACACTTCTCATCACCCAAGCTCCATCATAGCATCTCCATGCACTTGTCACCTCACTTACACCACCATCATCACCTTACACCTTTATCATTCACATTACCATGTCACATCTGCACCTTTGTAGAATATATACATATATGTATACATTACACACACACACACACACACATACGCACATGAATATAGATAGAGAGAGAGAGAGAAGCTAAGAGAGAGAGAGAAAGTGTAGAGAGAAAATTGGGTCTCACAAACTTCTATATAAACCCATATACACACAACAACAACCCCTTGCTACACCTCTGAGTCCAAGAGAGAGAGAGAGAGATAGATAGAGAGAGAGAGAGAGAGAGAGAGAGAGAGAGAGAGAGAAGCCTAGAAGTGGAAAAGAAGTCATTGAAGTTTTAGGATAAACTTCAACATACACATATACTAGGTGAGTACAATACCCTTGGTCACTTTCAAACTATAGTTTAAGATTATGGAAGAAGCCATGCAAAACCTCAAGCCAAAGCTATTTTCAAAAACTAAGATTTTCTGAAATTTCCAAAGAAGAAGATAACTGAAGATCGATCTTCCCAAGATCGATCCTCTAGAAGATCGATCCCCCATAGGATCGATCCTCGGAAATGTTTTAGCAAATGTTGATTTTACTGCTATTTTGACTTGTACAGTGTATTGTTCTTGTTATGCATATTCCTTACTGCTATTACGATGTTTGCCTGTTAGAGACATGACATGCATGTGCTTAGGAACTTGTACCATGTGTTTTTAGTGTTATGCATTGATATATGTTGCATGATAGGGCTCTTGAGGACTTGAGACTTACATTTTTATAAGCTCCATGATTAAATAAGTATTTTTCATGATGTAATACTCGGTATTTTCAATAATTATTTATGCATAGAGATTCTATATACTATCCCTTATTCATAGCTAAAATTTCACTTTCAATCGATCGAAGTGCTTTCGAGCGATCGAGCATTTCAGAGTTCAATCGATCAAACACCTTTCGAGCAATCAAAACCCTGCTGATATAAATTTATGACATGGTCCCCACTTCAATCGATCAAACCTTTTTCAAACGATCAAACCTGACCGCTCTTCTCTCGAGCGATCGAACTTATGTCGAGCGATTGAACTTGTAATCATCAGAATTCTGGGTTTCACCCAAAAATAGCCACCTGTACCCTTTCCCCTGTATATATATGTTTGGTATTCGTATATGAGAGGTTTTGTTAGTGCCCAAACTTTGAGAGAGTTAGAGAGAGTGTGTGTCTGTGCTTGTGTTCATATATATATATATATATATATTGATGATGCCTAAAACTGGTAAGGAGGGTTTAGAGAGAGAAAAAGACAAGAACAAGTTGTATGTGGTTTGGTCCCGTTAACGAGATGACCTACGCCCACGGTTGCGTCTGTGCGCGTTCACTAGCAGATCACCGGGGGGCCTAGTGAGCCAACAAAGAGGGGTGACACTACCAGTAATACCAGCTGGGTTTATGCGTATAATGATGAGTTCTCTATTATTTGCGTGGAAGCTAGAGAATTATTTGGATCGGATCCCTATAGAGAGGGTAGGTGGGCTATTTTATAGATGCAAGAGTCAACCCTTACATGGTAAGTTAATTGGATTAGGAAGCCTAATCTAATTATAATTGATTTCCATGATTTGGGGAGAGTTTCCTAAGTGGTTTAGGAAATTGCCACATTCCATCTTGCAGACTTGTAGCTGGCTTAGGAAACTAAGAGAACGACATACCAGCCTCAATGGCTTGGTCGAACGCCTCCGTGTCATCAGCAGTACGGACAACTCCACGGAGGACGGCGAATGCCTGCCTGCAGTGATCAAGATTATAAGCCGCAGGGGGGCAGAGACCGGCATCCTCCAGCCAGTTGCCGGCAACCACAACCCAAGGGTATCGCTGCCAGTTCTTGTTTGGGAAGTCTAGGCCTCGGACAAGATCCTTCCCCGCGGTCTTGGGGCTGAAGTAGGGGCCTCCGTTGTCAATGCCCAGTATGTAGCACCTCGCGATGTCAGACGGTCGGAGGAGCAATCCCAACCGCTTGTTCAGCGCTGATACTCCCCATAGGAGGCGGGCAACGTTCGGGCGGCACTTGTGGAGCGGAATGTGTAGCCCCACAAGCAGGTCACAGAAAGAGACCGGGAGGGGGAAGCGTATTCCCACGATGAGCAGCAGGTAGCTGCTGATGAGGAAGAAAGGGGAGCCCACTTCCTCTCCTGCAATGAATGGACGGACCACCACATCGTCCGGAATTTGGCAGTCCTCCCGGAACGATCTTAGCCCTTCATCAGATGATAGATCGATATGCGAAGCCATTTGCTGGAAATGAAAGTTTTTGGGAGCGAAAACGGCAGAGAAAAAAGGGGGCTCGAAGTGTTTGCTCAGGCGACTCAGTTGATGCTGCGTAGTGAAGATGTCAGGTTGAATGAGTGCTCCTTATATAAGCAGCACGAACGGTTGGGATCCACTTTGATGGAATGGCTCACATACTCTCCCGCCGAAACTGTCGTTTCGGGCACGTGGGGCGTCGCCTCAGAAAGCGTGAACATTAAAAGCGCGACGTGATGGTTTAGCTGCCAGCTGGACGATTCGGTTACTTCTTGGGCTGGTTGCTTTGAGTCCGAACTACACCAATAACCAGCAGACACGTGGTGATGGGGATCCCAGGCCTGCAGAGTCACCGCTCGGTCGATGTACTGCCAGGCCATTCCAAACCCACCCCGTTCCAGCGGGGGTCTCGGTCCTTTCCCGGACGGGATCTAAACAATATTCTTAATTTTCAAACTTCATCTGACAAGGCGTCATCCCAACTTTGAAAATGGGGGGCAGCTGATATGTCCAGAAATATTCTGTAGCGGTCCAACCGCCACGTGGTCATCCAATAGCCTGGGGAATCCGGGTTAGGAGCATAGGGCCCACAGTCCCGGGGCGTCCGGCTGTGCTTATCCGAGATACCCACAGCTCGGGTACCAGGCATGGTAGGGCTCCAGGAGATGCGGCATGAATCACGTTTCTTTCCATCCCTGTGCAATCATGACTCTATCAAGAGAATCAATAGTTTTCTAAACCACTTAGGAAACTCTCCAAACATTGTGCAAATCTATTGTGATTAGATTTAGGCTTCCTAATCTAATGAAGCTTACCATGTAAAGGTGGACTCTTGCACCTATAAAAGAGCCCACCTGCCCTCACTAGGGGGGCCGGATATCAATTCTCTAAGCACATAAGCAGAAACTAGAGAGCTCTCCATCACACACGCATACACCCGGCCGGTATTACTGATAGTGCCGCCCCCCTTTGTTGGCTCACCAGGCCCGCCGGTGATCTGCTAGTGAACGTGCTCAGACACACTCGTGGACGTAGGCCACCTCATTAACGGGGCCGAACCACATACAAATCCTCTGTGATCTTATTTTCTTCTCAAGTTGTTCTTACCAATTTTCGGCATCATCACCTAGAGATTGCACGAAATTAGTTTTCGAAATGTAATTACGGCAACAAATGGAACTTACATGAAAACTTTTATAATTTGTAGTTTTCACTCGTGAAGTAATAAATTAGACGTGTGCGACATTTTAGAGGATAATTAGAAGTTTTGAGAACTCGAGGGGAGATAAACACAATTTCCAAAAGTGTTGCCTATATAAAGAAAACTCAAGATATTTTCATTTACAACTTTTTCTTAAATTGGAATCAAGAGAGGGGTTTTGAAGTTGAGAGCTTCACAACACAAATCGACGATCTTTCATTCATAAGTTTTTCTCCAAATTCCATATTCAAACTCCTTGAGGTAAGAACTTCATTTAAATAGTTGTTAGGGCATGTTTGGCTAAGTTTTATAAAAATCATAATTCTAGAAATTTGGAAAAAAAACATGGGTAAACTTGTAGGATTCGATTTTAATCGTAGATTTGACGTCTAATCGGACTCTTAGTTATTCCTTCAAAGTTATAAAAAGATTGCATGAGGTATGAATTCTATGTTGGGATTGTGCCCTCAAACTAGTTAGTTTGACTATGAAAATTATAATACATTTTATGTATGTGAATTCATAAGATTAATGGTTAGGCTGTTATCCTTAAACATCATTGTATGTAATTCATATGTGTATAGGATTACACATGGGAGATATAAATTACTAATCCTTGTTATTTCAAATAAGTCACAGTGGATGATAAGACCAGATAACTTATCAGGTATACACTGTAGCATGATTAATTTCTATATGATAGAGTGATAAATCTCATTCACAAGAGTAGTTATGCTAGTGCATGAGTTGCATTGACAGACTGTGAGTTAAACCTATTGACAAGAAAATATGTCATAGTTAATAGGAACTCAAACTTATATAAGATACATGCCCTTAATCCTGAGATAGTAATGGACATAAGCCGTATACTTGGTTGCTTTGAGTTACCAATCAGTGAGGCCTTCAAGATCAACACCTGGGTACCTTGGGTGATCAAATTTATGGTATTGGGAACGTATATTATCAAGATGGAATCTACCCTCTTGTAAAGAATAGTTCTTTACAACATAGTAAGTGAATGTCACTGGTTGATTACTGAGAGCTGCACAGTCATGTCAACAAGTTGTTGTAGACATGTTTTGGTAATTTATGAGTGGTGACTGATACTCAAGGAATATAAGATGTATTTATCAATTGGGTAGACAATATTATTATTCATACATCCCAATGATGAATATGAATACTGGAAAGGTAGAGGGACATTAGTGTCATATTATACAAGGCTAGGAATCGCTAATATAAGTGTGATTTTATTCTTATGCACTGGAGTGCAATTATCATTATATAGTAGAATTAATGATAATTGATTAATTATTATTCCTTAGTTAAGAGTTTAACTAGATGGAATTAATAGTTAGTCGAAGCCAGTTACTAAGAACCTAGGGGTCCCACTCTTAGCTCGAAGGAATGTTTGGATGCAAAGGAGAAAAGGAAAAAGGGTACCAGAAGTCGGTTTGTAGGACAAACAAACCAATTAGTAGGTAAAGGTTCCAAAAACCGGTTTGTCCCACAAACCGGTTACCGGAGACAGGTTCCAGGAACCAATTTGTGGGTCAAACCGGTTTCTGGTAAGTCAGTTATGAAATCTTATAAATAGAGGGGCTACGGGCAGAATTAAAGAGATGTGTATTTTCACATTCTAAACAATCTATTTCTAAGTTTCCCTAGACCTCCTAGCTTTCTCCTAGAAGGGTTTCCACGAAACCCTAGCTTGCATGATCATTTAAGAGACATAGGAGTGAAGATCGCTGGCCTCGGACAACGCTTACTAAAAGATCCTTGGACTGCTCAATACTGATCGAAAGTTGCTGAATTTTGGACACGACGAAGCTGACGTTGAGATGAAGCTACTGTAAAAAATTCAAGTCAATAGGAGATTGTTTAGTCCTCCTGACGGACGCATCTTTGTCGGATCAAGAGATTGGGATTGAATCATCTCAGGAATCGTAGAAGAGTTCTCGAAACGATTCAACAAATCGCAAAGTTATATCTAACCGTTCATATATATATATATAAGCATATATATACATATACGTGTTTGTATGTATATATATTACATGTAATATAAATGAGAAGTAGATCTAAATTTTTGAACTGCATCTTCCCTTCCACTTTGCACTGCACCAGATTTTTTCTTACAACTGGTATCAGAGCCATCTCGTTTAAATTACATGTAATAGGATTATGGATTCATGATGAACTAGGAATTTAGTTTTTTCAAAATCTTTTAAAAGAAAATAGTTTTTCAATATAAATATTAATTGGTGTATACAAAAATATCAATTTTAATTATGTTTTAGATCTGATCAGTTTTTGGACTGATTAGATGCTGTAGAAAACGATTTCGTGCTGATTAAAGCTATAATCCCAAAACTTTTCAGATTTGATCTAGACGGGTACCAAAAACCGGTTTGTCCCATAAACCGGTTACTGGGAAGGGGTCCAGAAATCGGTTTCTGAGTAACAGATTTTGGTATTTGCACAAAAATTGTGTTTTAGTTTTAAAATTGTTTTAAAATAGAAATTATTTTATTAAGTAAAAATAGTTTTTACATTATAGGTTTGTAGAAACCTAGTTTTAAATGCACGAATTCGATTTTCCAGAAAACCCTAGATATTGTTTGACAATGTGAATCATCATGAAAGCGCGTGTGAATTTGATTCATGTATGCTTGCAATTTCGTAACGTTTATACATACATGAGTTGTGATTAATTGCATGCTATATTAGATATAGGACATGTGATTGAATGAACGATTGTATGTCATATATTGCGAATGTATGTCAACTAACCTCTTAAGCAGGAAGCCTTATCTCTCATGGCAAAATTAGATATATTGTTTAAATTGTTTAAATTTTATTTAGTATTTATGTGTGGAAATGGGTTTGTGTTTGTATAAGCACCAAATTAACATTGTTGACATCGTTGACCGTTATGTCTTAATAATGCTTCTTTACCACAGTGTGACATTAATGACAGACCTTCTTCCCGCTTTATTAAATTACTCCTCCAATTTTGATAGGAAAAGTTCATGGCTTTTAAATAGAAAGAGTTAAGATTGATTAGTTTCCCCCACTTTTCTAGTGTAAGCTTAGACCATATCCTACAGGATGACTCATTTTTTGGCCACTAAAAAGCTTCTTTACCACAGTGTGGGATGCATTTATGTACATGCTACGACACTCGTATGTATCTTTAGCAGGTGCTATGTTATTGTTAATAACGGGATTCTAATTTGTCCCTACTAAAGTATCTCAAAAAGAAGGGTGTTCATTGGGATTCTTCATGTCTCTGCTCACCTGGCTTCAACACTGATTCTTATGGTCCTGACCCAACTGGCCTTCGGGTTTGTATAGAGCAATGCACGTTTGGCCTTTATCCGGCATGTATTAAGTATCTTATGTCTGCATTTGATGTTCTAGAGGTATGAATGCTCTCCTTTGAGATTTATTCATCTCTTTACATTTTATTCATCTTCTTCATCGTAGTAAGTTCATGGGACAGTCTTCAGGTCATGGTTGTAACCCGGAATAAATATTTGCAAGAAAGGAATGGAGTCACTCTCTCGAGGGGGTGCCATTATATACTATGCTTATGTCTTCCTTTATTTGTGGGTCTTCTCAACTCCTATGGTTTCTCTGGTTTTTGGAAGCTACTTGTACATCTGTATCAACTAGCTTCACTTGCACTTTGATGAAGCCTTTTCCTCGCTTCACATAGCTAACTACAAGGCATTCATGTGCTTCCATCTCAAACTTGATGGTGACCCTGAAGTTTTCACCCTTGCTGATAGCTAACTACAGGGCATTCACGCGCTTCCATCAGAGATAGTTGGAGGGTTTTATGTGTATTTTGTTGGTTGATATGCATCCATGAAAATCATATTACTACATTCTAGGGTTATCTGGCGGTGTCTGAGAGTAGAATGTTGGAAAGAGGTAAAAATACTACGAAATGATGAATATCAATAGGAAAAGAACTGAACCTTGGAATGGGACCTATAGTGACTTTTGAATGATGCTTTTCAACTCTTCTGATGCTCCTCGACACATCAGATGCTCCTCCAACGATGCTCCTCAACGCACCTGATGCTCCTCAACTCTTTAACGATGATCCTCAACACATCTGATCCTCCTCTTCAATAATACTCCTCAACACTTTCGATGTTCCTCAATGTTACTCTACTTTTCAACGATGCTTCTCAACTCTCCTGATATTCCTCGATGCTCCAACAATGCTTCTCGACTCTCCTGATTTTCCTCGATGCTCCAACAATGTTTCTCAACTCTTCTGATGTTCCTCGACGCTCCTCTAATCTCTGGGCTCTAAAACATCTCATTAGCAACCTGGACTCTGAGCCCTAAAACACCTTAACAACACATCTCATCAATTCTCTGAGCCCTAAAACACCTCAAAACACATCTTTATCAACACAACACATCTCATCGATACAACACATATAGACTCTGATTGGATCAGCAATAGATGTTGGGGACATTCCCTCCGTTCAACCGCCTTGAGAAACAACTATCGGTTGTAGTTTGCAACCACTTACGAGTTTATGCTACTCATACTTGGGACACTTCTTATGTTGCGACCTTAACTGGAACAATAATGATGTTTGGTACTTGTGCTTGTATCCACATTTTTTTATAATTGGGAATCACCTTAAACCTACACATTTGAGACCATCATGGTGAATGGACTTAACAGGAATGACGATGACAAGGAAAGTTGGGTTAGTTTGCATGAAACCTCGATCTCTGATTACTACTGACTCAAACAAAGAAGGATTGACCTAGACATGAATTTCTCAAATGGTCATGATCCAATGTGCCTCTGTCATAAATGATGTACCGCTCATCTTTTATATTCACTTCTCATCTTAATATGATAACATTTTGCTGATAAATCTGGTTTTTGAAAATTCTTCCCTATTGAACTAATCAATTTGCTACTTCTCCCAGAAAGTGGTTTGAATTAGTGTCTTAGCTTAAGAATAAAAGATGTTCTATTTTAAAATTTCAAAACAACTTGGTGACATAAAAAACTCGCCCTTGGTATGAAGGGATCGTGTTAGGCAAATGGAGTTTGCCCCTACTTTTGAGGTGTAAGAAGTGAAATCCATAGGCAAACGAGGTGGGTGACCAAAGTTTGGCCCTAGTTTGGATGATGGTTTATTGGAGGTTTTGGGCAAACGAGGTAGGTGACCAAAGTTTGCCCCTTGTATGAGGGATAGATAGTAAAATTCAGACAAACGAGGCGGGTAGCCAAAGTTGCCCCTAGTGTGGAAGGTGATTTTCTGGCTTGAGGCAAGGACCATGACTTTAATCTCTCAAATGCTCATAACTTTTGCCTAGGCACTAGTAAGGTGACCTAGTGAGCTCTTTTCTCTCTTTTGTTATTGCTCACCTTGGATTTAGCTCTAATTTTTGCCTAGGTGTCCTTTCGGATTTGTGACCTAGCGAGCCATCCTTCTTTTCTTTTTGAAAGTCTGCCTACATAACCCCAAGCGGAGATCAGGTCTAGGGCCAAAGTCTTGAAGAAAAGGGGGTTCATTATGATGGTGTCGACCGAACCGATGCGGTTGCCCACGTATCCCCGAGTGGGAATCAGGTCGAGCGTAGTTTAAGGCAAGGCTTTGAAAGAAATTGGTTGAGGGTTTTTCAAACCAATCATCAAAGAAGTTCAAACTTATCTCACTTGTGGTAGCCTTGAATAAGAAGATTCAGTTTTGGTCTCCCTTTCTTTTCTTTTCTTTCCTTTTCTTTTTGAGGATTTATCCTTTTCACTTTCTCCTAGCCAGTCAATTTTACTTTCATGTAGTTAATTCTTGTGAGATCTTTTGATCACAAATTCAGAATTCTAGAATGTGATGTCAGTTCTCGGAATTTATTTGTGGTCATTTTGAGCCTGTTGAAATGTGATCTAGGCATGTTCTCATGATGTACCTTGAAGTGTACAATTCTCTGTATCACCAAAATTTTCTTCCTTTCATTTTCTCCATTATTTTGACTGGCTAAGGTCAGATCTTGGAAATCAACACCTTTTTCAGCTCTAATTTTTGCCTAGGTTCCCTTTCGAGTTTTCAACCTAGCGAGCTTTTCTTTCTTTTTCTTTCTTTTTTTTTCTCTTTTTTTTTGTTTTGAAAGGGGAGAAAAAACTCATTAAAAGTGTTTGGCTACCATCAAGGACTAAGTCTGCATTGCTTTTAACAGACAGATTGTATGGCTCCCCATTAGATTGGGCTCAAGGCTTTAAAATAGTGGAAAAAGGGTGTTGGGCAATCCCCAAGTCAGTTTCAAGCATGTCTTTTCAAGATTGAGGTAAGAGCATCTTTAAATTCTTAAAGTAAGACTATTCAATTCTTAGCTCTTCATCAGTGTCAGCGTGAAATCGACTTTAACCTTTTAGGATTCTTTTTTGTTTTGTTACAGAAAAATTATTAGCAAAGTAATATCCATGGTAATTTGAAAAGTGACACTTCAGTTTAGTGATTCATGCATTTATGACTAGGCACATCAGATTAAGAAAAATGAGATTTCATTCCATCAATAGAGAAGGATTACAGACTCATTAACAATTCGATGACAGACAAACTCGACCACAAGACTAAACTTGAAATAAACTCAAAACATATGACAGACTTGACTAGACTCGACCTGGTCTCAAGTTGAGTGTCACAGTGACCCGCTTTTTTTTTTTTTTTTTTTCGAAAGAGCATTATTATTTGTTTTGCTGGCAAAAGTCCCAAACACCATCACTTCACTTGCATAGGTTCAGCATTCACTAGTGTCAGCAAAAGGGATCACTCGAATAGGTAAGCCAGGGGCTTTAGGTTCGATGAAGCTGACGTTTTGGGTGATATGGGATTGGATGGGTGGTGGCTCAATGATGTTCTGGTCGATGAGGTCCTGGATATCGTGGCGGAGGCGCATGCAATCATTGGTATTGTGGCCATAGGTTTGGTGGTAGGCACAATGCTTGGACATATCACAGTTTTGGTGTTGGTGGGGCATCCCGAGGTTGATGTAGTTACAGATGGCCTTTCTTGAGTAGGCACTCCAGGGCTGAGGAAAGGGAGATTTCTAGTTTGGTTTTTTTGATAAGGGCAGCTAGTGGTTTGGTTGGAGGATTGGTATGGCCGATGAGGGTATGCCATGGGTTGGCTACATAGGGCTTTGACATCTGGGGAGTGTCTGGAGTATTTAGGCCTCTTAGACTAGTGTTGGGGTTCATTTCTTAAACTTTTCTTCTCTGATGGTATCCTCTATTATGGTTCCCATTTCAAATAGCTCTTTGCCAATGCTTTGTGCCATCTTCTCAAATCGACTAACCCTTAAACTCAACTGCTCAACAGTGGTTTGTAGCTTATTCACTTCTCTTCCAGAGCTTTGTAGGCCATTGGTGGATCGATGATGGTCTGGGCTAGCCCGTGATCACGATAATGAATTCGGGGAGGTACAACATTGTCCTTACCCGGGGCTACGATTTTCTACAAATAGAAGTAAAAGTCCAAATTAGCAGAGGCACGAAACACTTCTTGTGTACTCCTATCGGGAAGAGATGATCAAAGTTTTGAAGGATTTAACGATGCAAACTGAGGACGGTTGCAGTAAGTATACGACTTCTGTACAATGATTGAGATGTGTGAGGATGATGATACGTATGCATTTGATGTGTAGAGACTGACACATGTGAGATTGACAAGACGTGCGTGCAAATGAACTGATATGAATTGTGTATGCACATGAGAGAAACATGCGAATGCAGGCCCTAATCTATATGATGCCCCTACTTCTAACATATAGCAGTTAAGCAAGTGTCCTAACCATATAGAGTGTGCTAAACTTTTCTTTCCAGGATGATCACCATCATGGCTGTCATGGGGAGGGTGAGGAAAACAGGTTTGCTCTTTGAGGAATGAGGATCCAGGAAATTTTATAAGTAGAGATTTTTGGGAAATCTGGGTGAATTTTGGCAGGGTTTCTAGGAAACTGGGATTTCAAGGAAATCTAGGTGATTTGGACAAAGTTTTGAAAGAAATAGGTATTTCTGGGAGAGCTGGATAGAGTTTCTAGGAGGAACTGGGAAATAAGAGTTTTTGGGAGAGATTGGTACATCTGGGCATTACTGGGAAGTTTGGATGGAGTTGCTGGGATTTTTGGAAAATCTGGGAGATTTGGGCAGAGCTTCTGGGAAAACAGGCAAATTTGGGCGAGTTCCTGGGAAATGGGAATTTTTGAGAAGCTTGGGTAGAGGTTCAGGAGAAACATGGATTTTTTTTGGAATTTTGGGTGAAACAAAGATACCCAGGGAGGTCGAACAGGATTTCTGGGGAAAGCAAGAAAATCTGGGTAATTTGGACAGAGTATCTGGGAGACACAAGTATATCGGAGTTTCTGGAAGAAACTGAGATTTCTGGGTAATCTGGGGAAAAATAGGGATTTAAAGGAAATCTGGGTGATTCGGACAGAGTTTCTTGGAGAAACAGAGATATCCTGATGAGTTGGGCAGAGTTTTTGGAAGAAATAGGGATATATGACGAGAACAGGTGATGATGGTGATCATTCTGTCTAGCAAGTTTTCATACTCCTATGTCTTAGGACCAACAAACAAGGTTTGCAGTGTTTATCTTTGTAAACATGTAGCAGACATCCTTGTCATGGTGCCTAGGCATGTCAACTCAATGTAATCACATGTGAGTGATTGCCTCTGGGAATCATAAGAAAGAGATTATGTTCTATGCCACATAAGCATCTACACCGCGCAGGTAATCCCACTAGGGCATACAACAGTTATATCACATTGTCCTATCTGAAAAGATAAATGAATAGTCCTATGAAAGGTTCTACAGAAATCTATATGCAAAGGCTGGGTGTTGTCAAAGAGGGTCCGTTGACGAGAGTTCCAATATACCGTCAGAGAGACAGTACAGAGGGGGAAATGCATAAGTATAATGTCAGCACCGCGTTTTAGACACAGTCAGAGGAGGAAATGCATAAGTATAATGCAATGAACCAGACACAGTGAAAAGATGATTTTAAGGATGCTTTTTATGAGTCAAACCTCTGTATTATTTTGTTTTGAAAAATAAAAATCCCCAGTAGAGTCACCAGATTGTGGAAATGCGGAATCGGTCATCCGCTCCCGTTTGTTTCCCTGGGTTTCGGAATTGATTTTCCTTTGTTTTGAAATTGATTTGAATAAGGAACAAAAAGGAAGAGGTCTATTGAAAAACAGATACTGAGGCGCCACTTGGTCTTTAGGGAACCAAGAAACCCAATTTTGACTAACCTAAACGGATAAAGGGCACCGGCCCTTCATAACCAAAGAACTTGGCTCGGGGTTTTGGTACGAGAGAGGAAGGAGCCTTTGTCACGATTAAAACACCCTCAATTCGCCCCATCTCTCGACAGCCCTCAATTAGCATCCAAATAATCATCTTTACCGTCTCTCGACAGGCCTCAATTAGCATCCAAATAATCATCTTATACTATGTATGGTTCGACAATTAATACTACGATAGTATATTACATTACATAAGAATCTTGAAATGGAAGATCAAAAGATAAGATATCATTCATAAGTTCTAAGCCAAATATCACACAATGCAAAGGTGAAGGATCATACAAACAAACCTAGGAAAAATCGTCTAATCACATATCAAGGAATCAAGTTTTCCTAGTCTAGAAGGGAGGACATGAATTGTTCTCGAAACAAATAATCAAAAATATCAAAATATGCTTAGCAAGCTAGTATGATGCATGCTAATCTTTGAGAAAAGAAGACCTCTCAATCCCCGGGATGGATGAGAAAGGAAGATTGGATTGGGGCGAGCATGAACGTTTGATCGATTTCATTCCTTATAATCTTCTTAGATTAAGAGCCATAAAAGGCCCAAATCTTGCATGGATGCAATGCATGATCCTAGAATGTGCAAAGGTTGTAGTATGTTTGTATACATGGACTTTCTAAAGTGACTTAGAAGTCTAAAATATGCATGAATGCATGAAGAAAATCATCATGGGATATGCACAAATATGGTATGGACCACTTCCTTGGATATGAACTAATTTAAAGTACATATAAGCATCAAATCAAGGGATGGAAGTAAAAGTATACTTGCTGTGAATAGTGGACAGAACAGTGACTTGACCTTGTGGAAATTGAAAAGTAGGGATAGAAATGTTTTCAATGCATGATTTTTTACGAAGATCATCCTTATTGTGCCTAAAACACATATCAAAAGGCCAATCCTCAATAACTATTACAGATTGAGAGAAATCATATAAACAATAGAGGTTACTCAGAAACAGAGTCTGTACTATCGACTGAAATGTCAAGAAATCTTAGAAAATGAAAACAAAACATCTAGAGACCCATATTATATAGAAATTTCCTAAGAAATTTAAATTCAAGGGAAACATAAGTTGGGACCACTCCTTTTGGAAATGTTTTCTGCAAAATAAGTTGAAAGTCAACCAAGCTGCTGTGACAGTAAAAACAGAATGTCTGGAACGAATGTTTGGGTCCAAATGGACCCCTTTCAAGTGTTTTCAAGTCAAACTAAAAATCATGGGGGTTCTCTAATGAGTTAAAAGGGATTTCCAATTGGTCTCATGTTAATACTTTAAGTATTGAGTCCTAGAGAAATCTTTGAACTCAGATTGTTCACTATTTTGAAGGTTTTGGGAAGAACTATGGTTTTATTCTTTGAAATCAAAATGAGGGGTTTAATAGGGGTTTTGAAATATAGGTTTTGAGAGTATGATTTCAGCACTTAAATGGAGATTATGACCACTTGAAATATCAATATTGAACTCATGTCAAGAACCTCCAAGATTGTTGGAGAGCATTGTTTCCATTTGAGCATACCTTCAAGAATACTTTGGAATTATTGAAGTTGGAATCATCATCTATCAAACATGTTTTTGAGGTCAAGAGCTACTATCCATAAGGATTCACTCACCTCAAACTTCATGTCATCACTTAGATGATGATGAACTAGTAAGTAATCAAAGAAAATCAAGAAGAAATGGGGGAAGAAGAGATGAACATATATATAAACAAGCAAGTAAATAGCATTCAATAGATGATAATCAATGTGATATTGGATTTGTAGCTTGGTGTTTCACTCATAGATATTGACATTTGGACATGGAAGAAGCTTCTTAACTCAAGAATGCTCAAGAATGGTGATTGGGGGGGTATTTGAATGTGAAGTATATGAGAGATAATGGAAGAAAACAATATTAGAACTCATTTTCTTATAGAAAATCAGTGGGAGAAGTTCCCTTTCTCTCTTCTAAACCTATCTCTATCTCTGTTTCTCTCTACAACTTTATCAAACTTTGCACTTGGCCCCCCTCCAAAATGAAGAGCAAATGGGGGTTTATATAGGCCAATTTAGGGTGGTTTTGGGATTTAGAAAGTGCTCTCATTGGTCCCAAACATCTGTGAACAAGAAACTACGTCGTTTTGGCTTTCAATTATTCAATTTGGACCCCCAAAATAAATTATAAAAATGGCTTCTGCGGGGGTTGAGTGCCGCCACGGCACTAGCCATGTGCCACCGGGGCAGTGACCCAGTGCCTCGATGGCACTGCTCCTCAGACGCCCAGAAATTTGTATTTAGGCCTCCACAGGTTCCGGTATTCGCAAAAAGACCCTATTTCGTCCAAAATTCACAAAAAATGCGTACGAACTCCAAATTGAGCTTGTGATATACTGTTGGAAAGTTAATGGAGTCTACTTTCCATAAAAAATAGTTCAGAGATGGGTCACTTTGAAAAGTTTTGCGGTATTCGCGATAAAATTCTATTTGATCGCCTTTTTTACCTTCGAAAATTCATAATAAATTCATTTTAAATCCAGAAATCATGTGTGATATACCATTGTAAAGCTATTGATCTCTAGTATCTATGAAAAATGTTTGAAAATGATACGACACTCCAGTTTCAAAGTCAACTTTTAGGTCAATTCGGTCAAACCTAGGATTTCCAAGAAGTTCTGGGAACCTCTCGGAGATCCCAGGAGCTGACGTTTTCGCCCGAATTTCTTTTAAAACTCACTTTAGTACTTTTCACATGATCTAGAATGATCTCAAAACTTTTCAACAAATTTGGATGAATTCGGTCAAACCCTGGTCAAACCGGTCAATGGGGACTTTTCGGGAACTTCCAGGACTTACGGCGGTCTCTGGGAGCTAATGATTTCATCTAATTTTGCTTCAAAACTCATTTTACCACTTTTTTTTATGACGTAGCATGTTTCCAAAAATTTTGGTCCAAATCTGGGTGTTTTTGGGCTTTCAGGAGTATTTTGGTTATTCTGAGCATTTTGAGAGATAGAACTAACTTCCAAGAGTCCTTTTTGAGTCTTTTTCGATCATTGTAAACCACCAAGCTTAGGTCTCCTAAATTTGATAGCCAAAAAAATGGGGTGTCTACAAAATCATGCCATAAGTCTGCCTCTAGAGTGGTCATGGTTCTCTAATAGATCATCCTAGTATAGTATGCTGGGCCCGCTGGCTCCACATGACCCTCATGTATCTAATGCCCTCCGTACACATGTGGCAAAAATGTAGGCGTCGTGTTACCTAAAAAAGAAACTATCTATTATCAAAACTACACTACGAGACTCATATCTTAAAAATCTTAAACTTAAATGCTAAAGGTGTCAGATAATCAATGAGCACAAGTGAAAAACTTGGCTCTGATACCAAAAATCCTATCATGCCATGACGTAGAAAAACTAGGGAAAATAAAATTCCATTTTGGGACCCGTAGGCTGTGACTGGTGAATATCACTCGATTGTCCACACACAATTCTAAAACAGCAGAGGTAAAATGCAATAACTGAATTGCTAAACTGAATGCAAATAACTTAAACATAAGAGAGCTTATTACAAAATCCAACCATAGTAGTAAAACTAAAATCCACGTCTCAAGGCACACTTGCGAATCAAAAAGTACATAGTCAAAATATAATGTAAAGAACAACTAATCTAGCCCTAAGCTTCAAGTAGCGTAAATGTTGTCATCAGCTTGGTGGTATTCCCCATTGATTCCTTCCTCGGTCTGACTATCCCAGCCATAGCCTTCCTCCGGATATTCCTGATAGTAGCCCTCATTAATGGGCATCTCACCTGCATAACCATAGGCCTGGAAAGCCGGATGTGGGTATATCCAGCGGCATAAATGTCGTTGGCATTGGGAAGTTTTTAATAGCTTTTGCATTAAGAAATAGTTCTCTTGAGGTGCTCATTCTTACGCATCCTAACTCACTATATGTGACTCAACATCTTGACTTACAATGTTATGGACTATGTGTCCATATTACTGACTCATTCTCCCATGCATGTCCTACCATACGTTGCTTGGATGGAAAACTCCCTTTCCCAAAGATCTTGATTCACTTTTCAATATCATAGTAATGGTTAACCTGGCACGAAACCTTAGCTATCCCATTCTCGTAACATAATGGTCAGCCTAGTACAAAACCTCAGCTATCCTATTCTCTACGACGTTTCCTGGTATGGAGTACCGGCCGTTACATATTCACGACGTGCCTTGGTATCATCATAATGGCCATTCCACATAAACAACGTGCCTTGGTATTATCATACCGGCCGTTGTACATTTCAATCATCATATCTCTTTCCACAGTCATAGTTATCACTTGCCACAACGGATCATGATCTACACAAGAAGACTCAACCCAATATAACTCGCAATCTCCTTAATCTCTTAACTCATACCATATAGTCTCCGCTACTAAGATGTACCAAACTATGCATGTCAGCTTCTTAGTACGATCATTCTTATATTAACGATTTACTTATTCACTGACATTAGGTTCATTATTTAAACGTGTAGCTTCATAGCATACTGAAGTCTTATTCTAACATATTAGAATAATAATAGAAAGCTTTGATAGACATGTGATTCACATAAAACAATTTAGACATGGATTATTAACATACTACCTCAGTATAATCGATTGGACTGTCTTAACAATCGACTGGGGAAACATAAGTGGCAATCGATTGATCTTAATGGCAATCGATTGGTATCCAAAAGATGCCAATCCATTGGGAAAAAACACCAATCGATTAGGACAAGGTTCAATCGATTGGACAAAGTGCCAATCGATTGGTACTTCATCTTCTTCACAGTGAACGTACTGAACTTATACAAAACTAAGTATAAACGTTATGGATCCATTCTCTTCGTACCTCAGAAAGCTACGAGTGAGTTTGAGGACTCACAAGTGTGTGTAGGTATGGTGGTGTGCTTGAGAAACTTAAACTTGAAGCTTTAATGGTGGCACCTTCTTGTTTCTCCTCTATCTATCTTCTCTATCTCTTTCTTTCTCCTTTCTCCTTCTCTATCTTCTGTCTTTCTTCTTCTTTGAGTGAGAGTGTGTGTATGTGTGAATGTGAAGGTTCATATAAGTGTATATATATGTGTGTATATGTGAATATATATGTATGTATAAGTATATGGAGCTCAAGAACCTGACCAAATAGGTCTGGGTACGAATTATGATCAGTATATATAAGAAAAGGTCGCATGCAAACAAACAGGTGGTGTCAAGCTCGCAGAAAATGCTTGGAGACCAAGTTCAGTGACTGCCAATCGATTGGGACCAGTGGCAATTGATTGGGTCTAAGGCGGTAGAAGGGAATCGATTGGTATAATTGGCAATCGATTAGCATCCTAAAAGTGTCAATCGATTGGGATATCATGGCAATCGATTGGTATCCAATGTTTACCAAAGGTAGATTAAGACTAGTGATATCATAGAATTCATTGTATACGCTATAATTACAGCGAAAATACGGGTATTACAAGTTATGGATGCAACTATTGAGGTTTCTACACTAGCAAGTGATTGGAGCCGGATTCATGTCTTTGGTTTGCTGACGTTTTTACTTGTTAATCAGTTTTCTAGTTTGACGCATAGCCGATTTGCTTTGGCATTAGCCAGTATTGCTTTGGCAATAATGGTAGCTTTTTCTAAAGCTAAAGTTTGATATTGTCTAATGCAACTTTTAAGGTAAATTTCATTTTTTATTCTTTCTTTTAAAAAACTAAATTTATTAAGTACTACAGGGAAGGGGGATGCATTCTTGTTTTAAATTATTTTTATTTATTATTCAACATCTAATATCTTTTCATTTATATATTTTTTGTCTTTTTACTGTCCTATATTAAATCAAGTGTCTATTCATAAATTCTAATATCTTTTATGTTAGGTTATGGAGCCTAATTCCAATGGTGGATGAGTTTCCAAATAGAGTTTTCTAATCAAAGCTGAAGGATTATAGTAGCAACAGTAGCAAAACCGCTAGCGAAACCCGTTCAAGCCACAGCTTGAGTGGGGGCTTGCTCGAGCGGACACGGCATTGAGGCGTGGAGCGTCGCGCGGTGCTGCGGGAAAGTCTAGCAGAATGTAGTGGGAGGCTAATGGAATGGATCTGTGCAAGCAAGGGGGCATATTTCAAAATCCTGTTTTGATTAGGAAAGGATATTGTGTTTCCTGTTTTGAATAGGAAATTGTTATGGGTTAGGAAACTGTATAGGCTATATATATATATCCATGATATTGATTGTGTTTGTGTGTGTGTGAGATACCAATTAGAATGTGCACCACCGTATCAATAGAGCCCCTTTTGTAACCCTAGCGCATGGTCGGAAGAGAAGTCACGAATGTGGATTGAGTTAATGAGTTATCCATATGCAAACATGACCTATGTTTACTCTTAAATACGATTTTATCCAGTATTTATTTATTTATTTATTTTTAATTATTATTACTTATTTATCCTTGCCATGAGGCCATGCTTATTTTCTCTATGTGCATTCAACTTTTAACATAATAACAATCCCAAAGGCATGTATGAGATTTTTGTGACAAGCAAAATGTGGCGCTCATTAAGTCATAGTGATGGGAATTGCAGACACGGATAAACAATTGAATTAGAATCTCAAAAGTTGTTCTAGTCCACTACACTCCAATGGTGGTGTGGAGGTGCATCTGGTGTGGATACTTTGGTTTTTTTAGAAGAAAATATGTACTTGAATCGTCCTTTTGTCGAGAAAGATAGTTGGAAAATGTTGGCATATTATTGTTAGATTATAGAGAAGTATCAATTTCAAGTTTTTGGTTGAAAAGCAGGGGTGGCACAAACATGGGGTTTAGGAAGCACAAACAGACATAGCTACAACGATAGGATGTATACAATAACAAACCAACCTTTATTTTATTAACTTATAGGGCTCGCGCCCACACACACACAAGCTGGCCTTGATCAAGACCAGGTGGTCACCCGTTCGAGTACTCGGATGACTATTATTTAATACTTTAATAACTAGTAACAACATTTTTGCTAGTTTCTAATAGCAGTACCAGCACTAGCAGCAGCATCTGCTTCAGCATCTATCCCAACTGTTTTATCAACAGTTATCGTTACTTCGATATCGGTAATACCCGCAGAATAGTCACTTGCATCATTCAGATCCGCCTCTGTATTGAAGGTTGTGCTGTCCAACAGTACAGAGCTTGGCGACACCGGAATGTAATACCCATTCTTTACCTCTACGGCTTCTTTTTTGGACTTGCTGAAGATGTTAGTACCCGCAAAATCAATAGTTCCAAAAACTTTGGCAGAACTGTACTTTGATTTCTTAAGTTTAACCGAAATAGTGGCCTTAATTAGAGACATTGTGGTAGTAGTAGTTTTGAAATATATACTATTCTATTAGAGATGAGATATATACTCAAACTTGGCTTTGCACTTGCTGCAAAATGGATAGAGGAGTGAACCCTTTTTATAGCCTATAGGCACCCTGCTCCAAAGTGTGATGGGTCCGTGAAGTGGCATTTTGTAAGTATTGGAGTTGTATTAAAAGTAACACCATGGGCGCACCAATGATTGAGTACTGAGTAAGTCTTTTGGTCACAAAAAAATGTCACAAATATTATCCACAAATACCATAATGTATCTATTTCTCTCCTCTGTGGACCATATAGTATCAGTGAATCTCACTAGAAGAGAGAGACACATTGTGTATTTGTGGATTGTGTTTGTGCGGTTTGTTTATGTCTAAAGAATTACTCTTGTGTACTGGGTGGATTGAAAATGCATATAACGGGAGACTCAAATTAATGGAGTTCGGTGGCAACGCCCCGTAAAAAAAATCGGGCATATTTTTCGGGTAAGAAATTGTTGGTCAATGATTGTAATTTGTAAAACTTGGGTTGGTGGTAAAATAATTTGATTGGGTTAAACTAAAAAAGAGAAAAATGTATTGGACCAAATATTTAGGCAAGAAAAACTGTTTGGCAAATATATAGAGTGAACTTAAAAACAAATGGGCAAATATATTTCGTATAAATTTTTTCTCTTTCAAATTTGGGTTGGGGTAAACTAAAAAAAAAAGAGAGAGACATTTTGAAATAAGTTGGAAGAATTTGGCAGTTTTTGTTTAATGTCCCAGCTTATTTTCTAATTTTGTTTCAAGTCCCAATTTTCCGAGAAAAACTTCTCTAAAGTCCCTAAATCCTATGAGTTTTAAAAACGACGAAATGGTGCAATGCAGAGTTTTACATTGAGTTTAAAATTGAGATTGAGTGGTGAATTACAGAGTTGTATCATGATTAACTCTTAAAATAACTGAGTGTTAAAAACGACTGAGTGGTGCATTGTAGAGTTGTACACTGAGTTTAAAAATTATTGAGTGGTGCATTGCAGAGTTTTAAAACGACTGAGTGGTGCATTGCAGAGTTGAACCATGACTGAGTCTTAAAATTACACGGTCGCTTTTTGGACTTTAAACAAAAATCGATAGAAAAATTAGGACTTTAAACAAAACCCGCTAGAAAAGTGGGGACTATCTTATGAGTAATATTTGGGACACAACCTTCATACAACTTTCATACAACCTTCCCAAAAGATGTGTCTATCTCTCTCCTGTGATGGCACTGGACCCCACAGTGACACAGGAAAGAGATAGACACATCTTTTGGGGAGGTTGTATGAAAGTTGTATGAAGGTTGTACCTCAAGTATTACCCCTATCTTATTATCACTTTGAAGGAATTATAAAAAATTATATGCATTGCATTTGAAGGAATTATAAAAAATTATATGCGCGAATTGCATTTCAAGGAATTGGATACCGAGCACTACTACGCTCACACACTTTTTTACCCACTTTTTGACACCCAGTTTTAAATGCATGTACCCTGTGTTGTGTAAGTTGTGCACAGAAAAGTGTAAAAAATTCAAACAGCACAAGGTACATGCATTTAAAGCATAGTGGGTCAAAAAGTGTGTAAAAAAGTGTGTATACCTAGCATTATTGTTGGATACCACTTCACATAACTATTTTGCCATGTGGCTTCCTATGAAAATAGATAGATTCTTTTTCTTTTTAAAGTCAATAATAATAATTTTAAAAAATAAATAAACCCCCAAATAGCTCTTAATCAACTAATTTTTGGTAAAGTCCCTTTCATGGCCTAGAGCATACATATCTAACTAAAACTGGACATATACCAAAATTAAGATGGGTTTTGCTAATGAATGTCCTTAGAGCACTTGTTAAGGTTCCCAAAATGAAAATAAAAAATGGATGCAGTGTGGTTTCTGTGTCCAGTGTGAGACTCGTTAGCAAAACCCAATTAAGATTATGATGATTAAAGCTATATACAAATTTAATGAATTTATCACTTTACCTTTTCAATTGTTTCTTTCCAAAATCTAACCAATATATGTTGACTTTTTAATCAATTGGGAAAGAAGTAATTGAAAGGGAAATGATTACTTCCTTCAACACTTCTTAGCATATGCCCTAAGGGCACATGCTAACAAAACCATACATATTTATATATACACTAGGCGAAGCCCGCACAAAGCACGGGGTAAAAGATTAAATTTTAAAAAAAATGCAAATAAATCAGAATGTTAAAATATGAAATTCTATGAAATAAATTTTAAAAAAATGAATTAAAATTTTAAAATCTGAAAAAAATTCACAGGCATGTGTGTGTAAAAAAAATTGAATTTATAAGTATGTGTGTGTGTGTGTGAATTAAATGTACAGGTATATGTGTGAATTAAATTTAAAGGTATGAGTGTGCTCAAAAAATAAAATCTTGTCAAAAGAAAAAAAATTGTAGGCATGTGTGTATGCAAATTAAATTTATAGGCACGCGCGCGTGTGTGTGTGTGTGTGTGTGTGTGTGTGTAATATCAATATATATATATATATATAATTCAATTTAGAACGTTACATTTATAAGCATGTGAGTGTGCATATTAAATATATAGGCACTTGTGTGTAATATCAACATATAAATTCAATTTAGAACATTTAATTATAAGCATGTGTGTATAACTTAAATCTATAGGTGTTTGTATCTGTGTAATAAAGTTAAATTTCTAGGCATGTGTGTGTATGTAATATCAAATTCAATAGTAAGGTTGTGTTTGTAAATTAAATTTATAGGCATGTGTGTGTGATTTCAAAATATAAAATTAAATTTATTTGTCTAATATGAAAATTTATAATTAAATTCATAAGCATGTGTGTGTGTAATATCAAAGTAAAATTAAAAAGGGGTAAAATTATGAGGTATCAAAATAAATATCAAGGCATGTGTGTGTAAGTTAAATTCATAGGCATGTGTGTGTGTGTAATGTCAAAATATCAACTGTGTAAATTAAATTTGTAGGTATGTAAAATACATTTCAAAGCATGATGTGCTTAAATTAGTTTTATAAGCAACTGTGTGTAATATGAAAATATGAATACAAAATGAAATGAAAATTTATAAGTAAGGATAAAATAGTTGAGGGGTAAAAAGGGTTAAATTTTGTTTTAAAAAAAATGAATATTAAAATATGAAATTCTATGAAATTAATTTTCAAAATAAATTAGATTTATAAAATCGGAAATTAAATTTACTTGTGTGTAAATAAATTTAATTTATAAGCGTATGTGTGCGAATTAAATTTTTAGATATGTGTGTAATAAATCTGAAATTATTCTTTTTTTTTATATGCATACAAGTCATAATCTCTATAATAAATGTACATTCCTAGAGTCAAAAGAAACTAATAATTTATCTCCGTGATTCGTACTCCTTACTTCTTGCCTTTTGATAAGAATGTGAATGTTGACCATTATTATATATGATTCACATGATCATCAGATTCATCACATCATGTCCATGTCAAGGATGTGGTTGTGGACCATTGTCACGCCCCGAAAACGGAACACGTGAACGGAAAGGAAAAGAGATAAAACAATGTTAAGCATACACACAACGCGGAAGCGACCATGAGAAACCAAGTTTTAAAGAACTCAAACACTTATCAAAACTTGAAAGCTACAACGGAAAATATCTTGAAAATTTAATGATTGAGAGCGAATTACAAGAAGTTTTGAAAGGATGCACCCTACAACAATTTAATAACAAAGGGGAGAACAATAGGGACCCAGTCCAAGGTCAAACCAAAAGAAAATATAAAAATAAAAATTTTAGTTCGGAAAACACTATTCATCGCCCGAAAAATTCCCCAAAAGGTACCCCGTTTTTTTTTGACACAATGTCTTAGGATCATATAGGGACACTTGGGTTTTAATTAGCACTTCTATCGAGGTCCGAAAAAGGGTGCTGTAGGCAAAACGGATCTCCCGGGCAGCCTTGAAATTTACTATTCATCCCAAAAATACACAAGCAGTTTTTACTATTCATCCACCTTTAAAACCTTTGTTTTGCTTGGTTTTATTTTGAAACTTCGTGGGAACGTTTTGAAACATTAACAAGGTGTTTTTAACAAGAAAAATATCGACGGCATGTCGACGTAAAGATGCCTACCTGTCCAAATTAAATGAATCCGACAAGGATCACAAACTTAAAAACAAATCCGACAAGGATTGCAAACATAAAATGAGATCCGGCTAGGATCAACAAAGTATAAATAACTAGCAAAGCATGAGTTAAGTAAGAGATACAACGATCTCTAAATATAAATTACAAGTTGGTTTTTCAAAAAGGAAGTGTAAGGACTAACACTTGTCCATAAAATTCACTATAAGTCTTCCAATGACAAAAATCAAGAATTAGGAGATCAAGGAGTTTTGTAACTACATAATACAATGACTTTCATAGAATTAAGCTATTACAAACTCCTACAACAACAAATACATTGGAAGCTATATATATCCATAATGTTAAGGCTTAGCCTTCAAAAAGATTTCATGATGACGTCTACGCGTCGGGTTCACATGTGCCCTTTCCCCTTATCAATATCACCTGAAAAAAGATGTTTTTGTAGTTTCATTAGGCGCGACGGCCTAGTAGGAAATATTGCAAGAAAACAATATGCAATCCATAATTAAGTATGAGATGCGGTGCAAATGTAATGCAATGCCGCCGTGGCAAAAATGGAAATGACGGGCGCCTTAGAGGCCATGCATGATATGTTCACTCCTCTCATCACCGGACTATGAGCCACCCACACAAGGAATGTAGCATACCAACCTCCGGGAGCTAACCGGAATACAATTGGAGTTTGAATGTTCTAAGGGTCATTCTCCCTATCTCACATCACAACCCATATCCGGATTTCTTAAATCAAATTCCCACACAAGGGGTTTTTCCTTCTTTCAAAAATCAAAATTTTTGAATGTCATGCCGATGCTATGATTTGCCAATTCGGCTCAAATGCTTATGTATGCTATGACAAAATGATCAACCAACATGTTCATGGCATAATTCAATCTCAAGCATAATCCACCAATACATACATTTTTACATAGAATTTCCGAAAATTTCCAACTAGCGTCCTAACGTGGTTATCACATAAAGGGAGCATCCTAAGCATGTCTAACATCACATAATTGGATTCAACCTCAACAAAATACATAATTTCATATTTAGGTAATTAGCCCTAGATTTACAACTTTGGGGGAAATCCTAAATCATGTGTCTAAGTTGTTCTACTAACAAATTAGAGATCACAAATCACCTTAACTATAAATAACATATTGAATTAAAGCAATAACATCTACCTCAATGTAATTTTTTTTCCAAAATAAATGGAAAGCCAAGAGATGCAAGAAAATTCAATAGCTCCAAAATAAGGCTTCAAGAAGATGATAAGAGTTGTCCTAGGAGACCCAAGAACACCCTACAAGCAATGAACCTTCAAGAAATCACCATGGATGGGAGCTTGAAAAACACAACTCTATGGAATTTGGGTAAGCTATGAGGGAGGTTAAATAGGTGACTTTCATGGGTATCAATAGAAAGCTCTCATGATTTTAGGGCTTGTTTGTATAGAACAAATCTCACCAATCTCTCTCTAAGGTGGTTGTATTGAAGCTTTAAGGTTGTAGCAATGGTGGGTTTTAGGGCTTAGAGATAAGGAAGAAGGAGAAGAAGAAAGAAAAAGAAAAGGAAAGTGAAGAGAGAGAGAGGAAATCCGGCCACTATGGGGGGGGGGGGGGGACATGGTGGGTCCCACCATCTTGTCTCCTTTGACTTTGTGTAGATATGTATGACACCAAGCATGTGTGTGTGTGGTGTTTTCCAGTGTTTTTCTCCCACATTTAAATGCATGTGCTCTAAAATGTACTAAGTTAACAGTTTAAAAAGGTACACTAACACATGTTAACATTTAATTTAAAAACTACACAGAAATTAAATCCGGGCACACACATAAGCATTTAAAGCATTAAAGTCAATTGAAATCAAATCAACTGTATTTAAATTTTGAATTATGACAATCTACCCCCCTTAAAAGAATTCTGTCCCGGAATTCGGAACAACTAAGTGCAAAAAGGGAGCAACGACTTGCTCAACCTTGTCTAAGTAATACCATCAAATAAAAGAAACTTACTCTACTCGGGGAAAAGGTGAGGATAACTCTTCCTGGCTTCACCCTCGTCCTCCCACGTCGACTCGCCAACGTTATGATGGTTCCACTGAATCCTTACCAATGGAATAACCCTACCTCGCAACACACGATCTTTCCTCTCAATGATACGGATAGGTTGCTCTTCATACGACGTGTCTTCCCCAAGAGGCAACTCGGTCCAATCTAAAACATGTGATGGATCGGGGTAATGCTGATGGCGCGGATCTGAGTTACATCTACGAAGCATCGAAACGTGGAATACATTGTGCACACTCGATAACTGTGGCGGAAGAGCCAATCGATAAGCAACGGTGCCAACCCTCTCAAGGATCTCAAACGGCCCAATAAACCGCGGCGCTAACTTACCACTCTGACCAAATCGCTGTAACCCACGACGGGGTGAAACTCTCAGAAACACATGATCACCAATCTCAAACTCAAGTGGGCGACGATGGCGGTCGGCATACGATTTCTGACGACTCTGAGCTATACTCAACTTCTCACGAATCACTTTAATCTTCTCTGAAGTCTCTCTAACCATATCGGGGCCATGAAGGATAGTCTCGCCTACCTCACCCCAACATAACGGAGATCGACACGGACGGCCATACAATGCCTCAAACGGTGCCATCTGAATGCTCGCCTGATAACTATTATTATAAGCAAACTCGGCCAAAGGCAAATGATCTTCCCAATTACCACCAAGTTCCATAACACTAGCCCTCAACATATCCTCTAATATCTGAATAGTACGCTCGGACTGCCCATCTGTCTGAGGATGAAATGCTGTGCTAAGTAGAAGCTGTGTACCCAAGGCTCTCTGTAGACTCTGCCAAAAGTGAGATACAAATTTCGAATCACGATCGGATACAATCGAAACTGGAATACCATGAAGTCTCACAATCTCCCGAATGTAGATCACACTAAGAGTATCTGCGGTGTCGGTTACCTTAATCGGCAAGAAATGTGCGGATTTAGTCAAACGGTCCACAATAACCCAAATAGCATTATGCTTACGTAAAGTCCTAGGAAGTGCTGTAACGAAATCCATAGTAATATGCTCCCACTTCCACTCGGGAATAGGAAGAGGTTGTAACAAACCTGCGGGTCTCTGGTGCTCGGCTTTTACTTGTTGACAAACTAGGCAACTAGCAACAAACTCGACAACTGCTCTCTTTAAACCCTTCCACCAGTATTGGCGACGCAAATCATGATACATCTTTGTACCCCCCGGGTGAACGGCAAAACGGGAATGGTGAAACTCTTTCAAAACATCTTCCCTACAAGCAACGGGAACAAACACTCGATCTCGGAATCTCAAACCTCTAGTGTCATCAAAGGTCCAACCTTTCTCACCGTCTCCACTAAGCATACGAGAAGTCAAAGCAACGGTCTCGTCATCGGATTTTTGAGTCTCTAGAATTCGAGTTAAAAGTGCCGGTTGCGAATTCAAAGCAAACAAAGTCGCTCGGTCGGGAGTCTCGGAACAACAAACCTCAAAGTCATCTAAATGTCTCAACATTTTCCACTCTTGTACCGGTAAATACGCCAAGGTCCCATGAGGCTTCCTACTAAGTGCATCGGCCACAACATTGGCCTTGCCCGGGTGGTATTGTAAATCAAAGTCATAGTCCTCTAAGTACTCCATCCAACGGCACTGTCTCAAGTTAAGATCCCGCTGTGTGAATATGTATTTCAAACTCTTATGATCGGAAAAGACCTCAAATCTCTCACCGTACAAATAATGTCTCCAACTCTTCAATGCAAATACCACGGCGGCAAGCTCTAAGTCATGAGTAGGATAGTTTTTCTCATGTGGTTTCAATTGCCTAGAGCCATAGGCTATAACCTTACCCTCTTGCATCAATACACAACCCAATCCATCAAGTGAAGCATCACAATAAACGGTATAGCTCAATCCACGCTCGGGGATAGTAAGGATAGGTGCCGAAGCCAAACGAGCCTTCAATTGTTGGAAAACATTTTCACAAGTATCATCCCAAACAAATTTCACCCCTTTTCTAGTAAGCTTAGTCATAGGCATAGCTAGACGAGAGAAATCCTCAACAAAACGGTGGTAGTAACCCGCTAACCCCAAGAAACTACGGACTTCAAATACATTTTTCGGGGGTTGCCAATCCATAACGGCTTCAATCTTAGACGGATCTACGGATACCCCATCACTAGAAACAACATGCCCAAGAAACTTTACTTCGGATAACCAAAACTCACACTTAGATAGTTTGGCATACAACCGGTGTCCTCTCAGAACCTCTAATATGATGCGGAGATGTTCCTCGTGCTTCTCCCTAGAAGGCGAGTAAATCAAGATGTCATCTATGAATACAATCACAAACTTGTCCATGAATGGACTAAACACACGGTTCATCAAATCCATAAAGGCGGCGGGAGCATTTGTCAAACCGAAAGGCATAACAAGGAACTCAAAGTGTCCATACCGGGAACGGAAAGCGGTCTTAGGAATATCACACTCCCTAACACGCAACTGGTGGTAGCCCGACCTCAAGTCAATCTTAGAGAAACAAGATGAACCACGGAGTTGATCAAACAAATCCTCGATTCTCGGAAGTGGGTATTTATTCTTTATAGTCACATGATTTAGCTTGCGGTAGTCAATACATAGTCTAAGCGAACCATCCTTCTTCTTTGCAAAAAGAACGGGTGCTCCCCAAGGAGATGTACTAGGACGGATGAATCCCCTAAACTGTAAGTCCTCTAACTGTGTTTTCAACTCCTTCAACTCGGCGGGTGCCATTCTATATGGCGGGATTGAGATCGGTGAAGTGCCGGGTACTAAGTCTATCGAGAACTCAATCTCACGAATATGTGGTAGCCCAGGTAAGTCCTCGGGAAAGACATCGGTATACTCACAAACAATCGGAGGAAACTCAATCAAGACCGGTTCATTCTCGTCGGAAAATAAACTAGCCAAATAATCAACATGATTCTTTCCCCTATACAAACTGTGAAGTGAACGCATCGGAAACTCCAAACGGTCACCCTCAAAACGACCTAGGTCTCCGGATGGTAGAATAAAAGTAACCCTCCTCTTAAAACAATCTATATAAGCTCGGTAGGTACTCAACCAATCCATACCCAAAATCACATCGAAACTAGACATGTCGAAAACAATTAAATCAATAACAATATTTCGATCCGCTATAACAAGTTCGCACCCACGACATACCCGATCCAAGGGAACTAAACCTCCAACGAGAGTATCAACTAAAATCGTAGAAGTCAAACGGCTCATCTCCAAGTCCAAAGATGATGCATATGACAATGATATGAATGAACATGATGCGCCAGTATCAATAAGCACAGAAGCTCTAGAACTGAATACTAGTAGGGTACCTCGGATAACTGTGATATCGGGGGCAACTACTGAAGAAGATGCGGCAACAGGATGGGACATAGTAGGAAGTGGCCTCGGGGCTTGTTGCCCTCCTCCGCGATGTCCTATAAAATGAAGCTGGCCTCTAGGAACATTAGGCCTGGAGCTCTGAACAGAAGAGGCTGGTGGTGGTGACACAAAAGGTGGCCTATAAGCCTGCTGATATGGCCCAGAGAAAGGTGCGTGAACCTGTGGTGCAACTGTCTGTGGCGCAGTCTGAGCAAATGGGCAATTCCTCTTTATATGATTCGGGTCGCCACAACTGTAACAATTTCTAGGACCCACGGCACCCCCTCCACGGGAAGAACCAGGACGGCGAGAACCACGAGACTGAGACTGCTGTGGCTGAGATGAGAACTGAGAAACCGGCGGGGCCTGAATAGGTACCGGTGAGGAATAGGAAGACTGCTGAGGGACATAATCTTGCCTCGGCTTCTTGAATTGGCTCCCACTCGACGAGCCCAACTGACTACCCTTCGAAGGACCCCGGAGTTCTTTATCTTTCTTCGAACTCAGAAACTCTTCCTCAAATACAAGTGCCTTCTTAACCACTTTGCTATACGAGTCTAGCTCAAACCCAATGACTTTTGTGCGAAGGCCCTGACGAAGTCCGCTCTCAAAGGTCCTAGCTTTAATTTTATCGTCGGCGGTGATATCGGGTGCAAAACGGGTTAAGTCCCCAAAACACGCCTCATAATCAGTAACCGACATCTCACCCTGACGAAGATTCAAAAATTCGGTTCTCTTGGCCTGACGAGCAACGGGTGAAAAATACTTATCAAGGAAAATCTGAGTAAAAGATTCCCAAGTCATACCCTCCAAGGTCTGTGTAGTAAGTACAAGTTCCCACCAAACTTGGGCCCAACCCGCCAACTGAAAGGTAGCGGCATCAATGCGAAGGTGATCCTCAACAATACCCAGGTGCTCGAAGATCCTAACAATTCTTTTCAACCAAAGCTCTGCCTGAACTGGATCCGTTTCTCCCGAGAAAACTGGAGGATTCTTCCTACCAAATTCTCTCATGGCCGATTGTGCCCTTGGCTCTGCCTGAACACCAGGCGCAGGCGCCACTACGGTAGGAGCTACCGGTGGAGGTAGAGGTGGAATGTCATTCCTTGCTGTTTGGACAGCTTGGGTGAAATCCCTCATCACGGCCATCATCTCAGCAAAGAACTGAGCCCCACCAGGAACTCCCGGAATAGATACAGGTGTAGGATTAGGAGCGGGAGCAGAAGAGGATGAGGAAGACTGGGCTCCTCGACCTGCGGCTCCACCTCGACCCCTAGCACGACCCCTAGCACGGACAGGAGGTCGGCCTCTAGCACGGCCTCTAACACGCGGCGGCATAGCTAGGCAAAAGAAATAATTACCAATGAATTAGATGAAGCATTAAAGTAGGCGTCTAATTCAAACATTCATTAAGCAATTCATATGACGACTAATGAAACACGTAGCACTTGAACATGTAAATGTCTACCATGCAAGTACTTGAAAACATTTAACACATACGCATGCTCATATGGCAATCTAGTACTTAATGCAAACTTTTAACTGAAACAATGGAAACATAAATAAAAACTTAGACATGTAAGGAAAATTAGCATGTAGGTCCAAATTAAACTCCCAGAGTCCCTAGGTATTCAAACCCAGTTAGCTCTGATACCAAGTTGTCACGCCCCGAAAACGGAACACGTGAACGGAAAGGAAAAGAGATAAAACAATGTTAAGCATACACACAACGCAGAAGCAACCATGAGAAACCAAGTTTTAAAGAACTCAAACACTTATCAAAACTTGAAAGCTACAACGGAAAATATCTTGAAAATTTAATGATTGAGAGCGAATTACAAGAAGTTTTGAAAGGATGCACCCTACAACAATTTAATAACAAAGGGGAGAACAATAGGGACCCAGTCCAAGGTCAAACCAAAAGAAAATATAAAAATAAAAATTTTAGTTCGGAAAATACTATTCATCGCCCGAAAAATTCCCCAAAAGGTACCCCGTTTTTTTTTGACACAATGTCTTAGGATCATATAGGGACACTTGGGTTTTAATTAGCACTTCTATCGAGGTCCGAAAAAGGGTGCTGTAGGCAAAACGGATCTCCCGGGCAGCCTTGAAATTTACTATTCATCCCAAAAATACACAAGCAGTTTTTACTATTCATCCACCTTTAAAACCTTTGTTTTGCTTGGTTTTATTTTGAAACTTCGTGGGAACGTTTTGAAACATTAACAAGGTGTTTTTAACAAGAAAAATATCGACGGCATGTCGACGTAAAGATGCCTACCTGTCCAAATTAAATGAATCTGACAAGGATCACAAACTTAAAAACAAATCCGACAAGGATTGCAAACATAAAATGAGATCCGGCTAGGATCAACAAAGTATAAATAACTAGCAAAGCATGAGTTAAGTAATAGATACAACGATCTATAAATATAAATTACAAGTTGGTTTTTCAAAAAGGAAGTGTAAGGACTAACACTTGTCCATAAAATTCACTATAAGTCTTCCAATGACAAAAATCAAGAATTAGGAGATCAAGGAGTTTTGTAACTACATAATACAATGACTTTCATAGAATTAAGCTATTACAAACTCCTACAACAACAAATACATTGGAAGCTATATATATCCATAATGTTAAGGCTTAGCCTTCAAAAAGATTTCATGATGACGTCTACGCGTCGGGTTCACATGTGCCCTTTCCCCTTATCAATATCACCTGAAAAAAGATGTTTTTGTAGTTTCATTAGGCGCGACGGCCTAGTAGGAAATATTGCAAGAAAACAATATGCAATCCATAATTAAGTATGAGATGCGGTGCAAATGTAATGCAATGCCGCCGTGGCAAAAATGGAAATGACGGGCGCCTTAGAGGCCATGCATGATATGTGCACTCCTCTCATCACCGGACTATGAGCCACCCACACAAGGAATGTAGCATACTAACCTCCGGGAGCTAACCGGAATACAATTGGAGTTTGAATGTTCTAAGGGTCATTCTCCCTATCTCACATCACAACCCATATCCGGATTTCTTAAATCAAATTCCCACACAAGGGGTTTTTCCTTCTTTCAAAAATCAAAATTTTTGAATGTCATGCCGATGCTATGATTTGCCAATTCGGCTCAAATGCTTATGTATGCTATGACAAAATGATCAACCAACATGTTCATGGCATAATTCAATCTCAAGCATAATCCACCAATACATACATTTTTACATAGAATTTTCGAAAATTTCCAACTAGCGTCCTAACGTGGTTATCACATAAAGGGAGAATCCTAAGCATGTCTAACATCACATAATTGGATTCAACCTCAACAAAATACATAATTTCATATTTAGGTAATTAGCCCTAGATTTACAACTTTGGGGGAAATCCTAAATCATGTGTCTAAGTTGTTCTACTAACAAATTAGAGATCACAAATCACCTTAACTATAAATAACATATTGAATTAAAGCAATAACATCTACCTCAATGTAATTTTTTTTCCAAAATAAATGGAAAGCCAAGAGATGCAAGAAAATTCAATAGCTCCAAAATAAGGCTTCAAGAAGATGATAAGAGTTGTCCTAGGAGACCCAAGAACACCCTACAAGCAATGAACCTTCAAGAAATCACCATGGATGGGAGCTTGAAAAACACAACTCTATGGAATTTGGGTAAGCTATGAGGGAGGTTAAATAGGTGACTTTCATGGGTATCAATAGAAAGCTCTCATGATTTTAGGGCTTGTTTGTATAGAACAAATCTCACCAATCTCTCTCTAAGGTGGTTGTATTGAAGCTTTAAGGTTGTAGCAATGGTGGGTTTTAGGGCTTAGAGATAAGGAAGAAGGAGAAGAAGAAAGAAAAAGAAAAGGAAAGTGAAGAGAGAGAGAGGAAATCCGGCCACTATGGGGGGGGGGGGACATGGTGGGTCCCACCATCTTGTCTCCTTTGACTTTGTGTAGATATGTATGACACCAAGCATGTGTGTGTGTGGTGTTTTCCAGTGTTTTTCTCCCACATTTAAATGCATGTGCTCTAAAATGTACTAAGTTAACAGTTTAAAAAGGTACACTAACACATGTTAACATTTAATTTAAAAACTACACAGAAATTAAATCCGGGCACACACATAAGCATTTAAAGCATTAAAGTCAATTGAAATCAAATCAACTGTATTTAAATTTTGAATTATGACAATCTACCCCCCTTAAAAGAATTCTGTCCCGGAATTCGGAACAACTAAGTGCAAAAAGGGAGCATGTGTGTGTGTGTAATGTCAAAATATCAACTGTGTAAATTAAATTTGTAGGTATGTAAAATACATTTCAAAGCATGATGTGCTTAAATTAGTTTTATAAGCAACTGTGTGTAATATGAAAATATGAATACAAAATGAAATGAAAATTGATAAGTAAGGATAAAATAGTTGAGGGGTAAAAAGGGTTAAATTTTGTTTTAAAAAAAATGAATATTAAAATATGAAATTCTATGAAATTAATTTTCAAAATAAATTAGATTTATAAAATCGGAAATTAAATTTACTTGTGTGTAAATAAATTTAATTTATAAGCGTATGTGTGCGAATTAAATTTTTAGATATGTGTGCAATAAATCTGAAATTATTCTTTTTTTTATATGCATACAAGTCATAATCTCTATAATAAATGTACATTCCTAGAGTCAAAAGAAACTAATAATTTATCTCCGTGATTCGTACTCCTTACTTCTTGCCTTTTGATAAGAATGTGAATGTTGACCATTATTATATGATTCACATGATCATCAGATTCATCACATCATGTCCATGTCAAGGATGTGGTTGTGGACCATACTCACATGATTCACATGACTGTAAATTCAAATCATTTACACTATCTAGCTACTACCATGAGGGGTGGGAGTTGTTTCCACAAAAATTGTTTTTTTATTACTTAATTAATAAATAAGAGTGTGTTTAAACTTAAAGACATTTTCAGGGTAATCGAGATTAAAAAAATCGGTCTAGGTAAAATCGATTTTTTTTTTAAAGTCGGTCTTAATAAAACCGACTTTAGAATTAAAAAACAAATTGGAAAAAATAATTTTTAGAAAAGAAAATTGATTTTATAAATTAAAAAATTTTGAAAATCGGTATTAGAAAAACCGACATTAATGTCGGTTATTATAACACCGACTTTCACTTTGTTCATGTCATACCCAAATGATGAATTGCTATCACTTTTTGTTTTCTTTCTTTTTTTTTTCTTTGTTTTTTTTCACTTTGTTTATGTAAAGCTAATTTTGTCTTAGACTATTGCTATGGCTTCAAATTTTGATTCCCAATTTGATTCCAAATGTTTAGACTATTGCTATGGTTTTCAAATTTTTGCAATGTTATGGTTCCAAATTTGATTCTCAATATTTTTAGTTTTTATTTTTGGGATGTTAATGATAGTTTTTTTTGTTCCCAATGTTGATAGTAATGCTATGCTTCGCAAATTTGTATAATGCTATGCTTCCTCAATTTTGATTCCCAATTTGGTTTACAATGAGACCAAGGGATAGTCCTGTTGTAATGGCTTCCATCCTACTTATAAGTGGTTGCAGGTTCATGTCTCATAAAGTAGGGGGTTATGGGGTGGGAGAGCATCTCCCCTTGTGTAGATTAGAAAAAGAATAACAATAATAAAAAAAAAATAGGAATCAATATTTGGTAAGCATAGCATTACAAAAATTCGGGAACAATAGTGATGCTCTAAGCATCTGAGATCAAATTAGCATTACATAAAAAATAAATAAATAAGTAAATAAATAAATAAAGAAAAAACAAAAACAAAAAGTGATAACAATTCATCATTTGGGGCTGGCATAAACAAGTGAAAGTCGGGTGTTCTAACACCGATTTTTCATTTTTTTTATTTTTTTTATATAAAATATTTTTTCTCTTTGGAAAATTTTTTTTTTCAAAAAATTACATATTTTTTTTAAAGTCGGTTTTATTAAGGCCGATTTTCTTAATCTCGATTTTAGTAACACCGACTTACCCTAGAAATGTCTTTAAGTTAAAACACACTCTTGTTTAATAAATAAGTAATAAAAAAGTAATTTTTGTGGAAACGACGATGAGGGGTGTTGGGTAAAAAAAAATTTGGCCCCAAAGCCATTCTTAAAATTTGGACCCCAGAGCTATTCTTAAAATTTAATTTGGTGCCGAAACCTTTTTTAGTTCCATCTACTAGAACTTTTTTTTAGTTCTTTTGAACTACCAGGACTATTTTTCAGTTTCAATTCACACCCTAGCTTGATTCCATTAAAAAAATGTTGACACCGTGAGCACTGAAAAAAAAAAAAAGAAAAAAAAAAAGAGAATAGGGGATAATTAGATTTCACTCAACGTTTTGTTCTAAATTTACAAGTTAATCTACTATTTTTTGAAAATTTTCAAAAATATCAACAATAATTAAAAATAATAATAATAAGTTATAAAAAAAAAATCAACTTTTCAATATTATTTTGGGTTAAATACATTTTACACCCTCCTAGTTTGCCCTTTGTATCAATTTGGTCCCTGTAGTTTCGAAAGTGTCATTTTAGTCCTTATAGTTTCATAAGTGTGTCATTTTAGTCCCTCAAATAGTTTTAGTGACAATTTTTTTTATACTTTCAGTGACAAATCTATTCGCCACTAAAGGACTTATTAGACTTATTTGGCACACTTATGAAACTACAACGACTGAAGTGATACTTTCTAAATTACAGGGTCAAACTGACACAAGTGACAAACTACAAGGGTGTAAAATGTGTTTAACCCTATTATTTTGTATTCTAGTTACTTTTTGTTTTCATCCAAAACGTGTGAAGACTTACTCTAATTAATGGCATGACTGACATGCTTATAAATAGACATTGGCCCACTCGAAGAATTATAGCATGAGTCGTCACGTGGTGTGATGGGTTATTGTGCATCGTTGATCTTGTAGTCTCATGTGAGCGTCCCACAGTGATCATCGGTTCACAATAGGCCAATTTTTTTACCCAAATATTTTATGGTCAATATTAATCTTATTTGATAAATCTAATTTTGTTGATTAAAAAATATTAAATTTTACGAAAATACGAATTTAAAAAATAATGTGATTGTTAAGTTGAAATTAAAATAATTTGGTCCTAAATTGAGTGTATATATTTCTATAAATAATGATATGGGATATTTTTGTCCTCAAAATAGGTGAGGCACTGATTCATATATTGTTTTGGAATTGACAAATTTCTATAAAAGTGCACTATAAAAGAGTACATCCTAAACTAATATATATACATATAGATATAACATAAATTAGAACCAGACTCCTGTCACGCGACGGCTCTGTGATTTTTTTCACCTTTTTTTTTATATATATTATTCTTCTTCATTTTAAATTATTTTTTTTCCCTATTTTCCATATCTCTTTATTAATAAGATAAACATTTATAATCTCTCTCTCTCTCTCTCTCTCTCTCTCTCTCTCTCTCTCTCTCTCTCTTCCTTATATCCTTTTAAACCATATCAAATCTCATCAATATCTAATCTATATATATATATATGCATACAAAGATTCTCTAAAGAGGGCTCCCTCTCTTTATTAAAGAGAGGACCAATGTTTTAGCCGTCAGATCGTGTTTTCATTAAGGGTAGTGTTGTCATTTCACAGATTTTAAATACGATCCGACGGTTAAAACAGAAGTCCTCTCTTTAATAAAAAGAGGGCGCCCTCCTTAGAGCCTGACTGTATATGCATATATCTCCAAATATACACTCATGTACAAACTAAATTAGTTAAGTAAAATAATATAACTAATTATTATATAAAATAACAACATCACTAACAAATTTACATACATAAAATTTACTTAGCAAAAAAATGCTATACGAAATTCACATTTTTTTTTATACATACATATATACCATTAAATCCAAGTATATCATTTACTACTTTTTAAATCACATATAATCTAATCTATATCTTTTACGAGTGCAAGAGTTCTAACCAAACAAGAAGTTATCCATATTTTACTTTAACCATATTTTAATTCTTAAATTTTCATACCTTAAAATTCAACACTAAGGGTCTACTTGATAAAACTGAAAATTAAGTGTTGAATCTTAGGCACTGAAAATTTTAAGCGAGTGAATTTGCAATACTGAAAACAGTATTTTCAATATTGAAATAGATTGCATTCAGTGGTTACAGTCGTAGATTTTTTTCATTTGAAGTTTTCAGTGGGTTTTTGGTTGCTTTTTTAATTAAATGACACATTACCAAACGCTCTGGAAAAAAAAAGTGCCCGTAATTTTCATTTTCACCACTTAATTATGTTATCAAACACACCCTTGGTTTCCAATAATTAATTATCAGTTTTATCAAACAGGGCCTTAAATTTTAATAATTTTGTAGAGTTGTATCTATCGAATGTTTGAATTATAGCAACTCTCCCACGCATCGTACAAACTATAAGTCTAGTTTTCATAAATTGGTGAATGTCACTCACCCAACCAATAAATAGCTTAGGTGAACAAAGGCACACCAAAAATGATGCGAGCAAAAATGTTACCTTCTTCCCCCCAATCCAAATTTATATTCCCAAGTGTACCCACAGTTTGTGCCTATTACCACATTTATTAGTTGCCAAACTAGGATAGAGTCGATTTGAAGTTTGGTAATTAATTAATAAGTAAGGTAATATGTATCTATTTTAGGTACCCATAGTAAATGCACCTAGCACATTAAAACTAATTTATAATCCATTTTCTGACACTCAGGCCCCGTTTGTTTGTCGGGTTTATACTGCGTTTGGTTGGACGTTTATAGGATAATTTAACTCTTGGTATTACAATGTGTGGTTAAAAATTATGCTGTGTAGGAGGTATAAAACAATACTGGGGGGCAGGTATTAAAAACATGGGGATATGGGGGGAGTGGGATTGTTGTTCATTTAGACAAAATTACCCTTGATATAAAAGACGAAACTCAAGTTCATCAGCTCATTTTCACGCAAAAACATAATTGGGAAGAGAGAAAAGAGAGAAGAGAAGAAGGGCGATCGACCAGCTCCCTCGTCGACGACCTCTCTTGCTGAGGATCTCTCTCACGACTCATCGGGTATGTTGATTACCAGTTCGTGTTAGGGTTTCGAAGGTCATATATTGCAGATTTGTTATTGATTGAGTAAATCTTAAGGTTTCAAAGTTGGGGTTTCATCAAATCTCAAGTTAGGTCTTGACGTTCTGAAGTTAAAAATGTTGGATATTGAAGTTAGTACATCAAAACTTCAAGGTATCACATGTGAAATTCAAATCAACAGATACATTTCTAGAGTTCAATATTGCAATTATATGAGCGAAGTGAAATTAATTATAAGTAATTGTTCGCATAAAAAATAGTATGCCATGCATTTACTCCATCGAGTTATAATTTTTGACAATTATTTGAAAGGTTCTCTGTTCCATTTTTCTTTAGATCTAAATATTTGTAAGAGTAATTCGATGTTTCCCAAATTTGGTTTCTATTACATGTATATAGCAGTGTGATCACATTTAGTAATAGTGGGTTGGTCTGAAATTTTTGAAAGTTATTTTAAGTGGTCCCACTATTACATGTGTTGCGAACCAAATTTGGGATTTAATTTGAAAATCTTTTAGCTAACTCTTCTTTTCTTTTTCCTACAAATAACTGGTAATTGATTTCTTTTTTGTTTTGAGAAAAATTTTCTAACCTCAAAACTTAATTAACCTTTTTACGGAGGGGATCAAGGTGAGCGTTATCCAATCCCAAACCCCAAGGGAGGTTTGTGTAGTTTTTTAAAATACGAAAGAGATCCATGTAATTAGGTCATACCTCAAGGGAGGTGAGTGTAATTTACCCAAGAAATATACTATAATAGTGTTCTTAATGAAATACTCTAGATTTGAAAATACTGATGCTATATTTGGTTTGTGAATTTTGAGAATTATTTTTTTTTTTTTGAAAAATTAAATACTAATTCCCTTGTGTTTTTTCTTTTATATTCATGCTTAAATAATATTAACAATTTTTTTTAAAAAAAATCAATGTAAAGTAAGGGTCTGTTTAACAAAATTGAAAATTACGTACTAGAAATTAAGTACTGAATTTAATGTACTGTAAATTTTAAGCTATTGAATTTCCAATACTGGAAATAATGTTTCAAGTACTGAAAATAGACTGTATTCAATGATTATTTTCAGTATAATTTTTCACTTAGAGTTTCAATGAAATTTTGGACACTTTATTAATTAAGTGGTATATTATCAAGGAAAAATTAATTAGTTGTCCCTGATATGGACTATAATATATGAACAGTCCACGCGTTTTTTTTTTTCAATTGATAAGGACATGTGTTTTTTTTTTTTTTTTTTTGTCTTTTTGTGTTAAACCGTAAGTCTTTTTTTCAAAACTGAAAAATAAGACTATTGATAAGTTTACCCTCATTTAACACACGTAGAGCGTGCTGTTTTGCCACTTCAGCACGCATTTCAATGCAGTTATTTTTTCTTTTCAAAATTTGAAATGCCATAACTTTCAAGCCACAACTCCATTTTGAATAAAATTTATATATCTATAAGCTAGAAGAAAAGATCCATCAAACAAGATCCATAGTGACTATGAAAAAAAATAATTCATGTCACTGTCGGACTAATATAACGTAATGACAGTATCATGCCACAATGACATGATAATATATATTTATTTATTTATTTATTTTTTTACATTTGATGATATGTTATTTTTCGCATGGAAACAGTATTTAAAAATAGTGACATCTACCAAATGACCATCATTTTACATTTTTTTTTACGATAGTGACATGATACTATCTTTGAAAACATATTTTTTTTATTTGATTATATGTTACTGTCTTTGCCTAGACAGTGTTGTAAAGACAGTGACATCTTAAAATTGGTCACAATTTTGCAATTAGAGTAATATTTAAGACACTAACAAATTTTACTAACACTCACACCTGCACTCTATTTCTCCTCAAATGACATTATAGGGTTAACAACAATGAGTGGGGTTCACACTTAATTGACACCATAACGCATTTAATGGAGCAACTCTTTACAACTCTTTAAGTGCTTCAATGTGGATGCTCTTAATGCACCATCTCGCGTTGGTCCAAGATTTCAACTCATCACTGCGAACCGTCGATCTACCACTGCTCTTAGATCTAGACACGGTTCATCTGATCTAGAAAACAACTCATCAGCTGTCCTTAGTGGGGCCCAATTACCGTTCATCACGTGCTCTACACCATTTTTATTTTTTTTTGCCGGAGGTCAAACTGTCAAAGTACCCGCAGGCAGCACACACACTTTCACACAATCAGGGAGGTCATTGGCCCACTTCAAAGAGACTTCCTCCCATAAACGGTTAAGGGAGAACAACTTCTCGCAATTACCCACAAGAGGAATCGAACCCCCTACCTCCATTAATGTTCATTTCAGCAACCTCTTGAAGTTGCAATGCAAACTCAAGGCTCGACACAACATCGTCAATTGTTAGTCGTTCGATCCCCGATCACGTAAACACCTCTCAGCAATCTCTCCAAATTTCTTCAAACACTTCGATGCAATCTGGCCACTAGATTTGGTTTAACGATCTTATCAACGCATGAGCGTCTCTGATTATTTGGGGGCCTTAGGCGAGCTCTTCAAGCGAGCCTCTTTGTAACGGATCAATACAGGAGTTCACGGCAGTGACCCCGAGGTTGTTTTTTTTTTTTTTTTTGGAATCATTTACCTATTTTTTTAGATAAGATTTTCTGTATTAAAAATATTACATTTTTTTTTGGTGATGTTTTACAATCGTTTTAAAAGTTGTGAGATTTGATGTTAGTAAGAAAAATACTTTTTGTTATTTAATAAGAAAACTTACGAAAAATAGGAAAGAAAGTGTAATAATATGCTTCCAAAATTTGTATCTCAAATGGTTCCCAAATACATGTGGCGGCAGGATCGCCTTCAATAATGGTGGGAGAGCTTCAACATCCTCCAATCAAAAGCAGGTGGACCTACTACCACCTGTTTGAGAACCACTTAGGATACAAAATTTGATAGGCATAGCATTACTCATATTTTAAATATGATTAATTTTTGATATTATTAATCATGGATGAAACACAAGAGAAAACACCAGAGAATTAGTTTTCTTTTCGATTTCCTTTCTTCTTTTCTCTTCCTCAATAAAATCCATGAACCAAATAAAGCCTAATAGTAATAAGGGTTGATTGTTGATTGAAATTTGTAAAGTTTGGTATGATTGTAAAATAGTTTGGGTGGGCTAAACTAAGAAATGAGATGAAAATGAGTTTGTGACAAATGTTTAGGGTGTGTTGGATTACAGTTGGGCCAATATTTTATATGTAATTATTTTTTCTAAATTGTGGGGTTGGTCTTTTGGACCAACATATTACACAAAAATTTTTTATTTTCAAAATTGGAATCTTAAAATTTTCTTTGATCAAATTGGGACCCTAATTAAAAATTGGGGGTCCTAGGCGGCCTACGTCGCCTATGCCCAGGGCCAGCCGTGTATCAACGGTCCCTCTTTGATAACAGTAATGGCCAAGTCAGTGGGACATATTTTTTGATAAACCAAAGTCCTCCACCTTAGCCACCCATTTCTCATCTAGTAATATGTTTGTTGACTTGACATCATGGTAGATGATCATGTGCTTCACACCACATGTATGGAGGTAATGCAATCCTCGGACTACTCCAATGCATATCTCAAGGCGCTTCTTCCACGTCAGAGGAGGGTTTGGTTCTTGGATTTCGCGGGGAAAAAGAAGTGGAAAAGGAAAACAGAAGAAAAAGAAGTGGAAAAGAAAAACTAGTTTCGATCCTTGGTACTGTTTTAGCAAATGTTGATTTTACTATTATTTTGACTTGCATAGTGTATTATTCTTGCTAGTATGTATTCCTTACTGATGTTACGATGTTCTGCATATCAGAGACATGACATGCATATGCTTAGGAACTTGTACCATGTATTCTTTGGGTAGTGCACTGATATATGTTGCATGATAGGGCACTTGAGAACTTGAGACTTACATTTTTATAAACTCCAAGATTGAATAAGTATTTTTCATAAAGACACCTTCGATCAATTAAGCTGGGAAAATGACTAAAATCAGTTTTGGAAAAACAGAAGCAAGATCGATCTTGATGAGATCGATCCTACTAAGATCGATCCTCTGCACAGTTTTACTAATTTGTGATTTTAAGCTGTTTGAAGTTTATTCGAGATGCTGAAATTACGTTCCCAGTATTCCTAAGTACTATAATGACTACTTCTAGTGTGTATAATACGTTAGTTCGATTTTGAGATATATCCGGTAAATTATATGTGTGTCTAATAGATGATAGATAGACCTTCCATGTGAGAAAAGACGATACGGAAAGTGCTAACTGAGTCCATGTTACGTGTAAGAGTCATGTTGCATGTCGTTGTGTTTAGCTCGATCCGTAAAGGGCACAATTACCATTTCAGGTCATGTAGTGGGCGATGTTGTTAACGGATAAAGGGGATACTTCGGTATCTAATGGCCATGTAGTAGGCTTACGATATCCATGTGCTATTGTAAAGGATAAAGGGGATACTTTGGTATCTAACAGCCATGTAGTGGGCTTACGATATCCATGTGCTATGAATTGTTAAGGATACAGGGTTTACCCGTGGTAACTAACGACCATGTAGTGGGCTTACGATATCCATGTGCTATGAATTCTAAAGGATAAAGGGGTTACCTGTGGTAACTAACGGCCATGTAATGGGCTTACGATATCCATATGGTATGATCTTTTGGATACCGAAACATTGGTGGGTTTTATAGGTAAGGCCATGTGGTAGGTTTGGGTGTTCAAGGAACCAATGTTGGTTTCTGGTGCGTCAGTACTAGTGTTGTTTGGGCTTATGGTCTGAGGTATTGTGTCGTGTGATGAGTCGCATTGAGTATAAGGGATGTGGTCAAGTTGAATATTGACTTCAAGATGAGATGTGTGATATGAATTCTAATATGTTAAGCTGTCAATACTTAATCGAGGTTGATCTGTGTCTACTTATACGCTGTTAGACTATGTTTTGTTTGTACTCTTTGTAGTGTTGTTTCCACTTGGCTTCACAGCTGACGGTGTACTCACCTAGGCATTCCATGCTCCGACTACCAATTCCAGGAAGACCTAGAAGGCAACTACTAGGGAGATGAGCAATACGGAGAATAGTAGTACCCCTTCACCAGTTGAGACAGGACCAGATGCTCGTCTAGAGGACCTTTCCAAGAGGATCCTCGAAATTATGTTTAGCTTTGTTCATCTTATCCTAGATGCTATGTTTGGCCACCTATTCGGCCAGTAGTTTATTATGTTGTATCTTTTGGATTATCGGGGTTCCATCCCCAGACTTCTATAGTACCTGTGTTTCTAGACTTTTATATATAGTAACCTTATGTATTCCTTTTTATGGTTAGTATTGTATATGTATTATGTTTGTAATCCTCGTGTGCGTTAACTACTCTGGTTATTAGTATTATTATTATTTTGTTATTGTGTAGTCTAGTTGGATAATCTGGCTACTCATAAACTGTTGCAACTCATCGGGTCCAAGAGTGGAAAGTTCTTTTTCCCTTACTTGCTATGCCAGGGTGTGACAAGGGTAGTTTAGTGGTATCAGAGCCAGGGTTTGAGTTGTGGATTGTCCTACACGTTTAAGTTAGTGAACCTTTAGTTTATCCCATTTTAATCGTTACTGACATTAAGATAGTTTTCTTTTGGGCATGTTGATGATGGACCCTATGTTGTACCGGATAGCTTTGGAGGATACCTTGTTGCCCCCAATTAGGTGTTGCCAGCTGACCATGCCTTTTATAGCCAGGAGGTATAGAGGAGAGCTCAGTCCATTCTAGAGCAGGACATGTGGCTTTCAATCCACATCTAGGGTAGTGCTAATGAGTGGGAGATTCATTGCGGAGCTGCACACCGAGCAACTGCATGATCACATGTATGTGCTGAGTCCCTTTGTCGTATAGAGATTAATGGTTATTGATGCCCTGTGTATGAGTGGGCAGTGCATGCACCCCCTCTGGATAGAGAACCCATGGATTTGGATTTTGCGCATCTGTAGTTGCCGTAGCCACCTGTTGGATTTGATACACATTGGGACCCGCTGCCTGGAATTGGGTGGATTGTTGATGATAGTCAGGCTCAGATGCAGGAGGATGAGGAGGCTCATTCTAAGGTGATGGATGAGGTGAGGCACCCAGGCAGAGTCTGATGCTGATGCTTCCGAGGTTGACAGTGTTTTGATCCGTTCTTTTGTTATATCAGGATGGACTAGTAGTCCCATTTTATTTTGTTGTGGTTACCTATTTTTAGGGCTATTAGGACCTTCTGTTAGAAGCCTGCCTCTTATCTATGTGTACCCGGTACTATGTTTATATAATAATATAAGAGCCGCCTTTTTCTTTTCTAAATATGTTTCATAATGTGGATACTTGATACTTGTTTGACATATTTTCATTATATGATATATGAAATCTCTTATTAAATCTTGAGTAGATTTCCCCCAAGCCACATAGTGTTTAATTGGATCATCTTCTTTTAACACCTTGATGGCTTACGCTACCCATAACACACAGAACCAGAACGGTGCTCCCAACCTGATTCCTGGAGGTATGGACCCCACGGGAATATTCAAAGTTTTTCTTATGAGATTAGAGGGGAATACAGAAGTGATGGAAAAAATGGTTTAAAGTTAGAGTTTAAACGCGCAGCGGAAATAGGTTAAGTTATAAAACTTTTGGTATTCCAGGATCTACTACTTGTCAATTCCATAGATGCGTACAAGGGGTGCAAGAATTATACCTTAGTGTCTTGAACCCAATTCTGAAACTTCAACTTCCAGCAGCCTCCACTAGATGATCTTCACCCTTATGACTCCTGCGGATGCCTGCCGGAAAGACTAGGGTTGGTGGGAACCCTAATAGAGAGGATAGGAAGGTTTTGGGAAGACTATAATAGTTTCTGCAGCTTCTGCGTATAAAAACGACGATCACTTACTTCCTGAACGCAGCTGCCCTATTTATAGATTTCCATAACCGACCTAGACTTCGATCGATCGAAGTGACTTCGATCGATCGAACCATTCTCGATCGATCGAACCTGCTGACTTCAATCGATCGAACATACTTCGATCGATCGAACCTGTCTTAACAGCTTCCTCAAGTGTCTTTCCAAGCATCCTAGCGGAGCTAAGAGTGGGACCTCCTAGGCTCTTTATTGTTGGCTCAGACCAGTTTGTTAATTACCATGACCAAACTCTTTGATCAGCAAACTAACTAACTGGTCAGTTAACGTTTATTCCACTATAAAACGATAACTGAACTCCAACGCAAAAGAACATATCTGAAGCGATAACTAGACTTGTATGGTGTACTAATGTCCCTCTACCGTCAGCATTCGTAATCATATTCAGGTAGTCGGATAACTGTTACTGTCACCCTGAATCATGATTACTTCTTGTATTCCTTGAGTCCCATTCACTACTCATGATTACCAAACATGTTGATAACTCTTATCAACAAGACTGCAGTACTCAGTAATCAACTTGGTGACATTCTCAAGGGAATGCTTACTCTGAAACAGAGGGTAGATTCTATCTTGACAATATATGTTCACAACCCTATGGACATGACATACCCAAGATACCCAGGTGTTGATCTTCTATAGACCTCACTGATTGGTAAGTCAAAACAGCCATATCCATAGTCTGTGTTCATAATCATCTCAAGATTGAGAACACGTACCTTATACAAGTTATGAGTTCCTATTGACTGTTGACAGCCTTAAGCGTCAATAGGAAAGCTCAGGTCCGTCAATGCACTATAAGCACTAGCATATCAACTAAGAGCTACACTCTAGTGATTGAGATTAATCACTCCATCCAATGGTAGTTAATTATGCTACAGTGTAGACCTGATGAGGTATCTAGTCTCATCATCCATTGTGACATATTCTAAGTATCAAAGAATAGTAATTCGTATCTCACTTGTGTGTATCTCATACACACACGAATTGCTTACTATGATACTTAAGGACAAAACAATCATCTCATGAAAGAAACATACACAATGAAATGTAAAGCTGATATCCATATATTATAATGCTAATGTCTCATACATAAAGTAATGGTTTGAGAGCACAAACCCAACAAACTCCCACTTGCACTCACAACCATTCAGAACTACATCTAAGACCTAGACTATCTAGATGACGATCAAAGACCTTCTGTGGTAAGGCCTTTGTAAACGGATCAGCAAGATTGTCAGCGGTGGCAATCTTGGTAACAGTCACATCTCCACGTTGAACTATATCTCGGATTAGGTGATATTTTCGCTCTACGTGCTTTCCCTTTCCGTGGTTCCTTGGCTCCTTGGACTGAGCCACTGCCCCACTATTATCGCAGTATAGCGTAATAGGTGACAGCGACGCTGGTACCACCTCGAGTTCCATAAGGAACTTCTTGAGCCACACAGCTTCCTTTGCGGCTTCATAAGCAGCCACATACTCAGCTTCTGTAGTTGAGTCTGCAATGCATTTCTGCTTAATGCTCCTCCAACTAACAGCACCACCTCCCAAGGTAAAGAGATGTCCGGATGTCGACTTTCTCGAATCTTTATCTGACATAAAGTCCGAGTCAGTGTATCCCACTGGAATTAACTCACTACCGCCGTACATAAGCATGTAATCTTTAGTTCTTCTCAAGTACTTAAGAATGTGCTTAACGGCTGTCCAGTGCTCTGGACCAGGATTCGATTGATACCTGCTGACCATGCCAACGGCAAAGCAGATATCTGGTCTAGTGCATAACATCGCATACATGAGACTTCCCACTGCCGAGGCATAGGGAATTCCTGCCATGCGATTCCTCTCCTCTTGTGTCTTTGGACACTGGTCCTTGGAGAACGCTAAACCATGCCTAAAAGGTAACAAACCTTTCTTCGAATTATCCATTGAAAACCTAGTTAGTACTTTCTCGATATAACCAGCTTGAGATAATCCCATTATCTTTCGCTTGCGATCCCGAAAGAGCTTTATCCCAAGAATATAGCTCGCCTCTCCTAGATCCTTCATATCGAAAGTACTAGCTAGCCAAACCTTGACCGTTGACAGCGCCGCTACATCATTCCCAATGAGTAGAATGTCGTCAACGTAAAGCACAAGAAAAGCCACTACTTTCCCTTCACATTTCTTGTATACACAAGGCTCATCCAGATTCTGTATGAAACCAAACGACTTGACCGCTTGGTCAAATCGGATGTTCCAACTTCTGGATGCCTGCTTAAGCCCATAAATGGACTTTTGCAACTTGCATACCAAGTTACCTTTCCGACCAGCTATGAACCCTTCTGGTTGTTGCATATAGATGTCCTCCTCAAGATTGCCATTCAAGAATGCAGTCTTGACGTCCATCTGCCAGATTTCATAATCTAGGCATGCAGCAATGGATAAGAGTATTCTGATGGACTTGAGCATGGCTATCGGCGAGAAGGTTTCCTCATAGTCAATGCCCTCCCTCTGAGTATAGCCTTTCGCCACAAGCCTTGCCTTAAAGGTCTCAACCTTTCCATCAGATCCTCTTTTCCTCTTATAGACCCACTTGCAGCCAATGGGTTTAATATTGCCTGGAAGTTCTACAAGATCCCAGACCTGATTGGAATCCATAGATTCCAATTCAGCCTTCATAGCTTTAATCCAATGAGCTGAATCAACATCAGCCATTGCCTCTTCGTAAGTGGTAGGATCAGATTCAGATTCTATGGAAACAGCTTCAAAAACTTCTCCTAAGAACATGTATCTATCAGGCTGGCTGATAATCCTCCCACTACGACGAGGTACCGGTGCGGAAATGGGTGAAGAAGTGGTATTTTCTTGATTTTCATCATTATCAACTGCGGGTTGGACTGAGGGCTCTCCTTCTATCTCTCTAAGATCTATCCTTCCCTTAGGTTTATGGTTCATGATATAATCATCCTCCAAGAAAACAGCATTTGTACTAACAAACACTTTCTGTTCTCTTGGATCATAAAAATACCATCCATAAGTACCCTTTGGATACCCTACCAAGTAACATACTTCCGATCTAGAATCCAACTTGCTCATCTTTCCTTTAAGCACATGTGCCGGACACCCCCATATCCGGAGATGTTGCAAAGAAGGCTTGCGCCCAATCCACATCTCTCGTGGTGTCCTGGGAACAGATTTGCTTGGTACTAGATTTAGTATGTATGCAGCGGTTTCCAAAGCATAACCCCAAAGGAATAACGGCAACTCTGAATAACTCATCATCGACCTAGTCATGTCTAAAAGAGTCCGATTCCTTCTCTCCGCTACACCGTTCTGCTGAGGCGTACCAGGTGCAGTCAACTGTGACAGAATCCCATTCTGTACGAGGTGATCAATAAACTCATTAGAGAGGTACTCGCCACCTCGATCAGATTGAATGGCTTTGATATGTGTGCCCGATTGCTTCTCCACTTCAGCCCTAAACTCTTTGAACTTTTCAAAGGCTTCAGACTTGTGCTGCATTAGGTACACATATCCATACCTAGAGTGGTCATCGGTAAATGTTATGAAATACTCATAACCACCCCTTGCTCTAATATTTATTGGTCCACACACATCAGTATGAACTAATTCCAACAATGCATTGGTCCTATTGCCCTTTGCAGGAAAGGGCCTTTTGGTCATCTTACCCTCCAAACAAGATTCGCAGACTTCCATTGGTTCGAGAACCAAATCGCCTAAGACCCCTTCTTTGACTAGTCTGCCAATCCTATTCAGATTGATATGGCCAAGCCTCATATGCCAAAGCCTTGTTGGATTAGTGGAAGGTTCCTTTCTTTTAGATGGTAAAGTTACCACTGAGTTATTAAGTTCCAAACAAGAATCTTTTGAAATATTGGGAGTAATCACATATAAACCATTTGATTTAACACCAGAACATATAAAAGAACTGTTTCTTTTAATGACAACTTCAGTTCCAAAATGAAAGGAATAACCATTATTCGTTAAATTAGAAACTGAAATTAAATTACGTCTCATTAAAGGGACGTAAAGTACATCTGATAAAATCAAAACTTTATTGTCTGAAAATTCTAAAACTACGACTCCTATAGCAACCGCAGATACGGTTGCGCTAGAACCTAGAGTAAGCATGATCTCCCCATCACTGCATTTCCTGGTTGATCTGAACCCCTGCAATGAATTACAGATATGGTTAGTCGCACCAGAATCAATGCACCAAGTGTTTGAAGTATCCGTAATAAAACTTACTTCAATCACATGTGATTCAATCATACCTTGAACTCTTGTAGCTAAGAATTCTGGACAGTTCCTCTTCCAGTGGCCCTTCTCACCGCATTGGAAACACTTTCCTTTGCCTTGGCCACCCACCTTCCCTTTGCCCTTACCTTTTCCCTTAGATTTTGCAATCTTAGGGACCGGTCCAACACTTGAACCACCAGTGCCAGCCTTATTCTTTCCTTTCTTACCTTTCGGTGTAGATCGGGAAGAAGAAGCGCTTTTCTCAACGTTTAAAACGCTGCCCCCAGGTTTGATCACCCCTTCTGCTGCCAGTAAAGAACTCATTAATTCGCTCATTGAAAAATCCATTTGATTCATATTATAGTTAAGTTTGAATTGAGCGAATGATGGCGACAGCGAGTTGAGGATCATATCAACTTGGGTCTGTGCATCGATGTTGGCTCCCAAGGTCTCCAGTTCGTTTAAATAACCAATCATTTTTAAAACATGTTCTTTGACTGGAGTACCTTCCGACATCTTTGCACTCATTATCTTCTGCATGGCTACCTGTCTGGCAGGCCTGCCATGCTCCCCAAACATCTTTTTCAGGGATGTGATAATGTCACTGGCAGAATCGTTCGATTGGAATTGGTGTTGTAACACACCAGCCATTGAGGCCAGAATGTAATAACGGGCCATTCCATTCGACTTCTTCCATTTGTCGAACTCGCGTCTGGCAGCTGCTGAAGCATTTGCCGCGGGTTCTTCAGGGCTTGGGGTGGTGAGGACATATATGTGATCCTCCGCAGTTAAAACGATGTCAAGGTTACGTTTCCATTTAGTGTAGTTATTTCCAGTTAACTTGTTTTGAGTGAGTATGGTGGCAAGTGGACTAAATGCAGATCCAGACATTATGATTACTGAAAATCAAACAAACAAAATAAATATGGATATCAGAATTGACAGTTTGAAATAAAAGAATCCTTAAAACTCTTATTTAAAAACAAAGTCGCCGGAATATCGAAACGAAAGAATAAAGCCTCCGTGTGGTGGTCAATGTTCGATCTTTCGATTTATCATGACTTATCCGCTATGCAACTCTTGCAAAATAGCCATGACTCCCGAACCTATTTGATCTCTAAGTTTCTGAATAATGCCCCGTGTGGGATCCCTTATCCACAGCTTAGCTAGTGTGTACCATTAACTAGGATCCAATCACAACCGTCTCAAGTAGCGCCTCCGTGTGGTGGTCACCCTCTAACACGTCTGATTGATCCTATCCATAGGAAGTTCACATCTAGTAACCAATGAGCAGTGTACCCTCCGTATGGAATGATCACCCCTGGCGAGGTGACACAGAATACACTACTCATCTTACAATGAACCGTTAATGGAAGATCCAATGTTTACTAATGTGTTGAAAAACGGTTTTTGAATTTTATTTTAGAAAACTTGTTTTAAGTGCATGCAACAATGTATTATACGCCAATCACAAAACAAGCACATAAAACAAAAAACTAAAATGAAATATAGGCATTCAAACAATGCCTCTATCTCCCATGGCTCTATTTCCATAGAACCACCTTCTTGGTTTGGTCGCCTCCGGCTCCATCTTTATGGACAACGGCTCCTTGCTCCATCTTCATGGAATTTCTAATTCTATTACATTGGACCTATGCTTCTTTTGAAGCTTACAATTTATCTAGAAAAAGAAAATAGCAAAAAAGGAATAAAAGGCTAGGGAAACCGGTGCGACTTTCCTTTTCGTAGGATTGAAGCCGCAGCGCCCTTTACATATGCCTTAAAACCAAACCATTAATAAATTACAACATGCACCAATCTCAAACAAATTAAATATAAATATTTAAACGACTTGGTGCCATGGGAGATAGCGACTAATTTTGCTGCAAAAGGGTTAGTCGTACACGCATCCACACATACATAACAAATATATGTAACTATTGGAACACTTAATTGATTCACATAGTGTATAAACACTTTACATACTGAATTAGAACTTAAAACAGCATCTTACTTCTCTGTCACAGTTCGATCGATCGAAGACCGTTCGATCGATCGAAGACCGTTCGATCGCTCGAACCTTCGATCGATTGAACACTGTTCAATCGCTTGAACATTCTATTTCACAGAATGATTTAAAATTTTTACAAAAATAATTTAAGATTAAAGTATAATTTAAAAAACCTTTACAACTGTGAACAGAACACCTGGACAGAGAATCTGTCTCGATCGATCGAACACTATTCGATTGATCGAACACCAGAAGGCTTCGATCGATCGAAACTAGTTTGATCGATTGAGAACAGAATGTTCGATCGATCGAAACAAGTTCGATCGATCGAACCTAGAATGTTCGATCGATCGAAACAAGTTCGATCGATCGAACCCACCTTGCATCCTATGCAATCACAGTTTTGTATTCTGCTGCGATAACACTGCAGAAACAGAACTGTGACGATGCAGTTTCGAAAACAGTTCTAAAATCAACATGCAAATCAAAACTAGGGTTCCAAAATGCATCTATAGATCCAAACGAGCGTGGCTCTGATACCAATTGATGGAAAAAATGGTTTAAAGTTAGAGTTTAAACGCGCAGCGGAAATAGGTTAAGTTATAAAACTTTTGGTATTCCAGGATCTACTACTTGTCAATTCCATAGATGCGTACAAGGGGTGCAAGAATTATACCTTAGTGTCTTGAACCCAATTCTGAAACTTCAACTTCCAGCAGCCTCCACTAGATGATCTTCACCCTTATGACTCCTGCGGATGCCTGCCGGAAAGACTAAGGTTGGTGGGAACCCTAATAGAGAGGATAGGAAGGTTTTGGGAAGACTATAATAGTTTCTGCAGCTTCTGCGTATAAAAACGACGATCACTTACTTCCTGAACGCAGCTGCCCTATTTATAGATTTCCATAACCGACCTAGACTTCGATCGATCGAAGTGACTTCGATCGATCGAACCATTCTCGATCGATCGAACCTGCTGACTTCAATCGATCGAACATACTTCGATCGATCGAACCTGTCTTAACAGCTTCCTCAAGTGTCTTTCCAAGCATCCTAGCGGAGCTAAGAGTGGGACCTCCTAGGCTCTTTATTGTTGGCTCAGACCAGTTTGTTAATTACCATGACCAAACTCTTTGATCAGCAAACTAACTAACTGGTCAGTTAACGTTTATTCCACTATAAAACGATAACTGAACTCCAACGCAAAAGAACATATCCGAAGCGATAACTAGACTTGTATGGTGTACTAATGTCCCTCTACCGTCAGCATTCGTAATCATATTCAGGTAGTCGGATAACTGTTACTGTCACCCTGAATCATGATTACTTCTTGTATTCCTTGAGTCCCATTCACTACTCATGATTACCAAACATGTTGATAACTCTTATCAACAAGACTGCAGTACTCAGTAATCAACTTGGTGACATTCTCAAGGGAATGCTTACTCTGAAACAGAGGGTAGATTCTATCTTGACAATATATGTTCACAACCCTATGGACATGACATACCCAAGATACCCAGGTGTTGATCTTCTATAGACCTCACTGATTGGTAAGTCAAAACAGCCATATCCATAGTCTGTGTTCATAATCATCTCAAGATTGAGAACACGTACCTTATACAAGTTATGAGTTCCTATTGACTGTTGACAGCCTTAAGCGTCAATAGGAAAGCTCAGGTCCGTCAATGCACTATAAGCACTAGCATATCAACTAAGAGCTACACTCTAGTGATTGAGATTAATCACTCCATCCAATGGTAGTTAATTATGCTACAGTGTAGACCTGATGAGGTATCCAGTCTCATCATCCACTGTGACATATTCTAAGTATCAAAGAATAGTAATTCGTATCTCACTTGTATGTATCTCATACACACACGAATTGCTTACTATGATACTTAAGGACAAAACAATCATCTCATGAAAGAAACATACACAATGAAATGTAAAGCTGATATCCATATATTATAATGCTAATGTCTCATACATAAAGTAATGGTTTGAGAGCACAAACCCAACAAGAAGTTCGCCAACCATAGTGTGACGGAGCTCATCACAGGCAAATCGGAGATAAGTTACTTGCAAGATTCAGGGAACTTTGCCTTGAGTACTTCAATGGAATGGGCGAGGCCTGGCAATCGTATCTTTGAATCTATTGAGTGCTCAGAGACGGATAAGCAGGAGTTTGCTACCTTCTAACTTACTTTCATTATAGTAGCTTGGTGGGAGTCTGAAAGGGCCTTGGTCAGAGATGAAGCGGCTAGACGCATGACTGGAATTGTATTTCGTGAAAGGTTTTTAAAGAAGTACTTTTCGAAATCAGAGAAGCAAAGGAGGGGGAAAGAATTGAATGGGTTAGTTTAAGGGAACCTGAGTGTTCGGGATTTTCTAATTCAGTTTTATAGGCTTTCCTGCTTTGCTTACCACCTGATTGTCACTCCTAAGAAGAAGAATCAAAAGTTCCATGATGGGTTGAACTAGGCCATTCAGAGATTGGCAGCAGGACATCTCACTCTTCCCTTCAACGAGTTTGTGTAGTTGGTTATGGATTTAGAAGAGGAGAACCATTAAGATGTTAGGACTTCAAGGAGTCAACCCCCGACGAGATCCCAGGGACAAAGACCACCCCCTCGTGGTTGAGGACAGAAAAGGGCATGGAATGAGGAGAAGAAGCAACAACGAAAATTCCCTCGCAAAGCACCTATGGTTCCAGCTAACCAAGGACAGCCAGGGACAGGACCAAGAGATAGAGGATGCCATAATTGTGGAGCTCCTAGATACATCAGTAGGGATTGTCGAGCGCTACGGAGGACTGACCGGAAGGAGGTTGTTTGCTATAATTTTGGCAAGATGGGCCATTTGAGTAAAGATTGTCGATCGCCACCAGGAAGGTATTATCAGCTAGTAGCCCAAGGTCAGCAAGGAGGGTCCAGATTGAATGCTATTATTCTTGAGGTAGCTGGTTTCAATGAGGGTAAACAACAGAATATGGAAGGTACGTTGACTCTATTCAATAGTAGAGTTAAGGTTTTATTTGATACTAATGCTTCTGTTTCTTTCATTGCTATTAGAGTAGTACAACTACTAGGTTTAGTACTTGAGGCATTAGAGAAGGCTCTAAGTGTTTTTCACCTTTAGGAGTAACTGTGAAGCTGAGCAAAGTGTACAAGGATTGCCCTTTGATTCTTGAGAATCAAAATCTATTTGCCGATTTGGTTGTGTTATCGATGAAGGAGTTCGATATCATTTTAGGATTAGATTGGTTCTCTAAGTATCACGCAAAGATGGATTGTGTGAGAAAATCTATTACCTTCCCCATACCCGAGAGGCACTCGTTTCATTTTTAGTGCAACCCCTATTACGATACATTCGGTACAAGTCGACTAGCCGCTGTTGGAAGCATTTGTACAGAACTTATCCCCGCACAAATCTCGATCATTTGTTATTTCAAAGACTTATTTCAAGATATATCTGGATTACCCCTATTACGATACATTCGGTACCCCCAAGCACGAGATTGACTTCTGTATTAAGCTATTACCAAGAACGACCCCTGTATCTAAGGCACCTTATCGGATGGCTCCAATAGAGATGGTTGAGTTGAAAAAGCAGGTGCAAGAACTCGAGGACCTTGGATTACACCAAGCACTTCACCATAGGAAGCACCAATGCTCTTTTTTGAGAAGAAGGATGGATCAATGAGGCTTTGCATAAACTATCGAGAGTTGAACAAACTGACTATCAAGAAAAAATACATGTTGCCTCGGATAGATGATCTCTTTGATCCGTTGCAGGGTGCAACTACTTTCTCAAAGATTGACTTAAGGTTAGGATATCATTAGCTACTGGTTCGAGAAGAGGATGTACCAAAGACTGCCTTCAGGACAAGGTATGGACACTATGAGTTCTTAGTTATGTCTTTTGGACTAATGAACGCCCCTGCAGTATTCATGGACTTGATGAACTGAGTATTCAGGCCATATTTAGATCAATTCATCATCGTGTTCATCGACGACATCTTGATCTACTTGAAGACAGAGGAAGATCACTGGAAGCATTTGGAGATTGCTTTGCAAACACTCAGACATAACCACTTGTATATGAAGTTCAGCATGTATGACTTTTGGCTAATGGAAGTTAAGTTCTTGGGTCATGTGGTTTCACAAAATGGTATAACTGTAGTCTCATCGAAGACATACGCAGTTTTGGCCTGGAGTAGACCGACCACAACTTTGGAAGGTAGGAGCTTTCTTGGATTGGCAAGGTACTGTAGGAGATTCGTGGAAGGATTCTCACAAATTGCATCTCCACTTACACATTTAACCAAGAAGGATTTGAAGTTTGAAGGGAATGATAAGCATGAGTGTGCTTTCTTGGAGTTGAAGGACAGACTCACCTTAACACCGGTACTTGCTATCCTAAAGAGTGGGGAGAAGTACACCATCTTTAGTGATGCATCATACCGAGGATTGGGTTGCGTGTTGATGCAAGGTGGTAACGTGATTGCTTACGAGTCAAGATAGTTAAAGTTGCACAAGAAGAATTACGACACATGATCTGGAGTTAGTAGCAATTGTGTTTGCATTCAAGATTTGGAGGCATTACCTCATTTGGGAGAAGTTTGACCTGTTTTTCGACCACAAGAGCTTGAAGTATCTGTTCTCTCAGAAGGAGTTGAACATGAGGCAAACAAGGTAGAAGGAATTGTTAAAGTATTATGATTTTACACTATAGTACCACCCTGGTAAGGTGAACGTAGTCGCTGATGCGTTAAGTCGGAAGCCCCGTGATTGATCGCCTCTCTTATGATTTGAGAATGGAAAGCATTGGAGACCCTATCTGAATTTGAAATTAAGGCACCGGAATCAAGTGAAGGACTATTCTTTGGATGTCTAGTTGTGCAACCAACTTTGATAGATAGAATCCTCGAAGCACAACAGGAGAACAAAGGACTTGGAGAATGGTTTAAAGGATGTCAAGTAAAGAGCCGAAAGTTTGGAGCATCGGAGCATATGGCGGATATCGATGCAAAGGCAGACTGTGTGTACCGGATGACGAAAGTTTAGGGAAAAATGTTATGGAAAAAGCACATAAGTCCAGATTGGCCGTACATCCCGGAGAGACCAAGATGTACAGAGACCTTAAGAGGAGCTTTTGGTCCAGAGGTATGAAAAAGAATATAGCAGATTATGTATCCAAATGTTTGACCTACTGATCGGGAGAGAATAGATCCTAATTAGATGCCTTAATTCAGATTTGTTAGCATGTTTTATTCTGTTTTTATGTATTTTTATTTTGTTTTCTGTTTTAGAGTAAGTTTTGAAAGAAAACACTAATCCAAGCTAAATAAGGAGAAAAAGCAAGCTGAAAGAAGCTGAAAAAGGCACATCGCGCGCACGGCCCTGTCGCACGGAAGTCCAGGAAATTGCTCACGCGACTTGCTCACACGATCCCCCATAATCACGCTCGCATGGCCCGGTCGCGCGACCTATGCAAAAAAGTGAAAATGCGTATTTCAGTGTACTGAAGACTCCTACGTGAACGAAACTGACTAATTACGTCTGGAAAGCTAAATACAGTAGTTTTTAGTGCGAATTGGGTTTGGAAAGCTTCCAAACTTGCTACAAAACTATATGTATCCCAAATTAACTAAATTAGGAGTTGGTAATTATTATACACACAATATACAACCATACTTTCAGCCATTGAAGAGAGGAAAGCAAAGAGAAGAAGAAGAAGACAAAGGATTCCCATGGCCTCCTCCATCAACCTCTTGATGTTCATCAATTCTATGGCCAACTAAACTCAAGATCTAGGGTTTCAATGAAACCGTAGCCAAGTAATAGGGTGTATTTTATGTTTTTATTTTAGTTTTGTTATGTATGGATGACAATTACATGTTTCAAGGATTTTATAAATAAATCGTGATTTTATTAATTAAATTGTTACTTTCAAAATTTACTCTTGTCTTAGATCTATTTTGATGGTAGTGTGCTCAATGATCTATGCTTGCTGTGCTTGTTTAGATTATTTACATGTAATGGTGCTTAAATTAAATTGTGCTATCAAGTATCCGAATAGTCCATGCCTAGATTAGACGGATTATACCACAACCCTAGTTTAGTGTGGGATAATTCGTGCTAACTGAAGATGGATTATGTTGGTGCTTGAACCATAGTTATTTTCTTGACGGAGGAATTGGGATTGTAGCTACAATTACCCATTATCATCCAACTTAATAAGCTAAAGTAATTAGTAAATACCCTTATTATGAAGCTAGTGGTGGATTTGCAATCCTAGGTTCCTTAAACTTATTATAAAAACAATATTTAATTACTTTCATAATTTAGATTTACTTTTATTGTTATTAGTTTAATTCAAATTAATCCAAAAAATGTTTTTCTTAATTAACTAAATTTAGGTTTTAAAAATTTAAGTGCGTAGTATTTAATCTCTGTGGGTTCGACCTTTACTTCCACACTGCAAATCTTTTGAAAGTAAAGCATAAGTAAGCATACTTTCATATCTTGATTTTGACAAGATCACCTACCAGCAAGTCAAGGTTGATGGCCAAAAGCCAGCAGGATTAGTGCAACCATTGTCCGTTCTTGGATGGAAGTGGGAACATGTTTCTATGAACTTTCATGTGGTTGGATTGCCGAGGACGTAGCAAAACCACGATGCAATTTAGGTGATTGTGGACCGAATCACCAAATCCACACATTTCATCACCTACAATATGACGTATTCGATGGAAAGGATAAGTAAGTTATATATTCAACAAGTTGTGAGACTGTACTGAGTAACTGCCACGATAGTATCGGACCGAGACTGTCATTTTACTTTAGAATTCTGGAAGAGTTTACAAGCCACCTTGGGAATTTCATTGAAGATGAGTTCAAGTACCACCCCCTGACCGACGGTCAGACAAAACAGACCAATGAAGTAATGGAAGATATGTTGAGGGCTTGTGCAATTGATTTTGAGGGTTCTTGGGAAGTTCATTTTCTACTAATTAAGTTTGCACGTAACAACAGTTTTCAAGCAAGTATTGGAATGGCGCCATTCGAGGCATTGTACAGAAGATCGTGTAGATCACATTTGTGTGAGATCGAAGCGAGCGACGGTCAGTTTTTGGGACCCGACATGGTTCAGGAAACCAGAGACAAGATCCGGATTATGAGAGAAAGAATGTGTTTGGCACAGATTAGATGGAAGAGTTATGCCAATATAAAGCGCAAGGACAAAGAATATCAAGTAGGTGATCATGCTCACTTGAAGGTTTCACCAGTACGAGGGGTTGTGAGATTTGGAATGAAGAGAGGTAAGTTGTCACCTTGATATGTTGGACCATTTGAGATCTTTGAGCGCATTGGCAAAGTCGCCTATAGACTCGCCTTGCCTCAAAGGATGTCTAAAATATATAATATGTTTCATGTGAGTATGCTGAAAAGGTATATGTAGGACGATTTTCATAAGTTGGATTTCATGGACATTGAAGTTAAAGACAACACCTACTGTGAAGGGCCAGTCAAGATTTTAGATCGTGGAGTTAAGAAGTTAAGAAATAAGGAGATTCCATTGGTGAAGGTCCAATGGAAGCATCATGATAAAGGCAAAGCTTCTTGGGAACTCGAGACAAAGATAAGGGAGAAGTTTCCTATGCTTTTTTATAGATTGGTTTCTTTCGATTTTGGAGACGAAATCATTTTATTGTTTGTGGAGAGTTGTAACCCCTAGAAACCTTACTTGTATCTTACTATGTGCTGTAATACTTGAATCGTATTTTCAATATTGAATATGTGGATTTCAGTTTCATTTCTGCTCTCAGATTAGCATTCCTAGTCTTTCATAGAAATAAACCTAGGATCGATCTTCCAAAGATTGATCTTGGCAAGATTGATCCTCAAAGGATCGATCCTCTGCTTTATTTTTTTTGCCAATTGGTAGCAGCGTCCTGCCCACAATCTACACCCTCATCACCACTTTTGCACCACTTCTGGATACCTAAAGATCCCCTGCACACTTCTCATCACCCAAGCTCCATCATAGCATCTCCATGCACTTGTCACCTCACTTACACCACCATCATCACCTTACACCTTTATCATTCACATTACCACGTCACATCTGCACCTTTGTAGAATATATACATATATGTATACATTACACACACACACACACATACGCACATGAATATAGATAGAGAGAGAGAGAGAAGCTAAGAGAGAGAGAGAAAGTGTAGAGAGAAAATTGGGTCTCACAAACTTCTATATAAACCCATATACACACAACAACAACCCCTTGCTACACCTCTGAGTCCAAGAGAGAGAGAGAGAGAGAGAGAGAGAAGCCTAGAAGTGGAAAAGAAGTCATTGAAGCTTTAGGATAAACTTCAACATACACATATACTAGGTGAGTACAATACCCTTGGTCACTTTCAAACTATAGTTTAAGATTATGGAAGAAGCCATGCAAAACCTCAAGCCAAAGCTATTTTCAAAAACTAAGATTTTCTGAAATTTCCAAAGAAGAAGATAACTGAAGATCGATCTTCCCAAGATCGATCCTCTAGAAGATCGATCCCCCATAGGATCGATCCTCGGAAATGTTTTAGCAAATGTTGATTTTACTGCTATTTTGACTTGTACAGTGTATTGTTCTTGTTATGCATATTCCTTACTGCTATTACGATGTTTGCCTGTTAGAGACATGACATGCATGTGCTTAGGAACTTGTACCATGTGTTTTTAGTGTTATGCATTGATATATGTTGCATGATAGGGCTCTTGAGGACTTGAGACTTACATTTTTATAAGCTCCATGATTAAATAAGTATTTTTCATGATGTAATACTCGGTATTTTCAATAATTATTTATGCATAGAGATTCTATATACTATCCCTTATTCATAGCTAAAATTTCACTTTCAATCGATCGAAGTGCTTTCGAGCGATCGAGCATTTCAGAGTTCAATCGATCAAACACCTTTCGAGCAATCAAAACCCTGCTGATATAAATTTATGACATGGTCCCCACTTCAATCGATCAAACCTTTTTCAAACGATCAAACCTGACCGCTCTTCTCTCGAGCGATCGAACTTATGTCGAGCGATTGAACTTGTAATCATCAGAATTCTGGGTTTCACCCAAAAATAGCCACCTGTACCCTTTCCCCTGTATATATATGTTTGGTATTCGTATATGAGAGGTTTTGTTGGTGCCCAAACTTTGAGAGAGTTAGAGAGAGTGTGTGTCTGTGCTTGTGTTCATATATATATATATATATATATTGATGATGCCTAAAACTGGTAAGGAGGGTTTAGAGAGAGAAAAAGACAAGAACAAGTTGTATGTGGTTTGGTCCCGTTAACGAGATGACCTACGCCCACGGTTGCGTCTGTGCGCGTTCACTAGCAGATCACCGGCGGGCCTAGTGAGCCAACAAAGAGGGGTGACACTACCAGTAATACCAGCTGGGTTTATGCGTATAATGATGAGTTCTCTATTATTTGCGTGGAAGCTAGAGAATTATTTGGATCGGATCCCTATAGAGAGGGTAGGTGGGCTATTTTATAGATGCAAGAGTCAACCCTTACATGGTAAGTTAATTGGATTAGGAAGCCTAATCTAATTATAATTGATTTCCATGATTTGGGGAGAGTTTCCTAAGTGGTTTAGGAAATTGCCACATTCCATCTTGCAGACTTGTAGCTGGCTTAGGAAACTGCCGATTAGGCTAGGTCCACGGGATGTCGCGGTCTCCCAATCCCGGCCTGTTGATACGAACCGCATGGTTCTGACGAACGCCTCGGGATAGCTCGACTCTTGGTGACGTGGCAGACTATCTTCATGGCTGGATTATTTTGGATGTATCAGCTGCCCCCCATTTTCGGAACTGACTGGATGCTTCATCAGGTAAGGATAAAAAATTAGTAGTCTTAGAAATCGTACGGATATCCTCCGGGAATGCTGCTGGGGATGGGGCCCACCCTCTAGATCACCCTGGTGGAATAACCGACCGGTATAGTGAGGAGCTCGGGTTTTGGTGTTGCCACATGTCAGGGAGTAATTGGCCTGGTCAGGATCCAGCAGAGTCGGTTCGGATGTAACCGAATAGCTACACGATAACCGGACCGGCACGTCATGCATTAAATGCACGCGCCTTTTGAGGCGACCTTCCACGTGCCTGAGGTGACAGCTGTCGGGCGGCTCTTGGCGGAAAAACTTCTGAGCTGTTGGATCTGATTGATTTGGACCGTCCATTGTTCGTATATAAGGAACACTTGACTCATTTCTTTAATTCCTGCTGCCAAATGAGAGAGTTTACCGAGCGGTTTGAGAGCAAAAAAATTCCCGAGCAAGATTCCCGACCTCTTTTCTGCGCTAAATTTTGTAAGTCCTTCCTTTTTGTCTTTAGTTCTTCATTCTCTTCTTCTTTTCTGAACAAAGCTAGAGGGGAGCGAACCCACTTAGGTTAGAACGAGCGTGGGATTTTTTCTTTTTAGGTTTTGTCATTTCTTCCAGTCTGGGGGTACGCTAGAGCAGTCTGGCCGAACGGGTGTTCCCGGGACAGTCTTGAGAGAGTGTTATCGTTCTTCTCGAGTCTTGTATGACCTGCCCTTTAAGTTATTAGATCTGCCCCCTTTGTACACCGGGCTTGGAGTCCTTGACCCATTCTTAGGTCGTTTGCCCCCTAAGTCCATTGTAGATGTAGACATGTGCGACTCAGACTTCAACTCGTCATCCTGATCGAAAGATGAGCAGTCACAGTTAGGTCCTTGAGCGTAAGCTTAGATCTTCCCTCATCAGCCCCCTCTGACCAGCATAGTGATGGAAGAATACCTGCCCGGGCATCTCGCGAGGAGACGCACCAGGATTCTCCCGTAGCCTCGACGTCTCGGGGGTCGGGCGATGAAGGGTCTGTACCGAATAGCCCTGGGGTTGTCTTCTCATGTGAATCCATTGTTAGTACCCTACGAGGTCCTGATTTGGATCGGATCAGGGATAGGTATGAGCTTCCCAGCCCCTTCTCTCTTTCTGTCCACAACGGCGGAGCTCACTTCCACGAGTCAGGCTTCGTCACTTTGTACGAGGATGCCTTCATGGTATGGATACCGGGATTCCACCGCTTTGTTATGTTTTGAAAGTTTGATTTGAAATTGATTTGGATCAAAGAAAGAAAAGGAAAGGTCTATTGAAAACAGATACAGAGTCGCCACTTGGTCTTTAAGGAACCAAGAAACCTAATTTTAACTCACCCAAATGGATAAAGGGCACCGGCCCTTCATAACCAAAGAACTTGGTTCGGGGTTTTGGTACGAGAGAGGAAGGAGCCTTTGTCACGACTAAAACACCCTCAACTCGCCCCGTCTTTCGACGGGCCTCAATTAGCATCCAAATAATCATCTTATACTATGAATGGTTCGACAATTAATACTATGATAGTATATTACATCACATAAGAAACTTGGAATGGAAGATCTAAAGATAAAATATCATTCATAAGATCTAAGTCAAATATCATGCAATGTAAAGTGAAAGATCATATAAATAAACCTAGGAAAAATCGTCTAATCATGTATCAAATAATCAAGACTTCCTAATTTAAAGGGGGGGGTGAATTGTTCTTGAAACAAATAATCAAAGAATCAAAGTATGCTTAGCAAGCTAGAATGATGCATGTTAATTTTGAGAAAAGAAGACTTCTCAATCCCCGAGACGGATGAGAAAGGATGATTAGATCGAGGGGAAGCATGAACGTGTGATCAAGTTCATTCCTCATAATCTTCTTAGATTAGGGGTTACAAAAATCCCAAATCTTTGCATGGATGCAATATATGTACCTAGAATGTGTAAAGGTTGTAGTGTGCTTTGTGTTCATGGATTCCTAGAATGACTTAGAAGTCTAAAATGTGCATGAATGGATGGATGAAATCAATATGGGATATGTACAAATGTAGTATGAATTACTTCCTAAGATATGAACTAATTTGGAATGCATATAAGCATCAAATCAAAGAATAAAAGTTTCTATGTGCTTGCTGTGAATAGTGGACAGAACAGTAGCATAATTTTTTGGAATTTGAAAAGAGGGGTTAGGGATGTTTTCAATGCATTATTTTTTATGGAGATGTTCCTTATTATTTCTAGAACACAACCCAAAAGTCCAATCTTGAATAGCTATCACAGATTGAGAGAAATCATATAAACAATGAAGGTCACTCAGAAACAGAGTCCGTACCGTCGACTGAAATGTTAGAAAATCTTAGAAAATGAATAAGAATGATCTAGAGGCCCATTTTATACAGAAGGTTTCCTAAGACATTGAAGTTTAAGGGAAAAATAAGTTAGGACCACCCCTTGTGGAAACGTTTTCTGAAAAAGAGGTTGGAAGTGGACCTAGCTGCTGTGACAGCAGAGGCAGAATGTTTGAAAGGAATGTTTGGGTCCAAATGGACCATTTTCAAGTACTTCCAAGTCAAACCAAAAATCATGGGTGTTCTCCAATGAGTTAGGAAGACTTTCCAAGTGGCCTTGAATCCATATGTTGAGGATTGAGTCCTAGAGAAATCTTTGAACTCAGCTCACTCACTGTTTTGACTCATCGTTTTGAAGATTTTGGGGAAAACAAGGTTTTGTTTCTTGAAACCAAAATGAGAGGGATTGAGAGGGGTTTTGAGATAGATGTTTTGAAAGCACATTTTCAATACTCAATAAGGATTATAGCCATTTAAAATGTCAACATTAAACTCATCATCAAGAACCTCCAAGATTGTTGGAGAGATTTATTTTATTTTGAGCATAACTTCAATACACTTCAAGAATACCTTGGAGGTATTGAAGTTATAATTATCATCTATCAAACATGTTTTTGAGGTCAAGAGCTACTATCCATAAGGATTCACTCACCCCAAACTTCATGTCATCACTTAGGTGATGATGAACTAGTAAGTAAATAAGAAAATCAAAAAAAGAAATGAGATAAGAAGAGATGAACAATAAATGAACAAGCAAGTAGATGATGATCAATAGATGATATTCATGAAGCATGAGACTTGTAGATTGATGTTTCACTCATATGTAATGACACTAGACATGGAAGAAGCTTCCACTCTCTTAAATGCTCACTAAAATGGTGGTTGGGAGTATTGAATGTTGAAGTAAATGGAAGTAATGAAGTAAAAACAAGGTTTAGAACTCACTTTTGTTTTGAAAATCAAAGAAGAAAGCTTCTTTTCTCTCTACTCTAACCTTATCTCTACAACTTTCTCTCCCAAACTTTCTCTAAACTTGCATTTGACTCCCTCAAAATGAAGAGTAATGGGGTGTTTATATAGGGCAACTTGGGGTGGTTTTGGGATTTAGAAAGTATTCCCATTGGCTCCAAATATTTGAAATCATAAAACTATGTCGTTTTGGCTTTTAATTAATCAAAATGGGACCACAAAACTATTTACAAAAATACACTGCTCTGGAGAAGAGTGCCGCAGCAGCACTGGGCCAGTGCCGCGGCAGCAGTGGGCCAGTTCCGCGGCGGCACTGCTCCTCCCTTCGTCCAGATAATGCTGTTTAGGCCCCCTGAAGTTCCGGTATTCGCGAAAAGGCCCTATTTCGTCCGAAATTCACAGAAAATGCATACGAACTCCAAATTGAGGTTGTGATATACCGTTGGAAAGGTAATGGAGTCTATTTTACATAAAAAATAGTTCGGGGATAGGTCATTTTGAAAAGTTTTGCGGTATTCGCGATAAAAGCCGATTTGATCGCCTTTTTCACCTTTGGAAATTCATAATAAATTCGTTTTAAATCCAGAAATTATGTGCAATATACCGTTGGAAAGCTATTGACCTCTAGTATCCATGAAAAATATTTGAAAATTGTTTTGGCACCCTGGTTCTGAAGTCAAATTTTGGTCAAACTGGTCAAACCTGGGATTCCCGGGAAGTTCTGGAAACCTTCGAGAGTTCCCGGGAGCTGACGTTTTTGCTCGATTTTCTTTTGGAACTTGTTTTGACACCGTTTTTATGATTTAGAATGATTCTGGTGAATTCGAACGAGGTCAAACCTGGTCAAACCTTGGTCAAACCTAGTCAAGCCTTGGTCAAACCGGTCAACGGGGACTTTCTAGGAGCTTTCGGGACTTCCGGGGGTCTCTGGGAGCTGACGATTTCATCTGATTTCTCTTAAAAAGTCATTTTATTGCTTTTCTTATGACGTAGCATGTTTTCAGAACTTTGGGACCAAATCCGGGAGTTTTTTTTGGACATTTTGGTTATTCTGAGCATTCTGTGAGATGGAGCTGACTTCCGAGAGTCCTTTTGGGTCTTTTGCGATCATCGTGAACCACCAAGCTATGGGTCTCCTAAATCTAGTAGCCGAAAAAATGGGGTTTCTACAGTTTGCCCCTCTTTGGCATGAACTTGCGGGGCAACGCATGTCGCAAGCGAGTGCCAAAGCCCTGAAGAGACAGGACTTTTTGGAGGCTATAGATTTAGGATAAAAAGCGTTGCAAAAGATGCAAGGATGATGAGGTTAATGCTGGTCGTGCTCTGCGTGAACTGCCTACGTATCCCAAGAGGAATCAGACCAGGACGTAGTTCGGGGCTCAAAGGAATAAATCACACATGCACATACACAACAATCAGGCGGACGCTATGTAATAAGAGTGATATGCAATGCATGGATGCGATATGAATTGTGTCATGAGTCCTATCATGTCTAGTGTTATGACCCTAGTATTAGCAAGTGCTGTGGGGTGTGCCACTCCGAGTGGGCTGATGTCGTGCTAGCGTTCACGACTGTGACGTGGTGGGTGACTCGGATAAGGATATCGAAGTTTAGAAGACTCCGTGTCTGGGGGTAAACTTCTGGAACGAGTGAGACAGATCAGATGCGCTTTGTTTAGAAGACGATAGCCAAAGGTGACCGAGGGATCTTGTGGTAAAGCTGTGAGAAAATTCTTGATAATCAGGAGATCTGGATGTGGGCGATGCTCTGATTGTTCCTGACGGCCGACTTTCGGGAATCAGTTCTGGCTAGTGGTAGTATCTTTTGTTTTTACCCTTGGGGATGATGTAGGTTCTCTCGGAGAATCTCTTTTCTTGATCGGGAACCAGGATCCATCTCTGAATCTCTCGCGGTTGATCAAAATCTTTCGGCGCTCAATCTAAGAGAGCCGGTTGTGGCTTCTGGGGTTCTCGGGGAATCTCTTTTCTTGATCGGGAATCAGGATCCATCTCTGAACCTCTCACGGTTGATCAAATCTTTCGGCGCTCAATCCAAGAGAGCCGGTCAGGACCTCTGGGAGCTGGTATCTGTCTGCTTTTGTCCTCGGGGAATAATGCAGGGTTCTCGGGGAATCTCTTTTCTTGATCGAGAACCAGGATCCATCTCTGAATCTCTCGCGGTTGATCAAAATCTTTCGGCGCTCAGTCTAAGAGAGCCGGTTGTGGCTTCTGGGGTTCTCGGGGAATCTCTTTTCTTGATCGGGAACCAGGATCCATCTCTGAACCTCTCACGGTTGATCAAATCTTTCGGCTCTCAATCCAAGAGAGCCAGTCAGGGCCTCTGGGATGTGGTATCTGTCTGCTTTTGTCCTCGGGAAATAATGCAGGGTTCTCGGGGAATCTCTTTTCTTGATCGGGAACCAGGATCCATCTCTGAACCTCTCACGGTTGATCAAATCTTTCGGCGCTCAATCCAAGAGAGCCGGTCAGGACCTCTGGGAGCTGGTATCTGTCTGCTTTTGTCCTCGGGGAATAATGCAGGGTTCTCGGGGAATCTCTTTTCTTGATCGAGAACCAGGATCCATCTCTGAATCTCTCGCGGTTGATCAAAATCTTTCGGCGCTCAGTCTAAGAGAGCCGGTTGTGGCTTCTGGGGTTCTCGGGGAATCTCTTTTCTTGATCGGGAACCAGGATCCATCTCTGAACCTCTCACGGTTGATCAAATCTTTCGGCTCTCAATCCAAGAGAGCCAGTCAGGGCCTCTGGGATGTGGTATCTGTCTGCTTTTGTCCTCGGGAAATAATGCAGGGTTCTCGGGGAATCTCTTTTCTTGATCGGGAACCAGGATCCATCTCTGAATCTCTCACGGTTGATCAAAAACTTTCGGCGCTCAATCCAAGAGAGCTAGTTAGGGCCTCTGGAAGCTGGTATCTGTCTGCTTTTGTCCTCGGGGGATAATGCAGGGTTCTCGGGGAATCTCTTTTCTTGATCGGGAACCAGGATCCATCTCACGGTTGATCAAAAACTTTCGGCGCTCAATCCAAGAGAGCCGGTCAGGGCCTCTGGGAGCTGGTATCTGTCTACTTTTGTCCTCGGGGGATAATGCAGGGTTCTTGGGGAATCTCTTTTCTTGATTACTCGGTGCATTAGCTAAAAACCAGGATCCGTTACCAGAATTCTCGTGTTTGATCGAAATTTGCGACGGTTGTCCTGAAACGGCCGATTCGGGTCTTTGGGAGCCAATTTTTCCCAGTTTTTGCTTGCTGGAGGTAGTCCTGACAACTTTTAGTCTACTTGGGGTAAAAACCTCATAAATCTTGACTAGAATGGGCCATCGGGGCCATAAATGGGCCGAAAAAGGCCAAAACGGGTCAAAACGGAGCAAAACGGAGCGAAGCGGGGCCCACGGGGAGCAGTACCGCGGTGGCACTGGGCCAGTGCCGCGACGGTAGTTGGCCAGTGCCGCGGCGGCACTGGGTGGCCGGACTCCATCTTTGTATATCTCGGGTTTTTGAGCTTTTGAAGCTCATTCTTGGCCATTTTGGGGTATTTTCGGAGCCAAAAATCATCAAAACGCAGCTTGTGCGCGCTCAGGTGAGTAATCTTTCCCCGTAGTTAGATTTTTGATTGGTTTTTTGGTTAGCCCAAATTTTCAAGAAGAAAGTTTAAGTGTGACTTCTATTTTTCTTGTAGATCCATGGCTTCGAGCTCAAGGAGACCGTCTAAGAAGGCCAAGGGACGGATGAAGGCCGAGATGCAAGCTCCGGACTTGATTTTACAGGACCCCCAAAACCATCTTTCGGCCGCGGCTCTAGCGAGCTTGGTATGTGAAACTTTTGACTTTTTAGGACTGCTTTCATGTATTGTGCTAGTTTTGTGGGCCGTAGTGTGCACCTAGAGATTGTTAGAAGTCCGAAAATGTTGATTTCGTGATTTTGGCTCTCGGGTTGTGAATAGTGATTTTGTGCATCTTTTGTTGTTTTTGTCGTGTGCAGGTGCCGGAAGTGGCATTGAAAGGCCATGGTAGCCTTGCCCATGCTTTCTTGTGGTATACCCAACTCTCGCCTACCGTCAAGAGGATGGTTGACGATGCCGGGTTCGGAGGCTTCGTCCCCTTGGTTTCAAAAAGTAGCAATGATTTGAACCACTTCTACGCACTGGCTGAGAGGTGGTGGGACACCACCAACACTTTCCACCTGCCGTTTGGTGAGATGACTATGACGCCTTTTGATTTCTCCATGATCACGGGTTTGAGGGTTGGCGGGAAGCGCCTGATTCTGGACTACTCTTATGAGATTGACCCAGAGGCTATAGAGATGCTGATTGGGGCTGTTCCCCTAACCTGGAGAGGCATTGGTTTCCTTGCGGCTGGCTTTACCGGGCCTATGGCAGGGGGAATCACAATCTGAACAATTCCTAGCTCTTGAGAGTGTATCTTCTGTATGTCCTTGGATGCTCAATCTTTGTGACGAGGAACGACCGGGTGAGCTTGAGGCTCCTTTCTTGCCTGGCGACCATTGATGAGATCCCCTCCTACAACTGGGGCGGTGCTGCCCTGGCCCATCTCTACAAGCATATGGGCGAGGTCTCTCGGGGCGATGTTAAATCGACAGGAGGATTTTGGCAAGCTTGGGAGGTATATATTGCACCTTCCCTTTTTTATTCTTCTGACTTCTATACTTGTTCTTACTTCCTCCTTTGTCTGTGTAGCTCTGGAGTTTTGAATACCTGAAGATGTTGGCTCCCTCTCCTGCGGATGAGTCTGGCGAAGACGAGGATGGCATGGCTCCTGTGCCTCTGTTCCCACGAGGCTTGAGATGGCGGAGGGATGTTGTCGGGGTGAAGAGTGGGGCCCACCGGATTGTTCTGCTCAGGAACTTTCTAACCGAGCTAACGGCCTCTAGTATTGATTGGACGCCTTGGGCGGGCGTTGCCTACGCTGCCCCAGAGGAGATACAAGCGGTCAAATCTCTTACCTCTTACCGTCTTTTGATGGAGAGTACCGAGTGCAGGCAGTGGTTCCTTGGTGAGCGGGTGTCTCGGCAGGTGGTTGGTGGTCCCAGGTATCGCGTCCCTCATAATCCCCCTGCGATGGATGCTAGTGACTTTTCTGGTGATGCTCTGCTGGCGGCCTTAGCCGGCACCGATATTTGGGATCATTTTCTCTCTGAGACCGGGTATGAGGCTTACCGTGGCCACTTCTTGATGCCTAACTTCCCACTCCTGGAGGTGAGTTTCTTTTTACATTTTTGTCTTTATTTACTGCTATGTTTTTCTTTTTTATTCATCTTTTCCTAACTTATTCTGTGCCTACAGCTTCGCGATATGTACAAGAGACAGGCTCCTCAGGCTCCCGACCCTATCCCTCCTTGGGATTGGACCGTCAATGTTCTAGGCGCTGATGGCACTCCCCAAGTGATGGAGGTGCCACGAGTCACATGCGGGTACCCTACTCAGCCAGCGGGCGTCCTCAATGTTCCTTGGAGTTACATCGATGAGGGTCACGCCTTGGCGGCTAGTCTACGGTCCTTGGTCCTTACACGAGACCATCGGGTATGTCTCTAATTTTGCACTTTCCTAAGGTTATGAGGTTCTAACCCTGGCTTTTACCCTTGGCAGATGGATGGTATGCGGCAATTTGCCACCAATCAGATGGCGTCTTTGGTAACTCTCTGACTCGACTCTGTTTTTACAATTTTTGTGGTTTCCCTACTGATCGCCCTCATTTATTTGTGCATGCAGTACCATGGAGGCGGGGCTGGCTCATCGAGGACTGGTCCAAGATGTAGAGGAGGTAGGAGGAGGCCGTCACCGACATACACTCCGGGCGGTCCGACAGAGGACGAAGAAGAGGAAGACTGAGGCCTCCCAAGTGGGCATTTTATTTTATTTTTATGTTTTTGATTGGGTTGTACCAGTGACATGACTATTTGGACAGTGTAGGACGATGTGTAGAACAATTTGTGACTTTTGACAGATTATTATGATGTTTCGCCTTTTAGGCCGGATAGCTTCCGGCTTGGGGGCGCAGTTGTGTGCTTGTTTTATTTGATATATGTACAATGTGATTGTTTAGATGCTACTGCGATGGGCAGTTTTGTGATAGTGAGTGCTTTTGCCTTGCAGGTGGAATAGTCCTTGAAATGCAGAGGTGCTGCCAAAATTTCGAATTTTGCTAGAGCAGCGACAGAAAATATGGCTTTGTATGATCCCGCTCAACTCACAGCTTGGCTGAACATCACGGATGGCGTGGAGCGGATCAACCTCTTTAGTTACGGCTTGACCAAGTTGTTCTCTCTTTGCCAGATGACCCTGAACACTGAGTTCTTGCGTGCTGCCATTGCTCACTGGGACCCGGTGAATCATGTCTTCAACTTCAATGGCCTAGAAATATGCCCTACGTTTGAGAAGTTCTGTGCTATTCTTGGCTTTGATTCTGACTCTGATCTGATTCTCCCTTCTGTTGATACCCTCAGTCCTACGCGAGGTTTGGCTGAATATCTGAATTGCTCAATCACTATTTCCCGCCGGCTGATTCAAGGTGAGGCCCTCAATATTGCTTCTATTATTGCCTGGTACGCCAGTCCTGGGAATCCCAGAGTGTACGATGCTACCCGCGGGGCCGCTTTGATACTGTGCATGACTTCGCACTTCTTGTTCTCGAGCACTTCTGTTGACTTAGTGCATGTGTGCCTCGGGCTAAAACTTAGCAGGAATCCCATGGCCATGGTTCTAGCTGAAACTTTGAATGGTTTGGATAATGCCTTCAACCAAGGGACTCCTCTCCTTTCTGGGGCGCCTTTGGTGTTACAGGCTTGGCTGTATGACCGCCTTCAGCTGTGGACGGGCCACATACCCCCAGTTTACTTTCGTCGAGCTGTGCTTCACTCTCACTATACTTTTGCTGATTGGGTGGGCATGATGGGTGCCTTATCTGAGGTTGATATTTGCTGGATCGTGAGGCGTTGGGGCCTTTATGCTATCACCACGAGCCTCAGGGGTCACCAGAGAGTGTGGTTGATGGGCCTGAGGGAGACTTCTTTCTATCATCCTCGCCGTTTGGCCAGACAGTATGGACAGGTTCAGGAGGTTCCCCGGGGGTTTACTGAGAGGGTCTTTGCTTCCAGGATCAGGGCTACTGCTATTGCTGCTTTTATTGTTGGTTGGACTGACCGAGTAAAGGCCTTCTTCTAAAGACCTTTGAAGAAATAAAAGACACTAAGACTAAAACTAGACCTGACTGATTCTGCTCATTCCTCCAAGTGTCTTTGAACATGTGATTGCTTTTTAAAAGACTTTTATTTCTTTGATTATTCCTGTTTATGTAATATTCAAAATTTGTTTATCAGTGAACCTTGGTTACTTTGGGAATCTTATTTTGTGCACTTCGGCTTTCTAAAACATTTTGTAACCGAGATTTCAATTAGTTGTTGCTTTTGGTACTTGCTTGGGCATGCTAGGGCTATCGGAGGCAAACGAGGCGGGTGGGCGAAGTTTGCCCCTAGTTTGGGATATGTATGGTTGTGAGGCAAACGAGGTAGATGACCGACGTTTGCCCCTAGCTTGGAAGAGGTTCAGGCAAACGAGGCGAGTGGCCGAAGTTTGCCCCTAGTGCGGAGGGTGATTTCCGGGTTATGGTACGGACCGCGACTTTATTTTTCTCACTTGCTCATAATTTTGCCTAGGCACCAAGGAGGTGACCTAGCGAGCTATTTTCTCTCTTTTGTTATTGCTCACTTTGGATTTAGCTCTAATTTTTGCCTAGGCGTCCTTTCGGATTTACGACCTAGCGAGCCATCCTTCTTTTCTTTTTGAAAGTCTGCCTATGTACCCCCGAGCGGGGATCAGGTCCAACGTAGTTCGGGCCAAGGTTTTGAAAGGAAAGGTTGATTTTTTTTTGGTTGGTGGAGCGACCGAACCGATGTGGTTTCCTACGTATCCCCGAGTGGGAATCAGGTCGAGCATAGTTCAAGGCAAGGCTTGAAAGAAATGGTTATTTTTTGTGGGTGGAGCGACCGAACTGATGTGGTTGCCTACGTATCCCCGAGTGGGAATCAGGTTGGGCGTAGTTCAAGGCAAGGCTTGAAAGAAATGGTTATTTTTTGTGGGTGGAGCGACCGAACCGATGTGGTTGCCTACGTATCCCCGAGTGGGAATCAGGTCGAGCGTAGTTCAAGGCAAGGCTTGAAAGAAATGGTTATTTTTTTTGTGGGTGGAGCGACCGAACCGATGTGGTTGCCTACGTATCCCCGAGTGGGAATCAGGTCGAGCGTAGTTCAAGGCAAGGCTTGAAAGAAATGGTTATTTTTTTGTGGGTGGAGCGACCGAACCGATGTGGTTGCCTACGTATCCCCGAGTGGGAATCAGGTCGAGCGTAGTTCAAGGCAAGGCTTGAAAGAAATGGTTATTGAATGGTCAAGCATAATACTTTTTGAGGCGATCCAAGTTGATTGGTTCTTTGAATTCGACACCATCGAGGTCCATAAGATAAGTTGCTCCTCCGGAAAGAATGGTCTTGACGATATAAGGGCCTAACCATTTAGGTTTGAACTTCCCACGGGGTTCAAAGATCGGAGCTCGCAATTCTTTAAGGACAAGGTCGCCCTTGACAATCTTCCTTCGATGAACCCTTTTGTTGAAAGCACGGGCTATCCTCTTTTGATAGATTCAGACATGGTCGACCGCCGCTAGACGATTTTCATCTATGAGAGCCAATTCCTCGTATCTTTCCTTCAACCAATCTGACTCCGAAATTTCACATTCTGCCATCACGCGTAGAGACGGTAGTTCTATCTCGACCGGGAGTACCGCTTCCATCCCATACACCAGCGAGTAAGGGGTTGCTCCCGTGGACGTCCTTATCGACGTTCTGTACCCCCAAAGCGCGAACGATAGCTTTTCATGCCAATCTTTGTAGGTATCAGCCGATTTCTGCAGTATGGCTTTGACATTCTTATTTGCAGCTTCGACTGCCCCGTTGGTCTGTGGTCTGTACGGGGATGACTTATGATAATTGATTTTGTACTCCTCGAATAGATCCCTGACTTCTGCCTTGAAATGGCTTCCGTTATCCGAAATAACCTCATGGGGAACTCCATAACGGCAGATGAGATTTCTCTTGATGAATTTGGCCACTTCCTTGGCCCCCAACTTGGTGTAAGATGTAGCTTCTACCCATTTTGTGAAGTAGTCTATAGCCACCAGAATATACCGATTTCCATTTGAGGCTTTCGGGATGATTTCACCAATAATATCAATTCCCCAGGTGGAGAATGGCCAAGGCGAGGTCATGCTGTATAGAAGGGATGGTGGCACGTGCATCATGTTTGCATGGATCTGGCACTTGTGACACCTTCTCACGTACTCACAACAATCTTTCTCCAATGTTGTCCAGTAGTACCCTTGTCTTATAATCTTTTTGGCCAACATGTGACCGTTCATGTGCGGGCCGCAGACCCCCTCGTGTATTTCCTCCATCATTCTCCTGGAGCTTTTCCCAAACAAGCAAGTCAGGTTGTGACCGTTGTATCCTTTCTTCAGCAGTTTCCCACCACAAATGATGAATTGCGCTGCGAACCTTCAGATGGCCCTTTTGTCTTTCTCCGTAGATTCTTGGGGGTATGTCCCTTTTTCTATGAAATCCCAGACATCCTGATACCATGGTGCTTCATTATCTTCTTCCTCGATTACGGCGATCATGTTGAAGGGAGGCCCGTACCTTTGCTCGATTACCAAAGGCATCATCTTGACTCCTACAGGAATCTTGATCATGGAGGCTAAGGTAGCCAATGAATCTCCTAGCTGGTTCTCTTCCCTAGGCAAGTAGAGGAATGTGACGTTCCTGAAATGCCTCTTGAGTTGGTCGAGATGATCGTGATAGGGCTTCAACCTTTCTTCTTTTACTCTCCATTCTCCTCTAGCTTGCGATATAATGAGGTTTGAATCCCCGAAGACATCCAACTTGTAAACTTTCAGCTCTAAGGCTGCTTCCATTCCCAGAATGCATGCTTCATACTCAGCGGTGTTGTTGGTGGAGTTATAATTGAGCTTGACTGCCAATGGAGTATGGTCCCCGCTTGGTGATACGAGAATCATTCCTACTCCGTATCTGTGGACACCGGAATCGGACCACTTCTCTCTTGTTTGAGATTGTTTTGAAATTGATTTGAATCAAGGAAAGAAAACGAAAGGTCTGTTGAAAACAGATACAGAGTCGCCACTTGGTCTTTAAGGAACCAAGAAACCTAATTTTGACTCACCCAAGCGGATAAGGGCACCGGCCCTTCATAACCAAAGAACTTGGTTCGGGGTTTTGGTACGAGAGATGAAGGAGCCTTTGTCGCGACTAAAACACCCTCAACTCGCCCCGTCTTTCGACGGGCCTCAATTAGCATCCAAATAATCATCTTATACTATGTTTGGTTCGACAATTAATACTATTGTAGTATATTACATCACATAAGAAAACTTGAAATTGGAAGATCAAAAGATAAGATATCATTCATAAGATCTAAGCCAAATATCATGCAATGTAAAGTGAAGGACCACACAAATAAACCTAGGAAAGATCGTCTAATCATGTATCAAATAATCAAGACTTCCTAATCTAAAGGGGGACATGAATTGTTATTGAAACAAATAAGCAAAGAAATCAAAATATGCTTAGCAAGGCTAGAATGATGCATGTTATTCTTTGATAAAAGAAGACCTCTCAATCCCCAGGACGGATGAGAAAGGATGAATAGATCAAGGGGAAGCATGAACGAGTGATCGAGTTCATTCCTTATAATCTCCTTAGATTAAGAGTTACAAAAACCCCAAATCTTGCATGAATGCAATGTATGTATCTAAAAATGTGCAAAGGTTGTAGTGTGTTTTGTGTACATGGATTTCTAGAATGGCTTAGAAGTCTAAAATGGGCAAGAATGAATGAATGAAATCAACATGGGATATATACAAATGTAGTATGAACCACTTCCTAAGATATGAACTAATTTGGAATGCATATAAGCCTCAAATCAAAGAATAAAAGTTAAAGTGTACTTGCTGTGAATAGTGGACAGAACAGTAGCATGATCTTTTGGAATTTGAAAAGAGGGGTTAGGAATGTTTTCAATGCATGAGTTTTTATGGAGATGTTCCTTATTGTGTCTAGAACACAACCCAAAAGGCCAATCTTGAATATCTATCACAGATTGAGAGAAATTACACAAACAATAGAGGTCACTCAGAAACAGAGTTCGTACTGTCGTCTGAAATGTAAGAAAATCTTAGAAAATGAAAACGAATGATCTAGAGGCCCATTTTATACAGAAAGTTTTCTAAGACATTGAATTTTAAGGAAAAAATAAGTTAGGACCACCCCTTTTGGAAAAGTATTCTGGAAAAGAGGTCGTAAGTTGACCTAGCTGCTGTGACAGCAAAAACAGAATGTTTGGAAGGAATGTTGGGACCCAAATGGACCATTTCCAAGTACTTCCAAGTCAAACCAAAAATCATGGGTGTTCTCCAATGAGTTAGGAAGACTTTCCAAGTGGCCTTGTATTCATATGTTGAGTATTGTGTTCTAGAAAAATCTTTGAACTCAACTCACTCACTGTTTTGACTCATTGTTTTGAAGATTTTGGAGAAAACAAAGTTTTGTTTCTTGAAACCAAATGAGAGGGATTGAGAGGGGTTTTGAAATAGGTGTTTTGAAAACATGTTTTCAACACTCAATAAGGATCATAGCCACTTAGAATACCTACATCAAACTCATCATTTAAGAACCTCCAAGATTGTTGGAGAGATTTATTTTGTTTTTGGACATAACTTCAATACATTCCAAGAATACCTTGGAAGTATTGAGGTTATGGTCATCATCTATCAAACATGTTTTTGAGGTCAAGAGCTACTATCCATGAGGATTCACTCACCCCAAACTTCATGTCATCACTTAGATGATGATGAACTAGTAAGTAAATAAAGAAAATAAAAAGAAATGGGATGAGAAGAGATGAACAATAAATAAGCAAGCAAGTAGATGATAATCAATAGATGATATTCATGAAGCATGAGACTTGTAGATTGGTGTGTCACTCATATGTAATGACACTAGACATGGAAGAAGCTTCCACACTCTTGAATGCTCACTAAAATGGTGGTTGGGAGTATTGAATGTTGAAGTAAATGGAAGTAATGAAGTAAAAACAAAGTTAGAACTCACTTTTGTTTTGAAAAATCAAAGAAGAAAGCTTCTTTTCTCTCCACTCTAACCTTATCTCTACACTTTCTCTCCCAAACTTTCTCTAAACTTGCAATTGACTCCCCCCAAAATGAGGAGTAATGGGGTGTTTATATAGGCCAACTTGGGGTGTTTTTGGGATTTAGAAAGTACTCCCATTGGTCCCAAACATCTGAAATCATGAAACCACGTCGTTTTGGATTTTAATTAATCAAAATGGGACCACAAAAGTATTTACAAAAACTTACTATTCTGGAGGGGAGTGCCGCGGCGGCACTGGGCCACTGCCGCGGCGGCAGTGGGCCAGTGCCGCGGCGGCACTGCTTCTCCCTTAGTCTGGATAATGCTGTTTAGGCCCCCCGAAGTTTCGGTATTCGCGAAAAGGCCCTATTTCGTCCGAAATTCACAGAAAATGTATACGAACTCCAAATTGAGGTTGTGATATACCGTTGGAAAGGTAATGGAGTCTACTTTACAGAAAAAATAGTTTGGAGATAGGTCACTTCGAAAAGTTTTGCGGTATTCACGATAAAAGCCGATTTGATCGCCTTTTTCGCCTTTGGAAATTTATAATAAATTCGTTTTAAATCAAGAAATTATGTGCGATATACCGTTGGAAAGCTATTGACCTCTAGTATCCATGAAAAATATTTGAAAATTGTTTCGGTGCCCCGATTCCAAAGTCAAATCTTGGTCAAACCGGTCAAACCTGGGATTCCCGGGAAGTTCTGGGAACCTCTGGGAGCTCCCAGGAGCTGATGTTTTCGCTCGATTTTCTTTTGGAACTTGTTTTAATACTTTTCTCATGATTTAGAATGGTTCTGGTGAATTCAGACAATTTCGGTCAAACTTGGTCAAACTTGGTCAAACTCTGATCAAACCTGGTCAAACCTTGGTCAAACCGGTCAACGGGGACTTTCGGGGAACTTCCGGGACTTCCGGGGGTCTCTGGGAGCTGACGATTTCTTCCGGTTTTATTTAAAAACTCATTTTTATCACTTTTCTTACGACGTAGCATGTTTTCAGAACTTTGGGACCAAATCTGGGAGTTTTCGGACTTTCAAGGGCATTTTGGTCATTCTGAGCATTCTGAGAGATAGAGCTGACTTCCGAGAGTCCTTTTGAGTCTTTTACGATCATTGTGAACCACCAAGCTATGGGTCTCCTAAATCTGATAGCCGACAAAATGGGGTGTCTACAGTTTGCCCCTCTTTGGCAGGAACTTGCGAGGCAACGCATGTCGCAAGCGAGTGCCAAAGTTTTGAAGAGACAGGTCTTTTGGAGGCTATAGATTTAGGATAAAAAGCGTTGCAAAAGATGCAATGATGTTGAGGCTAGTGCTGGTCGCGCTCTGCGTGAGCTGCCTACGTATCCCAAGGGGAATCAGACCAGGACGTAGTTCAGGGCATAAAGGAATAAATCACACATGCACATACACAAACACAACAATCAGGCGGATGCTATGCTATAAGAGTAATATGCTATGCATGGATGTGATATGAATTTCGTCTTAAGTCCTATCATGTCTAGTGTTCTGATCCTAGCATGAATTGGTGCTGTGGGGTGTACCACTCCGAGTGGACTTGTGTCGTGCCTGTATTGTGTTCTAAAACGCTTGTGGTCCTAGTACATGTGTTCAGTGTATTTGCCACTCTCAGTGGGCTTGGTGATCTATGCTTCACTATGACTAATAGACGTGTGAGGGAGCTCGACCTGGAGGTCTTACTCAAGGAAGAGCGTGGTGCTCAAAGTGATACTGTGGTGCTCAAAAGAATGCTTATGGTGTGTTTGCCACTCCAGTGGGCTTTGTGATTTGTGTGTGCCGCGACCGATGGGCTATGTGTCATGTTGGGTGAAGTGATTCTTGACTCGTGCTCCTCTTAGTCGTGACACTATGGACTCGGTGACTCCCAAAGTCTCAACGGTGCTTCTCAATCCTCAATTCTCAATGGCGCTTATGTTGTTCCTCGAATCTTTGACGGTGCTTTCTCAAGGCTTCTTGATTGTCAACGGTGTTCTTCAAATCTTAACGATGCTTCTCGACTTTTCCATGATGCTTCTCAACAAATCTGATGTTCCTCAACCCATCCGATATTCCTCAACTCTTCAACGACGCTTCTCAACAAATCTGATGTTCCTCAACCCATTCGATATTCCTCAATTCTTCAACGACGCTTCTCAACAAATCTGATGTTCCTCAACTCATCCGATATTCCTCAACTCTTCAACGACGCTTCTCAACAAATCTGATGTTCCTCAACTCATCCGATATTCCTCAACTCTTCAACGACGCTTCTCAACAAATCTGATGTTCCTCAACTCATCCAATATTCCTCAACTCTTCAACGATGCTTCTCAACAAATCTGATGTTCCTCAACACACCCGATGTTCTCTTCAACAATATTCTCTTCTGATGTTCCTCGACACATCTGATGCTCTTCCTCAACAACACACTTGGACTTTGGGCACTAAAACACATCTTATCAACACTCCTCATCAACACATCTAGACTTTGGGCCCTAAAACACCTCAACAACACGTCTCATCGACACACCTTATCAGCAATAGTTTCTCGGTGTTGGCGATATTTCCTCCGATCGGCCGCCTTGAGAAACAACTGTTGGTTTGTAGTTTGCAACCACTTACGAGTTTATGCCACTCGTACCTGGGACATTCTCATGTTGCGACCTTGACTGGTGTAGTAATAATGTTTGGCACTTCTGCTTATATCCAAAGTTTTTTTTTTTTTTTTTTAATTGGGAATCACCTTTAACCCACACATTTGAGACCATCAGGACAAATGGACTTAATAGGAACGACAAGGAAAGTTGGGTTAGTTTGTATGAAACCTCGGTCTCTGACACACTTGTGATCAGATTACTACTGACTCAAATAAAGAAGGATTGACTTGGACATGAAATTCTCAAATTGCCACGATCCAAAGTGCCTTTACCATGAATGATGTACCGCTCATCTTTTATGTTCACTCCTCATCTTGATATGTCAGCACTTTGCTAATAAATCTGGTTTTTTGAAAATTCCTCCCTACTGATCTAATCAATTTCTTTGCTTCTCCCAAGATATGCTTTGAATTAGTGCCTTAGCTTATAGAATAAAAGATGCTCCATTTCCATCTGTTCAAGACAATGTTGTGACTTGAAGGCTTACCATTGGTGTATAGGGATCGGGTGGCAAACGAAGTTTGCCCCTAGTTTGAAGGGCATGAAGTGGGATCGGTAGGCAAATGAGGTAAATGACCGAAGTTTGCCCCTAGTTTGGAGGAAGGTTCATTGGAGGTTTTGGGAAAATGAGGTAGGTGACCGAAGTTTGCCCCTTGTGTGAAGGGTAGATAGTAAAAGTCAGGCAAACGAGGCGGGTAGCCGAAGTTTGCCCCTAGTATGGAAGGTGATTTTCTGGTTTGAGGCATGGACCGTGACTTTAATCTCTCAAATGCTCATAACTTTTGCCTAGGCACCAGTGAGGTGACCTAGCAAGCTCTTTTCTCTCTTTTGTTATTGCTCACCTTAGATTTAGCTCTAACTTTTGCCTAGGCGTCCTTTCAGATTTTCGACCTAGCAAGCCATCCTTCTTTTCTTTTTGAAAGTCTGCCTACGTACCCCCAAGTGGGGATCAGGTCCAACGTAGTTCGGGCCATGGTTGAAAAGAAGCGAGTTGATTTTTAGGTAGGTGGGGTTGACCGAACCGTTGTGGTTGCCTACGTATCCCCGAGCGGGAATCAGGTCGAGCGTAGTTCAAGGCAGGGTCTTGAAAGAAATTGGTTTGATGTGTGAGGGTTTTTCAAGCCAATCGTCAAAGAAGTTCAAACTTAAGCCACTTGTGGTAGCTTTGAGTAAAAGGATTTAGTTCCAATCCCCCTTTCTTTTCTCTTTCTTGTTCTTTTTATTTTGAGGATTGATCCTTTTCACTTTCGCCTAGCCAGTCAATTTTGCTTTTCATGGAATTGATTCTTACAAGATCTTTCAATCGCAATCTTAGAATTCCAAAATGTGCATGTCAGCTCTCGAAATTTTGTGGTTGTTCCGTGCCTTTGGAAATGTGATCTAGGCATGTTCTTATGATGTACCTTAAAGCATACAATTTTCTCATTTATTTCATCAAAATTTTCTTCAACCTTTTGACTGGCTAGGGTCAGATTTTGGAAATCAACACCTTTTTAGCTCTCACTTTTGCCTAGGTGCCCTTTTCGGGTTTTCAACCTAGCGAGCTCTTTTTTTTTTTTTTTTTTTTGAAGGGGGAAGAAACTCATTGAAATGTTTGGCTACCAACAATGACTAAGTCTGCATTGGACAGGTTTGTATGGCTCTCAAGGCTTTAAAATGGTAGAAAAAGGTATTGGGCAAGCCCCAAATCAGTCTCAAGTGTCTTTTCGAGATTTGAGCAAAAGCATCTTTAAATTCTTAAAGTAAGACTATTCAATTCTCAGCTCTTCATCAGTGTCAGCGTGAAATCGACTTTAACCTTTCAGGATTCTTTTTTGTTTTGTCGTAGAAAAATTATTAGCAGAGTAATATCCATAGTAATTTGAAAAGTGACACTTCAGTTTAGTGATTCATGCATTTATGACTAGGCACATCAGATTAAGCAAATTGAGACTTCATTCCATTCAGAAGAGAAGGATTACATTACTCGATACAGACTCACAACAACTCGATGACGGACGAACTTGACCATAAGACTAAACTTGAAATATACTCAAAACATAGAACATACTCGACTTGGTCTCAAATGGAGTGTCTTTGTGACCCATTTATTATTATTATTATTTTAGCAGAAGTTCCAAACACTATCGCTCCACTGCACGGATTCAACATTCATGGGTGTCAATGACAGGGATCATTTGAGAGGATAGGCCATGGGCTTAGGTGATATGGGGTTGAATGGGTGGTGGCTCGATGATTCCTCGATCAATGAGGTCTTGGATATCATGGCGGAGACGTATGCACCGGTCGGTGTCATGGCCTGGGCCTTGGTGGTAGGCACATCGTTTGGACATGTTACAGTTAGGTGGTGGGGGGTCAGCACGAGGCTGAAGGAGTTGGAGGTGTCCCTTTTTTAGCAGGCGGCCTAAGGCTACGGAGGGAGAGATATCCAGCTTGGAGAATTCACGGGGTACCCTATTTTGGTAAGGGCGGCTAGGCGAGCTGGTTTGGTTTGTGAACTGGTATGATTGGGGAGAACAGGCCATGGGTTGGTTACTAAGGGCGTTGACATTCGAAGGGTTTCGGGAGTAGTCGGGCCTCTTGGACTGGCTTTGCGATTCTTCATTCTTGATTTTCCCTTCCCTGATTGCATCCTCAATTCTAGTCCCAATCTCAAACAGTTCTTCAAATGTTGAGATGGATTGGTAGAAGAGTTTCTCACGGTACAGCGGCAGTAGATTCTTGATCAACATCCGGACTTGTTCCTTTTCGATTGGTCGGTGGGTCATTTGGGCCACTTTGCTCCTCCATCTGCTCAAGAACGCAGCGAAGGACTCATTGAAGTTCTGCCGGGTAGTCTCCAGATCCCGGATGGTGACATCGAGCTCTTGGTTGTAGGAGTAATGATCAACGAAGACCTGGACTATATCTTCCCAAGTCCGCGTCTTAGAAACCTCCAAGGTCAGAAACCAGGATAGAGCGGCCTTGGCGAGGGTTTGAGGGAACAACATTGCAATGTGCTCATGGGTGCAGCCCATTGATTGGAAAACACTCATGCAGAACTTTACATGGCTCTTCGGATTCCCGGTTCCATCAAAACGATCAATTTCAGGCATCTTGAAGTTCTCCGGCAGTTTCAGCTTAACAGGCTCAAAGAGGCCTTCCAGGTCTAGCATGTAGTCATCGACCCCCTTGCTTTTTCTCAGTATGCTCTCCAGCTTGTCGACCTTGTCCATTTTCTCTTGGAGCTTCTTCTCATACGCAAGCGGTGGGACCCCTTGAAACCAGTCTTCCTCCCCGTTATTCTCATGTAGGGGTGGTTCAAACCCAGGTGGAGGTTGTGGCCGCTGTTGCTTCAATTCTTCCATGAACTTCAGAACTTGGGCTAGGCTGTCGGACTGTTGGCTTATAGTTGCTCCCAACTCGGTAACCTTGTTTTCTAACTCTTCTCGATTCATGTTGAAGCAGGCTGTCGGGCTGATTCTGATCAAACGATTATCTGAACTCCTGACCCACGACGAGGATCCCGGCTGCTGACCGTGGGAATCTATACTGTTTTGACAGATTTTGAGAGAAAGGGGATGTATCAGATCCTGACAGTGATGACTTTTAGACAGACAATGACAGTGATGTGGACTGACTCAGGACAGTGCGTGCAGAGAGGTGGGAATGGTGTATGCAAATGAGACAGGCATGCAGATGTAAGCCTTAATCTATATGATGCCCCTACTTTTAACAGATAGCAGTTAAACAAATAAGGTCCTAGCCATACAGAGTGTGCTAACCTTACTTTCTAGTATGATCACCAAGGGATAACATGGATTTCCAAGATACTCCGGAAATTTTGGACAGAGTTTCTGTGGGAAACTGGTCAATATGGTCATATCTGGGATATTCGGACAGAGTTTCTGGGAGAAACTGGTCAATGTGGTTGTATCTGGGATATTTGGACAGAGTTTCTGGGAGAAACTGGTTAATGTGGTTATATCTGGGATATTCGGACAGAGTTTCTGGGAGAAACTGGTCAATATGGTCATATCTGGGATATTCGGACAGAGTTTCTGGGAGAAACTGGTTAATGTAGTTATATCTGGGATATTTGGACAGAGTTTCCGGGAAACTGGTAAGTACGGTTACAGTGATCATACTTTCTGGCAGGTTTTCATACTCCTATGTCTCAAGACCGACAAACAAGGTTTGCGGTGTATATCTTTGCGAGCATGGAGCAGACATCCTTGTCATGATGCTTAGGCAGGTCAACTCAATGTGACCACATGGGAGTGATTGCCTTGGGAATCATAAGAAAGAGGTTCTGTTCTATGTCACACAAGCGTCTACATCGCTCAGGTAATCCCATCAGGGCATACAGCAGTTATATCATGTTGTCCTATCTGAAAAGATGAATGAACAGTCCTATGAAAGGTTCTACAGGAATCTATATGCAAAGGCTGGTTTTAGTCAAAGAGGGTCCGTTGACGAGAGTTCCAATATACCGTCAGGGAGACAGTACGGAGGTTTTTACTCTTTTTGATATACCTTGGAAGGTACAGTATCAATGGTGACTTGTGCCCTGGCACAGCAAGACCTGAACAAAGTCAGCGCCGCGTTTCAGACACAGTCGGGGGGGGGGGGGGGGGGAAATGCAAGAGTGCAATGCGGTGAACCAAACACAGTAAAAAGATGATTTTAAGGATGCTTCTTATGAGTCAAACCTCTGTATTATTTTGTTTTTAAAATAAAATTCCCCAGCAGAGTCGCCAGATTGTGGACACCGGAATCGGACCACTTCTCTCTTGTTTGAGATTGTTTTGAAATTGATTTGAATCAAGGAAAGAAAACGAAAGGTCTGTTGAAAACAGATACAGAGTCGCCACTTGGTCTTTAAGGAACCAAGAAACCTAATTTTGACTCACCCAAGCGGATAAGGGCACCGGCCCTTCATAACCAAAGAACTTGGTTCGGGGTTTTGGTACGAGAGAGGAAGGAGCCTTTGTCGCGACTAAAACACCCTCAACTCGCCCCGTCTTTCGACGGGCCTCAATTAGTATCCAAATAATCATCTTATACTATGTTTGGTTCGACAATTAATACTATTGTAATATATTACATCACATAAGAAAACTTGAAATTGGAAGATCAAAAGATAAGATATCATTCATAAGATCTAAGCCAAATATCATGCAATGTAAAGTGAAGGACCACACAAATAAACCTAGGAAAGATCGTCTAATCATGTATCAAATAATCAAGACTTCCTAATCTAAAGGGGGACATGAATTGTTATTGAAACAAATAAGCAAAGAAATCAAAATATGCTTAGCAAGGCTAGAATGATGCATGTTATTCTTTGATAAAAGAAGACCTCTCAATCCCCGGGACGGATGAGAAAGGATGAATAGATCAAGGGGAAGCATGAACGAGTGATCGAGTTCATTCCTTATAATCTCCTTAGATTAAGAGTTACAAAAACCCCAAATCTTGCATGAATGCAATGTATGTATCTAAAAATGTGCAAAGGTTGTAGTGTGTTTTGTGTACATGGATTTCTAGAATGGCTTAGAAGTCTAAAATGGGCAAGAATGAATGAATGAAATCAACATGGGATATATACAAATGTAGTATGAACCACTTCCTAAGATATGAACTAATTTGGAATGCATATAAGCCTCAAATCAAAGAATGAAAGTTAAAGTGTACTTGCTGTGAATAGTGGACAGAACAGTAGCATGATCTTTTGGAATTTGAAAAGAGGGGTTAGGAATGTTTTCAATGCATGATTTTTTATGGAGATGTTCCTTATTGTGTCTAGAACACAACCCAAAAGGCCAATCTTGAATAGCTATAACAGATTGAGAGAAATTACACAAACAATAGAGGTCACTCAGAAACAGAGTTCGTACTGTCGTCTGAAATGTTAGAAAATCTTAGAAAATGAAAAAGAATGATCTAGAGGCCCAGTTTATACAGAAGGTTTTCTAAGACATTGAATTATAAGGAAAAAATAAGTTAGGACCACCCCTTTTGGAAAAGTTTTCTGGAAAAGAGGTCGTAAGTTGACCTAGCTGCTGTGACAGCAAAAACAGAATGTTTGGAAGGAATGTTGGGACCCAAATGGACCATTTCCAAGTACTTCCAAGTCAAACCAAAAATCATGGGTGTTCTCCAATGAGTTAGGAAGACTTTCCAAGTGGCCTTGTATTCATATGTTGAGTATTGTGTTCTAGAAAAATCTTTGAACTCAACTCACTCACTGTTTTGACTCATTGTTTTGAAGATTTTGGAGAAAACAAAGTTTTGTTTCTTGAAACCAAATGAGAGGGATTGAGAGGGGTTTTGAAATAGGTGTTTTGAAAACATATTTTCAACACTCAATAAGGATCATAGCCACTTAGAATACCTACATCAAACTCATCATTTAAGAACCTCCAAGATTGTTGGAGAGATTTATTTTGTTTTTGGACATAACTTCAATACATTCCAAGAATACCTTGGAAGTATTGAGGTTATGGTCATCATCTATCAAACATGTTTTTGAGGTCAAGAGCTACTATCCATGAGGATTCACTCAACCCAAACTTCATGTCATCACTTAGATGATGATGAACTAGTAAGTAAATAAAGAAAATAAAAAGAAATGGGATGAGAAGAGATGAACAATAAATAAGCAAGCAAGTAGATGATAATCAATAGATGATATTCATGAAGCATGAGACTTGTAGATTGGTGTGTCACTCATATGTAATGACACTAGACATGGAAGAAGCTTCCACACTCTTGAATGCTCACTAAAATGGTGGTTGGGAGTATTGAATGTTGAAGTAAATGGAAGTAATGAAGTAAAAACAAAGTTAGAACTCACTTTTGTTTTGAAAAATCAAAGAAGAAAGCTTCTTTTTTCTCCACTCTAACCTTATCTCTACACTTTCTCTCCCAAACTTTCTCTAAACTTGCAATTGACTCCCCCCAAAATGAGGAGTAATGGGGTGTTTATATAGGCCAACTTGGGGTGTTTTTGGGATTTAGAAAGTACTCCCATTGGTCCCAAACATCTGAAATCATGAAACCACGTCGTTTTGGATTTTAATTAATCAAAATGGGACCACAAAAGTATTTACAAAAACTTACTATTCTGGAGGGGAGTGCCGCGGCGGCACTGGGCCACTGCCGCGGCGGCACTGGGCCAGTGCCGCGGCGGCACTGCTCCTCCCTTCGTCTGGATAATGCTGTTTAGGCCCCCCGAAGTTTCGGTATTCGCGAAAAGGCCCTATTTCGTCCGAAATTCACAGAAAATGCATACGAACTCCAAATTGAGGTTGTGATATACCGTTGGAAAGGTAATGGAGTCTACTTTACAGAAAAAATAGTTCGGGAATAGGTCACTTTGAAAAGTTTTGCAGTATTCACGATAAAAGCCGATTTGATCGCCTTTGGAAATTTATAATAAATTCGTTTTAAATCCAAAAATTATGTGCGATATACCGTTGGAAAGCTATTGACCTCTAGTATCCATGAAAAATATTTGAAAATTGTTTCGGTGCCTCGATTCCAAAGTCAAATCTTGGTCAAACCGGTCAAACCTGGGATTCCCGGGAAGTTCTGGGAACCTCTGGGAGCTCCCAGGAGCTGATGTTTTCGCTCGATTTTCTTTTGGAACTTGTTTTAATACTTTTCTCATGATTTAGAATGGTTCTGGTGAATTCAGACAATTTCGGTCAAACTTGGTCAAACTTGGTCAAACTCTAGTCAAACCTGATCAAACCTTGGTCAAACCGGTCAACAGGGACTTTCGGGGAACTTCCGGGACTTCCGGGGGTCTCTGGGAGCTGACGATTTCATCCGGTTTTATTTAAAAACTCATTTTATCACTTTTCTTACGACGTAGCATGTTTTCAGAACTTTGGGACCAAATCTGGGAGTTTTCGGACTTTCAAGGGCATTTTGGTCATTCTGAGCATTCTGAGAGATAGAGCTGACTTCCGAGAGTCCTTTTGAGTCTTTTACGATCATTGTGAACCACCAAGCTATGGGTCTCCTAAATCTGATAGCCGACAAAATGGGGTGTCTATAGTATCCTTTCATGTTGGCTGCTCCATCAAAGTACAACTTCCACTGTTCTTCTTTGACTTCCATGATACTTTCGTCTGGGAACGGAAAGTCCCCGCTTTCTTCGGATTCGACGGCGTGTTCTGCGAGATGCTCAGCTACGGTTCTCCCTTTTACCGACTTGCTTGTGACATACTTGATATCGAATTCGGATAATATGAGTAACCAACGGGATATGCGACCGGTCAGGGCGGGCTTTTCGAGAAGGTATTTCAGAGGATCCATGCGGGATATGAGCACAACCGGGAAGGCCAGCATGTAGTGCCTTAGTCGGCGGGTGCACCAGACCAAGACCCAACATGTTTTTTCGAGGGTAGAGTAGTTGAGCTCATACCCAGTCATCCTCTTGCTGAGGTAATATATGGCTTTTTCGGAGTGGCTTTCTTCTCCTTCTTGGGCTAGCATGCAACCCATGGCATTTTCGGAGACGGATAGGTAAAGGAATAAGGGCTTATGAGGAATGGGTGGTGAGAGGACAGGCAGGTTCTGAAGGTAGGCTTTTATTTTTTTGAAAGCGGCTTGGCATTGGTCATCCCATTGGAACTTCTCCCCTTTTCTCAATAACCAGAATAGAGGATCGCATGTAGTTGTGAGCTTGGAAATGAAACGGCTGATGAATTGGATTCTTCCGAGGAACCCCCTTACTTCTTTTTCATTCCGTGGTGGCGTCATTTCGAGGATTGCCTTGATCTTAGAGGGGTCCACCTCTATTCCCCTTTGTGTGATGAGAAAACCTAGGAGCTTACCGGAGGTCACACCGAAAGTGCATTTCTTTGGATTCAATCTCATCTTGTATTTGCGCAACCTTTCAAAAAACTTTTCCAACGCTACCAGGTGCCCTTCTTTGTCTTTGGACTTCACGATCATGTCATCTACATATACTTCTACTTCCTTGTGAATCATGTCGTGTAGCAGAGTAGTAGCGGCTCTTTGGTAGGTTGCCCCAGCATTCTTGAGTCCGGAAGGCATTACTCTATAATAGTAGGTCCCCCAAGGGGTGGTGAATGTCGTCTTTTCCCGATCTTCTGGTGCCATTAGAATCTGATTATACCCTGAGAAGCCATCCATGAATGAAAGTAGCTCATGTCCAGCGGTGTTGTCCACCAAAACATCAATGTGGGGAAGCGGAAAGTCATCCTTGGGACTGGCTTTGTTCAGATCACGGAAGTCGACGCACACACGAACTTTTCCATCCTTCTTCAGGACTGGCACGATATTGGCAATCCATTCCGGATACTCGGTGACAATGATGAATCCTGCCTTGAACTGTTTCTCCACTTCTTCTTTAACCTTGAGTGCCAATTCTGGCCTCATGCGCCTCAGTTTCTGCTTGACGGGTTTAGAATTGGGGAAGAAAGGGATGTGATGTTGGACGATGTCGGGATCGACCCCAGGCATGTTTTCATAAGACCAAGCAAAAACATCTTTGAATTCTTTTAGCAAGAGGGTTAATTTTTCTTTTTCTTCTTTATTAAGAGTTGAGCCAATTTGCACAATTTGGGGATTATCTATTTCACCTAGGTTAACTGATAAGGTATCCTCGATTATTTCATAAGCAGGTGGTTTTTCAATTAGTTGCTTAAGTTCGATCGGGAGATCCTCGAAGGGATCGGTGCATTCACAAGTGTTAGACACAGAGGAGTAAGCAGAATCGTCTTTCATTTCATTCATGACAGGTGAAGTGATTACATTGGATAGTGGTGGGCTTACAGCAGCCGACTCTGGTACAGACTCGATAATTGGTAGTACAGACTCCGGGGGAATAGGGGATTGGGAGACACAGACAGATGATTCTACAGCCTGGTTGCTCAGACACTCCTCAGTTGGCTTGATCTGATCATCTTGGCTCTTGGCCCTCTCTTCTTCCTTCTTCTCAACGGATTCTTCCCACATTTTCTCGATTGCTTCAGTGTCCAGGTATTTCAACCAGTCTTCCTCTGGGGTCTTCTCAACTTCTTCGGGATAGAACGAGTCTTGATATGGAGGCCTCTCGCAGTCAGCAAAGTTTTCAAGCCCGGGGTGCCTTCTCCCAGTGGTTTGATGGATCCAGGGTTCAGGGAACCCGAAGTAGGGGAAATTATCCCCTTCTTTTATGAATTGTCCATTCAAAGTCTTGCGGTATGGTGGGAGACCCTTCACCCTTTTCTTCCACGGCCTCTGTAGCTCGATGTCCTCTTCAGTGGGCTTGTATCCTAGCCCAAAAGTACCTTGCTGTCCTTTGATCTGAGGGAACTCTTGAATCCCTTGCTGGCGTCGACCCAATCCCATTCCAGGGAAGTAGTTCATTTTACGGACGATGTTGACAACCGCAGAGTGGATCTCAGGGAACCTGTCTTCATCATTGATCATGTGAACTTCTTCCATGAAGAATCCTCCAATTTCTCCTTCTTCTAACTCAGGTATTTGGATTTCAAAGACGGGAGCGTAGTTCGGGAAAGCTTCATTACCCCAACTTTTACCGAGGATGATTTTCACTTCCTTCTCATGGATGTACTTGATCATTTGATGCACAGTGGACGATACGGCTTTGTTGATATGCAACCAGGGCCTTCCGATCAGCAAGTTGAAAGAGGCAGGTATGTCCATGACCTGAAAGACTTCGGTGCTCACCAAAGATCCTACCCGGATTTGGAGAGAAACGGTTCCCATCACATTTCTCCTGGTGTTGTCATAGGCCCTCACAGATTGCACAGATGATGTGATGTCAAGGACATTGACCCCCAAGGCTGTGGCAGTTCTTAGGGCACAGACATTTAAGGCCGAGCCCGTATCGACTAGACAAAACGGCACATGTTGTCCCTTACATCCCACGGTGATATACAATGCCTTATTATGTGCGGATCCCTCTGGTGGCAGGTCCTCATCAGAAAATGTAATGATTGGGTCGGGGGTAAGTGCGCCCAAGAAAGCCACCATGTCCTCCGACGCGGCGTCGATGGGGACTTCAATCCCAGCCAAGGCATTCAACACGGCTTGCCTGTGCTTATAGGATGTTACCATGATGTCCCACATCGAGAGATGTGCTTGGGTTTTCTTTAGCTGTTTGATCAGCTCATTATCTTCCTCGATGACCTCATCCATCTTACCCTTCCCCTTGTCTTTAACTGGACCTTTCTCGATGGCTTCAGTAGTAGGCTGCAGAGGCTGGTAGTGATGGCCTGACCTGATTAGATGATCAATCTCGGCAGGAGTGGGTCCTTCTACAGTCCCATCTTTCTTGAACCAATCACAATCCATCCCCACAAATGGTTTTTCCGGCTCGTCCCAGATAGAAACGTCACTTTCTTCATTGAGATCATACCACTTGAGGTCTACCACTCCCAGATCGTGCTCTTCCAGAAAGAACAAGTCTTGTTCATCGTCTAGCTGTTGCTGCCACTCGTCATTCTCCCCTTCAATCAGATGAATTCCCACAGAATCCAGGATGTCAATGCAAGGCAAGGGTTGTCCTAGGGGGGTGATATAAGTAGCAGGGTTGAAGGGTACGGGGTTGGACTCAATGAGGTTGACATTTTGGTGGTTTGGTAGAGGATTTTGGGTGATATGGGGCTGCGGCTCGATGATGTTCTGGTCAATAAGGTCTTGAATGTCATGGTGAAGGCGCACGCAATAATCAGTGTTGTGGCCTGGGGCTTGGTGGTAGGTACACCGCTTGGACATATCGCAGTTTGGTGGGAGGGGGGTGTTTCGGGGTTGGAGTAGTTGGAGATGGCCCTTTTTGAGGAGGCGGTCTAAAGCTGAGGAGAGAGAGATTTTTAACTTGGCAAAGTTGCGAGGGGGCTTTTTCTGGAAGGGGCGATTGGAGGGGTTTACCTGGCTGGAGGGTTGGTACGGCCTAAGAGGGTACGCCATGGGTTGGCTGCTAAGGGCATTGACATCCTGGGGATTCCGGGAGTAGTTGGGCCTTCTGGACTGACTTGGAGGCTCTTCCTTTTTGATCTTTCCTTCTCTGATAGCATCTTCAATTCGGGTTCCGACTTCAAATAACTCCTCAAAGGTGGAGATGGACTGGTAGAACAATTTCTCATGATAGAGCGGCTGCAGATTCTGGATGAGCATCCTTACCTGTTCCTTTTCAATCGGCCGGTGGGTCATTTGAGCTACCTTGTTCCTCCATCTGCTCAGAAACGCAGCGAAGGATTCATTATTGTTCTGCCGGGTCGTTTCCAAATCCCTGATGGTGACATCCAGCTCCTGATTGTAAGAGTAATGATCGACGAAAACTCGAACGATATCTTCCCAGGCCCGGGTTTTGGAGGCTTCCAAGGTTAGGAACCATGATAGTGCAGATTTTGCCAAAGTTTGTGGAAACATCATTGCAATGTGCTCGTGGGTACAGCCCATGGACTGGAAGATACTCATGCATAGCTTCACGTGACTTTTTGGGTTCCCAGTTCCGTCAAAACGGTCAATGGCAGGCATTTTGAAGTTCTCCGGTAGTTTCAACTTGACAGGTTCAAAGAGGCCTTCTAGGTCTAGCATGTAATCATCGATCCCCTTGCTTTTTCTCAGTACGCTCTCCAGCTTGTCGACCTTGTCCATTTTCTCTTGGAGCTTCTTCTCATACGCAAGTGGTGGGACCCCTTGGAACCAGTTTTCCTCCCCGTTATTCTCATGTAGAGGAGGTTCAAACCCTGGTGGCGGAAACCCGGGCGGAGGTTGCGGCTGCTGCTGCTTCAGTTCTTCCATGAACTTCAGGACTTGGGCTAGACTGTCTGACTGTTGGCTTATAATTGCTCCCAACTCGGTAACCTTGTTTTCCAGCTCTTCCCTGTTCATGCTGAAGCGGGCTGTTGGACTGATTCTGATCAAACGATTATCTGAACTCCTGGTCCACGACGAGGATTCCGGCTGCTGACCTTGGGAATCTATACTGACCTGACAGATTTTGAGAGAAAGGGGTGTATCAGATCCTGACAGTGATAACTTTTGGACAGACAACAATTGTGATGTGGACTGACTCGGGACAGTGCGTGCAGAGGGATGGGAGTGGTGTATGCATGTGAGACAAGCATGCGGATGTAAGCCCTAATCTATATGATACTTCTTTTTCTAACAGATAGCAGTTAAACAAATAAGGTCCTAACCATATGGAGTGTGCCAATCTTACTTTCCAGTACGATCACCAAGGGATAACAGGGGTTTCCAGGTTACTTCGAGAATTTTGGACAGAGTTTCCGGGAGGAACAGGGACTTTGGGTATTTTCAGGAAATTTTGGATAGAGTTTTTGGGAGAAACTAGCACATTTTAGGAAAATGGGACAGAGTTTCTGGGAGAAACTGGTTAATACGGTTATATCTGGGATATCCGGGCAGAGTTTCTGGGAGAAACTTGTTAATACGGTTATATCTGGGATTTCTGGGCAGAGTTTCTGGTTATATCTGGGATATCCGGGCAGAGTTTCTGGGAGAAACGGGTTAACACGGTGATATTGATCGTACTTTCTAGCAGATTTTCATACTCTTATGTTTTAGGGCCAACAAACAAGGTTTGCGGTGTATATCTTTTGTGAACATGGAGCAGACATCCTTGTCATGATGCCTAGGCAGGTCAACTCAATGTGATCACATGTGAGTGATTGCCTTGGGGATCATAAGAAAGAAGTTCTACCTCATGCCACATAAGCGTCTACACCGCGCAGGTAATCCCGTCAGGGCATACAACAGTTATATCACATTGTCCGATCTGAAAAGATAAATCAACAGCCCTAGGAAAGGTTCTATAGGAATCTATATGCAAAGGCTGGGTTTAGTCAAAGAGGGTCCGTTGACGAGAGTTCCAATATACCGTCAGGGAGACAGTACGGAGGTTTTTTAATCTTTTTGATATACCTTGGGAGGTACAGTATCAACGGTGACTTGTGCCCTGGCACAGCAAGACCTGAACAATGTCAGCGCCGCGTTTCAGACACAGTCGAAGGGGAAAATGCAGAGTGCAATGCGGTGAACCAAACACAGTAAAAAGATGATTTTAAGGATGCTTCTTATGAGTCAAACCTCTGTATTATTTTGTTTTAAAAAATAAAAATCCCCAGCAGAGTCGCCAGATTGTGGATACCGGGATTCCACCGCTTTGTTATGTTTTGAAAGTTTGATTTGAAATTGATTTGGATCAAAGAAAGAAAAGGAAAGGTCTGTTGAAAACAGATACAGAGTCGCCACTTGGTCTTTAAGGAACCAAGAAACCTAATTTTGACTCACCCAAATGGATAAAGGGCACCGGCCCTTCATAACCAAAGAACTTGGTTCGGGGTTTTGGTACGAGAGAGGAAGGAGCCTTTGTCGCGACTAAAACACCCTCAACTCGCCCCGTCTTTCGACGGGCCTCAATTAGCATCCAAATAATCATCTTATACTATGAATGGTTCGACAATTAATACTATGATAGTATATTACATCACATAAGAAACTTGGAATGGAAGATCTAAAGATAAAATATCATTCATAAGATCTAAGTCAAATATCATGCAATGTAAAGTGAAAGATCATATAAATAAACCTAGGAAAAATCGTCTAATCATGTATCAAATAATCAAGACTTCCTAATTTAAAGGGGGGGTGAATTGTTCTTGAAACAAATAATCAAAGAATCAAAGTATGCTTAGCAAGCTAGAATGATGCATGTTAATTTTGAGAAAAGAAGACTTCTCAATCCCCGAGACGGATGAGAAAGGATGATTAGATCGAGGGGAAGCATGAACGTGTGATCAAGTTCATTCCTTATAATCTTCTTAGATTAGGGGTTACAAAAACCCCAAATCTTTGCATGGATGCAATGTATGTACCTAGAATGTGTAAAGGTTGTAGTGTGCTTTGTGTTCATGGATTCCTAGAATGACTTAGAAGTCTAAAATGTGGATGAATGGATGGATGAAATCAATATGGGATATGTACAAATGTAGTATGAACTACTTCCTAAGATATGAACTAATTTGGAATGCATATAAGCATCAAATCAAAGAATAAAAGTTTCTATGTGCTTGCTGTGAATAGTGGACAGAACAGTAGCATGATCTTTTGGAATTTGAAAAGAGGGGTTAGGGATGTTTTCAATGCATGATGTTTTATGGAGATGTTCCTTATTATGTCTAGAACACAACCCAAAAGGCCAATCGTGAATAGCTATCACAGATTGAGATAAATCATATAAACAATGAAGGTCACTTAAAAACAGAGTCCGTACCGTCGACTGAAATGTTAGAAAAGCTTAGAAAATGAAAAAGAATGATCTAGAGGCCCAATTTGTACAGAAAGTTTCCTACGACATTGAAGTTTAAGGGAAAAATAAGTTAGGACCACCCCTTTTGGAAAAGTTTTCTGAAAAAGAGGTTGGAAGTGGACCTAGCTGCTGTGACAGTAGAGGCAGAATGTTTGAAAGGAATGTTTGGGTCCAAATGGACCATTTTCAAGTACTTCCAAGTCAAACCAAAAATCATGGGTGTTCTCCAATGAGTTAGGAAGACTTTCCAAGTGGCCTTGCATCCATATGTTGAGTATTGAGTCCTAGAGAAATCTTTGAACTCAGCTCACTCACTGTTTTGACTCATCGTTTTGAAGATTTTGGGGAAAACAAGGTTTTGTTTCTTGAAACCAAAATGAGAGGGATTGAGAGGGGTTTTGAGATAGATGTTTTGAAAGCACATTTTCAATACTCAATAAGGATTATAGCCATTTAAAATGTCAACATTAAACTCATCATCAAGAACCTCCAAGATTGTTGGAGAGATTTATTTTATTTTGAGCATAACTTCAATACACTTCAAGAATACCTTGGAGGTATTGAAGTTATAATCATCATCTATCAAACATGTTTTTGAGGTCAAGAGCTACTATCCATAAGGATTCACTCACCCCAAACTTCATGTCATCACTTAGGTGATGATGAACTAGTAAGTAAATAAGAAAATCAAAAAAAGAAATGAGATAAGAAGAGATGAACAATAAATAAACAAGCAAGTAGATGATGATCAATAGATGATATTCATGAAGCATGAGACTTGTAGATTGGTGTTTCACTCATATGTAATGACACTAGACATGGAAGAAGCTTCCACTCTCTTAAATGCTCACTAAAATGGTGGTTGGGAGTATTGAATGTTGAAGTAAATGGAAGTAATGAAGTAAAAACAAGGTTTAGAACTCACTTTTGTTTTGAAAATCAAAGAAGAAAGCTTCTTTTCTCTCTACTCTAACCTTATCTCTACAACTTTCTCTCCCAAACTTTCTCTAAACTTGCATTTGACTCCCTCAAAATGAAGAGTAATGGGGTGTTTATATAGGCCAACTTGGGGTGGTTTTGGGATTTAGAAAGTATTCCCATTGGCTCCAAATATCTGAAATCATAAAACTATGTCGTTTTGGCTTTTAATTAATCAAAATGGGACCACAAAACTATTTACAAAAATACACTGCTCTGGAGGGGAGTGCCGCAGCGGCACTGGGCCAGTGCCACGGCGGCACTGCTCCTCCCTTCGTCCAGATAATGCTGTTTAGGCCCCCTGAAGTTTCGGTATTCGCGAAAAGGCCCTATTTCGTCCGAAATTCACAGAAAATGCATACAAACTCCAAATTGAGGTTGTGATATACCTTTGGAAAGGTAATGGAGTCTATTTTATATAAAAAATAGTTCGGGAATAGGTCATTTTGAAAAGTTTTGCGGTATTCGCGATAAAAGCCGATTTGATCGCCTTTTTCACCTTTGGAAGTTCATAATAAATTCGTTTTAAATCAAGAAATTATGTGCAATATACCGTTGGAAAGCTATTGACCTCTAGTATCCATGAAAAATATTTGAAAATTGTTTCGGTGCCCTGGTTCCGAAGTCAAATTTTGGTCAAACTGGTCAAACCTGGGATTCCCGGGAAGTTCTGGAAACCTCCGGGAGTTCCCGGGAGCTGACGTTTTCGCTCGATTTTCTTTTAGAACTTGTTTTGACACCTTTTTTATGATTTAGAATGATTCTGGTGAATTCGGACGATTTTGGTCAAGCTTGGTCAAATTTGGTCAAATCTTGGTCAAACCTAGTCAAACCTTGGTCAAACCGGTCAACGGGGACTTTCCGGAAGCTTTCGGGACTTCTGGGGGTCTCTGGGAGCTGACGATTTCATCTGATTTCTCTTAAAAACTCATTTTATTGCTTTCCTTATGACGTAGCATGTTTTCAGAACTTTGGGACCAAATCTGGGAGTTTTTTGGACATTTTGGTTATTCTGAGAATTCTGAGAGATGGAGTTGACTTCCGAGAGTCCTTTTGGGTCTTTTATGATCATCGTGAACCACCAAGCTATGGGTCTCCTAAATCTGGTAGCCGACAAAATGGGGTGTCAACACATGGTAGGCCTTCGCCTGCCTCTCCACCCAGTTCCCGGGGCATGCTTATTTACCTCGAGATTTCCCCCGGGCAGCTTGCTCCGAACGGTTGACAATATTTGATGGGGTGCATCTCCTTGTGGCCTTAATTTCTAGGGTATGAGCTCACCCTACAAGAGTTCTTCTGGACCCACTGGCCTTTCTAAGTTCACGGGGAGGCCGACTTCTTCTCGCTCGAGGCCATGCAGGGGCAAAAGATAATAGTAAACTTCTCGAGCAACAATAAAGGATGGAAGAAGAAATTCTTCCAAGTGTCCACCCTGGGGCTGTGTGAGAAGGCGCCGGGTGTTCAATTGAGGACCTCCTGGGCGGGGAAGCTGAGGAGTAAGCCCGACCACTTTTCTTACCTAATTTTTCATTCTGTTTTGCCTTGACTAACCCGTTTGTATGTTTGCTTTGCAGTGGGATCAGTTGACTTGCAAAGTCTCCCCGACTCCAAGCGAGGATCTTGTCTTTGAGGACCCAACGGATATCAAGCAAGTGCTGGCCCGATCAAGAAGTCCAAAGATATCCTACGAGCCCCAGTACCACTTCATAGCTCCCATCCTCCTGGCGATCATTCCTGGTAAATACCATCTCTTCACCGTCCGGTTTTGCAGAAATGGCTCCCAAGAGCGCGGCAGCCCTGAAGGAGAAAGAGGCAGCCCTGATGGCCTGGGCTGGCAAGAAGAGGAAGAAGCCAGACCCCGCCGAGGGCCAGCCCCTCAAGAGGATTTATCGGGAGATTTCCATCCGGGATGAGAAGGAGGCAACTGTTGCCTCAACGCCCATCGTAACGATTACTGCGCCACCACCACCTCCCCCTGCTGCCAAACCGTCCAGGGTCTCCTTCCCGAGCATGAAGGAGACTGCTCACGCGGGCCCCTCCTCTAGGCCGGAGGTCGAGACGGCGGACGACGTCCGCGAAAGGGTTCGGCCTCGGCTGCTACAGAGTCAGATTAACAAGTGCACCCTGCTAAGCTCCGAGGCCATCATCAGTTGGCTATACAGCATCAGCCACATGGTAAGTCTCTTTGCAATGTAAACATTAACTTTGCCTTCATGCGCATACTGACGTTGTCTTGTTCTTACAGATTGGTTGTATTGCGGCCGGGGCTGAATCCACCCTTCCCGGCATTGCTGAGAGGTTGGCCACTACAGAGGCTGACTTGTCCGTTGAGAGGGCTGCCCAGGAGTCCGCAGAGTTTGCTCTCTCCGTGGAGGAGGATAAATCCCGGGCAGCGGCCTTGGAGCTGGGGGAGACCCACGATTCTCTGTCAACCGAGCAGGCTGCCCAGAAGGTTACAGAATCTAAAGCCGCGATCGCGGAGGCTGGGAGGATCACTACCGAGAAGGACTTGTCAGCCATGACAGCCACGCTTTTAGAGCTCACTGTCGCTCGGGAGGCTGAAGCCAAGGAGGCTGAGGAGGAATTCGAGGCAGGGTTCCTCACGGGCTACGCTGACCTGGCAAAGCGGGCCGCTGCTGATCACCCTGACTGGGACCTATCTGGCTACTCTTGGGCAGAGTCCAGTTACTGGAAGGACGGCCAGGCTGACTCCGAGGTCACTGCTGAAGCTGCACTGGCCGGGGACCCCTCTGCTTAAGAGCAAGCTGCGGAGGAGGGAGAAGTGGTGGTTTTGGACAACCTGTGACCCTTTTCTTTTTAATTGTTGTATATTTTTTTATATGGGGAGGCTACTACAACTGCCCCCCAGGCTTTGTACAGTTTTCAATTATTAATGAAAAGGCCCTCGAGGTCAAACTTTCCATTAACTGTTAACTTTATCTGCACTGTGCCTGTTTTTAATTGCTAGTACCCACTCGATTTTTAGCCGACCTAACCCTCGCCTTAGCAAATGGTTTAGGATCGTAACCAGTAGAACACCTAGTCTTCTTGACCTATTTTAAAGGTAATTACCGTAGGAACTTGTCCTGTTTAGCGTCCGGGATATCCTGGTGTATTATAGGCATACCCTGTTTTACTGTCCGGGATGTCCCGGTGTATTTTAGGAGTATCCTATTTTACCGTCCGGGATATCTATCTCTGATCACTGTAAGCACTTGGGAATATCTTCCAAGTTCTTTTAGTGACCGATGTGATTTCCTGTCTTGGCCTAATATTCCCCTGCCCCCCAAGCATTTTGCTAAGGCGGGAGTGCAAGAGTGAGTGGTCGTAGGAAACCGACCTGGATCATGGGTGGTTGCAGGGTCCTTTGAAGCTTGCCATCGTCGGCCACCTAGGGGTTTGCCCGCGTCGTCAGCTGGACCTAGGCAAAGCTTGGGTAATTTCCTATTTGGGTCTGGTATCCCCTTACCCCCCGAGCGTCCTGCAAAGGCGGGGGTGAGGTGAGGAGTGACCGCAGGAAACTGACCTGGAACATGGATGGTTGTAGGGTCCTTTTGTGCCTGGGTTCGGAGCGCGAGGTCTTTTGTGCCTGGGTTCGAAGCCTGAGGTTTTTTTGTGCCTTGGTTTTTAGCCAAGGTCTTTTCTGCCTCAGGGTGTGGCCCGAGGACTCTTTAGCATTGCACGGGGTACTGACAGGAGTAAATTTTCAAAGTAGACTATTCAATTTTATTTAAAAATAAAAATTTATAATGGTTAATCAATTAGAGCTACAAAAATAAATTTCCATATCAATACTAAATTCCCGCGGCCAAGTGCTACTGATAGTACTTGCGGAGGTGTTGCGCATTCCATGGGTAAGAGAGATTGTACCCATCCATGCTCTGTAGCCAATAAGTTCCCGGTCGGTTGATCCGGGTTACTTTATACGGGCCTTCCCAGTTTGGCCCTAATTTCCCATGGCTCGGGATTCGGGTAGACTAGTTCACTACTTTAAGGACGAGGTCTCCGACTTGAAAACTGCGGTGCTTCACCTTGCTATTGTAATACCGTGAGACCCTTTGCTTGTAGGCTGCCACCTTTAGGTAGGTTTGGTCTCTCCTTTCCTCCACCAGATCCAATTCTGACCTGAGAGCTTCTTCGTTATCTGGCGCACTGAAGTTGGCCACCCGATATATAGGCAACCCGAGCTATTTGGGGACCACTGCCTCAAATTCGTAGGTTAAAGAGAATGGCGTCTCGCCTGTTGCCGCTCGGGGTGTTGTGCGGTAGGCCCATAGGAGGGTCGGTAGTTCTTCAGTCCACAGCCCTTTGGTGCCTTCAAGCCTTATTTTTATTGACTGCAAGATTGTCCAGTTGGTTACCTCGGGTTGACCGTTGGCTTGTGGGTGCTCGGGGGAGGAGTAATGATTCAGTATCCCGTAGCCCGAGCAGAACTGCCTGAAGATAGGGGTGTCAAATTGTGTGCCATTATCGCTGACCAGGACCTGAGGAATGCCGAATCTACTGAGAATATTCCTTTCCATGAAGCTTTCCATTTTCCATTCGGTTATTGTCTCCAAGGGCTCGGCCTCTGCCCATTTGGTGAAGTAATCAACAGCGATGAAGGCGAACTTGACCTGTCCTTTTCCCATCGGTAAGGGACCAACAATGTCGATTCCCCATTAGGCGAACGGCCAGGGGCTGTGGATTGGTGTCTGGAGTTCTCCCGGTCGGTTGATCATTGGAGAGTATCTTTGACACTTGTCACAACTTCGGACGTACTCTTGCGAATCTCAGGCCATGGTTGGCCAGTAATAACCTTGCAATAGGGCCTATCTGGAGAATGCCCGGCCTCCGATGTGATTCCCGCACACTCCTTCGTGGATTTCGAACAGTATCACTTGGACTTACGCAGGGTGGACATAGCGGAGGTACGGGATAGTGAATCTCCTCTTGTAGAGAATGTCGTCAATAAGGTGGTATCGGGCTGCCCAGTATTTGACCCGGCAGGCCTCTTCTCTGTAGTTTGGTAGCACCCCTGTCATAAAAAATGTCACGAGCGGGTCCATCCAGCTGGGTCCTGGGGTGACCAGATCTACCTCTATGCCTTCTGAGTTGATCACACTTAGCTCGGGTAGATATTATATCTGTATCCCGGGCAAGTCTGACTCAGAAGACTAGGTGAGGCGAGCCAAACGGTCGGCCTTGGTATTTTCTTCTCTGGGTATCTGCGTGATGGAGAATCCCCAGAGCTTCTTGGAAACCGCTCGGACAAGGGCCAAGTAGGCTACGCGCTTCGTACTCTTGGTTAACCTAGCTGACCACGAGCTGGGAGTCGCTGTATCCCTGGACCTGTTGTGCACTCATAGAGATGGCCAACTATAATCCGACCAAGAGGGCTTCGTATTCGGCCTCATTGTTGGAGGTACGAAACCCGAACCTTAGTGCATATTCGAGTTGGATACCGTCAGGGGTAGTTAGGATGATTCCTGCCCCACTGCCTTACTGATTAGATGAACCGTCCACGTACAGCACCCAGGTAGGGATATCAGAGTGTAACCCGGGCGGTAGGGCCGGTGGCTCAGACTCTTCAACCGGGTCTTCTGGAAACTCAACCAAAAAGTCTGCCACGACTTATCCCTTGATGGCTGTCCGGGGTCGGTAGATCACTTCAAACTCTTCCAACTCCAAGGCCCACTTGACGAGCCTCCCGGATGTATCTGGACGGCTGAGGATTCTGTGGAGAGGTTGATCTGTGAGGACCACAATGGCATGGGCCTGAAAGTACGGGCGGAGCCTTCGGGCCGAGGTGATAAGGGCGAACGCCAGTTTTTTGATACGGAAGTATCTGCTCTTTGCGCCCTATAACGCCCGACTAGTGTAGTACACTAGGAACTGTATCCTGTGCTCTTCCTGAATGAGTGCTGAGCTAACTACTGATGGTGACACTGCCAAGTATAAAAATAATTCATCCCCCGACACGGGTGTTGAGAGTAGAGGAGGGGACGCCAAGTACTTCTTGAGTTCTAGGAACGCCTCTTCGCACTCTTCTGACCACTGGAACGCTTTGCGGAGGATTTTAAAGAATAGCAGGCACCGGTCGGTAGCTCAAGAGACAAAATCTGTTCAATGCGGCCACCCGTCCGGCTAAGCTCTATACTTCCTTCGTTGATTTAGGCGACCGCATGTTGATGATGGCTTTATTCTTTTTGGGGTTTGCCTCAATCCCCCGTCTGTTGACTAGATGGTCCAGAAATTTCCCGGACGAGACGCCGAAGGTGCATTTGGTCGGGTTCAACCTCATCCTAAATTTTTTCAAAATGCTGAACGCCCCGGCCAGATGCTCAAGGTGGTCGGGCTCGTCCCTGCTTTTGACCAGAAAATCATCCACATATACCTCCATAGACTTCCTGATCAGGTCTTTAAACATGTGGTTGACCAAGCGTTGGTAGGTGGCCCCGACATTCTTTAGACCGAATGGCATAACCTTGTAACAATACGTGCCCTGGTCAGTAATGAACGCAGTCTTCTCTTCGTCCCCGGGGTACATGCTGATCTGGTTGTACCCCGAGTAAGCGTCCATGAATGAGAGGAGTGAGTGACCTGCCATGGAGTCCATAAGGAGGTCTATCCTGGGTAGCAGATAACAATCCTTGGGGCAAGCCTTGTTGAGGTCGGTGAAGTCCACACACATCCTCCACTTCCCGCTGCTTTTCTTAACAAGTACCACATTGGCTAGCCAGTCGGGGTAGTGAACTTCTCGTATGGAACATGCTTTGAGGGGCTTTTTGACCTCCTCACTCACTACTTTCTACCTCTCGGATGTGAATGTTAGAACATCGGTTGGGGAGGAACCGGTGGATTGGATCTGCCAGACATCCGCCCGGGATGCCCGAGCATGCCTCTTCCGTGCCGACTGTGAATCTCCTCCGCTTGACGTTCCTCTGGAGATCACGTAGATGTGGCCAAGTGGTGGTGGTTGATCGAGAGCTCGGGTGTCCTACCGGGTCATCTATCTGCTGTGACAAACTCCTTGAGGTGTCCTTGCTCGATCAACTTCTCTATTGCTATCTTTAATTTAAAGCAATCCTTCGTTTCATGGTTGTGATCCCTGTGGTAGCGGCAGAACTTGTCCCAATTCCTCTTACCAGGCGGGGCTCTTAGTTTCGCTGGCTGCCTCTGCGCGTCTACGGCGGCCATGACTTCTTGTATGGGCCGGGAAAGGGCTGTGAAAACAATCGAGGGCTGACCCCAGACATCCTTATGATCCTGCTTTGGCTTCTTTCCCGAGCCCTTCTCAAATCCTTCACGCTTGCGCTTGGTTTTTGGGGATTCGTCTCCTGCCTGGCTAGCACGTTTCGCCTTCAGGAACTCTTCAGTGTCTATGTACTTTTTGACCCTCTCTGAGAGCTCCACCAGAATTGTTGGTCGGTTGCGATGAAAAGATATGGCAACCTTGGTGTGTTGAACTCCCGAACAGAAGGCCATAATTACGGACGTTTCATTGAGATTGCAAAGCAAGAGCCTTTGCTGGTTGAAATGGTCGACATACTCCCTCAGGGACTCCCCCTTGCGCTGCTTGACGGTCAGCAACTGAGTGTCCGGTTGCGACCGGTCGAGCATTCCGACCAACTGGCTGATGAACAACTTGCTGATGAACAGCTTGCTGAGGGTTTTGAAATTGTCGATCGTCCGGGGCTTTAGAGCATGGAACCACTGTGCGGCTAGCCCCTTGAGGGTACTAGGAAAGGCCAGGCACAGTAGCTCGTCCACTATGGTGACCAGTGGCATATGAGCCTTGTAAGTGCGGATGTGGTCCACCGGGCTCCCTGTGCCGTCATAGGAGCTGAGGTGAGGGGGTTTGAACTTCCGCGGAATAGGAAACCGTATCACCCATGCGGTGTAAGGTGATTCCGTCTCTGTGTTGGTGAGGTCGTGGCCAGACTTTTGGTTCAACCTCTCAATCTGCTGCTGTAGTTCCCCGACCTGGGCCTTTACGTCATCCCGCCCAGTTCACCTCTCTATATCCGAGTGGTAGGTCGGATCGGATGATGAGGCCTCTTCCTCAAAGCGCGTCGACCTCGGGGATAGGGCCCGATTCCTAGTCTGGGAAATCGTGTGCCTAAGATCCCCCTGGCTCAGGGCTGGAGGGTCCTCGGCTGATTCCCAGGCCTTCCGTCCTGACTCCTTCCCTCTGGCCGCACGTCGCCGGTTGATAATAGTCCTGGCGTCCTCCACCCGATGAGGATTGGGCTGAGCTCGTCTCTGTGAGCCCCTGGTTGCCTGGCTACGCTCGCCATCACCAAGGCATTCTCGGTCCGGTGGGGACACAGGGGAAGAACGGGCTTATGTTCGTGCCCGAGCGGGCCTTTGAATAGGGGTGCTTTTCTCAGGCTAATTTTATGATGCAGGACGCTTCTCCTGCCGGGCCAAAAGCGCCTCCATTTGTTCCTGCGTTCGGCGCTGGCCCTCCAAGAGTTGTGCCAGCACTGCCGTTATCTATTCAGTGGTCATACAGGTGGCCTGCTGCTCAAGCTGCAAGTTCTCCTGACCGGTCGGAAAAGCAGCTTTCTTACCCATCTTTGGCGACATGTTGATCAGTCAAGAATTTGTTGATGAGAAGACTTGTCGTTTCCCACAGACGGCGCCAAACTGATGATGCCTAAAACTGGTAAGGAAGGTTTAGAGAGAGAAAAAGACAAGAACAAGTTGTATGTGGTTCAGTCCCGTTAACGAGGTGACCTACATCCACGGTTACGTCTGTGCGCGTTCACTAGCAGATCACCAGCGGGCCTGGTGAGCCAACAAAGAGGGGCAGCACTACCAGTAATACCGGCCGAGTGTATGCGTATAATGGTGAGTTCTCTGTTATTTGCGTGTAAGCTAGAGAATTATTAGGATCAGATCCCTGTAGATAGGGTAGGTGGGCTCTTTTATAGATGCAAGAGTCCACCCTTACATGGTAAGTTAATTGGATTAGGAAGCCTAATCTAATTACAATTGATTTGCATGATTTGGGGAGAGTTTCCTAAGTGGTTTAGGAAATTGCCACATTCTATCTTGCAGACTTGTAGCTGGCTTAGGAAACTACCGGTTAGGCCAGGTCCACGGGATGCCGCGGTCTCCCAATCCCTGCCTATTGATACGAACCGCACAATTCTGACGAACGCCTCGGGATGGCTCAGCTCTTGGTGACGTGGCAGACTATCTTCATGGCTGGATTATTTTGGACGTATCATTTATATACATATATCTATATATATACACTCATATAGATATATATACATATATCCTGTCAAGAAGAGAAGTAGAGAAGAAGAGTAAGAAGAAGGATAAAATAAGGAGAAGGAGAGACAGAGACAGAGAGGAATAGAGAGAGAAGGAGGCCGCCATTAAAGCTCGAAAACTAAAAGCTTTACCAAACGTGCCCTTTCGATCATTTGGTGAGTTCCAAACTCACTCAGTAGCTTAGTTGTGATGTTTTACGTGTTCTGGACGTATCCTGGAAGTTCACTGCCAGAATCTGGAGAAGGCAAAGTTCGAGCAATCGAACCGAGTTCAATTGATCAAACACACTAAGTGTCAATCGATTGAAATGATTTTAATCGATCGAGACCATCTTCACTTCAATCAATCGAGAATACCCTGATTGATCGAACCCAATAAAATGTGGATGTTTTCCTTTAAGTTTATATTCATAACGCGTAGCTGTTTATTTGATGTTGCATGTTCCTATTATGCAATATTATGGATTACGGAGGTAATGGGATATGATAATGAGATTTGAGATAACAATAGTGAGTAACGTAGTTGAGTTCAAACGTTAGTAATAATACAACGCGATAATGAGAAAAGGTTTGAGTTATAATCATGGGTAGCAGTAGTAAATCCTGAAGAATGAGTCCGTGGGGTATTGGTGACCGTCAGGGTAAGTATTATCAGTATCAGGAATCAGTCGTGAACACATCTGCGTGGGATATGAGCGTTATGTATTGTACTTGCAAGCATTCTTAAAAGTGGTGAACGGTAAGAGTTCTTAACAGCGGTGAACAAGAGTACATATAGATATTGATTGTGAACGGACGATACTCGCAAGCATTCTTAAAAGCGATGAACAACAAGAATTCTTAAAAGCGGTGAGCAAGAGTACTGGTGCATCCATAAACTTGGTTATATAAGGGAGATGTGTGATGCTCGCAAGAGTGCTTCAAAGTATAGCAGTGAACAAGAGCACTAGCATATCGTGATGATATAATCAGTTCGGTATAGTTAATAGGGATTGTTACAGTTATCCTTTATGTGGGAAGATGATAAGAATTGGTTAATGATGTGTCTGAATAAAAGAGGAAAATATATCATTAATATCACTGCTATATATCATGCCTGACAAGTAATTACGTCAATTCTATGAGATTGTATTAGTTAGTTCTCACTCAGCTTTCAGTAAGCTGACGACCTTTATTGCCTGGACATTCCCCGTCCAGACTACCCTGTCCCTAACAATGCAGGTAGTGGAGCTTACGGTGATGGCTACTACCCAGAGTTTGATTATGCAGATGGTGGACCCACTGATTTCGGTTATGCCGGAGAGGAGTACTACGCTGACGATTACCCTTATGCCAGCTGAAGATCTGAAGACAGTTATATCTAGTTTATGCTTCTATTTTTACTATTTTACTTTATTAGTCTAATGGGTACTTGGGCATATATTGTCTCCAGACCTGTTGTGAGCTTGTGGACCACTATGATGTTTGTAATAGATAGAATTGTTTTGTCTAGTTGATTATGTTACTGTTCCTGTTTATCTTGTAGACTAGTACTGTGTGGTGTGGATAATTAGTGACTTTCACTTGTCATTCCATATGGACCCAAAAAGGAAATTTAGTTTTCTCTTTTCTTTTTTTTTGGCTCCGGGGCATGATAGGGTTTTTGGTGTCAAAGCTCTGGGTTGTGATACTTTCGTTCACTAACAGTTCCACGCCATCTGGTCCTAGTATTTTAATATCCCTGAGATGAGATATGAGTTTAAGATAAGTTCGTCTTCTTGACGATAGATAGTTTACTTTGTAGGTAAGCATGGATCCGGATTTTCACTTGTTCGTAGATGACTCTTTTGGCGGACATGTTATTCAGGGCGACACCGTGGAGCCAGCCATACCAGAGATATATCAGAGCCACATTCGTCAGATATCTAGTAGATATTTGGAGGAGAGGATGTGGACTTCTCTCTACGTTGTGGGCACGATACACCCGACAAAGATAAGTATGGATGTGTGTCATTATGCTATGACCCTAGTAGCCATATACCAGGAGATGGCTAGGTTAATCCAGGGTAAGCCTGAGGTAGACGAGATTGAGTTGCGAGAGATTCTAGCCAGGCTTGTTCCACCAGAGCCTATAACTGCACCAACACCAGCAGTAGCACCACCATCACTGGTACCCGACGTACCACTTCTAGATTCTGAGATGATTCAGGGAGAGGAGGACCCAGAGCCCGAGGATGAGCATCCTGATGAGGATATCAACGGGGATGGAGAGGAGGAGGCTATGGATGATGAGGACCCAGCAAAGTTGGAGCCTACAGATGATGACTAGCCAGACGATGACCCGGAGGAGCCAGAGTTTGGGCCAGAGGATCCAGTAGAGGGAGATGAGATTTTGGAGATACAAGTAGAGGATATTCCTAATGAGGGGGCAGTTGTGCCAGAGATACCTGTTGTGTTCGATTTACCAGGAGAGCCTTTACTACATATGGCAGGCATTGCCAATATGGCAGCCGAGTGGGTAGCTGCGATGGTTGCACAACCAGCTGGACTTCTGATAGGACAGGCTGCATTAGCAGAGGCTATGGCCATAGTTGGAGATTTTGCTAAGTTGATTGTCGACGTTCGTCGAGCTAGCATTTGGTGTTGAGGAGATGGATATTGACGACGTTATTGTCGAGGACTGGGATATCGAAGTGGTAGTAGGAGGAGCAACAACACCAGTTGAGGATGATCCACTGGTAGAGATGGACATCGTACCTGAGGATGAGGCATCAACCGCAGGATCAGATGCTAACAACTTTTGAGTCAGGATCTACAACGTCTAGTTTTTGTTAGTTTTATATCAGGACATGTTGTCCACATGATATTTTTGGGAGCTTGAGAGATAGCTATCTGACTATAGCTTTGTATAGGTATTACCAATAGTAGTAGTATTGTAACTAGTTGACCTTAGTATTATTTTAGCCCTTGTCCCATGTGGTACACAGTTTGATTAGTATGTACTATGCGGTACATCTTTTGATATATATATAGATACGAGCTGCACTTTTTGATATTGATTGTATGTTTGATTGCTATGTGTTGTTTAGTAGAACTGTTGGTCCTTGATTGTTTCTAGCTCTATCTTGATTTCATTTCAACGAGAAGACTTTCAGCTAATCAATAGGTCTCTTATTGGTACACAGCACACTTCATCATTATGGTAGGACCCTTTAGAAATCACCAAGCGCGAATTGGAGCACCTATTCCAGAGGGAATGGACCTATCTGGAGTCTTTGAAGCTTTTATGCAGAGGATAAAGCATGTAGGCGATGCCTACAACCATGCTACCAATGAATGACCTATTCAACCCCCAGTTGTACTATTTCAGCATAGACAGACCGGAGACAAACTACTAGGTAATTTTCGTGGTTTGCGTCCTGAGAAGTTTGATGGGTTAATAGAACCATGGAAAGTCGAACAATAGGTAAGAAAAATGGAGTTGATTTTTGAAGCTTTAGAATGTAGTGAGCAAGAGAAGCGTCGTCTTGCTACATTCCAACTCACCTATGCCGCTGCAGATTGGTGGGAAGCTATTTTAAAGTTATTTACATAAAATAAGTGAAAAAAGAGGAAAATGGCATATCACGCGCGCGGTCCGCTCACGCGATGCGTCGCTCGGGCGGCCTGCTCGCGGGAGTTTGCCCCTTGGAGTAAAATTTTTAATGTTTCTTATTTATAGCCTCAGTATCATCTCGTGCCTAGAATCGCCTGTGCGAGGGGTTCGCTCACGCGGCCCGCTCGCGCGATTCTTGGACTTAGAGATTTTCTTTTAAGTTCTATAAAATATGCCTCTGCATTCCCTCGCAGAGGGGCTCTCGCGGTGGGGGGGGGGGGGGTTTCTGGTTTTTTCTCTTTGTTTTCTTACTCCTTTTCTCTCGAACCTGGTCAGCTGTTTATATTTTCTATTTGTTTACTTAGGTTCCTTTTAGATCGAGTTCTTTGTTTTCATAGTACATTTATGCTTGTTTTAATTATTTTCTTTGCATCTTTTACTTATCGTTTAGTTTCTATGAAAAAAAACCATATGCGTATATCTATTGCTTTTTCTTTTGTATGTTCTTTTTTTGTTAAGTATTGACAGGTGAAATAGTGCTCCATTTGGAATATTTGAACTTTGATTCCATATTATTATACGTTCACTTGTTTGTGATTGCCGAGATCGAGGATTGTCGTTCATTCTCTATGTACTTTCTTTTCTTTCATTTTATTGTTTCATTGGGGACAATGAAAGGTTTAGGTTTGGGGGTATGCACTCACATGCACATTATTATATACACCAAAATTTTGAAATTTTTTTGGATATTTGTGCCTAAATAAATGATGTCACCGACGTTTTTGCAATCTCTAGTCGATACATCTTGTTATGTAACTTGGATTGTTATAGAATGGTAAACATGAAAAGATGTGATTAAATATTTGCTGAAGTCATGATATGACGTTTTAGGTCATGCATCGTTCGAATCGTAGTTTTATATCATAGATTTGTACACAAACCTATGCACTACATGTAGTCGCTTGAATACATGTTTGATGTGAACGATAATATAATTCGGATTTCTAGATAACACATGGTGGAGACTAAACCCGGTGAGCTTTTGAGCCTATCTTTTCTTTTTAGAGGGTTATGAATACATTTTGTGTTTGTCGAATTTCGTTGAAATAGCGCATTAACTCGTTGTTTAGTCTCATTATCCTTGTCTTGGTTGATAGTCAAGTTAAAATATTTGCTACCATGCTAAATAATCTTACGCCGTAAATGTTGAAGAACCATATAACCATAGGACATGATTTTAGGCCCTCTTTGTTTGCTACTCACCGATAAATGATAAATTTTCTTAGTTCGCCCTTGGAGCCATTAAAATGCCATTTTTCCTTTAATTACCAGTATCCTATTTTTGCTCTAATTTGGCCAACTTGGAGTTCACCCCTGAAAGATTGATCAACTTTTAGTGGTGTTAAGGCGATGTGTGATTGAGAAGAAGAAGAAAAAGAAAACAAGATGGTGTTTACGGTGGTTGCCTTGTTATTTATTGAATATTCATTTCAAAAGCAACGAGGAGGAAAAGAATAGAGAAAAAGAAAAGAAACAAAAGAAAAAAAAGAATAAGAAAAAAAAAAGAAAAGAAAAAGAAATAGAAGGAGAAAAAATTGAAAGGAATGAGATGAAGTTGGTGGAAGAGAGAATGAAAGAAATCGAACATGCCTTACAATGCCATTCTAAAACTACCTAATGAACCCTTTTTATCCTTTTTCATTACCTGAGCTACATTATAACCTTTGAAAAGTCCTATTTGATCCTAGAAACATGGTTTGGATATATAAATGATGGGAAGGGGATTAAAACATGGTAATGATTAATTTCTCTTGACTGTTGGCGTCCTATCCAAGACTCTGCTATTCTTTTGTGTCATGCGTCTTTTTCGAGTCATATGTGAGCATTTGTCATTTTGAAAATATTTCCTTTGCTTCCTGACAAGCGGGGGTATTTGTAAAATACAACCGCGCTAAAAGAAGAAAATACGTTAATTTAGTTCACAATTCTTTCATTTATCTGCGATTTGAGTTACAACATCAATTTCCACACATTACGACTAATCTATGATAAGTTGTGGGTGTAGCTGTGATTTTTTGCAGATTACTGTCGCTGTGTGAATAATTGATTGAGCAGGATAAAAGGGAGTGATTGGCTTTAATGAAGACAATTCAAAGTTGAAAACTGAAGATTGATCGATCTAGGTCCTCTCAAGCGATCGAGAGTTCGATCGATCCAACCTGTCTCAAGCGATCGAATAATCCAGAAGTTCAATCGATCGAGAGTTTTTCGATCGATCGAAGATGCCTTTTAGCAGAATACGCGCACGCAGCAAAAGACGGGATTTTAAACCCTAGCATTAGGTTTCTACTATATAAACTCATTTTGTACGCGTCCAAGAAGGAGGCCCCACTTTGTTTTTCTTCAGTTTTCATAAGAGAGGAGAGATTTTTCTTGTTTTGTAGGTTTTTATTCAAGTTTCTTTTGTTAGCTTGGACGCCCTGTGGTTTAGTACGAGTTCTTTGATCCAGGTTATTGAGTTATTGTTTTATTCGCATACCGCACTTAGTTAATGGTAGTTAGTGTTTAATCTTACTGTTTGTTTATGCTAGATACGTTAAAATCCTAATTTTTCATAAGTTTTAATGAAAACTCACAACCAAACGACACCTTAATGAATTTTTACGTTAAGAACGCATCTGGGACACTGCAGACCATGTCTGAGTAGTCCGAGGTTGGGAAATCGCGATGAAACTGTGATTTCAGGCTTCTACCATGCATCAGGATAATACCTGTGTTCGATCGATCGGAGTTATTTCGATCGATCGGTGCAGAGATATAGTCGATCGATCGAAGACATTTCGAGCGATCGAGGGAAGACGATTGTCGATCGATCGAAAGCGCATCGATCGATCGAACAGTCTGATTCTTGAGAATATCCCATATAGTATTCCAAGACTTTCTGTTTTAAGAATTTGTTATCAAACTGTCCCCAAATGCTCAGTTTGTCAAAACAGTCTTTGAACTTAAGGCCTTAAGGCATTTTCTTTCAATATATTTTGCAAACCACCCTCAATGCTAACACCATTGTAGGTGCGAGTCTTAACTATTGAATTAAACCGCTTTCATGTATTTCAAACTTAATTGAGATGATATAGTCCCTGTCATGAAAGGGCTATTGATTCTAGATCCTTAGAGAAGTACAGACTAGTGTAGAAGATGTACTCCGTTGAGCTTAATTGCCGTTGCATGGTAGACGGCCAGGTCACAGTGGATTTGTGTGATCCCAACACTTTCTTTTATCAAGTAAAACCGTTTTTAAAATTTTGCTTTAGTTAAATAGTAATCGTTAGTTAATTTAACTTAGTTGCTTTTAATTTTAATAGTTGTTAATTGTAGAACTTTGTGTTCTACACCTTTTCCAAAATATTGAATTTTCTTTTCTGTTTGAGTCTAATCTAGGTTAGTTAATTCTCATCCTTCCCTATGGGATCGACCTGGACTTAATCCAGTTTACTACTTGCACGATCACCTACACTTGGATGTTGCACAAGAGCGCACAGAAAAATATTCGTGTCAAGTTTTTGGCGCCGTTGTCGGGGAAGGCGATGAGTTAATACTTAGGTTACCTCAATCTCTCTTCAGTTTTTTTCTATTTTTCTTTTCTTTTCTTTTAGAGTCTATTGGTAAACACTCACCTTAGGAACTCTCCTCGTTCATGTCCAACACTTCCATTGAAGGAATTTTCGGAAATCCTTTCTACCTTTCTGACTCTGATAGTTCCATTAATCCCGTAGCCACTCCAACTGAATCAATGGATGATAATCGGAGTGAACATGGTGACAATGTGGTGGTACCAATTGATGAGGCGCTACGTCCCTTGTGCGATCTCATGCAACCAGAACACGCACCTACACCCTCTTGCATTCGAATCCCACCACATACTGGCGAATTTCAATTTCGCAATGGGATGATCCAACTACTTCCCACCTTTCATGGGATGGAAAGTAAGAAGGCATATTTACATGTCATAGACTTCGAGGATGTTTGCAAAACATTCTCACAAAGTTGTCCTAGGGAGGTGACGCATCTAATGTTATTTCCTTTCACCTTGAAGGATAAAGCAATGGCGTGGCTACACTCCCTTAAACCCAATTCAATCTTCACCTAGCATGCGATGAGCACTACATTTCTAAGGAAATTCTATCCAACTCGCAAGACCACATACCTTCAACGTCAAATCAATTCCTATAAACAAAAGAGCAATGAAACCTTCACTCAAACATGGGAGCGTTTCAAAGATTTGCTTCTTTTGTGCCCACACCATGGGTTTGAGAAATGGCGAACTATCAGCTTCTTTTATCAAGGATTGAATGGTGAAACGAAGAAGTTGGTAGAAACTATGAGTTCAGGACCATTTCTACGCAAAAACACCGAAGAGGCTGAAGCCCACTTAGAATAGTTAGCCGAATACGCTCATGAATGGTCAAATTCCGACAATGTCTCACGCTCACAGATATCCTGTGTAGAAGAGAAAAGCCTATACCAACTAAACAGTGAAGATCACCTCATGACTAAATATGAAGAACTAGCAAAGAAAGTAGAAGAGTTAGGCATGAGAGGAGGTAGTTCAAGGCAGCAAATGCTAGAAGAACCATACGGTACATGTAATATGTTGGGACATACTACTCAGTATTGTCCTAATGTGCCGTATTTTCAAGAACAACCCCCCATGGAAATGAATGCCATGCAAGGGTATAGGGGGGCAGGGAATTCCTATAACAACAATAATTCACAAAACAATAACAATCGATGGAATCACCCTAGTTTTGATTGGAAAAATGATGCTGGGATCCAAAATCAACATCAACAACAACAGCCCTATAACAATAACCAATATCAAGGGCAATACAATAGGCAGTCCCAGCCATACAATCAAAATAGATTTAATCATTACAACCAAGTACAACCCTCCAATAATCAACATTCTAATGTGTACGTGCCACCGCACAAAAAGGTACAAGAGGAAGATCCTCTCTCTAATGTCAACCTAACTCAACAATTAATTCAAATGATTAGTAAAATGTCTGCGACATTAGACAGAATGGATGCACGTCAAGAGGGATCGGGCGGAACATTTCCTGCCCAACCACTTCAAAACCCTAAGGGATACAATAACGGTCCCCCAAATCACGAACAAGCAAAAGTCGTGACGACTCTGAGAAGCGGCAAGATTATAGGGCAGAATGTGCCTATCTCTACCCCCGAGGAGTACGAGGAGGACGAAGTGGTCAATACACATAAACCTTCCACTCAAGAAGAGGAGCCCACTATTAGTAAAGAACCATTAGAAACGAATATTGAAGCTCCTAAAGAAGTGGAAGAAGTTGAGAGAAGGCCTGGAAAGGAACCCATTAATGATGAAGTACCAAAATGCCCTTTCCCCGCGCCTTATCCTCAAAGGTTAAAGAAACCTAAAAAAGAGGCAAAGAATCAGGAGTTCTTGGAATTATTCAAACAAGTTAAAATCAATCTCCCACTCCTCGATGCTATAAAACAAGTGCCGGCCTATGCTAAGTATCTTAAAGATTTATGTACGGTCAAAAGGAGGCAAAGTGTGAAGAAACACGCTTATGTCGCTTGCCAAGCAAGTGCAATTATCCAAAATGAATTGCCTCCTAAACTTAAAGACCCTGGCACTCCCACTGTCTCATGTCAAATTGGGAATCAAAAGATAGACAACGCACTCCTCGACCTAGGAGCTAGCGTAAATCTTCTGCCATATTCGGTTTATAAACAATTAGGGTTAGGTGAATACAAACCCACCCGAGTTGCATTGCAATTGGCAGATAGGTCTGTTAAATACCCAAGAGGAGTTCTGGAAGACGTCCTTGTTCAAATAGACTCATTTGTCTTCCCGGTCAATTTTGTCATCTTAGACACCAAACCTGTGTCCAACCCAGGCTCACAAATCCCGGTCATCTTTGGACGTCCGCCCCTAAACACAATAGATGCCACAATCAAAGTAAGAATTGGTATAATGACCATCGTATTTGGGAATATGACGTTAAATGTCAAAATTTTCTCAAATCCCCGACCTGAATAATACGATGATGAGGAGGAAGTGAATTACAGCAACACAGTCATAGAAGATGAGGCCGATTTCGTTGATTACAAAGATCCTTTGGAGGTAGTTGTGTCACAATTTGATGCTATCTATCAACCTAAAGAGTCCACTCCATTGGATGCTGCTTTAAATCACACTTGCCTCATGATAGATACACTAGAGGAGGATAGAGCTGAATGCATGTGGGTAACACCATATGAACCACTGCCTCCTAAAACAAAGCTAGTCATGCCCTAGAACATGCAGTTTCTCGAATTGGAATTAAAGGAACTTCCAAAAGAGCTCAAATACACTTTCCTAGGGACTGAGAAAACTTATCCTGTCATAATCTCATCTACTTTAAACTCTGAACAAGAGGATAAGTTAATCGAGGTGTTAAAACAACATAAGGGAGCATTAGGATGGACTATTGCCGATCTCAAAGGCATAAGCCCATCTGTGTGCACCCATAAGATATATTTGGAGGAAGATGCTAAACCTTCACGATAAATGCAAAGGCGTCTGAATCCCAACATGCAAGAAGTAGTCAAAATGGAGGTGCTAAAACTACTTGATGTTGGGATCATATATCCAATATCTGACAGCCCTTGGGTTAGTCCAACCCAAGTAGTGCCAAAGAAACCAGGCATAACGGTCATATCGAATAAAGATGGTGAATTAGTATCAACACGCATTCCCACTGGATGGAGAATGTGTATTGATTACCGAAAACTGAACACCGTGACCTGAAAAGACCATTTTCCCTTACCTTTCATGGATCAAATGCTAGAACGAGTAGTGGGTCATAAGTACTACTGCTTCTTGGATGGATACAATGGGTATAACCAAATTGAAATCGCTCCTGAAGATCAGGAGAAGACTACGTTCACATGTCCATTCGGTACTTTCGCTTACCGTCATATGCCTTTCGGCTTATGCAATGCACCTGCTACCTTTCAGCGGTGCATGTTAAGCATATTCAGCGACATGGTCGAACAAATACTCGAAGTTTTTATGGACGACTTTTCTGTGTTTGGCCATAGTTTCAAAAATTGCTTAAACAACCTCGAACATGTCCTAACAAGATGCGAGGACAAATACCTAGTACTGAATTGGGAAAAGTGTCACTTCATGGTGACCAAGGGAATTGTCCTCGGCCACATCATTTCTGATAAAGGTATCCAGGTTGATAAAGCTAAAATCGGTATAATCTCGAATTTACCTGGCCCTCGTACAGTCAAGGACATTCGATCTTTTCTGGGGCATGCGGGATTTTATCGTCGCTTTATCCAAAACTTTAGTGCGATCTCCCAACCATTGTGTCAACTCTTAGTCAAAGACACACCATTGGAATGGTCAAAAAACTGTCAAACATCTTTTGACGCACTAAAGGAACACCTTACCTCCGCACCGATAATACAGGCACCTGACTGGGGTTTGCCTTTTGAACTAATGTGCGACGCTAGTGATTACGCCATTGGTGCAGTCCTAGGGCAGCGGAAGGATAACAAGCCTTATGTGATTTACTATGCCAGTCGAACACTTAACGAGGCTCAAATGAACTATACAACTACTGAAAAAGAGCACCTAGCAATAGTATTCGCTTTGGACAAGTTCAGGTCATATCTGATAGGGTCTCCAATCGTCTGTTTTACGGACAATTCGGCCCTCAAGTACCTGCTATCTAAAAAAGATGCGAAACAAAGGCTTATCCGTTGGATACTCCTACTCCAAGAATTCGATATAACGATCAAAGATAAAAAGGGAGTAGAGAATGTGGTCGCCGACCATTTATCTCGGTTACCTTTTGTTGACAACACTGAACCCACACCGATAAAAGATGAATTCCCAGATGAGCAGCTGATGACTGTTTCGGGTTTGCCTTGGTATGCTGATATAGTAAATTATCTTGCCACGGGAGAAACCCCAAGTCATTGGTCCAAACCAGATAGGAAGCGGTTCCTCTCTTTCGCACGTCATTTCTTCTTCGATGACCCGTACTTATTCAAGTATTGTGCTGATCAGGTCATCAGACGTTGCGTCCCTAATGAGGATATAACTGTAATTTTAGCCTCCTACCACTCTGAAGCGTGTGGTGGCCATTTTTCTTCTCAAAAGACCGCACAAAAAGTCTTACATAGCGGATTTTATTGGCCCACCATATTCAAGGACGCTTATGCTTTCTGCAAAACATGCCAACGCTGTCAACAGCTTGGTACAATTTCAAAAAGGAACTCCATGCCCTTAACCCCCATTATCACGATTGAAATATTCGATTGTTGGGGCATAGACTTCATGGGCCCGTTCCCTAAATCAAATAACTGTGAATACATACTCCTAGCTGTGGAGTATGTGTCAAAATGGGTGGAAGCAATACCAACAAGACGTAATGACCACAAAACAGTGATGTCCTTTCTTAAGGAACACATTCTATCACGTTTTGGAACCCCAAAAGCCCTAAAAGTGACCAAGGCAAGCATTTCTGCAATAGGCCTTTGGAGTCACTACTTAAAAAATATGGGGTCAGCCACAAAATTGCTCTTGCCTACCATCCACAAACAAACGGGCAAGCAGAGTTAGCTAACCGAGAAATTAAGCATATTCTCAAAAAGACGGTTAGTTTCAACAGAAGGGATTGGGCATATAAACTGACTGATGCATTATGGGCTTATCGCACGGCTTTCAAAACGAATCTGGGAATGTCTCCGTATAGGCTAGTTTACGGAAAAGCATGTCACCTCCCTGTCGAAATCAAACACAAAGCTTATTGGGCGACACGCTCATTGAACTTTGATATTAAAGAGGGAGGGCATCTTCAAAAACTCCAATTGGCTGAATTGGAAGAAATACGTCGAGATGCATACGACAATGCTCGATTACATAAGGAAAGGTTGAAGGCTTGCCACGATAGAACAATTAGTCGTAAATCATTCGAGCCGGGGCAGAAAGTCTTGCTATACGACTCTCGCCTCCACCTCTTCCCAGGCAAACTCTGATCCCAGTGGACAGGACCATTCATAGTCAAATCTGTCTTTCCACATGGGGCGATCGAGCTGATAAACCCCAAGAACGATGCATTTTTCAAGGTCAATGGCCAAAGGCTAAAAGCGTTCTTGGAGAATTTCCAAACAGAGGCTGAGTTCATCTAACTGGATGAACCCAACTACTCTTGATCTCAAACGTTAAGCGTTTCTTCACGTTGTTGTTGTATATCTTTAATTTTGATGTTTTTCAAATTTTTAAATTCTTTCTATCTTTCTCTACAAGTGATTTTTGATTCTAATCTGCTGTTTCATATTATCTCTCCTATGTAGGCGTTTCAAGATGAGAGATGATGATATCCATTCTATAGGGTCATGGGCTAATTCTGAATACTAGAACCCACCTTGGACTACTGATGAGATAGCATTCTGCTTATCTCCTTACCAAGGACCAGGGGCAGATGATGTGGTGGACCTGACCTATGGATACATCCCTTATGATCCTGCTCTCCTCCAAATTAACCCCTTCGAGCACATGGACCTCTCTGGAGAGGAAGGAGAGCCTGAAGGGTACGCTGTTGGAGAAGTGGATGACGCACTATTGGAGCAATGGGAAAATGACTCCATGTGGGATCCATTGGACGAAGAGGACCTACAAGATATGGTGCCCGAACGCCACAATGCGGTATTCACTTTTATCGATGACTTCCTTGTCATCGCAGTGGTTCCTTACATTTATGTGCACCTGAGTTATTTGTTGTTCCGGCTCCAGTGCCCGTTACCTGCTAGTGCACATGGGTGTCTCATGCCAATAGTGAGGTTAATTCGTTGTCACTTGTCTTTCTCGTGTTTTCTTTATTTTGTTATTTCTTTCCGTTGTCGTTTCCTTTAGTCTTATTTAATTCTTTTTCTTTTGTTGTTTTCATTTGGTTTTTCCTTTGTTAGGATTGTCACTATGCATCCACTGGTACCACCGTTCTTCCTGCCACATCAACTTTTTCATGGTTTTGGACCATACATAAGGTCCCCAGACACTCCACCGCAAGAGGAAAGTCCGTTGCACAATTTTACTCCGTTATCCTTGTCTCCAACGGGATCACCTCTTGCATGGGTTTTCAATTCCTTAGAGAGTTTAGACTTGCTCGATGATGTCCTGGCTAGTTTTCGACTATTCTGGGAAAGGGAATCATCCTGTTTGGACTCCACATGCGAAGATTTAGCGGGGAATGAAGCAATGGTAGAAGAAGGAATCTTCTTGCTAGATGATTAGTGTTCACTTCAATTGTATTTCGTCATTGGTCTTTCTGTTATCAATTGAAGTGTAATCCTAGACAAATAATATTATTGGTTCTAGTTTTATTTTCGTTTTCTTTAATTAAATAAGGCCTTGAATACCAGTTGGGGGCAATAATGTTGCAATATGGATGCTATTATAAAGTTTTATTTAAATAAAAATTGTAATTTTCTATTATGAGGATGAGTTTTTGGCGTACATGTCCTGTCAATGCATTGTTTCTATCATTTCCTGTATGTCCAAAATAACTTGGGTTAGTTGGGGGTACGTTGTGTCTAAATTCTGTGAAGTTTTGGAAGGTCTAGGTTCGATCGATCGATACATTCTCGATCGATCGACAGTATCACTTTCTCGAGCGCTTGAAATTATCTCAATCGATCGAATGTTCGATCGCTCGAAACGTTCTCGATCGATCGAGACTTGTATTTAAACGAGGCGTCCAGCGTACACTTCATCAGTTCTCTTCATCTCTCTCTCCCTTCGAGCGCTCGGCGACAGCGGCAATTTGGGGCGATTCTCATCAACCCCCCTACTACCACACCATTTTTGGGATGCCCGGGTCCCTTCACTCATCCTCTTCGTCATCATCAACTCCTCCCCCGACAACTTATCCCGAGGTAAGGCCACGAGCACCCCTCTCTTTCCATTTTCGTTCGAATATAATGGGGGTGCCCCAATTGGTCATTTGACTATTTATCTCTTAGTTTCGCACCTTGTTTCTTGGAGTTCTTTTCTTTTTCGTTCGTTTTCTTGTCATTGCCGCATCTCTGTGCTCGATTGATCGAGAGGGTTCGAGCGATCGAAGCTGTGCCTTGTTCGATCGATCGATAAAAGTTCGATCGCTCGAACTCTGGCAGTTTCTTTGTTTTCTTTTCAATTCCTATTTTTAATTGTCGTTTTCTTTTCTTTTCCATTTCAGGATCTTCACAATGAACCCGGTTACAGGGTATCACAGGGAGAAGCCCTTTGACCTCGACATTCCTGACCCGGTCCCACATCACGGCTTCCGGAACACCCCCGACTGCCAGTGGTTCACGCGCTATTCTCGCCCGCCTCGGAGCCATGCCACACTGGTACGATTTGCTCTCTCAGGCGAAGAGAGTGAATCTGTCGTGGATCCGCGCGGCTGGTGCGACGATGATTAGAGATCCTGATGCCGCATTCACACTACAATCATTGTTCCGTGGTCGGGATATAGTGTTCAGTCTAGCTACCGTCTCAGCTGCTCTAGGAGTCCCAAAGGTGCCCGACTGTGTATGCCCGCACCGTGCTGACACGCCAGTGCTCCCACCGACTGCAGTCATTCGAGAGCTTACCGGGGGTGCATTACCGAGCTGGGATGGTACAGCCCTTATTGTCGACATTTATCTGACCGATAATTATCACATGCTACACCTGGCCCTAAGCAACTTCTTGTTGGTGAACTCCTACCGGGAGAAGATTGCACCCTGGTATGCACACGTGTTATATGCCATAGGGACGGGGTTACCAGTCTGTTTGCCGCGCCTATATATTGACTTCATGAGGCATCCCACTCGCTACATTGCTGCCAAGAAGCACCTGAAAGGTGCTTGGGCCATTCACAGGGTGATCGAGCAGACTGGCCTCGTTCCCTTACCTGATGATGCGTACTCTCAGGCTCGCAGTCGGTTTGGCGAGACAGCTTCTCGCCGATCGGATGCGCAAAAGAGGAAAAGGAAGAGTAAAGGGAAAGCGAAGGTTGGTCAGAAGAGGAGGAGAGCTGATGGCACCGATACTGAGGGTGCAGCTTCAGGGACGCCGACAGAGGCTGAGGAGCTTGATTTTTATGATGAGGTTGATCCTCTGGTGGAGGTTCCACAGTTTGAGCTGAGACAGCGATCTCAGGCTCAAACTCAGGCCCAGGGAGAGTCTTCGTCATCCGTGCCTCTTTTGACTGTTCATGAGTTATTATTGGAGGAGAGAGATGCTCAGATCAGAGTTGAGGGCCGAGTGGACCACATGACGACATTGCTCGAGGCCATTCTTATTCAGTTGGGGGTTGACCAGTCATTACGTACTCCCCCATCTACCACTACTCCCCCTACTGCACATACTACTGCCGAGCCATCCACAGTTGATCCCCCACCGCCACCTGCAGATCCTGCTGCACCATCGTCCTCAGCGGCACCACCTTCTGCGGAGCCCCCACTTCCACCACCTCCAATCATGACTGAGAGTGACCCGGCGACGGCTAGTACTGTTGCTGAGGGTGGAGTTGAGGATACCCCCGATGCGCCGATAGAGATATTATCCCATGTCGCGGATGATGTTTAGATCTTGTTGTCGGGAGTGTTTGGAGAGTTTTGTTGTATTTTCTTTTTCTTATTTCTATCTCTCTGCTCTCCTCTTATGTCTTTTGGATTGTAGTTCTGTGGTGCTATACGTGGATATTCGGTTTTGTTGGTTAGGTTGGTTTGTTTACATTTTATTATCACTGCTCTGTCATTTTCATTGTTTTATCTTTCCAGTGATGTTTTTGTTATTATTTATAGATCATATGCTTGTTTTATCCATTTTCTATTTTTTTGATCTTTGCTGCTTGGAGTGTGTATGCTTTCTGTCCAGGTTGTTACTGTTACGATTCTTATGATGCTATTTCAGGTGCTATCTCTCTCTCTATTTTTGAAAATCAACTTCTGAGGTCATCGCAATTTTCAGTTGGGGGTAGGATATAGATAGATAATCACCTGTGCATATTTTCTATTTAGCAATCTGGATCGCTATTTTTATCGCAAACATCATACAATCTCCATTTTTATTAAAGTTAACAATACAAAAAAAAAATTTCAAAAAGTTTCAAACTAGTAACGAAATTTTGAACTTAAATTGGTAGGATAATTGTGAATGTTCACTTCTATTTAGCTATTATCAAGCGATGATACATTCATGTTAATCTCATCCTTTTATGAATTACATTCATGCGTTTCCTCTAGTGTCACTAAGACGAATGAATATGTTGACCATTCTAGTATCCAACATCCATTTGCACGTTTTAATAGCTATGCTGAAAACTTAAATAAGAGTCAATACGACTGTTATGCTTTAAGGAATAAATCGTGGAAACTAATGACCCTTAGTGAGCTTTTGAGCCCAAACTTCAATTCTGAGGGACTTATCACAACAACTTCACATTATTTCCTTGAATATATTTTTAAATTCGTTGAGTAGTCTCTAATTCTTCATGTAGGCTGTTTATTAGAGGAGAACGTTCAGGATTTACCAACTAAAACTCAATGAACACTGAAGTGCTAAAACTAAGAAGATAAGAAAATGATTTAAGCCATCGTTATTCATTCCTTACCTTTTTCATATACCTGTATCAACATCTAAGAATCTCTTAACCCACACCGATTAAATATTGCCAATATGAATGCCTAAAAACCCTTCATCTGATACTTTAACCTCTATAAACTCGATTGCATATCTAATGTGATTAAAATTATTGAAGTATGTGACGAGAAAGGAGTAGTTGTGGGAAGGATGTTATAAAAAAGAAAATATGCAAGGAGATGTTGGATATATATAGGTTTAAAAAAAAAAAAAGGACGGAGGAGTAAAAAGAAATAAACATATATGAGAATAGAGGATGGGTGGAATAAAGAAGAAATAAATTAGTCTCCATCACATGCTAAGGATGTGCAATTCTTGCCCCTCTTATCTCTATCCTACTAAATAAAAGCCGAAAAGTCAAAGTCTTAATGATTTTTAACAACTTAGTTTGAATATGAACGTGTAATTTGAGTATCCACGGTATTTTGCTCCTCTAGTAAGTAGTATTCCTTTCATGAGACTATACACTCTAAATGTCGTCCTTTATCGAGTTAGGTGTGAAACACTAGTAGCCAGAACATCACTTTTATTAAAGTTTCACACCATGAGCGGTCATTTCTAAGCAAGTTTCTGTGAGAGGTTCATTTGTGAGTGCAAACCCATGTGAGAATTGAGTTGAAACTACAAGTTCCAAGGGTATGATAGTCTAAACAACTCTAAACTAAGTTGAATGCATAGCTGTTGATTTCACACTCACACGGATACATGAATGGAATGCATATGTATATTTATCTTGGTGACAGGAGGAACACGTGGATTTCTTCATGGTTTGTATGAGGTTGATATGTTTTGTAGAGCTAAAATTGATAGTCGAAAAGGGGAACGTTTAAAAGTTATTTTATATCTTTTTGAGCTTAATCAGAGAATTTTGTGGGTTTATTCACTACAAACTCTCACGAGACAACACTCGTCCACTAGGGGAACCTAGGGGTTTAACGGCTTGTTGCATTTGCTAAATGCAACCGCGATTCCTGCAAAAGTGAGTAAGGTAGTGTCTCTTTCTAATTAGATTAGTTTGCTTTAGTTTTATTTTTGTTTATTTTAGTCGTTATAGTAGTAGTTAGTTTGTTTTATTTTCGCTTTATTGCTAGGGACTAGCAACTCGCTAGTTGGGGGTTGTGACAAGCAGGGGTATTTGTAAAATACAACCGCGCTAAAAGAAGGAAATACATTAATTTAGTTCACAATTCTTTCATTTATCTGTGATTTGAGTTACAACATCAGTTTCCACACATTACGACTAATCTATGATAAGTTGTGGGTGTAGATGTGATTTTTTGCAGATTACTGTCGCTGTGTGAATAATTGATTGAGCAGGATAAAAGGGAGTGATTGGCTTTAATGAAGGCAATTCAAAGTTGAAAACTGAAGATCGATCGATCTAGGTCCTCTCAAGCGATCGAGAGTTCGATCGATCCAACCTGTCTCAAGCGATCGAATAATCCAGAAGTTCAATCGATCGAGAGTTTTTCGATCGAACGAACATGCCTTTTAGCAGAATACGCGCACGCAGCAAAAGACGGGATTTTTAACCCTAGCATTAGGTTTCTACTATATAAACTCATTTTGTACGCGTCCAGAAGGACGCCCCACTTTGTTTTTCTTCAGTTTTCATAAGAGAGGATAGATTTTTCTTGTTTTGTAGGTTTTTATTCAAGTTTCTTTTGTTAGCTTGGACGCCCTGTGGTTTAGTACGAGTTCTTTGATCCAGGTTATTGAGTTATTGTTTTATTCGTATACCGCACTTAGTTAATGGTAGTTAGTGTTTAATCTTACTGTTCGTTTATGCTAGATATGTTAAAATCTTAATTTTTCATAAGTTTTAATGAAAAACTCACAACCAAACGACACCTTAATGAATTTTTACGTTAAGAACGCATTAGGGACACTCCAGACCATATCTGAGTAATTCGAGGTTGGGAAATTACGATGAAACTGTGATTTCAGGCTTCTGCCATGCATCAGGATAATACCTGTTTTCGATCGATCGGAGTTATTTTGATCGATCGGTGCAGAGATATAGTCGATCGATCGAAGTCATTTCGAGCGATCGAGGGAAGACGATTGTCGATCGATCGAAAGCGTATCGATCGATCGAACAGTCTGATTCTTGAGAATATCCCATACAGTATTCCAAGACTTTCTGTTTTAAGAATTTGTTATCAAACTGTCCCCAAATGCTCAGTTTGTCAAAACAGTCTTCGAACTTAAGGCCTTAAGGCATTTTCTTTCAATATAATTTTGCAAACCACCCTCAATGCTAACACAATTGTAGGTGCGAGTCTTAACTATTGAATTAAACCACTTTCATGTATTTCAAACTTAATTGAGATGATATAGTCCCGGTCATGAAAGGGCTATTGATTCTAGATCCTTAGAGAAGTACGGAATAGTGTAGAAGATGTACTCCGTTGAGCTTAATTGCAATTGCATGGTAGACGGCCAGGTCACAGTGGATTCGTGTGATCCCAACACTTTCTTTTATCAAGTAAAACCGTTTTTAAAATTTTGCTTTAGTTAAATAATAATCGTTAGTTAATTTAACTTAGTTGCTTTTAATTTTAATAGTTGTTAATTGTAGAACTTTGTGTTCTACACTTTTTCCAAAATATTGAATTTTCTTTTCTGTTTGAGTCTACTCTAGGTTAGTTAATTCTCATTCTTCCCTGTGGGATCGACCTGGACTTAATCCAGTTTACTACTGCACGATCACCTACACTTGGGTGTTGCACAAGAGCGCACAGAAAAATATTCGTGTCACTTCCATATATTGGATAAATTACACATGTTCTGAGCGTTTCATTTGAGAGTGTAATTCATTGTGAGATTCGTAGTCGAAGCATAGTTTGATGGTTATCCGAGTTATATTCCAAGTTCATGACATGCGCATGTTCATTTGACTACCATCACACACGTGCAATTTTATGAGAAACTCTATTGATTTATACGATGTATGTGCTTCAGATTATTTTTCATGACATAGGTAGACATTTGATTATGTTTCTTCTTGTTCGTTATTCTATTTCAAATTATTGTTTTATAATAAGGAGTATCAAATATTATGTTTTTCATTTTTAATAAAACTTTTTAAATATATAATGAAATAAAGATAGTTGTGGGTGACTTATTGATGAGAACCCTCACGAGACTTCACTCGTCCAACTAGGGACATCTAGGGGTTTAAAAGGCTTGTTGCATATGCTAAATGCAATCGTGATCCATGCAAAAATGGAGTAGTACTTTTATTAGTAGTTTAATTTTTATGTTCTTTTTGCTCGAGGACTAGCAAAATGTAGGTTTGGGGGTGTGATCGGGAGAGAACAAATCCTAATTATACGCCTTAATTCACATTTGTTAGCCGTTTTTATCCTGTTTTAGTGTATTTTTACTTTATTTTCTATTTTCTGTTAGGATTTGGAGAAAAGTAAGGATTCCAGGTTAAATGGGGTGAAAAAACAAGCTAAAATAAGCTGAAAAAGGCAGATCGTGCGTACGGCCCACGCGCGCAGAAGTCCATAAATCGCGCGTGCGACCCGCTCGCGCGACCTCCCAGAATAGCGCTCGCACGACCTATGCAAAAAAGTGAAAATACATATTTCAGTGTACTGAAGACTCCTACGCGAACGAAACTGCCTAATTACATTTGGAAAGCTAAATACAGTAGTTTTAGTGCAAATTGGGTTATGAAAGCTTCCAAACTTGCTCTAAATCTATAAATACTAAATTATAATTCAATTCTTAAGGGTAGGCAATTATTATACAAACAATATACAACTAAAACTTTAGCCATTGAAGAGAGGGAAGCAAGGAGAAGAAGAAGAAGACCAAGGATTTTCATGGCCTCCTCCATTAACTACTTGCCATCTACCGCTTCTACGGACAACTAAACTCAAGATCTAGGGTTTCAATGAAACCCTAGCCAAGTAATAGGGTGTATTTTATGTTTTTATTTTAGTTTTACTATGTATAGATGACAGTTACATGTTTCGAGGATTTTTATAAATAAATTGTGACTTTATTGATTAAATCGTTACTTTCAAAGTTTACTCTTGTCTTAGATCTATTTTGATGGTAGTGTGCTCAATGATCTATGCTTGCTGTGCTTGTTTAGATTATTTACATGTAATGGTGCTTAAATTGAATTGTGCTATCAAGTATCCGAATAGTCCATGCCTAGATTAGACTGATTATACCACAACCCTAGTTTAGCGTGGGATAATTCGTGCTAATCGAAGATGGATTATGTTGGTGCTTGAACCATAGTTATTTTCTTGATGGAGGAATTGGGCTTGTAGCTACAATTCCCCATTATCATCCAACTTAATAAGCTAAAGTAATTTATAAATACCCTTATTATGAAGCTAGTGGTGGATTTGCAATCCCAGGTGCTTTTATAAAAATAAATATTTAATTGCTTTCATAATTTATATTTACTTTTATTGTTATTAGTTTAATTCAAATTAAATCCAAAATCCATTTTTCTTAATTAACTAAATTTAGATTTTAAAATTAAAGTGCGTAGTATTCAATCTCTGTGGGTTCGACCTTTACTTCCACACTGCAAATCTTTTGAAAGTAAAGCATAAGTAAGCATACTTTCATATCTTGATTTTGACGAGATCACTAGGTTTAGCATGCAAGATTCCAAGAAGTGATTCCTTCCCTTCAGACATAGAATTACTCTATCTAAGGATCAGTGTCCTAAGACACTTGATGAGATAGAGAAGATGAAGGCAGTTCCTTATGCCTCGGCAGTAGGAAGCATAATGTATGCTATGTTATGTACTAGACCTTACATCTGCTTTGGTGTTGGCATGGTTAGTAGATATCAGTCTAATCTAGGGCAAGAACATTGGACTACGGTGAAAAATATTCTCAAGTGCCTGAAAAGGACTCGAGACTATATGTTAGTTTGCCAAGCAGGCAGTCTTGTACCCATTGGGTACATAGATTCTAATTTCATGTCAGATAGGGATTCTAGAAAGTCTACCTCAGGATATGTGTTTACTCTAGGAGATGGAGCCATTAGTTGGAGGAGTATCAAGCAGTCATGTATTACTGATTCCACCATAGAAGCCGAGTATGTGGCTGCTTTGGAAGCTGCTAAGGAAGGCGTTTGGATCAAAAACTTCCTTATGGATCTAAGAGTAGTACCTGCAGTACAATCGGCTATTAACCTTTATTGTGATAATAGCAGAGTAGTTGCTAACTCAAAGGAACCTAGGACCCATAAGAAGGGAAAACACATTGAGCGTACGCATCACCTGATACGAGAGATCATGCAAAGAGTTGATGTTGAAATGACCAAGATAGCATCAGCAAATAACCTGGCAAATCCTTTCACCAAGAGCTTACCGGCCAATACTTTTGATTTTCACATAGAAGGATAGGAGTGAGGTGTGTCGCATCATGGCTTTGTGTCTAAGTGGGAGATTGTTAAGGATATATACTAAAAGCCATGCTTTATGTAGTTGATTTATTATTCATTCAATAAAATCAGTTATTCCTTTTTTATGAGAATCTGTGTGGGCAATGTTTGTATTATATTATTTATTTAATATTATACGTGTGTGTCTCTCATTCTACATAATAGGTGGTTTGGTGTGTAGAGTTCGGCTTACACACGGAAGATCAGAGGATCATATATTATAGAATGTAAGTTTTTTGGTTTACAATCTTAGATGGGATTAGATACACCATCGGTAGGACTGTAGGATGGTGTTTTAGTAGGTTTGTCTTGACTACGGGAAACGGTACAGTTTCAACTCACTATGCTGGTACACTTTGTGTATTAAACGGGACTGACTTGAGGTAATTATCTTTATACTGACTTATAAGATAATTAATACCTCAAGGATATTATGAGTGCTTATATTCTAAATCCTAAGTTAATTTATAGACATGTGCATTTGATATTTACACTTTGATCCCTAAAAGGGTGAGATCCTTAAATGGGTCAATATCTCATTGGATTGAGTGACAACATTGATTGTGTGGTGGATATAAATTAATGATGGAAATCATGTCTCAATTTTAGAATTGATGATATCCCCTTGAGAAAACTTATAAGTTCTGGTTATGTCAAACCCTACAGGTGGATTTTTGTATCTGACATATCAGATAAGTTAAGCAGAGGATCTGAAGGAATTTTAAGAGATTAATTAAATATGATTGTCAGTAATTATATTTAATTAATGGATATATGTAATCTTAATGTGGGGAGATAATAAGCATTTAATAACATGGAGCTCGAAATATATTTTTGAGATAAGGGTAGGAGTGCAAGTATAATTCTTTAGTGGTATAAATTATAATTGATGGTAATAGGAATCTGATTCAGTTCGAATTGGGGTTTCTTAATTCCGTAAGGAAGCCTATTCCTTATTGACTTCTTATGGTCCCTATCGTAGCTAATATATATGCTACTTGGGCTCTCCTCTCAGTTTGCGTTTTTCCATCAAGAGTATTATAACTGAGAATAGAAAAAGAGAGCGTAAAAGAGGGAGAGAAGAAAACAGAAAGGATTTCAGTAGAGCCCACACTCAGTTCGATATTCTGGCAGCAGAGGAATACGGTAGAAGATCGTGAGCTGTTATCAAGCTCGTGTTCTCAATTTGTCTACTACATCAATCCGTTTTGCAGTTCAAGGTAACTCTAGTTCCGCCCTTGTAGGGTTATTGTAGCTTTAAGTAAAATTTTGCAGTACCAACTTATACGCGCTGTCAATGAATTCTTGGAACGCAGTTTTCCTATCAGTGTGGGTTTTGGGTGTGCCCCAAATGTTATCCAAAAAAAAAGTGTGGTCCATTACTCTAATTAATTAATGACATGAATGACATGCTTATAAATAGACATTGGCCCACCCGAGAAATTATAGCATGAGCTGTCACATAGTGTGATAGGTTATTATGCACCGTTGATTTTATGGGTCGACCTATGTGAGCATTTCATAGTGATCGATGGTCCACAATAGACCGTCACACTATATAATAGCCTCATGGGATAAGCCCACCCACATCATATCATATATATAATAGAACAATGCTAGAGTCACAAAAGAGTCACAAAGAGATGCTCACAAAAGGATGTGGCATCCCATACGGCAGAGTTAAGTGTGGTGGGTCCTACTACCACATGGGTGCCACATGGGATGCCACTTCCTTTTTGACTCTTTTGTGACTCTAGTATTACTCTATATAATATAAAGTGGAATTAGAAGACTGCCACGTGGTAGCTCTGTAATTTTTCTAAATATTTTTTTTCAAATTTTTTAATTTTTTATACTTACATATATGTATATATTCCAAATCAAATACATAAGTATGAATATCTAATCTAATCTAATTTAATTCAAATCAAATATATGTAAGATTCAATACCTAATCTAATCTATATCTAATATAATCTCTAATCCCTCTCCTTGTCACCTTAAATTCTCACTCTCCCTCCTGTTACAACTATTCCCCTCCAAAACCTCGTTTCTCCTTCTCTCTCTTTCTCTCTCTCTCTCTCTCTCTCTCTCTCTCTCTGTATGTTAGAAGAAGTTAATTGCAACATCATACTTTTTGTAGGTAGCTTTGCATTTGGTGATTGTGTTTGATCAGCTGGTTATTCAGCCCAACATGCAGGTAAATTATGCAATTTTTTTATGCGCATTCTATCAAATTTATTAAGTTTTGATACATAAATTTGGAATATGATATTCTTCTTAATGTTTTACCTTGACTTTATGTCTTACTTCTTGCAAGGATTTTTACTGAAAGAGAATGGATATTTTACTTTCCTGGAGATTACCACCACAGAAATTGGAGATTGTTCCATGCTATATTTTCTATCACATTTTTATATTGTTGACTCAATGTGGGGAAGAAGAGCAATTTTAGTTTATTTTATTTTGTTTTTGTGTTAGGGACAAACAATTGAATGGTCCAAAAAAAAATTAATACTGTTATTTTATTGTTAGAACCTCATTTCTCCAATTGAACAGTCCCATTCCCGGTTTGACCACTACTTTTTTCAGTAATTGTTTTTATCAGTTTCTTTGTTTTTTCTTATTCTTTTTAATGTGACGGACTTAATAATGTGTTATGTAATTGCTTTGTCAGATAATGTGATATTTTAAGATTTGACTTCATCAATAATGAAGTACGATCAAAATTAAATACATGGTTCAAGATTTGTACTCCATTAGTGGAATATTATAGAGTTTTTTTTTAACAAATTACTTTTAATTGTGTCTGTTCTCCTACGGGGAGAACTAGTTGATGCTCAGAATTGCGACAATCAGGTATGTAGATGTGCAATAATCAAACTTATTAAGAAGGTCGAACAAGTTGAAAACTTCCATTGCATGGGTAATGGTCCCTTTTTCTTTTCCTTTCTTTTTAATATTTGAAAAAAATACTCTGAACGAGTAAAACGTGCATATGGGAAGCGACCACTTTGAATTGGGTACTTAAATAATTCTAAAGCCTAAGCACAATATTGTGCCATGCAGGCATATATATAGCTTGATACGCCCAAAATTGGCTCTGCTATATAATCGAACAGTTCTGCTTTGTAACCGGCACAATCCCAAGCGGTATATGCACAGGCCCTGACCAACAGCTCGGGAAGACTACGCAAGCATGGATCGTCACAGGGACAGCTCCCCCTGGGCCCAAGGCATCATCCAGAATGTTCCAGACAGTTTCTTACTCAAGCTAGAAGACTAATGGAATGTGGAGAAAGTTTCCTAATACGATTAGGAATCTCACTTGATTTGTGTCAATCACATCCTAATTGAATTGTTTTACCTGATCTGATTAGATTCCTTGTACGTGTAGGTCTCTTGCATCTATAAAAGTGACCACTCACCTTCTTGTGAGGGGACAACTTTTAGTCTTCATAATACCTGTATAGCATCATCATCGTGCCCGGCTGACCTACGGTTGCTCCAGACTATTATTGGTTCATCACAGGTCACCGATTTTTTATAGTATAGTGAACGTGCTCAAACACACAGGTGGAAATAGGTTCCTTCATTAACAGGGCCGAACCACATACAAAAAACTCGATCTCCCACTATTTCTCTCTCCTTAATTTGATCTACTTTATCTTACCCAAAATTTGGCATCATCAGCTTAGCGCCATCTGTGGGAAATGGCATATTTCTCAAAAAATAAATCTCTTTGCTGATAGTCGTGCCTTTGAAGAAGGGTAAGAAGGTAGTGCAACAGGCTCACCGAGATGTTCCACCGACACTGGCTAGAGCAATCCTAACACCTGAGCAGATCACCGCAACTCTAGTACAGCTCCTTGAGGGACACCGCCAAACCCAACAGCAGATCAAAGTTCTGCTAGCCCAACGGAACAATGCACCACCGGCCGGGTCACATCTGGGGATCATAGTGCATGGTCGCGAGCCCATCTAGACCCGACAGCATGCCTGAAAGAACTCGAACTGTGTTGGAGGTGCAAGAGAAATCATCAACAAAAGGTGTGTTGTCCAAGCGGAGAGGCAGGAACATGTAACCCCGGAATTGGTCCAGGACTGCTAGGTCAAGAGTCGAAGTGATCGTAGGAACACGATCAACTGGAGTCATTGCCGAGCTCGAACCTAGGAGCTAGCACACCACGAGGAGGAAGTCTCTTCCACTGACCCTACCTACATCCCGGATACCGGTCGGGAAGGTGTGGTGGCTCGCATCAAGGATCTAGAGAAATAGATCGACGGAATGGCCAAAAAGCTGGGCCAAAACCCTAATAAGAATCATGCAAACACCAGGACCAAGTAATCGTTCTCCAGCCAAACCACGAGGTTTACCATCCCGCACAAATTTAAACAGCCTCATGTAGATTATAACAGCTCAGGAAGCCCAGTCTACCACGTCCGGACCTACAAGGCTCAGATGCTCCTGTGGACACCGGAATCGGACCACTTCTCTTCGTTTGAGATTGTTTTGAAATTGATTTGAATCAAGGAAAGAAAATAGGTCTGTTGAAAATAGATACAGAGTAGCCACTTGGTCTTTAAGGAACCAAGAAACCTAATTTTGACTCACCCAAATGGATAAAGGGCACCGGCCCTTCATAACTAAAGAACTTGGTTCGGGGTTTTGGTACGAGAGAGGAAGGAGCCTTTGTCGCGACTAAAACACCCTCAACTCGCCCCGTCTTTCGACGGGCCTCAATTAGCATCCAAATAATCATCTTATACTATGTATGGTTCGGCAATTAATACTATGATAGTATATTACATTACATAAGAAAACTTGAAATTGGAAGATCAAAAGATAAGATATCATTCATAAGATCTAAGCCAAATATCATGCAATGTAAAGTGAAAGATCACACAAATAAACCTAGGAAAGATCGTCTAATCATGTATCAAATAATCAAGACTTCCTAATCTAAAGGGAGACATGAATTGTTATTGAAACAAATAAGCAAAGAAATCAAAATATGCTTAGCAAGGCTAGAATGATACATGTTATTCTTTGATAAAAGAAGACCTCTCAATCCCCGGGACGGATGAGAAAGGATGAATAGATCAAGGGGAAGCATGAACGAGTGATCGAGTTCATTCCTTATAATCTCCTTAGATTAAGAGTTACAAAAACCCCAAATCTTGCATGAATGCAATGTATGTATCTAAAAATGTGCAAAGGTTGTAGTGTGTTTTGTGTACATGGATTTCTAGAATGGCTTAGAAGTCTAAAATGGGCAAGAATGAATGAATGAAATCAACATGGGATATATACAAATGTAGTATGAACCACTTCCTAAGATATGAACTAATTTGGAATGCATATAAGCCTCAAATCAAAGAATGAAAGTTAAAGTGTACTTGCTGTGAATAGTGGACAGAACAGTAGCATGATCTTTTGGAATTTGAAAAGAGGGGTTAGGAATGTTTTCAATGCATGACTTTTTATGGAGATGTTCCTTATTGTGTCTAGAACACAACCTAAAAGGCCAATCTTGAATAGCTATCACAGATTGAGAGAAATTATATAAACAATAGAGGTCACTCAGAAACAGAGTTCGTACTGTCGACTGAAATGTTAGAAAATCTTAGAAAATGAAAAAGAATGATCTAGAGGCCCATTTTATACAGAGAGTTGCCTAAGACATTGAATTATAAGGGAAAAATAAGTTAGGATCACCCCTTTTGGAAAAGTTTTCTGGAAAAGAGGTCGTAAGTTGACCTAGCTGCTGTGACAGCAAAAAACAGAATGTTTAGAAGGAATGTTGGGACCCAAATGGACCATTTCCAAGTACTTCCAAGTCAAACCAAAAATCATGGGTGTTCTCCAATGAGTTAGGAATACTTTCCAAGTGGCCTTGTATCCATATGTTAAGTATTGTGTTCTAGAAAAATCTTTGAACTCAACTCACTCACTGTTTTGACTCATTGTTTTGAAGATTTTGGAGAAAACAAAGTTTTGTTTCTTGAAACCAAATGAGAGGGATTGAGAGGGGTTTTGAAATAGGTGTTTTGAAAACATGTTTTCAACACTCAATAAGGATCATAGCCACTTAGAATACCTACATCAAACTCATCATTTAAGAACCTACTAGATTGTTGGAGAGATTTATTTTGTTTTTGGACATAACTTCAATACATTCCAAGAATACCTTGGAAGTATTGAGGTTATGGTCATCATCTATCAAACATGTTTTTGAGGTCAAGAGCTACTATCCATGAGGATTCACTCACCCCAAACTTCATGTCATCACTTAGATGATGATGAACTAGTAAATAAATAAAGAAAATAAAAAGAAATGGGATGAGAAGAGATGAACAATAAATAAACAAGCAAGTAAATGATAATCAATAGATGATATTCATGAAGCATGAGACTTGTAGATTGGTGTATTACTCATATGTAATGACACTAGACATGGAAGAAGCTTCCACACTCTTGAATGCTCACTAAAATGGTAGATGGGAGTATTGAATGTTGAAGTAAATGGAAGTAATGAAGTAAAAACAAAGTTAGAACTCACTTTTGTTTTGAAAAATCAAAGAAGAAAGCTTCTTTTCTCTCCACTCTAACCTTATCTCTACACTTTCTCTCCCAAACTTTCTCTAAACTTGCAATTGACTCCCCCCAAAATGAGGAGTAATGGGGTGTTTATATAGGCCAACTTGGGGTGTTTTTGGGATTTAGAAAGTACTCCCATTGGTCCCAAACATCTGAAATCATGAAACTACGTCGTTTTGGATTTTAATTAATCAAAATGGGACCACAAAAGTATTTACAAAAACTTACTGTTCTGGAGGGGAGTGCCGCGGCGGCACTGGGCCACTGCCGCGGCGGCAGTGGGCCAGTGCCGCGGCGGCAGTGGGCCAGTGCCGCGGCGGCACTGCTCCTCCCTTCGTCTGGATAATGCTGTTTAGGCCCCCCGAAGTTCCGGTATTCGCAAAAAGGCCCTATTTTGTCCGAAATTCACAGAAAATGCGTACGAACTCCAAATCGAGGTTGTGATATACCGTTGGAAAGGTAATAGAGTCTACTTTACATAAAAAATAATTCGGGGATAGGTCGCTTTGAAAAGTTTTGCGGTATTCGCGATAAAAGCCGATTTGATCGCCTTTTTCGCCTTTGGAAATTCATAATAAATTCGTTTTAAATCCAGAAATTATGTGCGATATACCGTTGGAAAGCTATTGACCTCTAGTATCCATGAAAAATATTTGAAAATTGTTTTGGTGCCCCGATTCCAAAGTCAAATCTTGGTCAAACCGGTCAAACCTGGGATTCCCGGGAAGTTCTGGGAACCTCTGGGAGCTCCCAGGAGCTGACGTTTTCGCTCGATTTTCTTTTGGAACTTGTTTTAATACTTTTCTCATGATTTAGAATGGTTCTGGTGAATTCAGACAATTTCGGTCAAACTTGGTCAAACTTGGTCAAACTCTGGTCAAACCTGGACAAACCTTGGTCAAACCGGTCAACGGGGACTTTCGGGGAACTTCCGGGACTTCCGGGGGTCTCTGGGAGCTGACGATTTCATCCAGTTTTACTTAAAAACTCATTTTATCACTTTTCTTACGATGTAGCATGTTTTCAGAACTTTGGGACCAAATCTGGGAGTTTTCGGGCTTTCAGGGGCATTTTGGTCATTCTGAGCATTCTGAGAGATAGAGCTGACTTCCGAGAGTCCTTTTGAGTCTTTTACGATCATTGAGAACCACCAAGCTATGGGTCTCCTAAATCTGATAGCCGACAAAATGGGGTGTCTACAGTTTGCCCCTCTTTGGCATGAACTTGCGAGGCAACGCATGTCGCAAGCGAGTGCCAAAGTTTTGAAGAGACAGGACTTTTTGGAGGCTATAGATTTAGGACAAACAGCGTTGCAAAAGATGGAAGGATGATGCTGGTCGTGCTCCGCGTGAGCAGCCTACGTATCCCAAGGGGAATCAGACCAGGACGTAATTCAGGACACAAAGGGACAAATCTCATATGCACATACACAACAATCAGGCGGATGCTATGCTATACGAGGATGATATGCAATGTGTGGATGTGATATGATCTCATACATGAGTCCTATCATGCCTAGTTTTTTGATCCTAGAATGAGCAGGTGCCATGGGGTGTGCCACTCCGAGTGGGCTAGTGTTGTGCTAGTGTTTGTGATTGTGACGTGGTGGGTGACTCAGATAAGGGCATTGAAGTCTAGAAGACTCCGGGTTTAGGGGCAAACTTCTGGAAGTGTGCTTTGCGAGCGAATGTAATTGGGTGTGGGGTCTCAGAGGACTATGATCGAAGATGTCTTTTGGCAAATAACCGACGGACACAGGGGCTCCGGAAATTAAGAGACTGACATAGAAGTCACGGGACGAACGTGAAATCCTGGGACGTCCTATGATGAACATGGAGGCCCCAATGGTGTGATGAGAGCGATGGACCGACGATGTTTGCATCGAGATGATGAGTCGACAATGGACTACTGACGGTGTATAAATCCGCTGAGGATTAATCTGAATCTGCTGGGGATGAAACGATACTTTCTAGGATCTCTCTTCAACTGCTCCTTTTGATCGAATCTTTCAGGCCTACCGGGGTCTCCGGGGACTGGTATCTGTCTACTTTTGTCCTCGGGGGATGATGCAGGGTTCTCGGGGAATCTCTTTCGGTGCTCAATCCAAGAGAGCCTGTCAGGGCCTCTGGGAGCTGGTATCTGTCTGCTTTTGTCCTCGGGGGATGATGCAGGGTTCTCGGGGAATCTCTTTTGGTGCTCAATCCAAGAGAGCCTGTCAGGGCCTCTGGGAGCTGGTATCTGTCTGCTTTCGTCCTCGGAGGATGATGCGGGGTTCTCGGGGAATCTCTTTTGGTGCTCAATCCAAGAGAGCCTGTCAAGGCCTCTGGGAGCTGGTATCTGTCTGCTTTCGTCCTCGGGGGATGATGCGGGGTTCTCGGGGAATCTCTTTTGGTGCTCAATCCAAGAGAGCCTGTCAAGGCCTCTGGGAGCTGGTATCTGTCTGCTTTTGTCCTTGGGGGATGATGCAGGGTTCTCGGGGAATCTCTTTTGGTGCTCAATCCAAGAGAGCCTGTCAGGGCCTCTGGGAGCTGGTATCTGTCTGCTTTTGTCCTCGGGGGATGATGCAGGGTTCTCGGGGAATCTCTTTTGGTGCTCAATCCAAGAGTGCCTGTCAAGGCCTCTGGGAGCTGGTATCTGTCTGCTTTCGTCCTCGGGGGATGATGCGGGGTTCTCGGGGAATCTCTTTTGGTGCTCAATCCAAGAAAGCCTGTCAAGGCCTCTGGGAGCTAGTATCTGTCTGCTTTCGTCCTCGGGGGATGATGCGGGGTTCTCGGGGAATCTCTTTTGGTGCTCAATCCAGAGAGCCTGTCAAGGCCTCTGGGAGCTGGTATCTGTCTGCTTTTGTCCTCGGGGGATGATGCAGGGTTCTCGGGGAATCTCTTTTGGTGCTCAATCCAAGAGAGCCTGTCAGGGCCTCTGGGAGCTGGTATCTGTCTGCTTTTGTCCTCGGGGGATGATGCAGGGTTCTCGGGGAATCTCTTTTGGTGCTCAATCCAAGAGAGCCTGTCAAGGCCTCTGGGAGCTGGTATCTGTCTGCTTTCGTCCTCGGGGGATGATGCAGGGTTCTCAGGGAATCTCTTTTCTTGATCGGGAACCAGGATTCATTACCAGAATTCTCGTGTTTGATCGAAATTCGCGACGATTGTCCTGAAACGACCGATTCGGGTCTTCGGGAGCCGATTTTTCCCAGTTTTTGCCTGCTGGAGGTAGTTCTGACAACTTTTAGTCTGCTTGGGGTAAAACCTCATAAATCTTGCCTGAAATGGGCCATCGGGGCTGATCGGGGCCAAAAACGGGCTGAAAAAGGCCAAAACGGGCCAAAACGGGGCAAAACGGAGCAAAACGGAGTGACGCGGGGCCCACGGGGAGCAGTGCCGCGGCGGCACTGGGCCACTGTCTCGGCGACAGTTGGCCAGTGCCGCGGCGGCACTGGGTGGCCGGACTTCATCTTCTTATATTTCGGGTTTTTGAGCTCTTGAAGCTCATTCTTGGCCACTTTGAGGTGTTTTTGAAGCCAAAATTCATCAAAACGCAGCTTGTGCACGCTCAGGTGAGTAATCTTTCCCCGTAGTTGGATTTTTGATTGGTGTTTTGGTTTGCCCAAATTTTCAAGAAGAAAGTTTAAATGTGACTTCCATTTTTCTTGTAGATCCATGGCTTCGAGCTCAAGGAGACCGTCTAAGAAGGCCAAAGGACGGATGAAGGCCGAGATGCATACCCCGGACGTGATTTTGCGGGACCCCCAACACCATCTTTCGGCCGCGGCTCTAGCGAGCTTGGTATGTGAAACTTTCGACATTTAGGACCACTTTTATGCACTATGCTAGTTTTGTGAGCCGTAGCGTACACTTAGAGACTGTTAGAAGTACAACTTGTGCTCAAATGTTGATTTTGTGAATTTTGCTCTCGGGTCGTGAATAGTGATTTTGTGCATCTTTTGTCGCCTTTGTTGTGTGTAGGTGCCGGAAGTGGCCTTGAAAGGCCATGGTAGCCTTGCCCATGCTTTCTTATGGTATACCCAGCTTTCGCCCACCGTTAAGAGGATGGTTGATGATGCCGGGTTCGGAGGCTTCGTCCGCTTGGTTTCGAAAAGTAGCAATGATCTGGCTCACTTCTATGCACTGGCCGAGAGGTGGTGGGACACTACCAACACTTTCCACCTGCCGTTCGGAGAGATGACTATGACGCCTTTTGATTTCTCCATGATCACGGGCTTGAGGGTCGACGGGAAGCGCCTGGTTCTGGACTATTTTTATGAGATTGACCCGGAGGCGGTGGAGATGTTGATTGGGGCTGTTCCCCCTAACCTGGAGAGGCATTGGTTCCCCTGCGGCTGGCTTTACCGGGCCTATGGTAGAGGTAATCACAATCTGAACAATTCCCAGCTTTTGAGGGTTTACCTTCTGTATGTCCTCGGGTGCTCCATCTTTGCGACAAGGAACGACCGGGTGAGCTTGAGGCTCCTTTCTTGCCTGGCGACCATTGATGAGATCCCCTCCTACAACTGGGGCGGTGCTGCCCTGGCCCATCTCTACAAGCATATGGGGGAGGTCTCTCGGGGCGATGTTAAATCTACTGGGGGATTCTGGCGAGCTTGGGAGGTATGCACTGCTTCTTCTTTTATTTTCCATCTTTTTGATTTTCATACTTGTTCTGATTTCTCCTTTGTCTGTGCAGCTTTGGAGTTTTGAATACTTGAAGATGTTGGCTCCCTCCCCAGCAGACGAGTCAGGCGAGGATGAGGATGGTATGGCTCCTGTGCCTCTATTCCCACGAGGCTTAAGATGGCGGAGGGACGTTGTTGGGGTGAAGAGCGGGGCCCATCGGATTGTTTTGCTTCGAAACTTCTTAACTGGGTTGACAGCCTCTAGTGTTGATTGGGCGCCTTGGGAGGGCGTCGCTTATGCCGCCACTGAGGAGATACAAGCGGTTAAATCTCTTACCTCTTGCCGCCTTCTGCTGGAGAGTACTGAGTGCAGGCAGTGGTTCCTTGGTGAGCGGGTGTCTCGGCAGGTGGTTGGTGGTTCCCAGTATCGCGTCCCTCATGATCCTCCTGTGATGGATGCTAGTGACCTTTCTGGAGATGCTCTGCTGGCGGCTTTAGCTGGCACCGATGTTTGGGACCATTTTCTTTCTGAGACCAGTTATGAGGCTTACCGTGGCCATTTCCTGATGCCTAACTTCCCACTCCTGGAGGTGAGTTCTTTTTGTATTTTTTGTTTATATTCATTGTCCATGTTTTTGATTTATCTTTTCCTAACTTATTCTGTGCCTTTAGCTTCGCGAGATGTACAGGAGACAGGATCCTCAGGCTCCCGACCCTATCCCTCCTTGGGATTGGACTGTCAATGTTCTAGGCACTGATGGCACTCCCCAAATGATGGAGGTGCCGCGAGTCACATGTGGGTACCCTACTCAGCCAGCGGGCGTCCTCAACGTTCCTTGGAGTTACGCTGAGGAGGGTCACGCCTTGGCGGCTAGCCCACGGTCCCTGGTCCTTACACGAGACCACCAGGTATGTCTCTAATTTTGCACTTTCTTAAGGTTACAAGGTTCTAACCCTGGATTTTTTATTTTGACAGATGGATGGTATGCGGCAATTTGCCGCCAATCAGATGGCGTCCTTGGTAAGTCTCTGACTCGACTCTGTTTTTGTACTTTTTGTTGTTCCCTTACTGATTGCCCTCATTTTTATTTGTGTGTGCAGTATCGTGGAGGCGGGGCTGGCTCATCGAGGACTGGTCCAAGGTGTAGAGGCGGTAGGAGGAGGCCGTCGCCGATGTACACTCCGGGTGGTCCGACGGAGGACGAAGAAGAGGAGGACTGAGGCTTCCCAAGCGGGAATTATTATTTTATTTTCTTTTCCTATTTTCGATTGGGTTGTACTGAGGATATGATTATTAGGACAGTGTAGGACGATGTGTAGCACAATTTGTGACCTTTTGACAGAGTATTATGATGTTTTGCCTCCTAGGCCGGATATCTTCCGGTTTAGAGGCGCAGTTGTGTGCTTGTTGATATATGTGCACTGTGGTTGCTGGATGTTACTGCGATGGGCAGTTTTGTGATAGTGAGTGCTTTTGCCTTGCAGGTGGGATAGTCCGTGAAACGGGGAGGTGCTGCCGAAATTTTGAATTTTGCTAGAGCCGTGACAGAAAATATGGCTTTGTATGATCCTGCTCATCTCACAGCTTGGCTGAACATTACGGATGGCGTGGAGCGGATCAACCTCTTTAGCTACGGTTTGACCGAGCTGTTTTCTCTTCGCCAGATGACCCTGAATACAGAGTTCTTGCGTGCTGCCATTGCTCACTGGGACCCAGTGAACCATGTCTTCAACTTCAACGGCCTGGAAATATGCCCCATGCTTGAGGAGTTCTGCGCTATTCTTGGCTATGATTCTGACTCCGACTTGATTCTCCCTTCTGCTAATACCCTCAGCCCTACGCGAGCCTTGGCTGAATACCTGAATTGCTCTGTCACTATTTCCCGCCGGCTGATTCAAGGTGAGGTTCTCAACATTGCTTCTATTATTGCCCGGTATGCCAGTCCTGGGAATCCCAGCGTGTATGATGCTTCCCGTGGGGCCGCTTTGATATTGTGCATGACTTCACACTTCCTGTTCTCGAGCACTTCCGTTGACTTGGTGCATGTGTGCCTCGGGCTGAAACTTAGCAGGAATCCCATGGCCATGGTTCTAGCTGAAACTCTGAACGGTTTGGATAATGCCTTCAACCAAGGGACTCCTCTTCTTTTTGGGGCGCCTTTGGTGTTACAGGCTTGGCTTTACGAGCGCCTTCAGCTATGGACAGGCCGTATACCACCAGTTTACTTTCGTCGAGCCGTGCTTCATTCTCACTATACCTTTGCCGATTGGGTGGGCATGGTGAGCACTTTATCTGAGGCTGACATTTGCTGGATCGTGAGGCGTTGGGGCCTCTATGCTATTACCACGAGCCTCAGGGGTCACCAGAGAGTGTGGTTGATGGGTCTGAGAGAGACTTCTTTCTATCATCCTCGCCGTTTGGCCCGACAGTATGGACAGGTTCAGGAGGTTCCCCGGGGGTTTACTGAGAGGGTCTTTGCTTCCAGGATCAGAGCTACCACTATTGCTGCTTTTATTGATGGTTGGACTGACCGAGTAAAGGCCTACTTCTAAAGACCTTCGAAGAAATAAAAGGCACTAAGACGAACCTAGTCCTGACTGATTTTGCTCATTCCTCCAAGTGTCTTTGAACATGTGGTTGCTTTTTGAAAGACTTTTATTTCTTTGATTATTCCTGCTTATGTAATATTCAAAGTTTGCTTATCGGTGAACCTTGGTTATTTTGGGAATCTCATTTTATGCATTTTAGCTTTCTGAAAACATGTTGTAACTTGAGATTTCAATTAGTTGTTGTTTTTGGTACTTGCTTGAGCATGCTGGGTTGTTAGAGGCAAACGAGGCGGGTAGCCAAAGTTTGCCCCTAGTTTGGGATATATATGGTTGTGAGGCAAACGAGGTAGATGACCGACGTTTGCCCCTAGTTCAGAAGAGGTTCAGGCAAACGAGGCGAGTGGCCGAAGTTTGCCCCTAGTGTGGAGGGTGGTTTTTGGGTTATGGTAAGGACCGCGACTTTATTTTTCTCACGTGCTCATAATTTTTGCCTAGGTACTAAGGAGGTGACCTAGCGAGCTATTTTCTCTCTTTTGTTATTGCTCACTTTGGATTTAGCCCTAATTTTTGCCTAGGCGTCCTTTCGGATTTTCAACCTAGCGAGCCATCCTTCTTTTTCTTTTTTAAAGTCTGCCTACGTACCCCCGAGCGGGGATCAGGTCTGACGTAGTTCGGGCCAAGGTTTTGAAAGAAGCGGGTTGATTTTAAGGTAGGTGGGGTGACCGAACCGTTGTGGTTGCCTACGTATCCCCGAGCGGGAATCAGGTCGAGCGTAGTTCAAGGCAAGGCTTGAAAGGAAAGGTTATTTGATAGTCAAGCATAGTACTTTTTGAGGCGATCCATGTTGATCGGTTCTTTGAATTCGACACCATCGAGGTCCATGAGATAAGTTGCTCCTCCGAAAAGAACAGTCTTGACGATATAAGGGCCGACCCATTTAGGTTTAAACTTCCCACGGGGATCAAAGATCGGAGCTCGCAACTCTTTAAGGACAAGGTCGCCCTTGACAATCTTCCTTGGACGAACCCTTTTGTTGAAAGCACGGGCTATTCTCTTCTGATAGATTCGGACATGGTCGACCGCCGCTAGACGCTTTTCATCTATGAGGGCCAATTCTTCATACCTTTCTCTCAACCAATCTGATTCCGAAATTTCACACTCTGCCATTACGCGTAGGGATGGTAATTCTATCTCCACCGGCAGTACCGCTTCCATCCCGTACACTAGTGAGTAAGGAGTCGCTCCTGTGGACGTCCTTATCGATGTTCTGTATCCCCAAAGTGCAAATGGTAGCTTTTCATGCCAGTCTTTGTAGGTATCAGTTGATTTTTGCAATATGGCCTTGACATTCTTATTTGCAGCTTCGACTGCCCCATTGGTCTGTGGTCGGTATGGCGACGACTTGTGATAGGTGATTTTGTATTCCTCGAACAGATCCCTAACTTCTGCCTTGAAATGACCTCCGTTGTCTGAAATAATCTCATGGGGAACTCCATAACGGCAAATGAGATTTCTCTTGATGAATTTGGCCACTTCCTTGGCCCCCAACTTGGTGTAAGATGCAGCTTCTACCCATTTTGTGAAGTAATCTATGGCTACCAGGATGTACCGATTTCCATTTGAGGCTTTTGGAATGATTTCTCCAATGATGTCGATTCCCCAGGTTGAGAATGGCCAAGGTGAAGTCATGCTGTGCAGAAGGGATGGTGGTACATGCATCATATTTGCATGAATCTGGCACTTGTGACACTTTCTCACGTATTCGCAACAATCTTTTTCCAATGTTGTCCAGTAGTATCCTTGTCTCACGATTTTCTTGGCCAGCATGTGGCCGTTCATGTGTGGGCCGCATACCCCTTCGTGTATTTCTTCCATCATTCTTCTGGAGCTCTTCCCAAACAAGCAAGTTAGGTTGTGACCGTTGTATCCTTTCTTCAGCAGTTTCCCGCTGCAAATGATGAATTGCGCTGCGAATCTTCGAATTGCCCTTTTGTCTCTCTCGGTGGATTCTTGGGGGAACGTCCCCTTTTCTATGAAATCCCAGACATCCTGATACCATGGCGCTTCATTCTCTTCTTCTTCGACTGTGGAGATTATGTTGAACGAAGGCTCGTACCTCTGCTCAATTACCAAAGGCATCATCCTGACTCCCACAGGAATTTTGATCATCGAAGCTAGAGTGGCCAAGGAATCTGCCAGTTGGTTCTCTTCCCTGGGCAAGTAGAGGAATGTGATATTTTCGAACTGCCTCTTGAGTTGGTCGAGATGATCATGATAGGGCTTCAACCTTTCTTCTTTTACTTTCCATTCTCCTCTGGCTTGTGATATGATGAGGTTTGAATCCCCGAAGACATCCAACCTCCGAACTTTCAGCTCTAAGGCTGATTCCATTCCCAGAATGCATGCTTCGTACTCAGCAGTGTTGTTGGTGGAGTTATAATTGAGCTTGACTGCTAACGGAGTGTGGTCCCCACTCGGCGATACTAGGATCATCCCTACTCCGTATCCCTTCATGTTGGCTGCTCCATCGAAGTACAACTTCCACTGTTCTTCCTTGATTTCCACGATGCTCTCGTCTAGAAACGGAAAGTCCCCACTTTCTTCGGAGTCAACGGCATGTTCTGCGAGATGCTCAGCTACGGTTCTCCCTTTTACCGACTTGCTCGTAACATACTTGATATCGAATTCGGATAATAGAAGTAACCAACGGGATATACGACCGGTCAGGGCGGGTTTTTCGAGAAGGTATTTTAGAGGATCCATGCGGGATATGAGCACAACCGGAAAGGCCAGCATGTAGTGCCTTAGTCGGCGAGTGCACCAAACCAAGGCCCAACATGTTGTTTCGAGGGTAGAATAGTTGAGCTCATACCCAGTCATCCTCTTGCTGAGGTAATATATGGCTTTTTCGGAATGGCTTTCTTCTCCTTCTTGGGCTAGCATGCAACCCATGGCATTTTCAGAGACGGATAGGTAAAGGAATAAAGGCTTATGAGGCATCGGTGGTGAAAGGACAGGCGGATTTTGAAGGTAGGTTTTTATTTTGTCGAAAGCGGCTTGGCATTGGTCATCCCATTGGAACTTCTCCCCTTTTCTCAACAATCGGAACAGAGGATCGCATGTAGCTGTGAGCTTAGAAATGAAGCGGCTGATGAACTGGATTCTTCCGAGGAACCCCCTTACTTCTTTTTCATTCCGTGGTGGCGTCATTTCGAGGATTGCCTTGATCTTAGAGGGGTCCACCTCTATTCCCCTTTGTGTGATGAGAAAACCTAGGAGCTTACCGGAGGTTACGCCGAAAGTGCATTTCTTTGGATTCAGCCTCATCTTGTATTTGCGCAACCTTTCGAAGAACTTTTCCAGCGCTACCAGGTGCCCTTCTCTATCCTTGGATTTTACAATCATGTCGTCTACATATACTTCTACCTCTTTGTGAATCATATCATGCAGCAGAGTGGTGGCAGCTCTTTGGTACGTTGCCCCCGCGTTCTTGAGCCCAAAGGGCATTACTCTATAACAGTAGGTTCCCCAAGGGGTGGTGAATGTCGTCTTTTCCCGATCTTCTGGCGCCATTTGAATCTGATTATACCCTGAGAAGCCATCCATGAAAGACAGTAGCTCATGTCCTGCGGTGTTATCTACCAAAACGTCAATGTGGGGAAGCGGGAAGTCATCCTTGGGACTGGCCTTGTTCAGATCACGAAAGTCGACGCACACACGAACTTTTCCATCCTTCTTCGGGACTGGCACGATATTGGCAACCCATTCCGGGTATTCGGTGACAATGATGAACCCTGCCTTAAACTGCTTCTCCACCTCTTCTTTAACCTTGAGTGCCCATTCCGGTCTCATGCGCCTCAGTTTCTGCTTGACAGGTTTAGAATTAGGGAGGAGAGGAATATGATGTTGGACGATGTCGGGATCGACCCTAGGCATGTCTTCGTAAGACCAAGCAAAAACATCTTTGAACTCTTTTAGCAAGAGGGTTAATTTTTCTTTTTCTTCTTTATTAAGGGTTGAGCCAATTTGCACAATCTGTGGATTATCTATTTCACCTAAGTTAACTGATAAAGTATCTTCGATTATTTCATAAGCAGGTGGTTTTTCAATTAGTTGCTTTAGTTCGATTGGGAGATCCTCGGAGGGATCTGTGCATTCACAAGTGTCAGACACAGAGGAGTAAGCAGAATCGTCTTTCATTTCATTCATGACAGGTGAAGTGATTACATTGGATAGTGGTGGGCTTACAGCAGCCGACTCCAGTACACACTCGATAACCGGTAGTACAGACTTTGGGGGAATAGGGGATTGGGAGACACAGACAGATGACTCTACAGCCTGGTTGCTCAGACCCTCCTCAGTTGGCTTGATCTGATCATCTTGGCTCTTGGCCTTCTTTTCTTCCTCCTCCTCAGTGGATTCCTCCCACATCTTCTTGATCGCCTCAGTGTCAAGGTATTTTAACCAGTCTTCCTCTGGGGTCTTTTCAACTTCTTCGGGATAGAACGGGTCTTGATATGGGGGCCTCTCGCAGTCAGCGAAGATTTCAAGCCCGGGGTGCCTTCTCCCAGTGGTTTGATGGACCCAGGGTTCGGGGAACCCGAAGTAAGGGAAATCATCCCCTTCTTTGACGAATTGTCCATTCAAAGTCTTGCGGTATGGCGGGAGACCCTTCACCCTCTTCTTCCATGGCCTTTGTAGCTCGACGTCCTCATCAGTGGGCTTGTACCCCAACCCGAAAGTGCCTTGTTGCCCTTTGATCTGCGGGAATTCCCGAATTCCTTGCTGGCGTCGACCCAACCCCATTCCGGGGAAGTAGTTCATCTTGCGGACAATGTTGGCGACTGCGGAGTGGACCTCAGGGAATCGGTCTTCATCTTCGATCATACGAACTTCTTCCATGAAGAATCCTCCGATTTCTCCTTCTTCCAGCTCAGGTATTTGGACTTCAAAAATGGGAGCGTAATTTGGGAAAGCCTCATTACCCCAACTATTACCGAGGATGATCTTTACCTCCCTCTCATGAATGTACTTGATCATTTGATGCACAGTGGATGATACAGCTTTGTTGGCGTGAAGCCAGGGTCTTCCAATTAGCAGATTGAACGAGGCAGGTATGTCCATGACTTGAAAAATCTCGGTGCTCACCAAAGATCCTACCCGGATTTGGAGAGAAACAGTTCCCATCACATTTCTTCTAGTGTTGTCATAGGCTCTCACGGATTGCACAGATGGCGTAATGTCGAGGATATTGACCCCCAAAGCAGTGGCAGTTCTTAAGGCACAAACATTCAAAGCAGAACCTGTATCGACTAGACAAAACGGCACCTGTTGTTCCTTACATCCCACAGTAATGTATAACGCCTTGTTATGCGCGGATCCCTCTGGCGGCAGGTCCTCATCGGAGAATGTAATGATGGGGTCGGGGGTAAGTGCACCCAAGAAAGCTACCATGTCCTCCGGTGCGGCGTCGATGGGGACTTCAATCCCAGCCAAGGCATTTAACACGACTTGCCTGTGCTTATAGGATGTCACCATAATATCCCACATCGAGAGATGCGCTTGGGTTTTCTTTAGCTGCTTGATCAGCTCATTGTCTTCTTCGATGACCTCATCCATCTTGCCTTTCCCCTTGTCTTTAACTGGACCTTTTTCGATGGCTTCGGTGGCAGGTTGTGGACGCTGATAATGACGGCCTGACCTGGTTAGGTGATCAATCTCGGTAGGAGTAGGCCCTTCTACAGTCCCATTCTTCTTAAACCAATCACAATCCGTTCCCACAAATGGCTTTTCTGGCTCGTTCCAGATGGAAGCATCACTCTCGTCGTTAGGGTCATACCATTTGAGGTCTACCGCCCCTAGGTCATGCTCTTCCAGGAAGAACAAGTCCTGCTCGTCGTCAAGCTGCTGCTGCCACTCATCATTCTCCCCTCCGATCAGATGAATCCCCTCAGAATCCGGGATGTCAATGCAAAGCAAGGGTTGTCCTAGGGGGGTGATATAAGTAGCAGGGTTGAAGGGTACGGGACTGGACTCAATGAGGTTGACATTTTGGTGGTTTGGTAGGGGATTTTGGGTGATATGAGGCTGCTTTGGTGGTGGCTCGATGATATTCTGGTCAATGAGGTCTTGGATGTCATGGCGGAGGCGCATGCAATCATCAGTGTTATGGCCGGGGGCTTGATGGTAAGTACATCGCTTGGTCATATCGCAGTTAGGCGGGAGCGGGGTATTTCGAGGCTGGAGTAATTGGAGATGGCCTTTTTTGAGGAGGCGATCTAGGGCTGAGGAGAGAGAGATTTCTAGCTTGGCAAAATTGCGAGGGGACTTTTTCTGGAAAGGGCGGTTGGAGGAATTTGCCTGGTTGGAGGGTTGGTATGGCCTTGGAGGATATGCCATGGGTTGGCCGCTAAGGGCATTGACATCCGGGGGATTTCGGGAGTAGTTGGGCCTTCTTGGCTGACTCGGAGGGTCTTCCTTTTTGATTTTCCCCTCCCTGATAGCATCTTCGATTCGGGTTCCGACTTCAAACAACTCCTCAAAGGTGGAGATGGACTGGTAGAATAATTTCTCATGATAGAGCGGCTGCAGATTCCGGATGAGCATCCTCACCTGTTCTTTCTCGGTTGGCCGGTGGGTCATTTGGGCTACCTTGTTCCTCCATCTGCTCAGAAATGCAGCGAAGGATTCATTGTTGCTTTGCCGGGTTGTTTCCAAATCCCTGACGGTGACGTCCAGCTCTTGATTGTAAGAGTAATGATCGACGAAGACCCGAACAATGTCCTCCCAGGCCCGGGTTTTGGAGGCTTCCAAGGTTAGGAACCACGATAGTGCAGATTTTGCCAGAGTTTGCGGGAATAGCATCGCAATGTGCTCGTGGGTGCAACCCATGGACTGGAAGATACTCATACATAGCTTCACGTGGCTTTTTGGGTTTCCCGTTCCATCAAAGCGATCGATGGCAGGCATTTTGAAATTCTCTGGCAGTTTCAGCTTGACAGGCTCGAAGAGGCCTTCCAGATCTAACATGTAATTGTCGATACCCTTGTTTTTCCTGAGTACGCTTTCCAGTTTGTCAACCTTGTCCATCTTTTCTTGAAGCTTCTTCTCGTATGCGGACGGTGGGACCCCCTGAAACCAGTCTTCTTCCCCATTATTCTCAGGTGGGGGTAGTTCAAACTCCGGTGGTGGAAACCCGGGCGGAGGTTGCGGTCGCCGCTGCTTTAGTTCTTCCATGAACTTCAAAACCTGGGCCAGGCTGTCGGACTACTGGCTTATGGTCGCTCCCAATTCAGTAACCTTGTTTTCCAACTCTTCCCTATTCATGCTGACGTAAGCTGTCGAACTGATTCTGATTAACCGATTATCCGCACTTCTGACCCACGAATAAGACCATGACTGCTGACCTTGGGAATCTATACTGACCTGACAGATTTTGAAAGGGCTAGGTTAGATCTTTGACAGTGGCGACTTTAGGCAGACAAAGATAGTGATGTGGACTGACTCGAAACAGTGCGTGCAGATTGATGGGGAATGGAGCATGCAAATGGGACAAACATGCGGATGTAAGCCCTAATCTATATGATGCTCCTATTTCTAACAGATAGCAGCTAAACAAATAAGGTCCTAGCCATACAGAGTGTGCTAACCTTACTTTCTAGTATGATCACCAAGGGATAACATGGATTTCCAAGATACTTCGGGAATTTTGGACAGAGTTTCTGGGGGAAACTGGTCAATGTGGTTATATCTGGGATATTTGGACAGAGTTTCTGGGGAAACTGGTTAATGTGGTTATATCTGGGATATTTGGACAGAGTTTCTGGGGAAACTGGTTAATGTGGTTATATCTGGGATATTTGGACAGAGTTTCTGGGGAAACTGGTTAATATGGTTTTATCTGGGATATCTGGACAGAATTTCTGGGGAAACTGGTTAATATGGTTATATCTGGGATATCTGGACAGAGTTTCTGGGGAAACTGGTTAATGTGGTTATATCTGGGATATCTGGACAGAGTTTCTGGGGAAACTGGTTAATGTGGTTATATCTGGGATATCTGGACAGAGTTTCTGGGGAAACTGGTAAGTACGGTTATAGTGATCATACTTTCTAGCAGGTTTTCATACTCCTATGTCTCAAGACCGACAAACAAGGTTTGCGGTGTATATCTTTGCGAGCATGGAGCAGACATCCTTGTCATGATGCTTAGGCAGGTCAACTCAATGTGACTACATGTGAGTGATTGCCTTGGGAATCTTAAGAAAGAGGTTCTGTTCTATGCCACATAAGCGTCTACACCGCGCAGGTAATCCCGTCAGGGCATACAGCAGTTATATCGCATTGTCCTATCTGAAAAGATAAATGAACAGTCCTATGAAAGGTTCTACAGGAATCTATATGCAAAGGCTGGGTTTAGTCAAAGAGGGTCCGTTGACGAGAGTTCCAATATACCGTCAGGGAGACAGTACGGAGGTTTTTACTCTTTTTGATATACCTTGGAAGGTACAGTATCAACGGTGACTTGTGCCCTGGCACAGCAAGACCTGAACAATGTCAGCGCCGCGTTTCAGACACAGTCGGGGGGGAAAATGCAAGAGTGCAATGCGATGAACCAAACACAGTAAAAAGATGATTTTAAGGATGCTTCTTATGAGTCAAACCTCTGTATTATTTTGTTTTTAAAATAAAAATCCCCAGCAGAGTCGCCAGATTGTGGACACCGGAATCGGACCACTTCTCTTCGTTTGAGATTGTTTTGAAATTGATTTGAATCAAGGAAAGAAAATAGGTCTGTTGAAAACAGATACAAAGTCGCCACTTGGTCTTTAAGGAACCAAGAAACCTAATTTTGACTCACCCAAATGGATAAAGGGCACCGGCCCTTCATAACCAAAGAACTTGGTTCGGGGTTTTGGTACGAGAGAGGAAGGAGCCTTTGTCGCGAATAAAACACCCTCAACTCGCCCCGTCTTTCGACGGGCCTCAATTAGCATCCAAATAATCATCTTATACTATGTATGGTTCGGCAATTAATACTATGATAGTATATTACATTACATAAGAAAACTTGAAATTGGAAGATCAAAAGATAAGATATCATTCATAAGATCTAAGCCAAATATCATGCAATGTAAAGTGAAAGATCACACAAATAAACCTAGGAAAGATCGTCTAATCATGTATCAAATAATCAAGACTTCCTAATCTAAAGGGAGACATGAATTGTTATTGAAACAAATAAGCAAAGAAATCAAAATATGCTTAGCAAGGCTAGAATGATACATGTTATTCTTTGATAAAAGAAGACCTCTCAATCCCCGGGACGGATGAGAAAGGATGAATAGATCAAGGGGAAGCATGAACGAGTGATCGAGTTCATTCCTTATAATCTCCTTAGATTAAGAGTTACAAAAACCCCAAATCTTGCATGAATGCAATGTATGTATCTAAAAATGTGCAAAGGTTGTAGTGTGTTTTGTGTACATGGATTTCTAGAATGGCTTAGAAGTCTAAAATGGGCAAGAATGAATGAATGAAATCAACATGGGATATATACAAATGTAGTATGAACCACTTCCTAAGATATGAACTAATTTGGAATGCATATAAGCCTCAAATCAAAGAATGAAAGTTAAAGTGTACTTGCTGTGAATAGTGGACAGAACAGTAGCATGATCTTTTGGAATTTGAAAAGAGGGGTTAGGAATGTTTTCAATGCATGACTTTTTATGGAGATGTTCCTTATTGTGTCTAGAACACAACCTAAAAGGCCAATATTGAATAGATATCACAGATTGAGAGAAATTATATAAACAATAGAGGTCACTCAGAAACAGAGTTCGTACTGTCGACTGAAATGTTAGAAAATCTTAGAAAATGCAAAAGAATGATCTAGAGGCCCATTTTATACAGAGAGTTTCCTAAGACATTGAATTATAAGGGAAAAATAAGTTAGGACCACCCCTTTTGGAAAAGTTTTCTGGAAAAGAGGTCGTAAGTTGACCTAGCTGCTGTGACAGCAAAAAACAGAATGTTTGGAAGGAATGTTGGGACCCAAATGGACCATTTCCAAGTACTTCCAAGTCAAACCAAAAATCATGGGTGTTCTCCAATGAGTTAGGAAGACTTTCCAAGTGGCCTTGTATCCATATGTTAAGTATTGTGTTCTAGAAAAATCTTTGAACTCAACTCACTCACTGTTTTGACTCATTGTTTTGAAGATTTTGGAGAAAACAAAGTTTTGTTTCTTGAAACCAAATGAGAGGGATTGAGAAGGGTTTTGAAATAGGTGTTTTGAAAACATGTTTTCAACACTCAATAAGGATCATAGCCACTTAGAATACCTACATCAAACTCATCATTTAAGAACCTCCAAGATTGTTGGAGAGATTTATTTTGTTTTTGGACATAACTTCAATACATTCCAAGAATACCTTGGAAGTATTGAGGTTATGGTCATCATCTATCAAACATGTTTTTGAGGTCAAGAGCTACTAACCATTCACTCACCCCAAACTTCATGTCATCACTTAGATGATGATGAACTAGTAAGTAAATAAAGAAAATAAAAAGAAATGGGATGAGAAGAGATGAACAATAAATAAACAAGCAAGTAGATGATAATCAATAGATGATATTCATGAAGCATGAGACTTGTAGATTGGTGTATCACTCATATGTAATGACACTAGACATGGAAGAAGCTTCCACACTCTTGAATGCTCACTAAAATGGTGGTTGGGAGTATTGAATGTTGAAGTAAATGGAAGTAATGAAGTAAAAACAAAGTTAGAACTCACTTTTGTTTTGAAAAATCAAAGAAGAAAGCTTCTTTTCTCTCCACTCTAACCTTATCTCTACACTTTCTCTCCCAAACTTTCTCTAAACTTGCAATTGACTCCCCCCAAAATGAGGAGTAATGGGGTGTTTATATAGGCCAACTTGGGGGTGTTTTTGGGATTTAGAAAGTACTCTCATTGGTCCCAAACATCTGAAATCATGAAACTACGTCGTTTTGGATTTTAATTAATCAAAATGGGACCACAAAAGTATTTTTTACAAAAACTTACTGTTCTGGAGGGGAGTGCCGCGGCGGCACTGGGCCACTGCCGCGGCGGCACTGCTCCTCCCTTCGTCTGGATAATGCTGTTTAGGCCCCCCGAAGTTCCGGTATTCGCGAAAAGGCCCTATTTTGTCCGAAATTCACAGAAAATGCGTACGAACTCGAAATCGAGGTTGTGATATACCGTTGGAAAGGTAATGGAGTCTACTTTACATAAAAAATAGTTCGGTGATAGGTCGCTTTGAAAAGTTTTGCGGTATTCGCGATAAAAGCCGATTTGATCGCCTTTTTCGCCTTTGGAAATTCATAATAAATTCGTTTTAAATCCAGAAATTATGTGCGATATACCGTTGGAAAGCTACTGACCTCTAGTATCCATGAAAAATATTTGAAAATTGTTTTGGTGTCCCGATTCCAAAGTCAAATCTTGGTCAAACCGGTCAAACCTGGGATTCCCGGGAAGTTCTGGGAACCTCTGGGAGCTCCCAGGAGCTGACGTTTTCGCTCGATTTTCTTTTGGAACTTGTTTTAATACTTTTCTCATGATTTAGAATGGTTCTGGTGAATTCAGACAATTTCGGTCAAACTTGGTCAAATCTGGTCAAACCTGGTCAAACCGGTCAACGGGGACTTTCGGGAAACTTCCGGGACTTCCGGGGGTCTCTGGGAGCTGACGATTTCATCCAGTTTTACTTAAAAACTCATTTTATCACTTTTCTTACGACGTAGCATGTTTTCAGAACTTTGGGACCAAATCTGGGAGTTTTCGGGCTTTCAGGGGCATTTTGGTCATTCTGAGCATTCTGAGAGATAGAGCTGACTTCCGAGAGTCCTTTTGAGTCTTTTACGATCATTGCGAACCACCAAGCTATGGGTCTCCTAAATCTGATAGCCGACAAAATGGGGTGTCTACAGCTCCTAGCCATCAACACCAACGAGATGTATTGCCTAGCCTTTCCCTGCACTTTGAAAGGCCCAACTGTAAGAAAAACAGGTTTAAAATTAAATCTAAACGCGCAGCGGAAAACAAAGTTCAAAACTTTTATTGGTAGCCTTGGATCTACTACTTATTAACTCTATAGATGCGCATAACAAGATGGAGAAGATTCTATACCTTAGGTCTTGAACCCAATTCTGATTTTTGTCCTTCTCCTTGTGTGTGCAGCAGCAACCTCTAGGAAATCTTCACCCTTATGTCTCCTCGAATGCTCCCAGAGTGGCTAGGGTTGGTGGGAACCCTAATAGTGAGAATAGGGAAGGTTTGGGAACTCTAAACAGGTTCTGCAGCAACTGGTACGTCAAAACGACGAACTTCTAATTTCTGGACGTAGCTGCCCTATTTATAGATTCCCAGAACCGACCTAACTTTCGATCGATCGAAGTGACTTCGATCGATCGAACTGTCGATCGATCGAACCTCGTTCGATCGATCGAACCTGTCTAGACTTCAATCGATCGAAACAACTTCGATCGATCGAACCAGTCTTGACAGCATTCTCATTTGCCTTTCCAAGCATTCTGGCGGAGCTAAGAGTGGGACCTCCTAGGTTCTTAATTACTGGCTCCGATTAATTATTATTCCATCTAGTCAGTACTCTTGACTAAGGAATCAATAATTAATCAATTATCATTAATGCCACTATAAAATGATAATTGCACTCCAGTGCATAAGAACATAATCACACATACATAAGTGATTGCTAGACTTGTATAATATGATACGCATGTCCCTCTACCAGGCAGTATTCGTATCTATCATTGGGATGTATGTCTTAAGATACTGTCGACCCAATAGATAGTACATCTTATATTCCTCAAGTATCATTCACTACTCTTGGATTACTAAACATGTCAACAACAACACTTTGTTGACAAGGCTGGCCAGCTCTCAGTAATCACTCCTAGTGACATTCTCGAGGGAATACTTACTCTTCGTTTTATTGAAGAGGGTAGAATTCCATCTTGACAATATATGTTCCCAACGTTGCATACTTGATTTACCCAAGATACCCAGGTGTTGATCTTGCAAGACCTCACTGATTGGTAAGTCAAAGCAACCAAGCATACAACTTGCGTCCATAACTGTCTCAGGATTAAGGACATGTATCCCTATACAAGTTTTGAGTTCCTATTGACGGTGACAGCGTTTAGGTGTCAATAGGTTTAACTCAGGTCCGTCAATGCACCGAGTGCACTAGCATATTAACCAAGAGTCAAAGACTCTTATGAATGAGATTCATCATTCTACCCCGTAGACGTTAATCATGCTACAGTGTATACCTGATAAGTTATCCAGACTTATCATCCACTGTGACTTATTTGAAACAACAAGGATTTGTGATTCATATCTCACATGTGTAATCACATACACAAATGAACCACATACAATGTTGTTTAAGGATTCCAGTCTAATATTCATCTCATGAACTAACATGCATAAATGCATTATGATATTCCATTGTCCAACTAACTGGTTTGAGGGCATATTCCCAACACCAACTGCCCAATGGTTTCACTCCTTGAAGCCCTGAAAGGTCAAAGATTTCAAGGAGCTCAGCAAATAGTTTATTAGCTACTTTATGGGCATGCTTGACCGGCCACAACTTGACACCAGTTACTCACTGTCAGACAAAGGAGGGAAGAGTCATTGAAGGATTGCATCGATTGGTTCAACCAACAGAAGCTTCAATTTGACAACCTGAATAAGACAGTCACCATCACATCCTTCTACTTGGGAGTTCAACACACTAAGTGCGCCACGTCGTTTCACAGAAACCGACCGAAAACCTTGGTTGAACTCGCAGAGGGTTGGATAATGCATTGACACTGAAGAATTTCTGAAGACCAAAGACCCCGAGCAAGAAAGCAACGAGCCTACAAGAAGTAAGCAGAAGCAATATCATCCCAAGAAGAATAACATAAAGAAACCCAGTGGTTTTGGCAGTTCCTTTAGTGTCCAACAGCGGTCTGGGTCTGGCAGGCCAGGCCCGACCTCCAGTTCACAACGGTCTAAGTATGGCTGCCCCAACCCAACCTACAGTTCACAGCGATCTGAGTCCAGCAGCCCCAAACCCGACCTTACCTCCAGCTCAGAGTAATCAAGAGCTCAGTGATTGATCGACGATGAATAGTTACCGTTTATAGCCCTAAAATTATGCTTTGTTAGCCTATTTCATTTAGTTATTAAGTATTTTTTTAATAAGTATTCTATATTTTGTAGGTTTTGGAATTTTAACATGAAAATGCAAAAAAATTCAAAGATTAGTGGCTTTGGAAGTCATTCTGGGCTCAAACGGTGATTCTGATGAAAGCTGAATGTAGTACCAGTCTTGAAAATTTGCATTTTGTCACGCCCCGGAGTAGCATAAATAGAGAAAAATAAATTTCCTTTATGGGTTCATAAGGAATGACAGGTGAAAGTCACTAATAATCCACACCATGCAGTACTAGTCCAAACCAAAACAGCATTTAAACAACTGAAGATAAAAATCACCGTATTATCTATTACAAAACATCAGAGTGTGGTCCACAGGATCACAGCAGGTCTGAAGACAACAAATGCCCAAGTACCCGCTAACAAAAGGTTTAACAGAACAACTGAAAATATAAAAACTAGTTATAACTTCTTCAGCCTTCAACTAGCGTACGGGTAGTCCTCAGCGTAGTAACCCTCCCTGGCGTAAACGTCATTGGTGGGGTCCTCCTCTGGATAACACTCATCAGTGTACTGGTCATCACCTGCAGAATAAGAGGTAGGATATTCTGGACGGGGAAAGTCCAGGCAATAAAAGGCCATCAGCTTACTGAGAGCTAAGTGAGCATAAACTAACGAGGTACCAGTTATCTGAAGTAAACACGAGCTTATGAAAATGCGGGTTAACATCTTATTATAAAGATAACATTATCTTGTTCCTTTATTTATCCTTGTAAACCGACCCTTATCGTCTTGTTACTCAAATCCCGACATTTAACAAACTCTGATTTCATGAACTGACTCAATCGTTTACTCTAGGGATACACCTCCATTTCGTCCACCGCTTTTAAGAGCATATGCACAGCTCACCGCATGTCATGGACTCCACGTCAGTCCGTCCCCCAACTTTTAAGAGCATATGCACAGCTCACCGCTTATTAGGGACATAACGTTTCCAATAAGGCATATCATTCTATTGCCACGACTTAACGTCATCTACTAGTGATCCCAGCTTACCGATTTTAAGAGCATATTCACAGCTCACCGCTTTTAAGAGCATATCATAGATCATCCAGTCTATCTTAGGACTATTTGGTGCAGCTCACCGCTTTTAAGAGCATATGCACAGCTCACCGCTTTTAAGAGCATATGCACAGCTCACCGCTTTTAAGTGCATATCATGACCGAACGTCCATTCCCGTACTATTCCCAGAACTTATCAAGCCTACTTACAGTCCATTCTAACATCGACACATGACAATTCCCAACGTGGCCTGACTACTCTGAATGAAAGAAGACGGACATCGAACTCATACAAGAATTGCATAGTATCTAACGTCGTCAGATTTATACATATGTTATTAATCATACTTATTTGTGTTGTCACATTATCCCTGATAACCCCCAAATCGTAAAATGGAAGTCCGTATTGGAAATCGAACAACAAAACCTCTTATAAACTAATTAGGCAAAAGAAACCATGTTCTGATCATGCGAATCGATTGGTATAAAATCATATCAATCGATTGAGAAAATAGGCAATCGATTGGGTCTTAAATAGTGGCAATCGATTGCTAACCTGTCAATCGATTGGGATGTCAATCGATTGGAATTCTATCCAATCGATTGGATACAGACTGATGGCAATCGATTGAGATTTATGTCAATCGATTGGCACTTCGTCCTCACCAGCAGATTGTAAAAACAGCTTATATAAATGTACACTACATGCATTTAACCCATCTAAACTTCATAATAACTTATATAAACTTCATATAGAAGGACCAAGTGAGTTAGAACTCACTTAGGGTGCGTTTGGCTTGTGTTTAAGCTTGAAATCTCCAAGCTCTCTCTCTCTCTCTCTCTCCCTTCCTTCTCTCTTCTTCCTCTCTTCTCTTGCTTCTCCTCCTTCTTTCTACTTCTTCTTCTTCCTTCTAGCTGCCAAGGGCAGTGAGTGTGTGTGAGGGTGTGTATAGATATAGATATATAGATAGATATATGTATATCTCTCAAGAGGTATGTCTCTCTCTCTCTCAAGGCTGCCAAAATGACCCAAGGCCATAAATATGGTCATATATATAGAGATAGGGGAGTGCCACACGTTTAAAGCTCAAGAAAAGAAGAAAATATGTCTCAGCTTATACCAATCGATTGGGACACAAGTCAATCGATTGGGAACAGATATTTATAGTCAATCGATTGGAATAATGTCAATTGATTGGGATAAATAGCAATCGATTGGGATGTTAACACGTAATCAATTGTAGTCGGTAGAATGGCAATCGATTGGGAATACTTATCAATCGATTGGTATCTGAAAAGTGTCAATCGATTGGGAAAACTTATCAATCGATTGGTATCAAAATTCACCAAAAGGAAGAGAAAGTTTATACGAGTATAGAAATGAAATACCAGTCTTATTAATATACCAAAATACAGGGTATTACATCATCCACCACTCAACAAAAGATTTCATCCTCGAAATCAAAAGCAACAAGATCTAGAACAAAAATGAAAACTTCTCGCGCATCTCTGACTCTAGTTCCCACGAAGCTTCTTCTTCATCATGATGCTTCTACTAAATTTTGACTAACGGAATCTCCTTGTTCCTGAGCTTCTTGATCCCTCGATCCAGAATACGAACAGGTCCTTCATTGAATGTAGCGTTACTGTGGACTTCAATGTCTTCAAAGTTGATCTCATGCGCTGGGTTGTGATCACACTTCCTCAACATACTGATGTGGAAAACATTGTGCACTCCTGACATCTTTGGCGGCAATGCAAGGCGATAAGCGACCTTCCCAACACACTCTAGAATCTCAAATGGTCCGATGAAATGTGGCAATAACTTGCCCCTTTTCTGACCAAATCTGACGATTCCTCGAACAGGTGAAACCTTGAGTAATACGTGATCTCCAATGGCAAACTCCAAGTCTTTGCGTCGCTTGTCAGCATAACTCTTGTATCTGGTCTGGGCTGTCTTCATCTTCTCACGTACGACTTGAATCTTCTCACTAGTTTCTCGTACCATCCCTGGCCCAAGAAGTTGACTATCTCCGACTTCGGTCCAACATAGCGGCGATCGGCAAGGTCTTCCGTACAAAGCTTCGAATGGTGCCATATCTATGCTTGTATGATAACTATTATTATAGGCGAACTCAATCAGAGGTAAGTGTATCTCCCAAGAACTCTCAAAATCAATGACACAAGCGCGTAACATATCTTCCATCACTTGATTAATTCTTTCAGTTTGTCCATCGGTCTGTGGATGAAAAGCTGAACTCAAGTTCAATGTCGTTCCCATCGCTGTCTGGAGACTCTTCCAAAATTCTGCAGTAAAGCGCAAATCTCGATCTGACACAATAGATATAGGCACTCCATGTAATCGTACAACGTGCTGTAGATACATTCGGCTCAAACGTTCTACTGAGTACATCATGCTATAGGCAATAAAATGTGCCGTCTTAGTAAGTCGATCCACGATTACCCATATAGCATCATGATTCTGCTGTGACTTCGGCAATCCTACCACAAAATCCATGATTATGTGTTCCCATTTCCATTGAGGAATTGGTAACGGCTGTAGAAGTCCAGGTGGTTTCTGATGTTTTGCCTTTACTTGTTTACAAGTAAGACACTGAGAAACATACTCAGCCACTTCTCGCTTCATTCTTTCCTACTAGAAATTTCTCTTCAAGTCCTTGTACATCTTCGTACTTCTGGGATGAATCGTCATCCATGACTTATGAACTTCATCCAATATGTCTTTTCGGAGACTTTCTTCATTAGGTACACAGAGTCTATCGTTACATCGTAAAGCTCCGTCGGTACTAATATTCCAAACTTCTGGTTCCTTGGCTGTCATCTTCGCGAACCATAACTTCAAATCCTTTGTTGTCTGTTGAGCCTCTATGATACGACTGATCAAAGTCGGTTGTACCATAAGACATCCAAAATGTTGTCCTTTCATTGGTTCTACTGGCTGAAGATCAAATTCAGCAATTTCTTCTAATGCTCTCCATTCTCTAATTAGAATTGCAGCGATCATTAGCCGAGGTTTACGGCTCAAAGCGTCTGCTACTATATTTGCTTTACCGGGATGGTATTGCAAAGAAAAATCATAGTCTTTGAGTAACTCCATCCACCTTTGTTGTTGCATATTCAACTCCTTTTGAGAGAACAAATACTTCAAGCTCTTATGATCGGAAAACAAGTCAAACTTTTCTCCATAGAGATAGTGTCTCCAAATTTTCAATGCAAACACTATTGCTGCTAATTCCAGATCATGCGTAGGATAATTTTTCTCATGTACCTTCAATTGTCTTGATCCATATGCGATAACATTTCCATCTTCCATCAGCACATACCCGAGTCCTTGGTACGATGCATCACTGTAGATCACATACTTTTCTCCACTCTTAGGTAATGCGAGTACTGGTGCAGAAGTGAATCTTTCTTTTAACTCCTGAAATGCACCCTCATGCTTGTCTGTCCATTCATACTTCGTCTCCTTCCTTGTTAAATTCGTCAATGGTCCTGCTAACTTGGAGAACCCTTCTACGAATCTTCTGTAATATCCTGCTAAATCGAGGAAACTTCTGACTTCGGTCGCATTCGTCGGTCTGTTCCAACTTAAGACTGCATCAATCTTAGATGAGTCCACAGAGATACCATCTCAAGATATAACGTGTCCCAAGAATTTGACTTCCTGTAGCCAAAACTCACACTTGCTGAACTTTGCATACAACTTGCTATCTCGAAGTGTCTGCAAGGCAACCTGTAAATGCTCCTTGTGATCCTCTTCTGTCTTTGATTAGATCAGTATATCATCAATGAACACAATAATGAATTTATCCAGATATAGTCTGAATAATCTATTCATCAAGTCCATAAATACTGCTGGCACATTCGTTAATCCAAAAGGCATAACTATAAACTCGTAATGCCCGTATCTTGTCCTGAATGCAGTCTTCGATATATCCTCTGGTCAAACTAACAATTGGTGGTATCCTAAACGTAAATCGATCTTGGAAAAGATCCTAGATCCTTGTAACTGGTCGAATAGATCATCTATCCGTGGTAGTGGATATTTATTCTTAATCGTAACCTTATTCAACTCCCTGTAGTCCATACAAAGTCGAAGTGTTCCTTCCTTCTTCTTTACAAATATAACTGGTGCTCCCCAAGGTGACGTACTTGGACGAACAAATCCTAGATCTTCGAGTTCTTGAACTTGCTTCTTTAGTTCTAACATCTCAGTTGGTGTCATCCTGTATGGAGTCTTAAAAATAGGCAATGTACCAGGTACTAATTCCACGCAGAAGTCTATTTCTTTTTTCGGTGGAAGTCCTTTAATATCCTGAAATACATCCAGAAAGTCTCGTACAATAGGAATTTGATCCATCATAAGCTCCGTACTCATACTAATGATCGTAGCCAAACCACTCGTAAGAAACATGTCGCTCGTCGGCTGACACTGAAATCTAATCGTCGGCCTTCCTTGTCTCAGAAATACAATCGTCTTAGTAGGGCAATCCAAATTGGCACTGTACTTAGTTAACCAATACATCCCTAGGATAACATCGAATTCTGACATTGACAGAACTACCAAGTCTGCTGGAAGATTCCTATCTCCCAAAGTCAATGGGCAATCTCTACACACTTTACTCAACTTAACTGTCACTCCCAAAGGTGACACCGTATTCACTGTTGACTCAAGTGTCTGGGGTTCTAAACCCAACTGACGCACAATCTTAACAGCAATAAAAGAACGTGCGGCTCCAATATCAAATAAAGCTTTAACTGGACTATGAAAGAGTACAAGTGTACCTTCCAAATGTTGCTGCTGCTCATCAGCATTAAAGCCTGCTTCTCCCGGGATTATTGCATTCACCCTCGTTAGATTTGGAGGTCCTTGAATTCCTTGAATTTGTGCCTCGTAGTATCCTCCTCGTGGTGCACGACAATCCTTGCTCAAGTGTCCTGGTTTGTTGCAGTTGCGACAGACAATATCTGGCCTGCGATTGGATTTGTAGACAGTGCAGTTCCTTGAAATATGTCCTGGCTTTCTACAGTTAAAATATCCTCCACTATTGCTTGGTAGGGCTGTTAGTAATGCCTGCGACTGTAGTTCTCGTTGTTGATTTTGCTGGGGTCGATTATAACCCTGCTGAGGTTTCCTGGCTCCTTCTCAGATTCTCTTGTTTCCTTGAAAGTTTTCCTGAGGTCTCCATCCTTGGGTATTTCTCAGTGGTCGATTATGGAAATTCCTCTGTTGAAACCCTCGTGACGACTGAGGTCGATTCGTCTGTGATTGCTGTACTGGATTAGCATCCTTTTCTAATCCTGTAGCAAATCTAACAATTTCCTCATACGACTGGTTCAGATGACCAACCATCATATGTCTGAGGTGGGGGTTCAGTCCTTGGTGAAATCTCTTCACCTTCTTCTGTGGAGTGTCTATCATATGCTGAGCAAATCTGGATAGACGCTCGAACTGTGTTGTGTATTCCCGTACATTCCATCCTCCTTGGATCAAATTGAGAAAGTTCCTTTCCTGCTGATCTCTCTCATCTTCTGGAAAATGCTTATCCAAAAATCTGCCTTTGAATGTCTCCCATGACATAGCTCTAGCGGCATCGATCCCAATAGTGGCTCGCTCAGCTTCCCACCAATCTGCGGCGGCATAAGTAAGCTGAAACGTAGCAAGACAACATTTCTCTTGTTCGTTGCATTCCAATGCTTCAAATATTAACTCCATCTCTCTTATCCATTGTTCTGCTTTCCATGGTTCTGTTAGTCCATCGAACTTTTCGGGACGTAACCCACGAAAATTTGCTAACAACTTATCTCCAGTCTGTCTTGGTGGCGGGGGTGCAAGAGGTCTCTGATGGGTGGAGTGATTATATGTATCCCCCACATGCTCCATCCTCTGTATACATGCTTCAAAAATTCCCGTCGGATCCATCCCTTCCGGAATAGGTGCTCCATTACGTGCTTGGTGATTTCTCAAGGGTCCTACCATGATGATAACGAGTATCGCCTATAAGAGACATATTGATCAGCGAAAAGTCTTCTCGTAGAAACGAACTCAGGATAGAATAAGAAACAGCAAAACGAACAATTCTACTAAACAACGCAGCACAACGCAACATCCAAACAATAACAAAAGTACTGCTCGTATATATATATCAAAAGATATATCGTATAGTACACACTAGTCAAACTGTGTACCATATGGGACAAGAGTTACAACAACTGAAGTCAGTTAATACTATACAAAGCTATGGTCAATAGCTATCTCTCAAGCTCCCAAAAATCTGGCGGACAACATGTCCTAATATAAACTAACAAAAAATCTATACCCTGCAGATCCTGACTCAAAAGTCGTCAGCATCTGATCCTGCTAGGGGTGCCTCATCCTCTGGGTCTATATCCATCTCCTCGAGTGGATCATCCTCAACTGGTGCAACAAGATCTCCGACTACTACCTCTATATCCCAATCCTCTATCATCTCTGCATCATCGTCCTCCATCACGTCTGCTATCGCCTGGTTAGCGACATCAACAGCTACTGCAGCAAAACCGTCAGCTACGTCAAGAGCTCCTGCTATAGCTACCTCTCCCATAACAAAATCTGCTGGTTGTGCTACCATCTGAGCTATCCATCCTACTGCCATATCGGCCATGGCTGCCATCTGGATAATGGGTCCAGCTGGTATCTGAAGCACAATGGGTACCTCTGGCACAACTATCTCCTCGTCTGGCACCTCCTCATCTACTACTACGTCTGCCTCAATAGCCTCTGGGTCTGGTATTGGATCCTCTGGCTCCTCGGGGTCATCCTCAGGTTCATCATCATCTGCATCGTCTACATGCTCATCCTTTACTGGGTCCTCGTCATCTATCGGTTCCTTCTCTCCATCTCCGTCCATGTCCTCATCGGGATGCTCATCCTCAGGCTCTAGATCCTCCTCATCCTCAATCGGCTCTGGCTCTGGCTCTGGCTCTGGGATGGGTACGTCGGGTACTGGTGATGGTGGGGCTGCTGCTGCTGCTGGTACAGTTATAGGCTCTGGTGGACCGGCTACAATGGCTCTCAACTCAATCTCATCCATCTCAGGCTTACTCTGATCTAATCTTAACATCTCCTGGCAAATGTCTCTACCGACCCTCGCAGTATGGTAAGCATCCATGCGTATCTGTGTCGGGTGAGTACTCCCGGTCACATAAAGCGCTCTCCACATGTCTTCCTCTAAATGTCGACTAGCTATCTGGCACACACGCTCACGATAAAAACTCTAGGTCAGCTGGCTCCACGGTATCTCCATGGATAATATGTCCTCCATAAGCATCAGTCACAAACTGGTGAAACTCCGGATCCATGCTATCCTGCAAAGGAAACTATCTATCGTCAGGAAGACGAACTTATCTTATACTCATCTCTCATCTCAAAGAAATTCTATCATACTAGGACCAGATGGTGTGGAAATACTTAGTGAACAAAAGTATCACAACCTAGAGTACCGAACCTGCTCTCATAACAAAAACCCTGTCACGCCCCGGAGTAGCATAAATAGAGAAAAATAAATTTCCTTTATGGGTCCATAAGGAATGACAGGTGAAAGTCACTAATAATCCACACCATGCAGTACTAGTCCAAACCAAAACAGCATTTAAACAACTAAAGATAAAAATCACCATACTATCTATTACAAACATCAGAGTGTGGTCCACAGGATCACAGCAGGTCTGAAGACAACAAATGCCCAAGTACCCGCTAACAAAAGGTTTAACAGAACAACTGAAAATATAAAAACTAGTTATAACTTCTTCAGCCTTCAACTAGCGTACGGGTAGTCCTCAGCGTAGTAACCCTCCCTGGCGTAAACGTCATTGGTGGGGTCCTCCTCTGGATAACACTCATCAGTGTACTTGTCATTATCTGCAGAATAAGAGGCAGGATATTCTGGACGGGGAAAGTCCAGGCAATAAAAGGCCGTCAGCTTACTGAGAGCTGAGTGAGCATAAACTAACGAGGTACCAGTTATCTGAAGTAAACACGAGCTTATGAAAATGCGGGTTAACATCTTATTATAAAGATAACATTATCTTGTTCCTTTATTTATCCTTGTAAACCGACCCTTATCGTCTTGTTACTCAAATCCCGACATTTAACAAACTCTGATTTCATGAACTGACTCAATCGTTTACTCTAGGGATACACCTCCATTTCGTCCATCGCTTTTAAGAGCATATGCACAGCTCACCGCATGTCATAGACTCCACGTCAGTCCATTCCCCAGCTTTTAAGAGCATATGCACAGCTCACCGCTTATTAGGGACATAACGTTTCCAATAAGGCATATCATTCTATTGCCACGACTTAACGTCATCTACTAGTGATCCCAGCTCACCGCTTTTAAGAGCATATTCACAGCTCACTGCTTTTAAGAGCATATCATAGATCATCCAGTCTATCTTAGGACTATTTGGTCCAGCTCACCGCTTTTAAGAGCATATGCACAGCTCATCGCTTTTAAGAGCATATCATGACCGAACGTCCATTCCCGTACTATTCCCAGAACTTATCAAACCTACTTACAGTCCATTCTAACATCGACACATGACAATTCCCAATGTGGCCTGACTACTCTGAATGAAAGAAGACGGACATCGAACTCATGCAAGAATTGCATAGTATCTAACGTCGTCAGATTTATACATATGTTATTAATCATACTTATTTGTGTTGTCACATTGTCCCTGATAACCCCCAAATCGTAAAATGGAAGTTCGTATTGGAAATCGAACAACAAAACCTCTTATAAACTAAATAGGAAAAAGAAACCATGTTCTGATCATGCCAATCGATTGGGACTAAGTCCAATCGATTGGTATAAAATCATATCAATCGATTGAGAAAACAGGCAATCAATTGGGTCTTAAATAGTGGCAATCGATTGCTAACCTGTCAATCGATTGGGATGTCAATCGATTGGAATTCTATCCAATCGATTGGATACAGACTGATGGCAATCGATTGAGATTTATGTCAATCGATTGGCACTTCGTCCTCACCAGCAGATTGTAAAAACAGCTTATATAAATGTACACTACATGCATTTAACCCATCTAAACTTCATAATAACTTATATAAACTTCATATAGAGGGACCAAGTGAGTTAAAACTCACTTAGGGTGCGTTTGGCTTGTGTTTAAGCTTGAAATCTCCAAGCTCTCTCTCTCTCTCCCTTCCTTCTCTCTTCTTCCTCTCTTCTCTTGCTTCTCCTCCTTCTTTCTACTTCTTCTTCTTCCTTCTAGCTGCCAAGGGCAGTGAGTGTGTGTGAGGGTGTATAGATATAGATATATAGATAGATATATGTATATCTCTCAAGAGGTATGTCTCTCTCTCTCTCTCAAGGCTGCCAAAATGACCCAAGGCCATAAATATGGTCATATATATAGAGATAGGGGGGTGCCACACGTTTAAAGCTCAAGAAAAGAAGAAAATATGTCTCAGCTTATACCAATCAATTGGGACACAAGTCAATCGATTGGGAACAGATATTTATAGTCAATCGATTGGAATAATGTCAAATGATTGGGATAAATAGCAATCGATTGGGATGCTAACACGTAATCAATTTTAGTCAGTAGAATGGAAATCGATTGGGAATACTTATCAATCGATTGGTATCTGAAAAGTGTCAATCGATTGGGAAAGCTTATCAATCGATTGGTATCAAAATTCACCAAAAGGAAGAGAAAGTTTATACGAGTATAGAAATGAAATACCAGTCTTATTAATATACCAAAATACAGGGTATTACAATTTTTGACAAGGAATACTTGAGATTTGAGAAATTTTTCCATAAATGTAAAATGTAGATCTTCGAGTTACGGATGTATGCCCATAAATAGTGAGTCAATACGATGTCTGAGTCAAAAATTATCGCAATTCTATGATCGGTGCGCAATGTTGAGAAAAATCTGGAAAAAGTTAGAAAATGGCCAGGTCGCTGGAGCTACCCGCTCGCGCGACCCGAGTGAGCGGCCCATTGCAAAAGTCAAAAATGCATATTTTGAGGTCCTGAAGAGCCCTTTGCTATCCGAATTGGCTAAATACGTCCAAAAATGTAAAAACAGTAGTTTTACTGCGATAAGGCTTAGGAAAGCTTTCTAAATCCTTCCAAACTCTATATAAATCTTATTCTAAATCAAATTTAAGATTACAAATCATTACACAACATTAGATACATCCATGTACAACAAAACTTCAACATTTAAAGAGAGGAAAGCAAGAAGAAGAAGAAGAAGAAGACCAAGGATTCCCATGGCCTCCTCCATCAACCTCTTGCCAATCTTCAATTCTATGGCCAACTAAACCTAGATCTAAGGTTTCAATGAAACCCTAGCCAAGCAATAGGGTGTCATTTATGTTTTTCTCTTAGATTTATTATGTATGGATGATAATTACATGTTTAGAGGAATTTTTATAATAAATCGTACTTCTATTGATTAAATCATTGCTTTCAAAATCTATTCTTGTCTTAGATCTATTTTGAATGTGATGTGCTCCATGATCTATATTTGCTGTGCTTGTATGGATTATTTACATGTAATGGTGCTTAATTGAATTGGGATATCAAGTAGCTGAATAGTTCACGCCTAGGAAAGACGGATTGTGCCGTAACCCTAGTTTAGTGTTGGATAATCCGTGCTAACCGAAGATGAATTATGTTGGTGCTTGAATAGTAGTTATTTTCCTGACAGAGGAATTGGGCTTGTAGCTACAATTCCCCATTATCATCCAACATAATAAGCTAATCAAACGCATTAATACCTTTATTATGAAGCTAGTGGTGGATTTGCAATCCTAGGTTCACTTTACATATTCATTAAAACAACTTTTAAATTGCTTTCATAGGTTAGATTTATTTTTATTGTTCTTAGTTTAATTAAAATCAAAATCAAAATTATGTTTTCTTAATTAACTAGGTTTAGGTTTTAAAATTAAAGTGCTTTAGTAATTAAATCTCTGTGGGTTCGACCTTTACTTCTATACTACAAATCCTTAGAAAGTAAAGTATACTTTTATATCTTGATTCTGACGAGATCAATTTTTGGCGCCGTTACCAGGGATTGCAAATTGCTACTTTTAGTTTTAGAATCTTAGTTTAGTTAATTCGTAAATATTAGATTAGATATTAATTTTCTTATTTTCCGTTTTTGATTTGAGTCACTAACTTTTCTTTTTGTTTTGTAGTTTCTCAAGTAATCAAATTCTAGCATTTTGGATTAGAAGAGCTTAACACATCAAAGGAGCTTACGTGAAAAATAAATAAATAAAATAAATTCAAGTAAATCGCTTCTTTTAAAATTTGCTTCAAACCACTGTAAGTTAGGGCGCTGAGACGCACTATTTGTATTAGTTTAGGAGTGATTTACACGTGCATTAGCTAGGAAACCCGAGGCACTGGGCTTTGACGCAAATCACTGCATAACAGGATAACGTTCATGCTTCATAGTAGTTGTATGCTTGTTGTTTTATTTGCGTGATTGCTTTTCGTTTTTGTTGAGTCAGTCGTTGTTTTAGTTTTATTTTCTTTTAGTTTATGGTTGGTACGCAATCAAGTAAACCTAAATTACATCCGCTTGATCCTAAACTTGAACGAACTCTTAGAATCCTTAGGTCATCAACCCAAGCTTCTAGAGCTCGGTTGATTCTAGACGACGAATCGACACATGAACCGTTATCTTTGCTTGAGTTTAAATTATGAAGTACCCTTAAAAGACTAATGAAACCATGCATCATTAACATCGAATCGATTCCAATGGTCGACTTAAAAAACAACAGTAATAACAGAAATAACAAAAATAACCCTAATAACCCTAGTATACCCTCGCCTCCTCCGCTAAAAGACTATTTCACTCCTACGACCTACACACCACCATCATGCATAGAATTACCGGATGTGACGGGATCTCACTTTGAGATAAAGTCATCTACCATTGCGCTACTCCCCTCATTCCAGGTCGTGTGAAAGAAGACCCATATCAACATTTAGGAGACTTTCAGGATATTTGTGCTACTTTAAAAATACAGAACTTAACCGACGATGAGTTAAAATTGCGCCTTTTCCCATTTTCTCTAAAATATAAAGCTAAGTATTGGCTCCAGTCTCTTGAGCCAAACACTATCAAAACATGGGAAGGGTTGCACACAACATTTTTACAAAAGTTTTTCCTATTACGCGTATAAATCAAATAAGAAAATCTATAACGAACTTTGTAATGCAAGATGGGGAAACACTTGATGACACTTGGGAACAATTTAAAGAATTATTGCGCTCTTGCCCACATCATCAAGTTCCCAAGTGGCAATTGTTACATGTTTTCTATGAAGGGCTTATCCCCTCCGTGCGGAACACAGTCGATGCTATTTGTGCAGGGAGGTTCCTCCACAAAAGCGCTGATGAGGCCTAGAAAAGTTTTGAAACATTAAGTGACAATTATATGCACCAGGCTGTGTCTGTACGCCTCGAGGGATATCCTCCGCAACCTAAACGAGAGGTAAAGTTTGAGTCAAGTCACTCAATTGAATTGCAAGAACTATCTAAAAAACTTGACCGACTTATAACGATGAACCAAACGACAAGCACACCCTCTTACGAAACTTGTCAAATATGTTCCGACCATTCACATTCTACACTTACATGTCCATCCGCGTCTCAATTTCCAGAGTTTGTGGAGCAACACATAAACTCTATTCAATAATTCCCACGAAATAATTATAATCCTATGACGAATAAGTCAGACGCACCATGGAACGGTCATCCGAGCTTCTATGGAGGTCTAATGCTGAAGGGCCCTATCCGTCTCAAAAGCCAGAGATGATAAACTTCCCTAATGCATTTAGACCTCAACCTAACCGATACCAACAGCCTCCCTTCCGTGCTAATCCTCCCAGGGATAATGCTTTTAAGGAGAAGGTGTTGGCGTCCCTTAAGAATATCGAAATGCAAGTATTACAAAGCTTGAGTCCCAAATGGGACAAATACCTAATGCAATGAGTTGTAGAAACGAGGGTAAGCTGCCGAGTCAAAATATACAAAACCCTAAGGGACAATACAAGAATGGGGGTTCAAATGAGCAAGTAAATGCCGTCTCGACTAGGATGACTATTTTAGAAGAGGAAGTTGTTGAAATTTCGAATGAGACTGAGAAAGAGGTAAACATTAACTCAAATAAAGAGAAGGTGAGGACACGAGTAAAAGTTGGAAAGAAAAGGAACCAACTCCAACAAATTATATTCCGAAAATGCCCTTTCCACCAAACATCGACGGACCTTCATATTTTTCAAAGAAAGGGTCAAAAATAAAATATATACTTGAGGTGATTAAACAATTTAAAATCAATATTTCATTCCTCAATGTTATTAAACAAATTCTCGCTTACGCTAAATGTCTAAAAGGCCTATGCACTCAAAAGCGTAAGTTGCGCAATCATATTCTGAAAAAGGTCTTCCTCATAGAAAAAGTAAGTTCAATTTTCGAACATGCTTCTCCAAAGTATAACCTCATAGAAAAAGTAAGTTCAATTTTCGAACATGCTTCTCCAAAGTATAAGGATCCCGGAACACCAACGATTTCATGTGTCATAGGTGATACTGTTATTCATCGGGCTCTCCTTGATTTAGGTGCGAGTGTGAATCTTTTACCTTACTCCGTTTACAAACAATTTGTCACGCCCCGACGTAGCATAAATATGGAAAGCGTTTAATTTCCTTTATGGACCCATAGGTCGCGACAGTTTGAAGGATCGATTCCGTCCCAAACGTCGAACAACAAAACATAATAATCAGAGTAGAGCAATCAAGACTTACAAATATTTTCTAACTTATTACATATTACAATACGGGGTTAACTAAGGCACAAGCCGCCTTAAGACAAAACAATATCTATCATATATTACAGTCATCCTTATTACAAAACAGTTTATAACTTAAAACATAGGATATCGATAACAGTTCTATCTTCCCAAGCAGCCGTTCTCAGTTTGCATAATCATAGAGCCCAGCATGGTTATAACCTGAAAAGCCTGAACACGAATTTCCAGGGCGCATCGATGCCGTCAGCTTCAAGAAGCTGGTGAGTATTAAAAACATAACTTCGATTGTAACACATACTCATTTACCATTTTCCAATTCTCATTTAATTCAACAAGGTTATATAAAGTAAGGAGTTCATTTTAGAAAACAACCACCATATCATAAGAAAGATATAATTCATATATGTGACCGTGTATGAAAATAATGCACCATCTCATCTTACCAACTCTTTTCTCTCGACAAACACAATAACCCACTATCTCACACCAGTATCCTTGTAATACTCCTATAGCCACACTTTAGCACAGGGGTGCCAGGGAATGTCCAGTTTGCCTCACACTTTAGTCCGGGGTACCAGGGACTGTGCAATGCCTCACACTTTAGTACCTAATCCGCCTCGCAAATACCGGAGGTAACCTCACGCAGTATCCAGACTCGAGTACCAGGGAGTGTCCGTAGGCCACACTTTAACATTATTATGGGTGCCAGGGAATGTTCAAGTTCAGCGTCACACACTTTAACGCTTCCATGGGCGTCAGGGAGTGTCCAATTTTGCCACCGTCGCACTACAAAGATACTCTCACCGAAATCTCAACACGTCACACTTTGGTACACAATTACCAGGGAGTGTCAACAACACAATCTCAACCACACACTCTTTTCTACACTGACCATTACTCTTTTCTACATTGCCCAACATTCATACTCACCATGCATGTACAACTGACTCCATATGTATGTCGTGAAACTTTAAACATAAAGAAAATCACTAAAATATAGAAACAGAGCTTTAGAAATTCAACGTTTTAATCGTCCAAACATACCCAAATAGGATTCTGATTTAGTAAATTTCCCAAACAGAGCTTTAGAAATTCATAAAACATCACCCAAATAGTTGCTTAACATAAAATAAGAAAAAACCAGAAACTATCAGAAGTCGCGCGCGCGGGCCGCTCGCTCGACCTTCGCTCGCGCCGGCCGCTCGAGCGATATGCCTGTTTTTTGTTTTCTTTTAATAACCTTTTCTGTCTACCTGTAACCAGCAACCTCGCGTGCGCGGGTCGCTCGCGCGACCCTCGCTTGCTCGATCGCGTGCGCGGTTCATGCAGCAGCTTCGTCTTCTTCCCCAGAAGTCGCCTGTTTCAGTTTTAAGGGGTCTTTTTGACCCAATTTGCAATCCGGATTAAAACATGGCATGTAATTAATGGATTTCTTTGTTTTTCGACGAGGATTATGAATCTACAATCAATTTAACATGAACCCAAACGTAGATCACGAATTTTACGAAAAACTAAAAGTTGATAAAACTTAATTTCTAATATACTTTCTCCTATGAACAAATTAAGCTGTAAAACTTTAAACATGGCATATGGGATGTATAATCTTTCATTTTTATCTCTAAAACCTGAGTTTGGTTAAGTTTGAAAAGTTATGATTTTTCAAGCCATGGAACTTCAACGTAAATTCATAAATGGTGATTACAAATTAAGCTACACAAAACAGTAAATACAATATAAATTACATTCTAGGTGAGTTTAGAATACTCACTGAAATTAGAGATGGAAGTAATTGTTGAGAAAGCAATAAGGATAAGAAGTTCCTTCCAAGCTTGGCTATGGTGATTGAGTTCTCTCTCTCTAAAATATTTTCTGAATAAATTCTATGTAAACTCTCTCTTCTTTCTCTGAAATTCTCTCTATATGTTATCAAAATGTGCAGATTGTGAAGTGTGTATGAGCTTATAAAGACTTCACAATCTTGGGCTCCAAGAACTCTCAAGTTCAGTCAACAAAAGGATTTATTTTCTAATTAACTAAATACTATAATACACAGATGTACATACGTATGTATGTTCCAATAAAATCTGAAGAGGCAAGTTTAGGTGTATAGGGGTCAAGACAAGAATGTTGTTTAGAAAATTCAGTCATTAGGCAAAACACAACACACACATGGACTAGATTGCCAAACAAGGCCATTGCAAGTAGTCTAGGAATTACTTATGATGTATGGTAAAACAACTTATGATAGTAAGTTAACACATGAACTAAAAGTATTCTCAAACAAAGCCTTATACAATGATTACTTGCCATTAATGGAAAAGTATGTGTCACTTCATGATTGGTGGAGTATCCCATATTGTGGGAGACCATCACAGCGCGGACTGTTTTGAATATAAACTGGTATTTTCGTGGCGCTATGTTCGTCACAAAAATACAGAAAATTCATTTTAACGTAAGAATTTATTTTCCGATTTTATAAAAATACTGTTTCAGTCAAAAGTAAATGTTTTCACCGTTTTGAAATACGGTTTTGAAATCCAACACAGGTATTACTAATTTTTATAAAATTACAGTTTGACCCCAACAGAATTTTAAATATGAACTAAAGCAAGTCACAAGATTATAAAACATGGAGATTATAAATTACAATAGCTCTATGAACTCAGATTAAACATGAAATTTCAATTTGAATTTAAATATGTCAAATGCAAATACAAGTAATTAAATGAAAATGCAGGTTGTTACACCCTTCCTCCCTGAAACAGGATTTCGTCCCCGAAATTAAAGACTAACTAGTCCTGAAATAACTCCGGGTACTTCTTCCTCATATCCGCTTCAACTTGCCACGAGGCTTCATTCTCGTCATGGTGATTCCACTGAACCTTCACCAACGGAACATCTTTATTCCTCAGCTTCTTTATACTCTGATCTAGAATCTTCACGGGTCTCTCCTTGTAAGAAACGTTATGACTCGTGTCAATATTGTCATAACTAACCACATATGAGGGGTCTCGTATGTACTTTCTTAGCATACTCACATGGAATATATTGTGAACCCCAGACATCTTCGGTGGTAGAGCCAGTCGATAAGCTACTTTCCTGACACGTTCCAAAATCTCAAACGGTCCAATGAAACGCGAGGCTAACTTTTCTCTTTTGAGACCAAAACGTACTACTCCTCGAGTTGGTGAAACCTTAAGAAGTACGTGATCTGTAATACTAAATTCCAAATCTTTCCGGCGTCGATCAGCATAACTCTTATACCTGCTTTGAGCGGTTCTCATCCTTTCCTTGACCAAAGAAATCTTTTTGTTGGTTTCTCTAACCAAATCCGGTCCCAACAATTTTGTGTCTCCCACCTCAGCCCAACACAGCGGAGAACGACATGGTCGTCCGTACAATGCTTCGAATGGAGCCATCCCGATACTCGTGTGATAACTGTTGTTATAGGCAAATTCGACCAAAGCCAAGTGTGTTTCGCAAGATTCTTCAAAATCAATCACACAAGCCCTAAGCATTTCCTCCATGATTTGATTAACACGTTCAATTTGCCCATCTGTCTGAGGGTAAAAAGAGTACTCATCTTGAGCGAGGTTCCCATAGCTTCTTGCAAACTTTCCCAAAAGCCAGAGGTGAAACGCGCGTCACGGTCTGACACAATTGACATAGGTGCACCGTGAAGCCGCACAACTTATTGTATGTACATCCGACTCATCTTTTCCATCGGGTATGTCATACTGTAAGCGATGAAATGTGCTGACTTAGTCAGTCGATCCGCGATCACCCAAATGGCATCATGATTCTGCTGTGATCGAGGCAATCCTACTACAAAATCCATGGTTATGTGCTCCCACTTCCAACCTGGGACAGGTAGCAGTTGCAAAAATCCTAAGGGTCTTTGATGTCTAGCTTTGACTTGTTGATACGTCAAACACCTGGATACAAATTCGGCCACATCCCTCTTCATACCTTCCCACTAGAAATTTCTTTTCAAATCTTTGTACATTTTCGTCCCTCCCGGGTGTATATTTTGACTTATGTGCTTCTGACAAAATATCATTTCTCAAATTCCCACAGTCTGGTACACATAATCTGTCTCTGCATCGATACCCTCCATCACTTCCCACCTTCCATTCTGTCGGATCTTTCTCTAACATCTTCACTAACCACGCTTAAAACTTCTCATCTTCTTTCTGAGTTCCAATAATACGGTCGATAAGAACAGGCTGTAGGATAAGACATCCAAAAAGTTGTCATTCCCCTTCCTCAGCACTCTGTACATCGAACTCCACCAATGTCTCCAATGCTCGCCATTCTCTAACCATTAAGGAGGCAATTGTCTCACAAATCTGCCGACTCAAAGCATCAGCGACCACATTAGCTTTACCGAGGTGGTACTCTAACGTAAAGTCGTAATCTTTGACCAGCTCCATCCATCTGCGTTGTCTAATGTTCAACTCTTTCTGTGTGAACCAATATTTCAGACTCTTGTGATCGGAGAATAAATCAAACTTCTCACCGTAGAGATAGTGTCTCCAAATCTTGAGTGCGAATACTACTGCAGCCAATTCCAGATCATGAATGGGATAATTCAACTCATTCGGCTTCAACAGTCGGGACCCATAAGCGATAACTCTGCCATCTTGTATAAGTACACACCCTAGTCCTTGATATGATGCATCAATAAAGATAGTGAACTTCTCATCATGCTTGGGTATAGCTAGTACCGGTGCAGTAGTGAGTCTCTCTTTCAACTCTAGAAAGGCATGCTCATGCTTCTCTGTCCAGTCGAACTTCAAATTCTTCTTCGTCAACCCAGTCAATGGTGCAGCTATTTTTGAAAATCCTTCAACAAATCTTCTGTAATAGCCTGCAAGTCCCAGAAAACTCCTAACCTCTGTAGGGTTGCTCGGCCTAACCCAGTTTGACACAGCATCTGTCTTGGACGAATCCACAAAAATTCCGTGAGATGACACCTTGTGTCCCAAAAATTTTGCTTCTTGCAACCGGAACTCACACTTACTGAACTTGGCATACAAGTGGTGGTCCTTGAGTGTCTGCATCGCAATCCGTAGGTGTTGCTCGTGTTCTTCTCTTGACTTAGAATAGATCAAAATATCATTAATGAAGACGATGACAAACTGATCCAACTAAGGCTTGAACACTCTGTTCATCAGATCCATAAACACTGCCGGGGCGTTCGACATTCCAAACGACATTACCAAAAATTCATGGTGACCATATCGGGTTCTGAATGCAGTCTTAGGTATATCTTCCTTCCGTACCCTTAACTGATGATATCCCGACCTTAGGTCTATCTTGGAGAATGTCGTATTGTAGTTGATCAAACAAGTTGTCGATCTGAGGCAAGGGATACTTATTCTTGATAGTTACTCGGTTCAATTCTCAATAATCGATACACAACCTGAGCGTCCCATCCTTCTTCTTCACAAATAACACCGGTGCTCCCCCAAGATGATGTACTTGGACGTACAAAACCTAGGTTCTCGAGCTCTTGAACTTGTTCCTTCAATTCCAATAGTTCGGTAGGGGCCATTCTGTAGGGAACCTTGGTGATCGGAACAGTACCCAGTACAATCTCAATACAGAACTCTATACTTCTCTCGGGTGGTAGACCAGAAATGTCTTGAAATACTTCTTCGAAGTCCTTGACTAAAAGTATAGACAGCACTGTCGCTTCTGTACTGACGACTTCGATGTTTGCTAAGCATCTTGTAAGGAACATATCTTCCAAAGGGTTACATTGAAAATCAAAGGGTTGATTCTCGTTGTCAGGGAATGTAATTCTCTTCCTCGCACAATCCAGCTTCGCTTGATTTTGAGAGAGCCAATCCATTCCTAGGATTATGTCAAACTCCTTCATCGATAGAACAATTAGCCTTACACAGATTTCACAGTCTCCTAGCCGTAAAGGACAATCCTTGCACAAGTGTCCTAATCTGACTGCGGCTCCTAATGGTGAAGTAGCCCTCAAAGCTTTCTCTAAACGATGAGGTAAGATACCAAATCTCTGAATTGTATTAACAGATATGAACGAAAGAGTAGCACCTGTATCAAATAAAACTTTAACTTGGGAGTTAAACAAAGTTAAAGTACCTTCCACTGTTTGCTAATCAGGTTGAGCTTCTCTATAATCTCCTTCTTCATAAATAGTTCCGTCATATCTAGCAGCATCAGGAATAACAGCATTCACGTGAGTCTGACCATGTTGACCATAAGTCACTTGCTTAGGGGCAGTACAGAACTTGCTGATGTGACCTAGTTCACCACAGTTATAGCAGACTATGCCTTGCTGAGCAGCACGCCTTGGTGCCTTGCAATCTCGAGCCAGATGACCGGGGTTACCACAGTTGAAACATTTCCCAACGCTACTTCCTTCACCAACTCGGGGTTGAGTCTGATAGGTGATAGCTTGGGTCTTCTTGCTTCTGTCAAAATTCCTCTTCTTTCCTTGGGTACGATTCATTGGTGGTCTATTTCCAAAGTTACCCCTTTGAGGCAGTCAGAATTCGAATTGCTTTCAGTTCACTCGAGCATCCTCTTCTAGATCAGTAGCCAAGCCAACCAATCCCTCAAACGACTTATCTAGGTGACTGAGAGTCAGGTAGCGAATTTGTGGTGTCAGCCCTTGGTTATACTTCTGTATCCTCTTATCTTCAGTATCAACCAGGAGTAGAGTAAACCAAGATAGTCTCTTGAACTGTGTGGTGTACTCTTGCACCGACTTGGTTCCTTGCGTTAAATCCATGAACTCCTTCTCTCTTCTGTGCCTCTCCGTAGCCGGGATGTACTTCTCCAAAAATCTCCCCTTGAACATAGTCCATATCATTCCCATTGCACCTTCATTCCCGATGGTAGCTGTGACTGAATCCCACCAATCTGCGGCAGCATCAGTCAACTGAAAGGTAGCTAACCTCCTCTTGTCCATCTCGTTGCATTGCACAGCTTCGAACATAGGATCCATCTGCCTTAACCACTGTTCTGCTTTCCATGGTTCTGCGGTACCTGCAAATTGCTCGAGCGTAGCGCACAGAATCTCTCCAGCAACTTGTCTCCAGTTTGGCAGTCTTGTCGATTTCCGTTCTGATTACTAACCCTTTCGAGACGTCTGACGAAAGCTTCAAACATTCCTGTGGGATCAGCAGCCTCAGGTGATCCCTCAATCAAATTCCTGTTTCTCCTCAGTCTCCCAGCCATTCTATGCATGATAGTGATAGTAGAATGAGGAAAATGCATGCAACAGAAGTATAAAGCAGTTTAAATGACAACAACATCAAAAGTGTATTTCTATATATAACTTCTTGTCAAGTTGATACAAAAAGCATGTATGATCAGTCAATGCCTACCCTAGCTATATGGGGTAGGACGTACATCGTCCATGCAAAAGTTAGAGTTACAAAAATGGGGTCATTGCCCTATACTCGAATGCATGTAATTACAGTTTGCAAAAAGAGATAGAGCTACTAGTAAAAAACAATCAATATATACACGGCGACATCTAAATGGCCAGTCATCGCCGTAGGTAGCCATCAAATGGTCAAGCGAGTCAGCCTGATGAAGTCGCTGAACACGAGAGGGGCCTGCCCCAAAATTACAGCTATGTGAGGTCAACAACGAAGCAGGTCCAGGGGCATCTGCCTCTGGCAAACCTAGCTCAAGTGCTAGTGTCTCCTCAAGGTCAACTGCGAAGTCGTCCCAACCTATGCCATCCTCCTCATCATTACCCTCCCCACCTATAAGAGCCAAATGAACCATCTCAGCATCGTCCTCATCTGCGGGGACAACTGGTGGAGGCATATCCAACTATGCAAGGTGAGCCTGCACAACCTGAACCTCAAGAGGTAAATAGAAAGTGTCATTGTTAACCAAGCGAACCATCTCTATAAGCACTAAACACTGAATCTTGATAAAGTACAAGATCTCGAGGTGAGCACGGGGCAAATCAACCAGCCCTAACACGTGGATTTGGTGCCAAAGATCTAACTCGTCGGTAGCAGCTGCACGCTGTCCAACAGCGGTGAAATAAAGTATCGTCGAAGCTGGCACAATCGCTCCCACAGTAACCCAATGACCTCCAAAAGCATCAGGTACAAAAATGGGGTGAGCTTGGTCCATACCTAAAAAAGATACTAACATAAATCAGGACAGAGATAAGCTTAGGCGTGTGGGTAACTGAGTCTATCCTCCCTGTCGTATCATCGGGTCTGCAAAGCTTAAGCTAGCCGAACTGTGGAATCGGGTCTATATTGTTAAACCCTAACCTGGCTAAACTATCTTGAGATCAATAATAACCTGGCTCTGATACCACTAAATCTTGTTATGCCCCGACGTAGCATAAATATGGAAAGCGTTTAATTTCCTTTATGGACCCGTAAGTCGCGACAGTTTGAAGGATCGATTCCGTCCCAAACGTCGAAGAACAAAACATAATAATCAAAGCAGAGCAATCAAGACTTGCAAATATTTTCTAACTTATTACATATTACAATACGGGGTCAACTAAGGCACAAGCCGCCTTAAGACAAAACAATATCTATCATCTATTATAGTCATCCTTATTACAAAAAAGTTTATAACTTAAACCATAGGATATTGATAACAGCTCTATCTTCTAAAGCAGCCGTTCTCAGTTTGCATAATCATAGGGCCCAGCATGGTTATAACCTGAAAAGCCTGAACATGAATGTCCAGGGCGCATCGACGCCGTCAGCTTCAAGAAGCTAGTGAGTATTAAAAAATAACTTTGAATGTAACACATACTCATTTACCATTTTCCAATTCTCATTTAATTCAACAAGGTTATATAAAGTAAGGAGTTCATTTTAGAAAACAACCACCATATTATAAGAAAGATATAATTCATATATGTGATCGTGTATGAAAATAATGCACCATCTCATCTTACCGACTCTTTTTTCTCGACAAACACAATAACCCACTATCTCACACTAGTATCCTTGTAATACTCCTATAGCCACACTTTAGCACAGGGGTACCAGGGAATGTCCAGTTTGCCTCACACTTTGGTCCGGGGTACCAGGGAGTGTCCAATGCCTCACACTTTAGTACCTAATCCGCCTCATAAATATCGGAGGTAACCTCACGCAGTATCCAGACTCGGGTACCAGGGAGTGTCCGTAGGCCTCACTTTAACACTACCATGGGTGCCAGGGAATGTCCAAGTTCAGCGTCACACACTTTCCCTCTTCCATGGGCGTCAGGGAGTGTCCAGTTTTGCCACCATCGCACTACAAAGATACTCTCACTGAAATCTCAACACGTTACACTTTGGTACACAATTACCAGGGAGTGTCCACAACACAATCTCAACCACACACTCTTTTCTACACTGCCCAACATTCACACTCACCATGCATGTACAACTGACTCCATATGTATGTCGTAAACCTTTAAACATAAAGTAAATCACTGAAATATAGAAACAGCGGGCGTACGGGAATTGATAAGTCACAATACAACGTTTTAATCGTCCAAACATACCCAAATAGGGTTCTGATTTAGTAAATTTCCCAAACAGAGCTTTAAAAATTCATAAAACATCACCCAAACAGTTCCTTAACATAAAATAAACAAAAACCAGAAACTGTCAAAAGTCGCGCGCGCGGGCCGCTCGCTCAACCCTCGCTCGCGCGGGCAGCTCCCGCGATATGCCTATTTTTCATTTTCTTTTAAAAACCTTTTCTGTCTGCCTATAACCAGCCACCTCGTGCGACCCTCATTCGCACGATCGTGTGCGCAAGTTCATGCAGCAACTTCGTCTTCTTCCCCAGAAGTCCCCTGTTTCAGTTTTAAGGGGTTTGCAATCCGGATTAAAACATGGCATGTAATATATGGATTTCTTCGTTTTTCGACGAGGATTATGAATCTACAATCACTTTAACATGAATCCAAACGTAGATCACGAATTTTACGAAAAACTAAAAGATGATAAAACTTAATTTCTAATATACTTTCTCCTATGAACAAATTAAGCTATAAAACTTTAAACATGGCATATGGGATGTATAATCTTTCATTTTTATCTCTAAAAATGGATTTTGGTTAAGTTTGAAAAGTTATGACTTTTCAAGCCATGGAACTTCAACGTAAATTCATAAATAGTGATTACAAATTAAGCTACACAAAACAGTAAATACAATATAAATTACATTCTAGGTGAGTTTAGAATACAAACTGAAATTGGAGATGGAAGTAATTGTTGAGAAAGCAATAAGGATAAGAAGTTCCTTCCAAGCTTGGCTACGGTGATTGAGTTCTCTCTCTCTAAAATATTTTCTGAATAAATTCTATGTAAACTCTCTCTTCTTTCTCTGAAATTCTCTCTACATGTTATCAAAATGTGCAGATTGTGAAGTGTGTATGAGCTTATAAAGACCTCACAATCTTGGGCTCCAAGAACTCTCAAGTTCACTCAACAAAAGGATTTATTTTCTAATTAACTAAATACTATAATACACAGATATGCATACGTATATATGTTCCAACAAAATCTGAAGAGGCAAGTTTAGGTGTATAAGGGTCAAGACAAGAATGTTGTTTGGGAAATTCAGTCATTAGGCAAAACACAACACACACATGGACTAGCTTGCCAAACAAGGCCATTGCAAGTAGTCCAGGAATTACTTATGATGTATAGGAAAACAACTTATGATAGTAAGTTAACACGTGAATTAAAAGCATTCCCAAACAAAGCCTTATACAATGATTACTTGCCATTAATGGAAAGGTATGTGTCACTTCATGATTGGTCGAGTATCCCATATTGTGGGAGACCATCGCAGCGCGGACAGTTTTGAACATAAACTGGTTTTTTTGTGGTGCGGTGTTCGTCACAAAAATACAGAAAATTCATTTTAACGTAAGAATTCATTTTTTGGTTTTATAAAAATACTGTTTGAGTCAAAAGTAAATGTTTTCACAGTTTTGAAATCCAACACAGGTATTACTAATTTTTATAAAATTACAGTTTGACCCCAATAGAAATTTATATATGAACTAAAGCAAGTCACAAAATTCTAAAACATGAAGATTATAAATTAAAATAGCTCTATGAACACAAATTAAACATGAAATTTCAATTTGAATTTAAATATGTTAAATGCAAATACAAGTAATAAATGGAAATGCAGGTTGTTATGCAATTAGGTCTAGGTGAACTTAAACCTATGATCGCTACCATACAATTAGCGGATCATTCTGTTAAAATCCCTAGAGGAATCGTCGAACACGTTTTAGTTAAAGTTGATAAATGTTACTATCTAGTCGATTTCATGGTCCTTGACACCGAACCTGTGCTACATGCTAGGAGACACACTCTTGTCATTCTAGGTCATCTGTTCTTGGCTACGGCCAATGCTCGTGTCAATTATTGAACGGGGGTGATGAAAGTGTTGTTTGGGAACATGAACTTAAAACTAAATGTTTTTAACGCTATTGATCAACCTCCCAAGGATGACGATTACCTTTGTGAGGCGGATAGTGAGGTTAGACAAACTATTGGACTTAATAAAGATATAAAAGTGAGTAAGGAACACAAGACAGTGAATAATGAGCAGACCAATTTGCATAATCAGGACCCTAATGACGAATTTACTTAGAAGGTGAGAAATCGATTTGAACATGATAACTGAGAATCGTGGAATGAATTAACTCATAATGACATTGTTTTTGTTTTCCACGGGAATCTTCCTAATGCCTTCAAGGGTACAAAGTCCGAGTTACGGCCTCCATATGTTTTGAGCTAGAACGGTCAAGCTGAAGACATAAAAGACAATGCTTCTTGGGAGACAACCCAATCTTTTATCGGTCTGTTTTCTCATTTTTATACACTTTTTGGTCAGTTTTGAGTCCATTGTGAGTTCTCTAGACAGGTTTGGGGGTCGGGGTTAAATTATTTTGAATTTATACACATAAAACAAGTGAAAAAAGATAAAAAGACCACGTCCCTCGCGCGACAGGTCGCTTGCGTGGCCCGCTCGTGTGAGAATTTAACTTAGGCAAAAATTTTTGAAACTTTTTATATATGCTCTCAGTTTCTAGTCATGCTCCAAATCGCGCGCGCGAGGGGTGCTCGCCTGAGCGGCCCGCTCGCGCGATCCTTTGCCTTAGAATTTTTTTTTTTTAAAACTTAAAAACCAACCTCGGCATTACCTTGCAGAGGGCTCGTGCGTGCAATGGTCGCTCGCGCGGCCCCTCACGCGAGGTAAGGTTTTCTGTGTTTTTCTCTTTTGTTCTTTTACCTCCTTTCTCCCAAACCTGGTGAGTTGTCTTTCTATTTTTCAGTTTGTTTTCTTATGCATTTATAGAGTCAGTCTTTCCTTGTTTTCATGGTTACGATTTTTTTTCTTTTGATTTTCATTGAGTCTTTTGATTATAGTTTAGTTTCTTTTGCTTAAAAAAAAACTTGTACACCATAGTCTGTATTATATATATAAATTTATTTTCTCTATCATTATTCTTGTGTTTGTTATGTTTTTTTATTGTCAAGTATTGACAGGTGAAATAGTGGCTCTATTAGGAGCATATGAACTTTATTTTCATTTTCTTATTTGTTCACCTGGTTTGTGATTACTGAGATCGAGGTAATATTATTCCTTCCTTATGTACTCTGCTTTCTTTCGTTTGATTGTTTAATTGGGGACAATGAAAGGTTTAGGTTTGGGGGTATGCACTCACATGCACATTATTATGCACCAAAATTTTCAAAAAATTCGATTCTTGTGGTTAAATAAGAGATGTTACCGACAATTTTGCAATCTCAATTCGATACTTCTTGTTATGTAACTTTGATTATTATAGAAGGGTAGACAAGAGATGTGGTTAAACATTTTCTGAAGTCATGATGCGATGTTTAGGATATGTATCGTTCGAATCGTAGTTTTGTATCATAAATTTGCACACAAACTTATGCACTACACATAATCGCTTGAATACATGTTTGATGTGAACTATAATATGATTTGGATTTCTAGATAACACAAGGCGGAGAGTAAACCCAGTGAGCTTTTGAGCCTATATTTTCTTTTTAGAGGGTTATAACTATATTGTGTTTGTCGAATTTCATTGAAATAGTGCATTAACTCGTTGTTTAGTCTCATTATTTTTGTTTTTGTTGATAGTCAGGTTAAAATATTTGCTACCATGCTAAATAATCTTCCATCATAAACATTGAAGAACCATATGACCATAGGAAATAATGGTGGGCCCTCTTTGCATGCCATCGACTAAAAAATTATAAAATTTCCTTAGTTAACCCCTTTGAACCGTTAAAGTGCCTTTTTCTTTAATTTCCATTATCCTTTTTAAAAGCTCCAACTTGATCAATTTGAAGCGCACCACTGAAAGATTGATCAACTTTTAGTGGTGGTATGGCAATGTGTTGATTGAGAAGAAGAAATTAAGATGATGTTTGGGGAGTTGCCTTGATATTCAGTGAATATTCATTTCAAAAGAAAAGAAAAGTAAAGAAAAGAAAAGGAAAAGAATAAGGTTGAAAAAAAAGGGTTGAAAAAAGAAAAAGAAGAAAAAGAAGAGGAAAGAAATAAATAAAAAATATATGAAAAGAAGAGAATGAAAAAATGAAAGTTCGTAGAAGAGATGATGGAAGAAATCGAACATGCCTTACAATGCCATTATGAAGACTACATAATGAATCTGTTCTATTATTTTTCATTGCCTGAGCCACCTTACAACCTTTGAAAAGTCCTATTTGATCCTAGAAAACATGGTTTGGATATGTAAGCAATGGGAGGGGAATTAAAACATGGTAACGATTAATTTTTCTTGACTGTTGGCGTCCTATCCATGAGACTACTGTTCTTTCATGTCATGCGTCTTTTTCGAGTCATATGTGAGCATTTATTATTTTGAAAACATACTTCATTTGCTCCCATATATTAGAGAGATTACCCATGCTCTGAGTGTTTCATTTTAGAGTGTAATTACATTGTAAGATTCGTAGTCAAAGCATAGTTGGATGGTTATCCGAGTTATATTCCAAGTTCATGACATACACGTGTTCATTTGACTACTACACCACACACATGCAATTTTATGAGAACTTTTATTGATTTATACGATGCATGTACTTAGGATTGGTTTTTCATGACGTAGGTGGAAGTTTGATTACGTTTCTTCTTGTTCGTTATTCTATTTCAAATCATTGTTTTATAATAAGGAGTATTGCATGTTATGCTTTTCGTTTTTAATAAAACTTTTAAATATATAATGGAATAAAGATAGTTGTGGGTGACTTGTTGACGAGAACCCTCACGAGACTTCACTTGTCCGACTAGGGACACCTAGAGGTTTAAAAGGCTTGTTGCATATGCTAAATGCAATCGCGTTGCCTACGACAGTGAGTTAGGATTTAAGTATAGTAGTATTTATTTGCTCGAGGACTAGCAAAGAGTAGGTTTGGGGGTGTGATCGGCGACGAATAGATGCCATTTATAGTTCTAAAATTACGCTTTGTTAGCCCATTTTATTTAGTTATTAAGTGCTTTTTAATAAGTATTCTATATTTTGTAGGTTTTGGAGCTTTAACATGAAAATGCACATAAATTCAATGATTAGTGGCTTTGGAAGTCATTCTGGGCTCAAACGGTGATTCCGGTAAAAGCTGAATGCAGTAGCAGTCTCTGAAAATTGTATTTTTGACAAGGAACACTACAGATTTGAGAAATTTCTTTAGAGATATAAAATGTAGATCTTCTAGTTATGGACGCGTGGCCGCAAATGGTGAGTCAATACGAGGTTCGAGTCAAAACCCTACTGAGAATCATGCAAATACCAGGACCAAGTCACCGTTCTCCAGCCCAATCACGAGGTTTGCCATCCTGCGCAAATTTAAATAGCCTCGTCTAGATTCTTATAACGGCTCGGGAAGCTCGGTCTACCACGTCCGAACCTACAAGGCTCAGATGGTCTTGGCCATCAAGGCCAATGAGATATATTGCCTAGCCTTTCCCAGCGTTTTGAAAGGTCAGACCGCCCAATGGTTTCACTCCTTGAAGCCATGATCGATCAAAGATTTCAAGGAGCTCAACAAATAGTTTATTAGCCAGTTTATGGGTATACTTGACCGACCACAACCTGACACTAGTTACTCACTGTCAAACAGCGGAGGGGAGAGTCATTGAAGGATTACACCAATCGATTCAACCAACAGAAGCTTCAAGTTAACAACCTGAACAAGACAGTCGCCATTACATCCTTTTGCTTGGGAGTTCAACACACAAAGTGCGCCACGCCGTTTCACAGAAACTGACCGGCAATCTTGGTTAAACTCGCAGAGAGGGTTGGATAATACATTGACACTGGAGAATTTCTGAAGACCAAAGACCCGGGCAAGAAAGAAACAACAAGCCTACAAGAAGTAAGCGGAAGCAGTATCATCCCAAAAAGAATAACATAAAGAAACCCAGTGGTTCTGGCAGTTCCTTCAGCGTCCAACAGCGGTCTGGGTCTGGCAGCCCCGACCCGACCTCTAGTTCACAACAGTCTGAGTCTGGCTGCCCCGACCCAACCTCGAGTTCACAATGATGTGATTCTGGTAGTCCTAACCCGACCTCTAGTTTGTAGCAGTTAGGATCCAGTGATCCCGACCTTGCCTCTAGCTCAGAGTAATCAGGAGCTTGGTGATTGATCGACGACGAATTGTTGCTATTTATAGTCATAAAATTATGCTTTGTTAGCCTATTTCATTTAGTTATTAAGTGTTTTTTAATAAGTATTCTATATTTTGTAGGTTTTGAAACTTTAACATGAAAATGCACAAAAATTCAATGATTAGCGGCTTTGGAAGTCATTCTGGGCTCCAACGGTGATTCCGGTGAAAGCTAAATGCAGTAATAGCCCTGAAAATTTGCATTTTTGACAAGGAATACTTTAGATTTGAGAAATTCTCCAGAGATATAAAATGTAGATCTTCGAGTTACGAATGCGTGGCTATAAACGGTGAGTCAATACGATGTCCGAGTCAAAAGTTATCGCAATTCTACGATCAGTGCGCAATGTTGAGAAAAATCTGAAAAAAGTTGGAAAATGGCCAGGTCGCTGGAGCGACCCACTCGTGCAACCCATGTGAATGACCCGTTGAAAAAGTACAAAATGTGAATTTTGAGGTCCCAAAGAGCCCTGTGTTATCCAAATTGGCTGAATACGTCCAAAAACGTAAAAACAGTAGTTTTAGTGCGATTAGGCTTAGGAAAGCTTCCTAAATCCTTCCAAATTCTATATAAATCCTAATCTAATTTAAATTTAAGGTTACAAATCATTACACGACATTAGATACATCCAGATACAACAAAACTTCAGCCATTTGAAGAGAGGAAAGCAAGAAGAAGAAGAAGAAGAAGACCAAGGATTCCCATGGCCTCTTCTATCAACCTCTTGCCAAACTTCAATTCTACAGCCAACTAAACCTATATCTAAGGTTTCAATGAAACCCTAGCCAAGCAATAGGGTGTCATTTATGTTTTTCTCTTAGATTTATTATGTATGGATGATAATTACATGTTTAGAGGAATTTTTATAATAAATCGTACTTCTATTGATTAAATCATTGCTTTCAAAATCTATTCTTGTCTTAGATCTATTTTGAATGTGTTGTGCTCAATGATCTATATTTGATGTGCTTGTATGGATTATTTACATGTAATGGTGCTTAATTGAATTGGGATATCAAGTAGCTGAATAGTTCATGCCTAGGAAAGACGGATTGTGCCGTAACCCTAGTTTAGTGTTAGATAATCCGTGCTAACCGAAAATGAATTATGTTGGTGCTTGAATCGTAGTTATCTTCTTGATGGAGGAATTGGGCTTGTAGCTACAATTCTCCATTATCATTCAACATAATAAGCTAATCGAATGCATAAATACCCTTATTATGAAGCTAGTAGTGGATTTGCAATCCTAGGTTCACTTTACATATTCATTAAAACAACTTTTAAATTGCTTTCATAGTTTAGATTTATTTTTATTGTTCTTAGTTTAATTAAAATCAAAATCAAAATTCTGTTTTCTTAATTAACTAGGTTTAGGTTTTAAAATTAAAGTGCTTTCGTAATTCAATCTCTGTAGGTTCGACCTTTACTTCTATACTACAAATCCTTAGAAAGTAAAACATACTTTTATATGATCCCAACCCAACATCCTGTCTCCAACAGTCTAGACGAGTCCTACTACAGTGGTACTTTTGCATGATCATAGCATAAGGCTCAACAGACTGTCAAAGAGCTCTTGTAAAGACCTCAAGATCATAACTGAGGCATCCAAAAGACCTCGGGACCACACCCGAGGCACCCAAAGACCTCGGGATCACCCCCGAGGCATCTAGAAGACCTCAGGATCATAACCAGACATCAAAAGACCCTGGAACTACCGACGTTCTAGGTTGGTCACCTACAGTAATTGTTCCTACAATGCCCACCACAATAAAAGCTTGGGGGCAATAGGGAATAAAAACTACAGGAGGTCACACCGAGTATTTACAAGCCTATTGGTTAACTAAGTGAATTCCTTAGACAACCCAAGTGCCCACAATACTCAGAGGCATCGACTCCACATAGGTCCAAACCGACGATTGAGGTAACCAAAACCTCTTAGGTTGGCCCAAGATAGAGGAGCAAAAGGACCCTAATGCAATACGCTTTAGGTTGGTTTTTCCAACATGGTCAAGCTCTTTTCCCAACTGTCTTGACCAAGGCTGGCTAGGAGGAAGATAACCAATCTAGGGAGTTAACATAAAAGGACTCTAAAGTAATACGCTTTAGGTCAGTTTTTCCAACCTGGTTAAGTTCTTCAACCCGATAGTCTTGACGAAGGCTAACTGGGCAGAAGACAACCATCCTGGGAGCTAACATAAACAAAAGACTCCGAATTAGGCCAAGTCTCAACTCTTAGCCAATTCTCGAGTACTCATATAATGGCAAGCGGCATCAAATATATTTCCAAACTTGCCCCGATATAGCATCCAACCAACTTTGGAAATGGGGGGGCAACTGATACTCCTGAAATTGGATCTACTATATAACCAAATGGTTCTACTTTATAATCGGTACTATCCCGAACAGTATATGCACGAGCCCTGACCAACAGTTTGGGAAGAATGCGCAAGCATGGATCGTCATAAGGACAACTCCTCCAGGCCCCAAGGCATCATCCATAATGTTCCAGACAATTTCCTACTCAAGCTAGAAGACTAATGGAATGTGGAGAAAGTTTCCTAATACGATTAGGTAACTCACTTGATTTGTATGAATCACATCCTAATTGGATTGCATTACCTGATTTTATTAGTTTCCTTGTACGAGTAGGTCTCTCGATTTATATAAGAGACATCATTGTGCCCAGCCGACCTATGGTAGCTCCAGACTATTATTGGTTCACCACAGGTCACCAACTTTTTACAGTATAGTAAAAATGCTCAGACACACACGTGGACATAGGTTCCTTCATTAACAAGACCGAACCACATACAAAAAACTTGATCTCTTACAATTTATCTCTCCTTGATTTGCTCTACATTATCTTAGCCAAAATTTGGCATCATCGTAGCTGGTTCAATATCAGTTCTTAGAATAGTAATTATTGGTTAAGTATTTTTAGAAAATGAAACTTAATCATTTTTTTTTTAATTTTAGTAGCGTTCCCATGCATCCCACATGTTAAGAAACTAGTCAATTAATGGAATTGAAAAAGAGTCTGATACATGAGAGATCCACGTGTCATTTTGTACCAGCATTAAAAAGTTTCACGTGTTTCACATTAATCGCATTTGGCCAAAAAAAAAAGGAAGTTGCCCTAATTGGGGGTTTTCCTAGTATTTGATTCTAGGTCTCTTCTATTATCTTCATCTCACTATCTCAATGAAGTTTTAAGCTACAACACTAAACATGACCTAGGTCCCCACATCCACCGTATATGATGTTGTTGGCGTTGGCTATCAGGTCGTCGAACCCTACAAATCAAATCAACACAAAAGAAATATTGTTTTTTCTTTGTTATTTTCATACCTCTGAGCAAAATAATACAACTCGGATTAGACTACTTGTGCACTGAATATGTAGGATCTTTTTGGCGTAGTTGTTTTGTTGCTTTATTGAACATTAAAAACATTCTTGCATGAAAAGGTTGTAAAGAAACAAACACGGCTCTCAAAAAAGTAATCTGAATGCTGAGATGCTGCTACTTTCAATAGATGAACTGATTTTTGAAATGGGTCTAGCTATTACAGGCATGCAGTAGGAAAGTGGTACTCTTGTGGAGGAACTTGGGTTGCTTGAAAATCCAAACGCGGTTGATCATTCACAGTCCAAATGCTCAATTTTGTCGAGGAAGCGAATCATCTTATGCTCTGGATGATGGTGCTAGCTGTTGAAATATTGCGAGATGAATATCGTAAACCTCTAGGAGACAAAGTTGTTGTCATGACAGTCATATAGGAAGGAGATTGTCAAGCAACCTCAAGTAAAAATATATGGTCTTTCAAACCTCTTGGAGGTCGACAATAGATTCCAGAATTGAGGCAAACTTCCTAACATATCCATCCCACGATACTTGAACATTGAACATTCTCTTGCAATGGATTGGCTTGAAATCTCAAGGGATGAGTTACAAATCAAGGAGCGTGTTGGTGCTAGTACTAAGTCACATGAAATCTTTCATTTGTATTTCTTCTTTAGAAGAATTATTTTTTCTTTATTATTTTCATGCCTTAATACATATTAGTGATGAATGGAAACTAATTCGAGTTGTATTGTCAAGAGGTATTATGATTGTTATCAGTTGTTCCTTTTTCTTTGTTTATGATTGTTAAGCCCCCGAAGAGCCATTCACTTTTTATTTATTCACTTATTTTGCTAAGAAGCCATTAACATTTCTTGCTCTATCTTGATTGGTTTGCTAAACTATTAAAACATGGAAAATATGATTGGGCCAATGAATCTTGGTGTTGGCGAAAGGAGTTCATGTTTAGAATGAACTCTGTCCATTCACAGTCCGTGAAAAAATTGCACACTGCCATTTAAGTAGTACAGATGATACTTTTGTCCAAATATTCCCATGTTAAGACTTAATTCATATATTAAAGAATTGCAAAATAATGGGAGCGTGGGGGAGGAACTAACAGGTAATCCAACATCACTGCTGAGGAGTGTGATTCTATTTGTTACAACATGAAAGTTAACCTTCCCCTTAAATGTGAATCTCCTACTCTCCCTTGTTCCAAAGTCAGGACATGTAATACAGCTTGATATTGGGAATCAGCAAGAACAGGCAAGTCACATACGTACATTTTCAGAAGAAATTTGAGTAAGTACTCGAAAGTTTTCCATTTATGAACACATGCAGAGCATGTCATGTTGACTGAACTATAAGAGTAGGTAGTTCACTACCACGCAAGAAGGATTCAGAAGAACTTATATCAATGCTGCAAAATCGGTAAAAGGGAAGAATTGTAATCATAGCATGACCCATTGCATTCATCAAAACAGTTGCTTATAAATCAAATACTAGTTCTATGTGTTTCACCTAAAACAAGGACTATATCCACAAAGTTTCCAAGATTTTAACTATGCTCAATGACAAAGAGAAGATTACAAATTTCATCAATAGCCACCTTTAAATAACTAAATATTAGGTTGACAAGCTACAAGTGCAAAAATTAATGAAATGCCCCTCGCAAGAATTCATGAAAGGGTAAATGAGAAATATGGAAATAATGAATTACGCCCATGTCTATGGTTAAATTTTGAATCAATCGGCAATGAGAAATACGAAACCACGATATATACACTCCCGAATGCAACTACATAAAGCGAACTCAGCATAACCACTTAAAAGAGAAAACTATTAGCTATAGTCTCACCTAGTTTTGTACCAAAGATAATCACTCGCATCTCTAGTGACATTTATCTGCTCCAATAGACCAAGAGAAATGAATGTCGAGTTGTCATCAAGGGAAGATACAATCTTGCAATCAGGAAGGATGCTAATGGACCAAGGAGGCAAATTGTAGTGCATGTTATTGAACATCACTCTTGCAACAGACTTAGTATCATAGTTATATAAAAATGCTGCAGAATCTGCAGTCCAATTTCTGAAGAAAATACATGAGCCTGCAAAATAAAGATCATTTAGTGACATGTTATACATTTAGCAATTGCCAGTAGTAGAGGGTAGTTGAGAACCTGTTGAACGCTCCCTAAAGAAGCGACAACTGGATCTACTAAAACTAAAGCTCGATTGCATAGCTTAATAGTCTTATGAAGCTCCTCTAGATGACCATATTTTGGTTCCTGATCCAACCTATTAAGTGAATGCATAGAAATAGATATAGCTAGTTATACCCAAAGGTTAAGCGTATGGTTCATCAACCAAATCGACCTTGAGAAATAAATTTATTATGCCGTGGCAGAGATATTGATTCTAACTCAAATAGTAGCAAATCACACAAAGAAATCAAACCAAAAAATAAACAAGCACACAAGAATATAATAGGTTGGCTTAAAGCCCTATGTCTATTGGTTACATGTGCAATGTGGACAGCTTCTCTCACAGTTCGAGTAAAGTTGAACATTGTGGATTTAAACAAACTGTAGCTCTGCACTTTCGTGCTTTGTTGGGTTTAAATTGAGCCACTACATAACAAATTCATTTGCAGTTCAGACGACATCATTTAAGTGCTAACTACCTAATGAAACGACCCCTAGTTGAGCGTCGAAAATTGTTCCCTCCATGGTACTATTTCACATAGTGCACAAAGGAACTCGGTTTTACTTGAAATACCTCCACATAGTCATTTTTTTCGAATAGCATGGAAACTATCATAGAAAAAAAAAATACTAACCATGTAGCCATTTTTCTAATGTTTTCTGAATTTTATTCTGAATCATTTATTCTATCTCCAAGATCATCTATCTGTTCATTGATCTGAACTATAATATCTTTAGTAAGAATTTCTATATGATAGGTTTATTATTTTTTGTTAGCTTGCTAATCCTATTTTCTATAATCTATAGATTCATCAAAGATATGACTATAGCACCAACTATCCGAAACAAATAAATAAGAATATCATAATCATTATGTGACTATATCACCAACTAATCTAAACACAACCCATAATAATAATATCAGAATCATTCATCGTCTCTAATTAAAAAGAAAAAAGAAATTGTAAAAAGGAAAACATATAAGAATTGGAATGTGGAAGATTCAAGAAAAGTACATATTGTGTGTGTGTGTGTGTGAGAGAGAGAGAGAGAGAGAGAGAGAGAGAGAGAGAAAGAGAGAGAGAGAGAGAGAGTGAAGGTCTAACCAAACTAGGTTAGCCAACACAAATATATATATAATTCAAGAGTAATAAAGAGTAATTACAGAAATACCCGTAAACACTAATACTTAAATTCTAACACTCCCCCTCAAGCTGGAGCATAGATATATATTATGCCCAACTTGTTGACAAATACTAAGTCAGTCACCTACTTTTTCAAATAAAAAGGAATTTTTTTTAAAACTAAAAATTCATCAGTCAACTTTTGATCTTTTTTTAAAATGAAAAATCAAAAAATTGCATTTACCCCCCCCCCCCCCCCCCATCTTCTTCTTCACCACTACCAGCCACCAGCCGCTGCCACTGCCACCACCCCCACCATACCACGACCACCACCACCACCACCAAGCCGCGACCACCACTCCCACCACACCACCACCACTAACCACCACTACCACCATCACCATCACCACCATGACCACACTACCAAACCACCATGACCACCTCCACCACCATGGCTAGCCACCACACCTTGACCATCACTACTACAAGACATTACCATACCACGGTCTCCCCCACCATACCACAGCCACTAGCTACCACCACGGCCACCAAACGTAAGGAGCAACTCACTAAACATGGTCGTTTGGTGAGTTGCTCGTTACGTTTGTTGAGTTGCTTTGGTGAGTTGCTCCTCTAGTTTGGATTGTTGCTTCAAACCTTCAATTCTTTTTTTTTCTTGAGGGAGAGAGGGAGAAAGGGAGAGTTCTTCATGGATCTTCTAGAGAGAGAGAGAGAAAGAGGAGGGGAAAGAAGAGAGAGATATGAGGGGAAAAGGGAGAGTTCTTCATGGATCTTCTAAACCGCAACCTCTCTATCTTTTCTCTCTCTTTGACCTCTTCTCTCCCCTCATCTCTCTATCTCTCTCTATCTCGATCTCGATTTTTCTCTCTCAGATCCATGAAGAACTCTCCCTTTCTCCCTCTCTAACTCAAGAAGGAAAAAAAAGTTGCAGGCTTGGAAACAGTCCAAGCTTGAGGAGCAACTCACCAAACGTGAGGAGCAACTCACCAAACATAAGGAACAACTCACTAAATCAAGGTTTGGAGCAACAATCCAAGCTTGAGGAGCATCTCACCAAACATGAGGAGCAACTCACCAAACGTAAGGAGCAGCAACTCACCAAACGTGAGGAGCAACTCACCAAACGTAAGGAGCAACTCACCAAACCTTGGTTTGGTGAGTTACTCCTTACGTTTGGTGAGTTACTCCTGATATGTTTGGTGAGTTTCACCTATCGTTTGAACAGTTCCTCTGATCTGCAAATTATTTTTTTTTTTTTCCTACTTTGGCGAGGGTGGATGAGGAAGGAGGCCCGTGGTGGTGGTGAGAGGAGAAGGAAGATATAGAGAGAGGTTGGGGTGGTGGTGGCCATATATTATATATATACTCATGTATGTATGTATATATATAGAGAGAGAGAGGTTATGGTCAGAGTGGTGGCCATGGTGGTGGCTGGTGGTCGTGATGTGGTGGTGGCTGGTAGTGGTGGTGGTGGTTGTGGTGGTGGTCGTGGTATGGTGGCCGACCATGGTGGTGGTGGTGGTGGTGGTAGTGGGGTGGTGTGGTGGTGGTGGTGGTCACTGTCGTGGTCTTGGTCATGGTGGCTTGTGGTGGTCGTGGTGGTGGTGGCGGCTGGTGGCGGCGGCTGGTGGTGGTAGTAATGGGTGGCGGTGGTGAGGAAGAAGATGAGGGGGGTAGATGTAATTTTTTAATTTTTTTATTTCGAAAAAGATCAAAAGTTGATCTCTTTTTAATTTGTGAAGATGAAATAGATATCCTTTCAATTTAAATAGAGTAGGTGACTGGCATCTAAAATTTTAATAAAAGTTGACTGATATCTAATCATCCCTATTAGCATTATTCTATACTAAACAAATAAAAAAGTTTGTAAATATCTATTTGTAAATCCTTTTTTATTTTAAAGTAATATAAGTAAACAAATAAAAAAGATTGGAAATGTCTATTTGTAAATCCTTTTTTTATTTTTAAAAGCAATATTAATATGTATCTTAGTTTTTATTTCAAAGTAATATTAAGATGCATATTGATAATTTTTTTTTTCTATTTCGATTTTTATTAACAAGATATATATCCTCCGTAGTAAAATTGATAACAAAATGTAAATCTATTATCATAAAAAAAAAAGGGAAAAAAAAAAAAGAATATGTATATCTAGTATATTAGTATTTTTGTTTTCTATCCACAAAGGAAAAAGAAGAAAGAAAAAAGAAAAAAGGAAAAAAGAAAATAAAAAGAGAGTACTTCTATATACTACTCGTGCATATTATTGTGAGTGTACACACAAACGTACACATACAGATCGACACACACACAAATCAACCCATACACACAGATAGATCCACACAACTAGATCGACACACAATCGAAGAGAGAGAAGAGAATCTGGACACTTAACTCCGTGATTGAAGGCTAAAGGAGAATAGAGAAGAGAATCTTGAGGGCTAGATGGAGTTCTTGAAGCAAGAGAAGCACAAATCTGGATTTGAGAGACATAGATCATTAGGTATGTGTGGCCCCCTTTTTTTTTTTGCTTTCTGTCACTCTCAGAGCTGTATGACCATGTGTTTCGTGCGTCTCGTGCATTTTGGTTGCCAATACCTCAGTCGTAACGCCCGAGATAATGCATGATACCAACTATTTTTCAACTCGAATATGTATCGCCGAGTTGACTCGTTTCGGTACCCACTGAAACCAAGTTAACTCGGCCAATAGGACTCGGTATCGATCAAGTTTTTGAACCTTGCTATATATGCTCAAAGGCAGAAGAAGAAGATTATAGAATAAAATGATAGTAAAAAATTATCAAAATAAATTATAGCATTAGTGGCGCTAAGCGTCAGGCTCCACACTACCCATCAATATCTTAGAAAGGCTTTCAAGTCTCACCAATCACCTCTAGTCAATAAGATGCAAAATTCAGCCAAGAGAGTTTTGTTAGACAGTCTCATTTGTTTATGTTTGTTAAGCCCCGAAGAGCCATTAATACTTGTTATTTATTCAGTTATTTTGCTAAAGAAGCCATTAACATTTCTTTCTCTGTCTTGATTGGTTCGCTAAACTATTAAAACCTGGAAAATATGATTTGGCCAATGAATCTTGGTGTTGGTGAATGGAGTTCATGTTTAGAATTAATGAACTCTGTCCATTCACAATCTGTGAAAAAATTGCACAGTGCCATTTAAGTAGTATAGATGATACTTTGTCCACCTATTCCCATGTTAAGACTTAATTAATATATTACAGAATTGCAAAATAATGAGAGCGTGGGGAGGAACTAACTGGTAATCCAACATCATTACTGAGGAGTACGATTCTGTTTCTTCCAACATGAAAGTTAACCTTTCCCTTAAATGTGAATCTCCTACTCTCCCTTGTTCCAAAGCCAGAACCTGTAATATAGTTTAATATTGGGAATCAGCAAGAACAGGCAAGACATAATGGTACATTTTCAGAATTAATTTGAGAAAGTACCTGAAAGTTGTCCATTTATGAACACATGCAGAGCATGGCCTATTGACTGAACTATGAGAGTAGGGAGTTCACCACCACGCAAGAAGGATTAAGAAGAGCTTATATCAATGCTGCAAAACTGGCAAAAGGGAAGAATTGTAATCATAGCCTGACCCATTGCATTCATCAAAATTGTTGCTTTTAAACCAAATACTAGTTCTATGTGTTTCACCTAACACTAGGACTATATCCACAAAGTTGCTAAGATTTTCTCTACGCTCAATAAAAGAGAGAAGATTACAAATTCCATCGATAGCCACCTTTAAATAACTAATTATTAGGTCGACAAGCTACAAGTGCAAAAATTAATGAAATGTCCCTCGCAAGAATTCATGTAAGGGTAAATGAGAAATATGGAAATAATCAATTACTCCCATGTCTATGGTTATATTTTGAGTCAATCGACAATGAGAAATATGGAACCACAATATATACACTCTCGAATGTAACTAGATAAAGAAGCGAACTCAGCGTAACCTCTTGAAAGAGAAACTACTAGCTCTAGTCTCACCAAGTTTTGTACCAAAGATAATCACTTGCATCACTAGTGATATTTATCTGCTCCAATAGACCAAGAGAAATGAATGTTGAGTTGTCATCAAGGGAAGATACATTCTTGCAATCAAGAAGGATGCTAATGGACCAAGGAGGCAAATTGTAGTGCATGCTATTGAACATCACTCGTGCAACAGAATTAGTATCATAGTTAGAGAAAAATGATGTACAATCTCAAGTTTCTGAAGAAAATTCATGAGCCTGCAAAATGAAAATCATTTAGTGACACGTTATACATATAGCAATTGCCAGTAGTAGTGGGTAGTTGAGAACTTGTTGAATGCTCCCTAAAGAAGTGACAATTGGATCTGCTAAAACTAAAGCTCGTTCGCATAGCTTAATAGCCCTATGAAGCTCCTTTAGATGACCATATTTTGGTTGCTTGATCAAACCTATTAAGTGAATTCATAGAAATTGATATAGTTAGTTATACCCAAAGGTTAAGCATATGGTTCATCAACCAAATCAAACTTGAGAACAAAATTTACTATGTCGTGACAGAGATATTGATTCAAACTCAAATAGTAGCAAATCACACACAGAAATCAAACAAGAAAATAAACAAGCACACAAGAATACAATGGTTTGGCTTAAAGCCTATGTCCATCGGTTACATGTGCAATGTGGACCGCTTCTCTCACAGTTCGAGTCAAGTTGAACATTATGGATTTAAACAAACTGTAGATCTGCATTTTCATGCTTTGTTGGGTTTAAATCGAGCCACTACATAACAAATTCCTTTTAGTTGAGACGGTATCATTTAAGTGCTAAATACCTAATGAAAGGACCCCCAGTTATGCGTCTAAAATTGGTCCCTCCATGGTACTATTTCACATAGTGCACAAAGGAACTTGGTTTTACTTTAAATAACTCAACATAGTCATTTTTTCCGAATAAAATGGAAATTGTCATAGAAAAAATAATACTAACCATGTGTAGACACCCAATTTTGACCACACTGATAGGATTTAGGGTGGACAATATCTTGGAGGATTTGATGATAAAAAGTACCCTGTGGAAGGTACTGGATTCCACACAATCGAAAGATCAAACTTCAGAAAGTGACTTCAAGTTCAGAAAACCCCTTTTCCATGCATAAATCCCGGTTTTGTCAAAATCATTTCTCAGAATTCATATTCACTCAGGGTAAGATGAACATCAAGTGCTCTAAATCTAGTATTCTAGGTATCCAAAGATTCAATTTTAAAGAAAAGTTTGAAATTGATGCATATTGAAAAGCAATTTTGAAAAAGAAGTCATTTGATTCAAAAAAGACGACGAAAGTTCTAGAGGACTTCCGGATATCAATTGAACTTTAATTTTCATTTCAAAACCTCCTGAAATATTTTTATACTGAAATTCAACTCGACAAGCTTTCCAACAGTACATAAACGAATGGTTTCAGGCACTAAAAAGCATTTTTACAAAAATCTAGAAAAGTAGTGCGCATGAAACTTGAAATAGGGCTTAAAGGCAACTAGAGGATCAAGAAAAACAAATGGCGGATTGGGATAGTGAGGTGGCGGGTCCAACCATAACCACCACCTATATATGGTGTTCTCTATTGCATTTTTCTAGTTCCAGACCCTTCCAGGAGGTTCCCACTGCGAGGAAATTGCGTTTAGGCACTGAATGGCCATTTTAACCATTTTTTGGTCTCTAAAATCCCTGTTTTAACCCTGAAACTTAAGAGTTAAGTTTTTAAAACTCTATATATAGATCCCATGCATCTCATATGAGATCATCTGGGAATTTGTTGAATCACCTTGAAGAAGCCTTAAGTACACCTTGAATATACTTGAAGATATATTCACATATACTTTCAATTTGAGAGATTTATAGAGAGAGAATTATGAATTAAAATTTCTTAAACTAATCTAAAGATAATTATATTAGAGAATTAGAGAATAGATTTGACATCAATTGCCTCCCCCAACTTCCATGGATGAGTGCATGAAGAACTTGAAGAACACTTGAAGAAGAAGACTCTTCAAATCAACTTTGATTGCATAATTGAGAATCCTCCAAGAGGTAGACATCACAATTCATCTCTAATTCCTACTTTTGTATATAGATCTATGACGATTTGGATCTAGTTTAGTTTTGTTTTCTTTGTTAGAACCCTCATCTTCTTCCTCTCTTGTTCTTCACACACTCATATAGCTAGATCCAAATCCTCTTTGATTTTGTTAATAATCCTTAATTAGAGATTGATTTTCACTTTGATTTTTAATTTTGATTTCATTCTTCTATTTATTTTAGATCCATGCATACATGAGTATATATGTGTATCTATTTTGAATTCTATGATGGTTTGGAAGCATGATCTATGAGAAAGATGATTCCTATGTTCATACCTATCTCTTAGTTATTCCTATTACCTAGAATTCCTATTGAATTACATCTCCAATAGGATATTTGTAAGTCCCTTTGATCCATGATCTAAAGTTCTTCATAGAACTTGAGGGCTAAATTGATTGGGAATCATCATGATAATTTAATTGATCTATGAGTTTGATCTCTCTAATAAGCTTCAATCAACACCTAAGATGTTTTCCTCACACTTTAAAATGATCTAGTCAAAATTCAGTAAAACAGATTGGTTTTGTCCATAAGATTTGGTCCATCAAAACCCATAGTTTGATGGATTTCAAATTTTTTGGGTAAACTTTGATGAATTAGCTTTCATTCGATCTGTTTTGAGAATCATTAGGATCTATATACTTTTTTTAGAAATTGTTGAGAAATCGGTTGACAGATTTGAACATAGTCTCTTTGTGCTTGAATTTCAAAAACTCTATAATAGTTATCGATGTTCAGCTTTTTGGGGATGATTTCTAACTCATGTATCTATTTGCCGATGTAAAATCTTGAGCATACGATCGAGTTAAGATCGTTTTCTAAGTGTTTGAAGTTGATATGACTATTCTGAAATTTTCTAAGTTTAATTACAATCATGATTATGTATACTAAATGGTCATACCTTGATCACTCAATAATAATTGATGAATAAAACTTGATTTAGAAATCATCTAGGATAAATGGATGAGAGATCAAAAGCTTAGATCAACTTGATTAACATGATTCGTGAACTTCTATTACGTTTTGCATTCCTTTGTCAAATGATACCAAATTTCCAGAATAATAGAGTCTGGTAAAAATAATTTTTCAGAGACCTTATGTTCATGAAATGTCAATGGGATTATTTTTTCATACACTACAATGAAATAGGTTTCGTTTGACACCAAATAGAGCATTATATGATTTTTGTAGAATTAATTATGATTTTTACAAGAACAGTGGACAGTCCTAATCCACTGTTCCCAGAACTCTAATTTCTCAAACATCAAAAATGCAAATGAGGTCCTACTTTTTGGAAAATTTCCCTAAGACATGTATCTAACTTTCTGTAAAAGGGTTTTAACCCAGCTCATGTTTAAGATCACTTTTGATAGGATTCATTAGAGGTTGCTGAATGAAATCTTTGTCTTGTTTTTCATGCATATCATTTGTTTGCTTGTATTTTTGTAATGCTTAGGTATTCTTTGGTGTCTTAGTGAAGAGAAATTGAATGCCATGGATCCGGACTTCAATTTGTGAGCTTACCTTGTCTACATGCGGCTTAGTACCCATGTATCAGGTACTATTTCTACCCTTTCTCTTAGAAATTTTCTAGGTTTACAACTTTATTTTCAACGACACAATTCCTTTAGGATAGTCTCCGTTTACGTGCTTATTTGTTAGAGACATATTATCTAGGATTGTCATATGATTGCATTACACATTTCCTTTCTTTTGCTTTTTACAACTCCGCTTGAGTCAACCAATGTAAGTTTTCTCGTTCTCTCTTGCATATCATGACACGTCTCCTTTATTTGCATCGGTCCCGGGCGGGACTAGCCACTGTGAGTATGCTTCTCTCGTGTATTGCGTGTACATCCGACTACTACTTGATTTAATCTCTTAAAATGATTTTCAATTAGATGTTCTTTTTGCCATGTATCTATTATCTAGTATGTTTGAGGAAACAATACCTATTATGAATTAAGAGCAAGGATATTTGAATCAAGACCTACCATTCGGTAGGGTGAGCAGAGGGTGCTTTAGTCCTACTTGGGCTCCTTCCCCTCTCGTACCAAGACCCCCGAACCTTATTTCTGGTGATGAAGGGCGAGTAACCTTATTCAATTTTGGGCGAGTCTAATTTGGTTTCCTAATTCTCGATAAAAATTAGGTGGCAACACTTTGTCTCTAGGATCGCGTGAAGAAGTTCCAGTTTCCCTGAAGTGTGCTCCTTGAATCCGTCCAGGGACACTATTGAGGGAAACGCCAGGAGTCCCAACCATGCGCTTTCGTGTTTGTCCACAATTTGGCGACTCCACTGGGGATTTAAACATGAAACTTATGATTTCTTGTTCTTCGAGGGTTTAACTTTAGCCAATAAAATATCCTTGTTATTAAATCGATAATCGTGTTATTTCTGCCTGTAATTGCTCATGCATTGTTCTTTTACCGCGACTGCTTGAGACCATTGCCTTATGGGTGGAGAGCCCCCTTTCCTCCATTTATCAAGAGACTTTGGTAGCATGTAGTCACTGTTAGCCTTGGACCGCGTGTGGTATATAGAGCCCTTGGCTTGCTAATGGATCCTTTATGAGACTAAGACCCAGCCTTTGCATATAGTTTCTATAGAACCCTTCAATTAGGATCTTGATTATCATCTTTGATTAGGACGATGTGATGAATTATTTGCGTTTTCTTGTAAGGGATTATGTGGATGATGAGTACGTGTATACGAATGCATCATCAAACCTTGTATGGTAGATTCCTCTAGAGTTGTATGGTCTTTATCCAAGCACCCAATCATTATTCAAGGACGATTTTCGAAAATTTTGAAAATACAAGCACTTCTTCGAAAAGCCCAAGTCTTTTGAAAATTCTGGGAATATCCCTTTTAAAAATTCACTTTGAAATTCACTTTCGCAAAATCATTCCTAGGTTTTTGAGAATTTCAAAATTCCCACTTTGATGATTCAATTTTAAATTCTCCTCTCAGATTTTAGAGGATTTCAAATTTCCTACCTTTGTTTTCAAATGTCATGATTTCACACTTTGATGATTCAATTTCGAATTTCTCCTCTCAGATTTTAGAAATTCAAATTTCATACCTCAATTTTTAAAGAATCGTGATTTCACACCTTAGGCATTGATAGTTCAAAAGCGCTTTTGAAAATTACAAATCTCCCTTCTCTTTCAAGATTTTCATGATAAATTCAATTTTGTAAACATGAGCAAAGCTAAAAAAATCCTTGGATAATGATTGGATTAGTAGGATGATTAGCATACTCAAGGGATCTTATGTGTTTATATGCTGATATGCTAGGTCTATGCTAGATTAAGGTGCATTGTATTTAGATTAGATTGCATTTCATTTGCATTGCATACACTACACGAGAATTGCATATACGACTCACGAGTACGATGCCTCTAATATACTTTCAAAAAGAAAAGAAATTTGAAACTTGAATTAAAAGATTTCTTTGATTTAAGAAATTGTTTTTGAAAGGAAAAAATTTTTTAACTTTGATTTTCCATCTTTGTAAATCCACTTTTGTAAATATCGTTCTTTGAAAATTCTTGTACAATAAGATACCTGATCATTTGAAAACCCCTAATAAACCAGAAAAGAAGATAGGACCAAAGAGTTGTACTTCCCCTGGGTCAGAGCTCTAAATAGCAGATTGATCAAATCAGAGTTTGGGGTAAGATCAGTCGAATCAGTCAGGGTTGAAAAGATGACACATGAAACCGATATGGATGCTAGGATGACTGCTATGGAATCTACTGTCAACCAAATAAGTGAACTACTTGTGAAAATGATGGGTGTGATAAAGCAATTGGCTTAGACAAAACATCCGACTCTACCTCTTGCACCTTGTGATGATAATAAGTGGTTTGAAAGATTGGCTAGTCTAGGAATACAAACTCTGGATCAGGAAGTCCTTGACAAGCTCACCAAGAGTGGTATACTAGAGAATGTGACCTGCAAGAGCAGAAGAATTGATGACCACAAGCTTGATAAGGAGGGATTATTTGATATACCCAATGCAAGGCCTTCAAAAAAGTTTAAAGGGCCTCTTTATTTGAACTATCATCCATTACCTGATAGTGATGCATTGGCACCACAATTGCCAAAGAAGAAAACCAGAGTTACAAGAAGAAAATAGAATCAGGGGCAAAAAAAAGAGAAGAGAGAATTTTTTGACATAGGAATGTCCCAGAGCAGCACACTTGAAAAAATGCTAGATGAAGAGTACTTGAAGAAGTTGGAACCCAAGCCAGAACCTGATCCACTTCCACAAGGTTTCAAGACTGAGTACTACTACGATTTCCATCAGAGCCGTCGGCATAACACAGATAGATACTGGAGACTCAGGCATGAAATTCAGGACTTGATTGAAAAGGGTATCATCACTCCTCCACCACATAAGGCCCGAGGAATTAGCCAAAGAATTCAAGCCTTTCTCAAAGAATGAAGAATTTGGGAGTGCCTACAAGGGGCGGTGTTGTAATGATGTTTGGAATAGCTTCTTGTTGAAACTGAACGGATGTTTAAGAGGAATAAGTGAGTCACAGTGACGCTCCACTTGAGATCAAGTCGAGTCCGGTCGAGTCAGTTTTAAGTCTTGTTGTCGAGTCCGTCTATTGTCATGTTGTGTCTGAGTCTATGTCGAGTACTGTATTCCTTTTATTTCAAAGTAATGAATGAAATCTTGATTTTCTCGATCTAATGCGCCTTGTCATGAATTAATAAATCACTAAGCAGATAGTGTCACTTCTTTGATTATTGTGAAAAATACTTTATTGATAATTTTGTTTTGAAAAGAATCCTGAAAGGATCAAAGTTGATTTTGCGCTAACGCTGAAGAAAGCTAAGAATTGATTAGTCTTACTTTAAGAATCTTGAAATGCTTTTGCTTAAATCTTGAAAAGATGTGCTTGATAGTAACTCGGAATTAGCTTAACTCCCTTTTCTCTTGAGCCCACAGAAATGAATTCAATCCAATTGCAAGCCATACACTTTATCATTGATGGTGGCCAAATATTTCAAATAAACTACTTCTCTCAAAAAGAAAAAAGAAGCTCGCTAGGATGAAAACCCGAAAGGGTACCTAGGAAAAAGTTAGAGCACAAAAAAAAAGAGAAAAAAAAAACTCGCTAGGATGAAAACCCGAAAGGTTGCCTAGGAAAAAGTTAGAGCATGAAAAAAATGGAAGAAAATTTTGCATGCTGTTTTCAAGAACCCGATCCTAGCCAGTCAAAACTTTAGAAAGAAAAAAAAAAGAAGAAGAGGAAGGAGAAGGAATAAGATCGAGAAATCGAGAACATAAATTATCCCAAAGCTTTAAATTATAATCTATTTGAGTGAGCCCAAAGATTTGAAGAGCTAATCTTACTCTAAAAACATGTATGATGTATGATGAGAGATGTAAAATTGGCTGGCTAGTGAAAAGGTGAAAAGAGTCAACCATCAAAAACAACAACAACAAAGATTCCATACTTCAAAGCTTCCAGGAACTACGCTTGACCTGATTCCCACTTGGGGATACGTAGGCAACCTACTCAGTTCGGTCACTGCTCCTGAAAAACTCAAGCCATAATTCAAATACCTTCTTTCAAGACTTGACCGAACTACATTGGACCAGATTCCCACTTAGGGATAAGTAGGCAAGCTTTCCTGGCTCTCGGTCCCTAACCCTTGCAAACTAGGGTCAAACTTTCAGTTTGCCCAAAACCTCAAAGATATCATTACCATACTAGGGGCAAACTGCATTTGCCCAAGCTATCATTTACCCCCGTCAACTAGGGTCAAGCATTATTCACCTGTGCCCCCTTCTACATTACAAGCGAATCCTGAGCCGTCAATTATATCTTTGAAAACATTTGAAATGAATCATCTCTTATTCTATAAGCTAAGGCACTAATTCAAAGCACATTTTTGGTAAAAGCAAAGGATTGATTAGATCAATATGGAGAATTTTCAAGGCATTACTTTAGCAGCTGAGTATCGTCATACTAAATCATTTATTCTATCTCCAAGATCATCTATCTATTTATTGATCTGAACTATAATGTCTTTAGTAAGAATTTCTATATTATAGTTTTTTTTAGTTTCTATAATCTGTAGGTTCAACAAAAATATGACTATAGCACCACCTATCCAAAACCAATAATTAAGAATATCATAATCATTTTGTGACTGTATCACCAACTGATCTAAACACAACCCATAATAATAATATCATAATCATTCATCGTCTCCAATTAAAAAAAATTAAATTGTAAAAAGGAAAACATAAAAGATTGGAATGCGAAAGATTCGAGAAAAGCACCTTTGAAGAATTGGTCAGGCTATAATGCTTAGTAATGAAAGAAAGTCCACATGAGTTTGAGAGAAGGCAATTACCTGCAAAAAATGAACAAAAATTTGAAACTTGTTAGCTTCCTGAGCAATAGGAGAATCCCTGCTCCTCCCATTGATTTTCCCAAAAATATTCTCAAAGCCCTAAATCAAAAAATGAATCAAAGGAAGAGCCCCTACTCCTCCCATTGATATTTCCCAAAAATATTCTCAAAGCCCTAAATCAAAAAAAATAAGTTGAATGAAGAAAAAAAAAAAGAAAACGAAGAAAAAGAAGAGAGGGGTGGTGGTCGGAGGTATTTGTAACACCCTGTTATTTTATTTTCATTAACAAATGGATATTTCATTTTATTTCTATTTATGAATATTTGTTTGGGGTCAAACCGCAATTTTCAAAAATATAGAAAACACTTTTTATGGTTTTGAAAACGATATTTGTATTTTTGTATAAACCAAAATTTATTTCCTACGATGATATGATTTTCTATATTTTCATTTCAACCAGATAATTACTAGTTATGCTTTAAAACTGCGTCTATACTGCGTCTTGGGTGTGGGAGCACGCGAGCTCAACCACACCCGGCAAAATCTCTTGATTTCTTGGAGCCCAAATATTTCACTGTATATATATCTCACTATCTCTCTCAATCTCTAACAGTCTCTCATCTCTCAACTCTCTCAATTCTCTCTTGATCTCTCTATAAAACACATCCACATATAGCATATATATATGTACTCAACCACATACAAGGTTAGATACATATTATCAAGAAAGAATAGAGGAGTAGAATCTAAGGACGGAATTCACGACAGAATTCTCAAAACCGAAATTTTATGTTCAAAGCCTCTGTGAGTATTACAAACTCACTTCCACTGTATACATATGCATATTTCTGAAGATATAGTTATGTATATATATACATGAAAACACCATGGGAGCTTGAAAATTGGAGTTTTATAAAACTCAATCAAAATCAATTCCGTTAATTGAAAAAGAAAGGTCTTAGTCCCAATAAGCTGTGGTTCGAATCCTACGGCTTAATTCATCTGTATCGCGACGTATTATTGATTTAAAATTTTGTTACTCTTACTTTAATCGCGAAAATCAAGGGATATAATCCGTTTCAATTTAATTTGATTACGTATTCTTAATCCACGAGGAAAACTGAAGAGATCCATATATTACATGTCTTGGTTGAAACAGAAATCAGAAATGGGTCAAATTTTAATTTAAAAATCGAAACAGGGGAGAAAAACGAAGAAGATGAAGACCCTGCTTCATCTCGCTCACTCTACTTGGGTTGTTCTAGGCAGAAAGGAATTTTGAACAGATTTTAAGAAAATAGCCTGATCGCTCGCGCAACCCCTCGCTCGCGTGAACCGCTCGTGCGACAGGGCATTTTTGTATAAATAACTATTTGGAAAAGATTTTGGAAGTTTTGAGGAACTTTTTGTAGGATATACTATTTTAAAGGCTTGTGTTTCAAGAATTGGATTAATAAGGATGATTAAGATCAAGATTTACATTCATACAGATATCAAGAATTGTGCCCAATAACTCATGTCATGATTCATAAACAATGACATACATGATAGGGTATAGGTAAAGTCGACATGCATGGTGTGTGAGAAAGCATGAAAAGAGTAAAGAGCGATGATATACGTGTTGTGCGACCCCTATTGATCTGATTTTATTCTTGGTATCTGTGGCGATTGTGTAGTGGTATGACTTAGATATCGATCGGATATTATTCCTGGTATCTAAGGAGCGCTTTTCAAATATCGATCGGATATTATTCCTGGCATTTGAAGTGATGGTATGTGTTGTGTACAACTTAGATATCGATAGAATATTACCCGGGTATCTAAGGCGTGCATTTTTCGATATCAATCGGATATTAATCCTGGTATCTGAAGCGATGGTATGATGTGTTGTGCAACTCAGATATCGATCGGATATTATTCATGGTATCTAAGGCGATTGTGTAGTGTGCGACTTGGATATCGATCAGATATCATTCCTGGTATCCAAGGCGACGGTGTGTTATACGATCTAGATACCGAGCGGATATTTTTCCTGGTATCTGAGGCGTAGGTAAGGTTGAATTAAATTTGTCGAGGGAAAAGAGTCGACAAGATCAGATGATATGTTGTTCATGCACGGTCACATATTTATTTGCTTCCTGTAGTAATAATAATTGAAGTTTGGACCTTGAATTATTATTTCTAATAGTTTAATCTGTAACTTTGTGATACATGCTTATATATACATTACGAGCATATGCTTATTTTGTTCACCAGCTTGCATAAGCTGACGGCGTTGTTGCGTCCTGGACTTTATGTCCAGATTTTTCAGGTCAGGAGCAACTAGAGTTTTTCGACTATGCTAGTTAAAGGTAGGAGACTTCCCAGGAGGATTTATTTACCTTTACATATGTTTTACTTTTTGAATATGTAATATACTCTATGATAGATTTGATTAAGGAGGTTTGTGCCAAAGATTATGACTGATGTAATAGTATAGTAAGTTTTAAATTTGGAGCCTATGTTTTATAGTATCCTTCTCTTTAGAAATGCTGCCAAGTTATTTGTTGTAGGGATAATTGGTCACTCTCACTTGTCAGGACCTATGAGTCCATAAAGAAAATTGAATGCTTTCTTGAATTATGCTATGTCGGGGTGTGACAGGATTTTGTTATCAAAGCCAGGTTATGGCTCGACCAATTGTCCAAGATACATAGGATCTTCCGTTAAGATAGCATTAAGATAAGATAGTTCGACATCAATTCGTATTTAGTCATTTTTTATCGTTGTGAACTTTCTTATCTGGAGTTTGACCCAATTCTGTTGATCGGTGAATAGGTACCTTTCTCTTGAGATATCGCTGATAGAAGGAATCTCAGGCATCATCCTGCTGCTATTAAAGTTGCACCCACGGCAGCAGATCCAACTGGGATGTTCGAGGCTTTTGTAAGAAGGTTGGAGAGGGTCAGTGATCAGAACACAGTGATTCATAACCAGAATGGGAATCATAATGGGAATGAGAGACGAGCCCACCAAACTAGGGACAAGTTTCTCAAAGAATTTCGCACTCTGCGACCTGAGTATTTTGCTGGGACTGACGAACACTGGCAAGCGGAATAGTGATTACGCCAAATGGAATGTATCTTTGAGACCATATAGTGCACTGATCTGGAAAAGAAGTGCCTGGCTATCTTTCAGCTGTCATATCCAACGGTAGATTGGTGGGACGCTGAAAAGTCAACTATTGGTGAAGAAGCCGCAAGGGGAATGCCATGTGGAGTGTACAAAGAGAGATTTCTCGAGAAGTATTCCCTAAAGAAGAGAAGGACAAGAGAGAAAAAGAGTTCATGGAATTGACACAAGGAAATCTGCCTATCTGAGAGCACACCACTCAATTTAAGCATTTATCCCACTTTGCTCCACATATAATGGACACTCCCAAGAAGAAAACCAAGAAGTATCGTCGGGGTCTCAACTTGTCTCCAGCATCTGACTATGGGGCACCTGGAGCAATCATTTGAAGCTCTAGTAAGATTAGCTACCGGATTGGAGAATGATGGTTGCCAGAATCAGAAGCCATTTGGAAATCGACCTCTGCTGAAAGGCTATCCCTGGCATAGACCTGTGTACCCTCAGGGATAGAAAAGGACTTGGGATGGAAGAAAGAAACCTCAGCAGACACAGGCAATACAACAGTACCCGCCTCGAGCCATAGGAGGGAACAACAACGATAACTCCTTCAATTATGCTATTCCCAATCACCGAGCTAAAGATTGCTGAGTGCCTAGGCATGTCGATCTTCAAGGAGTTGTGTGCTATAATTGTGGCATGGAAGGTCACATAAGTACGAACTACAAGGCTCCTAGAAGAGGTAATCATGGTCAGCAAGGACAGGCTCATCTGAATACTGTTATCCCCGAGACTGCTGGTTATGAGGAAACAGAGTATGAAGAAGGTACTTATGAGGAGGGACCGCCGGAGCAACAAACGGTGGAAGGTACTCTAACCATAATTAACTCTCATGTAAAAGTTTTATTTGACATGGGTGCTACACATTCCTTTATATTTGTTAAGATTGCTCAAAAGTTGGATTTATAATTACCGTAACGTTTATATGAAGCTTTAAATGCTATCTTACCATTCGGGACCACAGACAAATTGGTTCATGTATGTAAGGAGTGTCCTCTATGTTTAGGAGACCAAGAACTTTTGGAAAGATTAGAGATTTTATCAATGAAGGAGTTTGATATAATCCTAGGAATGGATTGGCTCGAAAGGAATCATGCAAAGTTGGATTGTGTAAGGAAGAGGATCACATTTGCAGAGAATGGAAACATCGGGGTTGTCAGTACAGAAGTGACGGTGTCATCAATACCAGTGATCAAGGAATTTGAGAAAGTATTCTGATATATTTCTATATTACCGCCTGAAAGGGACATAGAATTCCATGTGGATTTGGTTCCAAGTACTCGACCTATAACTAAAGTTCCATATAGGATGGCGCCTACCGAGCTACTGGAGCTGAAGGAACAAGTTCAAGAACTGAAGAAGTTAGGCTTGTTCGTCCCAGTACATCACCTTGGGGAGCACCGGTGTTATTTGCAAAGAAGAAGGATGGAACAATACGGTTGTGTATTGACTACCAGGAACTGAATAAGGTCACTGTTAAGAATAAGTATCCGTTACCCCGTATAGACGATCTGTTTGATCAATTGCAATGAGCCACGACCTTTTCCAAAATTGATCTACGGTCGGGGTATCACCAGTTGAGGGTACAAAAGGAAGACATACCTAAGACTGCTTTCAAGATGAGGTACGGACACTATGAGTTCTTAGTGATGCCGTTTGGGATGAAGAATGCTTTGATTGTATTTATGGACTTAATGAACAGAGTATTCAAGCTCTACTTGGATCAATTCATTATTGTCTTCATCGACGATATTTTGATTTATTCCAAGTTGGAGGAAGAGCATGAACAACATCTACGGATTGCAATGTAGATTCTCAAGGATCATCACCTGTATGCTAAATTCAATAAGTGTGAATTCTGGCTTCAGGAAGTTAAGTTCCTCGCGCATGTGATCTCTCAATAAGGAATCATGGTTGTCTCATCTAAATCCAATTCAGTTCCCAATTGGACTCAGCCAACCAGTGCTACAGAAGTTAGAAGTTTTTTGGGACTTGCTGGTTATGATCGGATATTTATAGAAGGATTCTCAAAGATAGCAACCCCGTTAACTGGTTTGACTAAGAAATATTTGAAATTTGAATGGACGGACAAACATAAACGTGCTTTTATGGAATTGAAGGAGAGACTGACAACAGCACTAGTGCTTGCGATACCAAAGGATGGGAAAAAGTTCACTATTTTTAGTGACGCCTCTTATCAAGGGCTGAGATGCGTCCTCATGGAAGACAGAAAGGTTATAGCCTATGGTTCACGAAAATTGAAGCCAAATGATTGAATTACCCAACTCATGATTTGGAACTGGCAGCCGTTGTATTCGTACTTAAGATCTGGAGACACTACCTCTATGGGGAGAAGTTTGATTTGTTCTCAGATCACAAGAGCCTTAAGTATTTGTTTACTCAGAAGGAGCTAAACATGAGGCAACGTCATTGGATGGAGCTGATTAAGGACTATGACTTTACATTAGAGTACCACCCTGGTAAGGCTAATGTAGTCGCTGATGCCTTAAGTCAGAAACCTTATGGAATGATTGCTTCTTTGATGATGAAGGAATGGAAGGCCTTAAAGATGATCGCTGAATTTGATATGCAGGTTTTTTATGGAAGTAAAGAGCAACATTTTGGATGCCTCATAGTACAACCAACACTTGTGAGTCGAATTATCGAGGCCGAGAAGGAAAACGAGAAATTTCAAGTATGGTTTTCCAAGAAGTCAGAAAAGGACTCTACAGAGTGGAAGGTTAGGACCGATGGAGGGTACAGATATCGAGGCAGATTATGTGTGATAGATTCAGGAGACTTAAGAAAAGATATTCTTGAAGAAGCACATAAATTGAGACTGACAGTACACCCAAGAGGAACGAAGATGTATAAAGATCTAAAGAGGAACTTCTGGTGGGAAGGAATGAAATGAGAAGTAGCCGAGTTCGTGTCTAAATGTTTGACATGTCAACAAGTGAAGGCCGAACATCAGGGACCCTCGGGATTTTTACAACGCTTACCTATTCCAGGATGGAAGTGGGAACATATAACTATGGATTTCGTGGTTGGACTACCCCGGTCACAATAGAACCATGATGCAATTTGTGTAATTGTGGATCGTCTGATGAAGTATGCGCATTTCATCGCATGTAGTATGTCTTACCCAGTAGAAAGGATGAGTCGAATGTACCTACAGTAAGTGGTATGACTGCACGGAGCACTTGTGTCCATTGTATTAGACTGTGATGCATGCTTTCCCTCGGGATTTTGGGAGAGTTTGCAGAAGGCTATGGGAACTTCACTCAACATGAGCACTACTTTCCATCCTTAGACTGATGGACAGACAGAGCGCGTTAATCAGATTATGGAAGATATGCTCAGAGCTTGTGTTATCGACTTTGAAGAGACTTGGGAGACGCATTTGCCGTTTGTTGAATTTGTGTATAACAACAGTTATTACTCGAGTATAAGAATGGAAACGTTCTAGGCCTTGTGTGTACAGCCATGTCGATTTCCATTGTGTTGGGCAGAAGTGGGAGACACAGAATTATTGGGACCAGATTTGGTGAGGGATACCAATGAGAAGATTTCATTGGTCAAGGCAAGAATGAAAACTGCACAGAGTAGGCGCAAGAGTTATGCTGATCGACATCGAAAAGATTTGGAGTTCATTATCGAAGATCATGTACTCCTTAAGGTTTCACCCGTTCGAGGAATAGTATGTTTTGGTAAAAAAAGGGAAAAGTTGGCACCTCATTTCATCGGGCCATTTGAGATACTAGAACATGTTGGGAAAGTGGCGTATCGACTCGTGTTGCCATAACAGATGTCTGGTGTTCATATTGTATTCCATGTCAGTATGTTGAGGAAATATATACGGGATCCTTCACATGTAGTTAATTCTGACAATATTGAGACGGGTCAGAATGTTGTCTACAAAGATAGACCCGTGAAGATTCTTGACTAGAGTATCAAGAGGCTGAGAATAAGGGACGTTCCTTTGATTAAGGTTCAGTGGAGGTATCATGACGAGGGAGAAGCATCGTGGTAGTTAACCGAGTTGTTTTAGGATTAGTTAGCTCAGATTTCGAGGCAAAATCTAAATTAAGGTGGGTAGAGTGTAACACCCTGTTATTTTATTTTCATTAATAAATGGATAATTCATTTTATTTCTATTATAAATATTTGTTTGGGGTTAAACTGCATTAGTTAGCGCAAATTTCGGGGAAAAATCTATATTAAGGTGGGTAGAGTATAACACCCTGTTATTTTATTTTCATTAATAAATGGATATTTTATTTCTATTTATAAATATTCGTTTGGGGTCAAACCGCAATTTCATAAATATAGAAAACACTTTCTATGGTTTTGAAAATGATATCTATATTTTTGTATAAATCGAAATTTATTTCCTACGATAATATGATTTTCTGTATTTTCATTTCAACTGGATAATTACCAGTTATGTTTTAAAACTGCGTCTATACCTCGTCCTGGGATGCAAGCTCAACCACACCGGGCGAAATCTCTTGATTTCTTGGAGCCCAAATATTTCACTGTATATATATCTCACAGTCTCTCTCAATCTCTAACAGTCTCTCATCTCTCAACTCTCTCAATTCTCTCTTGATCTCTCTATAACACACATCCACAGATAGTATGTATATGTACTAAACCACATACATGGTTAGATATATATAATCAAGAGAGAACAGAAGAGTAGAATCTAACGACGAAATTCTCGATACCGAAATTTTTTGTCCAAAGCCTCTGTGAGTACTACAAACTCACTCCCACTGTATATATATATATTTCTGAAGATACAGTTATGTATATATGTAATACCCTGTATTTTCAGGTATATATAGATCCCTAGTACCTTTCTTAGCCTTTGGTGAGATTGTGTGTTCAATCGATTGACCTTATCTCAATCGATTGATATGTCAATCGATTGGATGTTTTACCAATCGATTGGTATCCTGCCGACCTAACTCCAATCGATTGACACCTGGTATCAATCGATTGAGAGTAGCTGGAGTTGGCCACCTCGTTGGTTTTGTGTGGTTGTGATTATTTTCCCCTCCCTATATATACCCCTCCCCTTATACATATATATGGTTGCTTGTGTGTGTGTTTGGGAGAGAGAGAGAGATATATACTCATATATATACACATACATATATATTATATATATACACACACACCCTCTCGGGTTAGAGAGGAAGAGAAGAGAAGAAGAAGAAGGAAGAGAAGAAGAAGAGGAGGACAGAGAGAGAACAGAGACGGACAGGGAAAGAGAGAGCAGAGAAGAAAGGAGAGGAGAGAGATCAACCACCATAGCCGCGGAGCTCGGGACGCCGTCAACGGAACGCCGGAAAGAGGTGAGTTTCATTAACTCACTCAAGGAGGTGTTTTTGGGATGTATATATGTGTTTAATAACGTGTATGGATAATAAGAGGAACCCCAACGTTTTTAAAATAAAACCAGCAGTTTCGAGGAAGAAGACATAGTTCAATCGATTGACATAGAGTTCAATCGATTGATATCTCAATCGATTGACATAGAGTTCAATCGATTGATATCTCAATCGATTGACATAAAGTCCAATCGATTGACATTAAGTCCAATCGATTGGAAAGAGCAGAATGTTGTTTATCTATTGTTATATGTTATGAGCTGATTGTAATGTACCTAAGCTGCTAATGGTTGTACCCTACGTGATATTGGATATGTGCTTAGTCAACATGATACTACGTTAGCCTTATATGATGTTTATGTTAATGTTACAAGATGAACTGTTCATTATTAACTGTCGATATGAGATGAATTATTTGACTGTCGTATGTCATTGAATAGTAGAACGGAATACAACTGCATGTTAATAATCAGTAACCAGTAGATATGTTGAATACAGAGCATGTGGCATTTCCTGTACTTAGTATATGAGCATTTCACAACATGTGTCAGCATGCATGGGATAGTGATATGAAGAGGCAAGAGAAGCTGATGAGAAATGGGATATGTGACTTATGTGGACTGTGAGATATGTGTACTTTGGATCCATGGGATCAACGGCTGACGAGTCGGGTGGACGTGGGACGGTTAGAGTTCCTAGTGCGCCTCTCGCTGTTGAAGACGTCCAGTGATGCGTATGCACTGTTGAAGACGTCCAGTGTACCGTTGACGATTACGTCCGGCTAGTGCCCTAATGTATTCTCACCGTGTAGTCGACCAGTGAGAATATACACAGCGTAGAAGACGTCCGTTGTGCCGCTTCCATTGTTTACAGATAGGTGGTACCGTGTAGACGACCGGTAACCCTATCAAGGGATTGTAGGACCTACTGCCTAGTCGGGTGATTCCGATTGGTACTATGGTATCTACGTATGGATACGGATTTGGATTATGGTATCAACGTATGGATACAGAGATGGATATGATGAGATTAATGTTCAATCGTGGATTCAGCGTCCCGACGCAAAGGTATATGCATGGGTGGTTGCATGGGTTACATGCATGGATTTGATGAATATGTGATAAGATATTATACCATGATCTTTATCCTTGTCATTACTTAATATGATTCCTGCGATCATGAATTCATGTATAGTTTAATGAGACCTTTGCTATGTCCGTGAGTGACGCCATTGTTAAGAGATTAACCGCATTTTAAGATGCTGAACAATAACGGTGAGGAGTGTTGTTTAATGTACTCACTCAGCTTTGTATCCAAAGCTGATGGCGTTAATGCCCTGGACATTCCAATGTCTAGGGATTTGTAGGTCTTGAGGACTGAAGACTGATAGTTCTGCCAGACTTGGAGCTGAAGGCTGGAAGACGAAGATGTGCTGCTTTATATAGTTAGTTTGTATATCTATTGTTGTTGGTATAGGCCTGAGACTATAAGCCAGCTGTTGTAATAGTTTTAGTAGACTTTTATAATTGGTACTTGGGCATCTGTTGCTTCCAAACCTTTTATAGTTCCCGCTGTAGCCTCTGATTATGTTAATAAGTTATGTTCTATGAATAGCATCCTCCCTATCGTGGTGTTTGTTGGTTTGATTAGATGACAATGCGGTTATTCACCCGTCATTCCCTATGGACCCATAAAGGAAATTTATTTTTCTCTATTTATGCTGCTCCGGGGCGTGACAGGATTTTTTGGTATCAGAGCCTAGGTTTTCAGTTGTTAACCGCTTGTCTTTTGTGTTAGAACCCGAATTCTAAGATAATATCGATAGCATGAGGATTAGTTGAGATGAGATAGAACTGTAATCTTGTCACGTAGATAAGAGGTTAGAAGAATCCATCCGAGAATGTTTTGTTAACAGAGCTGATAAGAAATCTTTAGAACTGTTGGATGTTAGACGCTGATGAATTCCTGAGCGATGTCGGAACAGTCAGTATGTCCTAGAAATAGAAAGAGGTTAAGGATAAGATTATCCTGTTACCTTGAGCCACATGTTAGTTGAGTGGTCTCACATGTTAGTTGAGCAATACTCATAGCCTGGAACTTGAGAATAGAAATAGAATGGTTAGATTTGACGTTAAGCGTAGAGGTTGTAGTTTCGTCTTGAGCATAGATACATTTAAGCGTACCTAGTAGGTAGACTGACCTTGTGGTTAATATTATTATTTATGTGAGGTATTCGTATTACTTAATGTGATCGTGTTATATAGTGGTACTATATATTTGTTACCGCATGTTCTTGCTTGAGCTGTAAGATAGAATGCGTCTGACCGAATAGATTTTCATTTTAGGTAGCAACATTGAACCCTACCAGCACTCGTTATGGTTAGGACGACTCAAGGAAACCCGAGCCAGCTGAATGGAGTATCTGATATAGTACCTCCTGAGATAGATCCAACAGGAATGATTGGAGTTTTCATCCGTCGCATGGAACAAGTTATCAATCGTGCGGATCACGTCATCGGCAATGAAGCACTAGTATGTCAGACAAGAGTCAAGTTGCTAAAGGAATTTCGTGCTCTTCAACCAGGAACCTTTACAGGACTAACAGGAGCATGGCAAGCTGAGCAATGGATTCGCCAGATAGAATTGATATTTGAGACACTTGAATGTACTGACACTGAGAAAAGACATTTGGCAGTATTTCAACTGACATTCTCAGCAGCAGATTGGTGGGACGCAGTGAAAGCTACGATAGGTGAAGAAGCTGTAGGAAGGATGACTTGGGAATCATTTAAGACTCGATTTCTAGAGAAGTACTTTCCAGAATCTGAGAAGAACAAGAGGGAGATGGAGTTCATCCAATTAGTCCAAGGTAGTTTTACAGTGCCCGAATATACAACTCAATTCGAGAGGCTATCACGATTTGCACCGCATATGATCGATACCCCAAAAAGGAAGATCAAAAGATATCATCAAGGACTAGTTCCGCATATCCGTCATATGACTATAGGACATTTAGATCAATCTTTCGAAGCTCTGGTAGAAATGGCAACGAAGCTAGAAGACGACACTCAGATTAGTGAAGGACAACACTTTGATAAAATATTTCCAGAGTACGATCAGTTTCTCCTAACGGATCAGAGAGGAAGAGATAGTCAGATTATGTTGGCCACTAACCAAGTTCAACAAGGAAACATAGAAAGAAATTACATAGGCAACCGCCAGAAGCGTAAGAGGTTGGGGAACAACAAGAACGAATCAAAACCCGTGACGACCCCAACACAGCACAGAGAACGAGATATCTGCTACAATTGTGGAGTACCTGGACACCATTCCCAAGAATGCAGAGCGTTAAGGAAATCTAATGGACGGGGAATACGATGTTTCAACTGTGGTAAATTTGGTCATATCCGTAAGTTTTGTCCAGAATTAGAGATGCAACACAATGTTCCGTTGTAACAAGTATCACGAGGGCAGACTCGCCATACAAATAATTGGTCTCAACTTAGACAAGGACGATAGACAGAAGGTACAACCCTTATCACCTACATCATGTATTACATATGATCCCGATATTGAAGGAAGTTTTGCATCCGTTTGATTGATTGTAAGAGGATTAGCCTACACTATAAATTGTAGATATACAAACAATTCATTTGGCACAATCAGTAGTCGTTTCTGATAGTAGTTATCCGAGAATGGATATAACATCATTTGCATCCCTGTATAACATCTATTGCATCCCTATAAGACTTCAAATGCATCCTTATATGACGTCAATTGCCTCCCTATCGAAAGACTACGCCAACCATTGGTATGTTGGACAGAGACTAGAGATGAGGAATCTAAATTTGCTTTAGATGTAGCTTTAACAAAAGAGGACGAACTAGAAGATTGCGAGTATACGAGAAGAGATACGAGTAACGTAGAGACAACACCAGAATTACAAAGAGTATCATAGAAGGATTCTTTTCAACACCGATTGCATGTTGCTTTCACCCAGTCGAGATTATATAATAGAACGACTCATGAAAATCAGTATGTAGCTCTGCCTAACCTACTTAGGTAATACGTGGAAGCAGAATGAGTATTTAATGGATGGTACGACCTCAAGAGATGATCATATCAATAGTACATGAGAATTTAGAGATGTGTAAGGAAGTTTAAATCACCAGTTACGATATTAGAGTCACAAATGCTTTCAAGTCAATATCCTGAGGGACGACGACAATAACATGGGAGTTAACAAGGAGTTCAGAGATAGAAGACAATCAACTAATGCAGCAGTACAGACATCGGCAGCACAATGGGAAGCCTCTTCGGAGACAGGAGTAGATACCAATGCTTCGCTATGACTTAGATGTGATTAGAACACTTGATCAATAGGATCCTTACACCGTGGAGTTTGGCACGAGGAAGGAACCTTGTGTGTTTGGGGACTAGCCGTTTCAGAATTGTGAGATGATTAGATTTTGCTACTTAGAACCTTTTCCCGAAGTTCGACATACGAATTTTATATATCTAAACCCGAGGATTTAGTAGTTGTCATCCTAGTACTCATAGATCGTTGATGTTTTCGTATCGCGTGTCTAGAACTTTAACCCGTTGGCCGCTGATGTAATCGTTTATGTAAAACGAGAACGTGAGCATTTAGAGTCTGTCTTGCGAGATGGATTTCCTTTTTTGGTAATAGGGGCTACTGCTTCAGATTTCGAGGACGAAATCTTTTGATAAGTGGTGGATGATGTAATACCCTGTATTTTCAGGTATATATAGATCCCTAGTACCTTTCTTAGCCTTTGGTGAGATTGTGTGTTCAATCGATTGACCTTATCTCAATCGATTGATATGTCAATCGATTGGATGTTTTACCAATCGATTGGTATCCTGCCGACCTAACTCCAATCGATTGACACCTGGTATCAATCGATTGAGAGTAGCTGGAGTTGGCCACCTCGTTGGTTTTGTGTGGTTGTGATTATTTTCCCCTCCCTATATATACCCCTCCCCTTATACATATATATGGTTGCTTGTGTGTGTGTTTGGGAGAGAGAGAGAGATATATACTCATATATATACACATACATATATATTATATATATACACACACACCCTCTCGGGTTAGAGAGGAAGAGAAGAGAAGAAGAAGAAGGAAGAGAAGAAGAAGAGGAGGACAGAGAGAGAACAGAGACGGACAGGGAAAGAGAGAGCAGAGAAGAAAGGAGAGGAGAGAGATCAACCACCATAGCCGCGGAGCTCGGGACGCCGTCAACGGAACGCCGGAAAGAGGTGAGTTTCATTAACTCACTCAAGGAGGTGTTTTTGGGATGTATATATGTGTTTAATAACGTGTATGGATAATAAGAGGAACCCCAACGTTTTTAAAATAAAACCAGCAGTTTCGAGGAAGAAGACATAGTTCAATCGATTGACATAGAGTTCAATCGATTGATATCTCAATCGATTGACATAGAGTTCAATCGATTGATATCTCAATCGATTGACATAAAGTCCAATCGATTGACATTAAGTCCAATCGATTGGAAAGAGCAGAATGTTGTTTATCTATTGTTATATGTTATGAGCTGATTGTAATGTACCTAAGCTGCTAATGGTTGTACCCTACGTGATATTGGATATGTGCTTAGTCAACATGATACTACGTTAGCCTTATATGATGTTTATGTTAATGTTACAAGATGAACTGTTCATTATTAACTGTCGATATGAGATGAATTATTTGACTGTCGTATGTCATTGAATAGTAGAACGGAATACAACTGCATGTTAATAATCAGTAACCAGTAGATATGTTGAATACAGAGCATGTGGCATTTCCTGTACTTAGTATATGAGCATTTCACAACATGTGTCAGCATGCATGGGATAGTGATATGAAGAGGCAAGAGAAGCTGATGAGAAATGGGATATGTGACTTATGTGGACTGTGAGATATGTGTACTTTGGATCCATGGGATCAACGGCTGACGAGTCGGGTGGACGTGGGACGGTTAGAGTTCCTAGTGCGCCTCTCGCTGTTGAAGACGTCCAGTGATGCGTATGCACTGTTGAAGACGTCCAGTGTACCGTTGACGATTACGTCCGGCTAGTGCCCTAATGTATTCTCACCGTGTAGTCGACCAGTGAGAATATACACAGCGTAGAAGACGTCCGTTGTGCCGCTTCCATTGTTTACAGATAGGTGGTACCGTGTAGACGACCGGTAACCCTATCAAGGGATTGTAGGACCTACTGCCTAGTCGGGTGATTCCGATTGGTACTATGGTATCTACGTATGGATACGGATTTGGATTATGGTATCAACGTATGGATACAGAGATGGATATGATGAGATTAATGTTCAGTCGTGGATTCAGCGTCCCGACGCAAAGGTATATGCATGGGTGGTTGCATGGGTTACATGCATGGATTTGATGAATATGTGATAAGATATTATACCATGATCTTTATCCTTGTCATTACTTAATATGATTCCTGCGATCATGAATTCATGTATAGTTTAATGAGACCTTTGCTATGTCCGTGAGTGACGCCATTGTTAAGAGATTAACCGCATTTTAAGATGCTGAACAATAACGGTGAGGAGTGTTGTTTAATGTACTCACTCAGCTTTGTATCCAAAGCTGATGGCGTTAATGCCCTGGACATTCCAATGTCTAGGGATTTGTAGGTCTTGAGGACTGAAGACTGATAGTTCTGCCAGACTTGGAGCTGAAGGCTGGAAGACGAAGATGTGCTGCTTTATATAGTTAGTTTGTATATCTGTTGTTGTTGGTATAGGCCTGAGACTATAAGCCAGCTGTTGTAATAGTTTTAGTAGACTTTTATAATTGGTACTTGGGCATCTGTTGCTTCCAAACCTTTTATAGTTCCCGCTGTAGCCTCTGATTATGTTAATAAGTTATGTTCTATGAATAGCATCCTCCCTATCGTGGTGTTTGTTGGTTTGATTAGATGACAATGCGGTTATTCACCCGTCATTCCCTATGGACCCATAAAGGAAATTTATTTTTCTCTATTTATGCTGCTCCGGGGCGTGACAATATATATATACATGAAAACACCATGGGAGCTTGAAAATTGGAGTTTTAGAAAACTTAACCAAAATCAATTCTGTGAATTGAAAATGAAAGTGCTTAGTCCCAATAAGTTGCGGTTCGAATCCTACGGCTTAATTCATTCTTATCGCGACGTATTGTTGATTTAAAGTTTTTTACTCTTACTTTAATCATGAAAATTGAGAGATATAATCCGTTTCAATTTAATTTGATTGCATATTCTTAATCTATGCGGAAAATCAAAGAGATCCATATATTATATGTCTTGGATGAAATAGAAATCAGAAATGGGTCGAATTTCAATTTGAAAATGGAAACAGGGGAAAAAAACAAAGAAGACGAAGACTCTGCTTCATCTCGCATGCGCGACCCGCTCACACGACTAGGACACTTTTGGGCATAAAGGAATTTTTAACATATTTCAAGAAAATAGCCTGATCGCTCGGGCATCCCGCTCGCACGAACCGCTTGTGCGACAGGGCATTTTTGGCAATTTGCTCATTTTTATATAAAGAACTGTTTAGAAAAGATTTTGGAAGTTTTGAGGAACTGTTTTGAAGGATGTATAGTATTCAAGACTTGTGTCTCAAGAATTGGATTAATAAGGATGATTAAGACCGAGATTTACATTTATACAGATATCTAGAATTGTTCCTGATAACTCATGAACATTGACATACATGATAGGGTCCAGGTTGAGTCGACATGCGTGGTATGTAAGAAAGCATGAAAAAAGTAAAGACCGATGATACGCATGTTGTGCGACCCAGATATTGATCGGATATTATTCATGTTATCTGTGGTGACTGTTTAGTGGTACAACTTAGATATTGATCGAATATTATTCCTGGTATCTAAGGCACGCGTTTCGAATATAAATCGAATATTATTCCTAGTATTTGAAGCAATGGTATGTGTTGTGTACTACTTAGATATCGATAGGATATTATTCCTAGTATCTAAGGTGCGCGTTTTGGATATCGATTGGATATTATTCCTGGTATCCGAAGCGATGGTATGATGTGTTGTGGGACTCATATATCAATCGGATATTATTCCTGGTATCTGAGGCGATTGTGTAGTGTGCGACTTGGATATCGATCGGATATCATTCTTGGTATCCAAGGTTATGGTGTGTTATACGATCTGGTTATTGAGCGGATATTTTTCCTGGTATCTGAGGCATAGGTAAGGTTGAGTTGAATTTGTCGAGGAAAAAGAGTTGGGAAGATGAGATGATACATTGTTCATGCACGGTCACATATTTATTTGCTTCCCGTAGTTATAATAGTTGAAGTTGGGAACTTGAATTATTGTTTCTAAAAGTTTAATCCGTAACTTTGTGATACATGCTTATATATACCTTATGAGCATATGTTTATTTTTCTCACCAGCTTGCATGAGCTGATAGCGTTGTTGAGTCCTGGATTCTATGTCTAGATTTTCCAGGTCAAGAGCAACCAGAGTTTTTCGACTATTCTAGTTAAAGGCAGGAGACTTTCCAGGAGGATTTATTTACCTTTACTTATGTTTTACTTTTCCGAGATGTAATAGACTCTACGATAGATTTGATTAAGGCAGTTTGTGCCTAAGATTATGACTAATGTAATCGTTTAGTAAGTTTTAAATTTGGAACTTATGTTTTATAGTATCCTTCTCTTTAGAAATGCTACTAAGTTATTTGTTGCAGGGACAATTGGTCACTCTCACATGTCACGACCTACGAGGCCATAAAGGAAATTAAATGCTTTCCTGAATTATGCTACGTTGGTGTGTGACAGTGTTAGCCATGAGGTAGAGAGACAGGCGGTATGGTGGTCGAGGCGGCGTGGTGGGGGGCTCGTGGTCACGACGTGTTGGGGGACTTATTGTCGAGGCGGTAGTGAGGTGCCAGTGGTGGTGTGGTGGTGTAGAGAGAGAGAGAGACAAACAGACAGACAGACAGACAGACAGGCAGAGAGAGGGGCGGCGTGGTGGTTGTCCAAGAGGAGAGAGAGAGTGTTCGCTATTTCTTTTGGCTGGAGGTGATACAGAGGGACAAAAAAAGAGATAATTAGAACCCTTAAATCTAACTTGGGGGGAGGGGGAGGGGGAGGGGGAGGGGGAGGGGGAGGAAAGGGGGGAAAAGGGGGCAAATTAGTTTTGGGAGTTTTACTCCCTAAAAAAAAAGGCAAATTACACTGACCACCCTTGAGGTATATGGCAGTTACAGACACCTCCACTCTAGTTTGAAAAATAACACTCACCTCCATTCTACCTACTTTTGTGTATAAGATTATCAATTTACCCCTTATCCTTATATGTGTGTGTGTGTGTGTGTGTGCGCGCGCGCGCGCGCGTACACAATAGATAAAATTATGTATACATTCGCAAATTTTACAAATTTAGATTTGTAGCATTTAGCCCTAACTTTATAAAAATTTGTTGTTCGAAAATTATTTTGTAAAAATTTCAACATTAGGTTATATAATCTTTAGCTCTAACTTACAATAGTTTACAAATTTACAATATTTTACAGATTTAGTTTTTTAATATTAAGGCATTAACTTTTTTGTCCACGTAATTGGTGAAAGATATTAGAACATTTATTTAGAGTAATGTTATGCTTCCCAAATTTTCATCCCAAATGATGTTGAAGTGGGACTACTGTGGAACCACTTTAACATCTCAAACAATCAAAATCAACTGGGTTCACTGCCACATGTGTTTGGTCCTCACACATGTTTATGAATTTAACTTTATTACACTCATGCCTATTAATTATATTTACACACATTTTTATGTAATTTAATTTTATTGGTCATAATTAATTTCATTGTAGTTATTCCTCCTAATCATTTATTCATAAACTTTTAGCCATTCCATTGTAACTATTGGTCCAATTTCAAATATGATAATTTCGTATTAGATTTACTACCTCACTTTAGGCGACAAATTAAAATTTCATCGCCCTAGGCATCACTTTAGGCGACGAATATTATTTCGTCACCATAGACATCACTTTAGGCTAAGAATTAATATTTCGTCTCCATAGGCATCACTTTAGGCGACGAAATGTTATTTCTCGCCATAGACATCATGATAGAACTTACTTTAGCGACGGATTAATATTTCGTCGCCATAGGCATCACTTTAAGCGACGAATTAATATTTCATCACCATAGACATCACTTTAGGCGATGAAATATTATTCCGTTGCCAAAACAAAAGGGAAATGGCATTTTTTTAGGACTCACTTTAGGCGACAAAATTTTTTTTTGTTGCCAACTGTAATACAATAGGCGACGAAATTACTTTAGGCGACGAAACAATATTTCATCGCCAAACAAATTGGAAATGGTATTTTTTTAGTACACTTTAGGCGATGAAACATTTTTTTGTGAGCAAATATAATACTATAGGTTACGAAATTATAATTCATCGCTAAAATTGACAGTTTAGGCGACGAAACAATATATTTCATCGCCATAGACATCACTTCAGGCGAAGAAACAATATTTCATCGCCTCACAAAATGAAAATGGTATTTATTTCGTCTACACCTACCGCAAAGTTCCAGAGTGAAAGACCGATCGGGAAGACGTGGGGGCCCGGATTGCTGACCTAGAAAAATAGATCGAGAAGCTGAAAAAGCCAGGTCACAGCCACACCGAAATGGAGACCGAGTTGCCATTTACCAAACGGATAACAGAGTACGCCATTCCACGCAAATTTAAACTGCCTCATCTTGACTCGTATGATGCTTCGGGAAGCCCGGTGGACCATGTTTGGACTTACAAGGCCCAGATGGCATTGGCCACCAACACCGACGAGCTACTCTACCTGGCCTTTCCAAGCACTCTGAGGGCCCCTGCAGCATAGTGGTTCCATACCTTAAAGCCCCGATCAGTCTACGATTTTAAAGGGCCAAGTAAGTTGTTTGTCAGCTAGTTTGTGGGCATGCTCGGAAGACCGAAACAAGACCTCCAGTTGCTTACTGTTAAGCAGCAAAAAGGAGAGTCCCTCAAGGACTACATTGATCGGTTCAACCAGCAGAAGCTCTAGATCCACAACTTAAATGAGGTAGTTGCAATCACCGCCTTCTGCTCAGGAATTCAGAACACCAAGGTAGCCACCTCGTTCCACAACGACCGGCTGGCTACCCTGGTGGAGCTCTCAGCAAGGGTGGGAAAGTACATCAATACTGAGGAGTTTTTGAAGTCCAAGCGGGCAAGTCAGGCAGAAGACGGTTCACCAAGGCCAAAGCGGAAACGTGAAGGCTCTGAAAAGGGTTCGGGAAAGAAGACGAAGCCGGACCAACCTCGAGGAATTCGGGATGAAGCTCTGATAGGTTTCACGCCCCTTACCTGGCGTATCCACGAGGTCATGACCGTAGCTGAGACCCAGAGACTACTCCAACAACCAGCAAAGCTCAAGAGCCCACCCGGGAAGAGAAACCGGGATAAGTTTTATCGGTATCATAAAGACCATGGCCATGACACATAAGAATGCTGCAAGCTTAAAATTGCCATCGAGACACTGATTGAACAGGGTCATCTCACCGAGTTTGTCGTGCTAGACAGACGACCTCGGTTGGACCCGAGCTCCAGAGCAGCCGCAGCCCCTCGGGCAAATCAACGTGATCTCGGGAGGAACATCGGCGGAGGGGATTCATAGTCAACCAGGAAGAGGCATGCCCAGGCATCCCGAGCAAATGTCCTGTATGTCCAATCCGCTGACTCCCCGCTGATTGACGTGTTGACATTCTCATCTAACGATGTAAAGGACCTGCATTGTCCTAACCATGACCCGCTGGTGGTAATGCTCTCCGTAGCCAATTACATGGTGAAGAGAGTGTTGGTGGACACCGGTAGTTCCTCAGACATCCTCTTTGCCTCACCATTCCACCAATTCGGGATATCAAGGGATTGGCTCTGGCCGGTGGCCACTCCCTTTGTAGGGTTCAATGGATCCAGCACTTAACTGGTTAGGATGATCGAATTACTGGTGCTCATGGGGACCCACCCCCAATTTGTCTCCATACTTACCAGTTTTGTGATAATGGAAGCTCAGTCCGCCTATAATGTCATCCTGGGAAGGCCAACGCTCAACAAAGCCAAGGCAACCGTGTCAACATACAGCCTGACGGTTAAGTTTCCAACCCCCCGGGGTCTAGGGACCCTGCGTGGAGATCAGGCAGCTGCTCGGAGTTGTTACGTTAACTCCCTACGTAGAGAAGCGGTCGCAAAAACCTTGAACATTCAAGAGATGGACCCGAGGGATGTGAGGGATGCAGTAGGCCTAATAGAAGAGCTAGAGCAGGTAATACTGGACCCCCAGGTCCCCGACCGGTCCGTCAGTATTGGCACTCTCTTGGAACCATGTCTTAGAGAAAAATTGATCCAGTTCCTAAGAGAAAGCCAGGACATCTTTGCTTGGTGTCACGAAGACATGCCCAGGATTGACCCTCAGGTTATGTCCCACCATCTCAACGGTAACCCAGATGCCCGAACAGTTAAGCAGAAGAGAAGGGGCATGGCCCTTGAGAGGCACGAAGCCGTGCGGTAAGAGAAAACAAAACTTCTCAAGACAGGGTCCTTTAGGGAAGTCCAATACCTCGACTGGTTAGACCACGTGGTGTTAGTCTAGAAGAGAAACGGAAAGTGGAGAATGTGTGTAGACTTTACAGATTTGAACAAGGCATGTCCCAAGGATTGCTACCCGCTGTCGAGGATAGATCTCCTAGTGGACGCCACAGCCGACCAGTCACTACTCTCATTTATAGACGCCTACTCTGGGTACAATCAGATCAGCATGTACCCTAGGGATGAAGAGAAGTCCTCTTTCATCACTGACCAAGTGACTTACTGCTACAAGGTGATGCCTTTTGACCTTAGAAATGCCGGAGCAACTTATTAGTGCCTGTTCAACCACATGTTTAAAGATCTAATCGGGAAAACAATGGAAATGTATGTGGATGACCTGCTCGTCAAAAGTCGGGATGTGTCTGACCATCTCGAGCATTTGGCTGGGGACTTCAGCATCTTAAGAAAATTTAGGATGAGGTTGAACCCAGCCAAATGCATGTTTGGGGTCTCATCCGGAATGTTCCTAGGGCACCTGGTCAGCCGGCGGGATATCGAAGCAAACCCCGAAAAAATCCAAGCGATCATCAATATGTGGTCATTAGGTCAACAAAGGAAGTTCAATGCTTGATCGAACGGGTGGCAGCGCTGAACAGATTCGTATCCTGAGCAACTGACCGGTGTCTGCCATTCTTTAAAATACTCCGCAAGGCATTCCAGTGGTCAGAAGAGTGTGAAAAAGCATTTCAGGACCTCAAGAAGTACCTGACATTGCCTCCTCTACTCTCAACGCCCACACCCGAGGAGGAATTGTACTTGTACCTGGTGTTGTCACCATCGGCTATAAGCTCAGCACTTATCCGAGAAGAGCGCAGGGTACAGTTCTTGTTCTATTACATAAGTCGAGCACTCCAAGGTGTGGAAAGCCGATACTCTCGCATCGAAAAGCTTACCTTCGCTCTTATCACCTCCGCTCGGAGACTCCGCCCATATTTTCAGGCCCATGTCATTGTGGTCCTCATAAACCAGCTGCTGCGTTGGATTCTCAGTCGGTCAAAAACATCCGGAAGGCTTATCAAGTGGGCTCTGGAGTTGGAGGAGTTCGAAGTGGTCTACAGACCCCGAACGGCAATCAAAGGACAAGCCGTAGCAAATTTTCTTGTAGAATTCACATAGCCAGATGATCCGGTCAAAGAGCCCACTCTGCCCGAATTACCGCCCGGTTTGTAACTTGATATCCCAATCTAGGTACTCTACATGGATGGATCTTCTAACAAAGAAGGCAGCGGGGCAGGAATCATCCTGACCACGCTCAATGGGATCCAGCTAGAGTATGCATTGAGGTTCGGTTTCCAGGCCTCTAATAACGAAGCCGAGTATGAAGCCCTGTTGGTCGGGTTACAGCTAGCTAACTCTATGGGCACGCAACAAATCTAGGGATACAGTGACTCTAAACTTATGGTCAATCAAATCAATCAGGAGTATGAAGCCCGAGAAGACAGTATGGTGACCTACCTGGCCCTGGTTCAGTCAGTCGCCAAGAAGTTTGAGGGTTTTTCAGTCAAACAGATCCCGAGAGTAGAGAACACTAGGGCCGACCGGTTAGCCCACCTTGCTATATCCTCTGAGTCGGACTTACCCAGGATAAGAGTGGAGTATCTACCCGAGCCCAGCATCATAAACTCAGGGGGTATGGAGGTCGACCCGGTTGACCCAAGCCCCATCTGGATGGACCCAATAGTAACGTTCCTTAGAACCAGCGCCTTGCCTAACAAGAAAGATGAAGCCCAATGGGTCAAATACCGGGCAGCTCGCTACCACCTTGTCAATCCATCCCTTATCTCCGATGTGTCCATCCTTCTCAAGTCTGGGGAATCTTGCACGAGATACATGTTAGAAGACGGGCGCTCTCCCGCAAGGCCCTGCTCCAAGGTTATTACTGGTCGACGATGGCCCGGGAATCCCAAGAGTACGTCAGGCGGTATGACAAGTGTCAGAGGTATGCCTCTATGATAAACCGCCCGGGAGAACTCCAAACTTCGATCCTCAATCCCTGGCCATTTGCCCAGTGGGCCATCAACATAGTCGGGGCCCTGCCCATGTCTAAGGGTCAGGTTAAATTTGCCATAGTTGCCGTGGACTACTTCACTAAGTGGGCTGAGACTGAGCCCCTAGCAACGATCACAGAAAAAAAGATGGAGATTTTTGTTAAAAGGAACATCGACAGCAGGTTCTGCATTCCTCGAGTGTTGGTCAGCAACAATGGCAAGCAGTTCGATACCCCGATGTTCAGGCAATTCTGCTTGAGCTACGGTATATCTAATCATTATTCCTCCCCCGAGCATCCACAAGACAATAGCCAGGCCGTGGTCACAAATTGGACGATCTTGCAATCGATTAAAACTAGGCTTGAACAGGCTAAAGGACTCTGGGCTGATGAAGTACCGACCCTGTTGTGGGCATACCGTACCACTCCCCGAGCGACAATGGGAGAAACACCGCTCTCACTTACCTATGGCTATGGCTTCGAGGCAGTGGTCCCAACAGAACTTGACCTGCCATCATACCGAGTAGCAAATTACAGTGAACCAGGCAATGAGGAAGCCCTCAGGGGAGAACTCGACCTTGTAGAAGAGAAAAGGGATCATGCATATTTGAAGGTAGCAGCCTACAAACAGTGGGTCTCTTGGTATTACAACAGCAAAGTTAAACACTGCAACTTCTAGGTGGAAGACCTGGTCCTGAAAGCGGTCAACCAGTCCACCAAAGTCCCAAGCCATGGGAAATTGGGGGTTGAACTGGGAAGGATCGTATCTGGTTACCCAAGTTAACCGCCCGGGCACATACCGGTTACAAACCTTGGATGGGCAGAACCTGTCTCACCCTTGGAACATGCAGCACCTTCCCAAGTACTTTCAGTGAACTACGGCGTAGTATTGGTTAGAGAATTTGTAGCTCTTACCGAGCAATTATTTTAATTTTCAATAAGAAATAAAAATTCTCATTTTTTTAACAAAAATGTTCCCTACCAGTACTCTGAGCACAAAAGACCTCGGGATCACACTCGAGGCACAAATGACCTCGGGATCACACCCAAGCCACTGGTTTTGCTTAGGTCCAAAACCTACGATGGGAGACCAACTCCCTAGGTGATTGAAGATGGCAAACTACAAAACCTTATAACTACCAACGTTCTAGGTCAGTTCCCTACAGTCACTCCTTCCATTATATGCCCACCTTAGAAAAGCTTGGGGGGCAGGGGACTGGACTAAAATAGGAAATAACAGCGAGCACTAACAGGGCATGAATTTCCTAAACATTCCTAAGTACCTACAGTGTTTAGAGAAACCGTCTAGGCAATAAGTAGGCTAAGTCCCACACTTGGCCGGACATGACCTATGAGATGCAGGTCCCTACAAGACCAAGTGTTCCCGACTGCTTACAGTCCTAAATCTTTTGCTAAGGTAAGGTTTTAGCATGGCTATCAACCGGTTGGGCACGAACAATCACAAACAAGCAAAGTGCAAAATAGTACACAGTTGATGAAAAAGGATGGCCCCGGTGGACCTTTTCATTAATTAAACAATAATTAATATGTAAATTGCCTGGGGGCAATTGTAGTAGCCCCCCCGCCCCCCAAAAAAAAAAAAAAACAAACAAACAGTTCAATAGCAAAATGGGGGACAGGGAGATAAGGGTCGTCGACAATGACCACATTCCCAGTCTCCTCATCCTCTCCCCCTGCAGCAGTGTCTCCCGCTGGTTCACCCTGGGCGAAGACACTGTCAACGGCGGCGACTGCGCCTTTAACGTCAGCGGGAACCATGTTCCAATAGTTAGAATCCATCCCCTCGTAAGGGGAGGTGTCCCACTCTGGGTGGTCCCGAGCCAGCCTCCTCTTCACGTCCTCGTAGCCCAGGAAGAACCCATCATCAAAGGTCTCCCACGAGGACCCGGAGGCCACCGCTGCCTCCAATAATGCCTTCTCCCTTGCCTCCGCCGCTACATGACTAGCCCGGGCGGTCTCCAGCTCCGCCAAGGCCACTGCCAGCTCCTCCTGGGCCGCTCCTAGGTTCAGGACCAGTACCTTGACCCTATTCTTCTCCACGATCAAGGCCCTCTCCTTAGCCTCCAGGGCCATCTACCCCTCTGCAGAGGCAACTTCAGCAGCAGCAGCCCTCCCGGCTAGGGAGGGAAATAAGGACTGAGCCCCAGCGGCCATGGAGCCGACCTACAAAAACAAGATAAAATTGGTCAGTCACTAAAGCAAATAGAGTGCAGAAAGAGTCAGAAGACAGGGCAGAATCACTTACGAAGTAGGAGAGGCTGTACAACCAACCCTGATAAACCTAGGGAGATAAGCTGGCGTACCTCTCCACCTGGCTTGGGAGATGGCACGACCTGATCCTCTCCCGGATCTCTGTCGACTCCTCTAGTGGTGTCTCGGACGGTATATCCACCCAGAGGGCAGACGTCTCTTCCATCAACACAACACGGGGAGCCGACATCTTCCCAGAACCTTGGCGGACCGCCGGCCCACGCCTGATGCGCCTGAGAGGGCGGTTGCTACCGGAGGCCTCGGCGGCCGGCCTCTTTCCTATCGCAGCCATCGGGCCGGCAACGACAGCTTGTAGGGCCCATAACTGCTCTGGATCTCTCCTGGGGGCTATTTCTGCAAAAAGAAAAGGGAAAAAGGTCAGTAACCAGGGAATATGAAAGCCATGAGGAATGACCGAAGCCAAGAGTCGACTGAACGCTTACCCGAAATGATCGGGGGGAAGACGGGAGCTTCAGCGGGTTGGTCTGGCCAGTGATGATCTTTTCGATCTCCTGACCCGGTCAGCATGTCCCAAACGTTGATAGGTTGGTCAGCCAAGCCCCGGATCCTCTCCTAGCACTCGTCTGGAATTCTCGGGAGATCAGTTGACCCCACTACAAAATAAACCACGAAGCAGTTAGTTCCATGATCAAAATAGGAAATGAAAGGAAACAAAAAAGGGGACAAAGGATAGGCTTACTCCTCAGCTCCCCCGCTTAGGAGGTCCTTAGTTGGTCCCCTGGGGCTTTCTCACAGAGCCTTGGGGTGGACACTTAGAAGAACTTGTTCTTCCACCCCTTGTTGTTGCTCGGGCAGTTGATGATGATTTTTCTCCCCTGCCGAGCCCCAGAGAGAAAAACCCGACCTTTCCATGCACGGGGAACGGCCGATGGATCCAGAAGAACTCTTGAAGGATGAGATCGTACCCGAGCACTTTGGGCCATAGAGAAATGCACTCCATAAAGAATCTCCACCCATTCGGGGCTAGTTGCCAGGAAGCGATCCTGAGAAAGATCAGGGCATCCGAGGCAACCGGGTGTAGAGGGATACGAAACCCAGCCATAAGGGAGTCCTCGTACAAAGTAATAATTCCCAGGTGATGGAGTTGGGCCCCGCTGGCTTGTACGGTCAAGGAACAGTCGTCAGGAATAGCATACTTCTCCCTAATCCGGCTGAGTTCTTGGGCGTGCAAGACCAAAGGAATGAACTCACAGGAGAATTCTCCTTCGGGGTTAGGACCCTCCGGTATCTCATCACCAAAACCCCTAAAAACGGAGGCCATTGGGGCCTCCTGGTCAGACTCACCATCCAACACCCGGATAGGGATCCTGCCCTCGCTATGATGATCAGACGGGGTGGCGGAGGGCGGATCCAAACTAGTACCAGGGGTCCCCGACCGAGACTCTTCATCTTCCGACCAGGAAGCAGAATCAAAATCGGAGTGACACATCTCTGGTACTCCTGTGATGGGCTGAAAAAATAAACGGCGACCTAAGTAGGGGTCAGAGACTCCAAATTGAAGGTACAGAGGAGGCAAGGTCACGAGTCTAAAGGGCAAGGTGTATTAGGTGTTTAAGGAGAAGTGGCACTCAATCAGTACTACCTCGGGACAACCAACTCGGTTTAACTGACCTACTGTACCGCCTGACCTAAAGAAGAAGCAAAACCTGAGGAAGAAGAAATCCCACTCCCGTGCTAACCCTAGCAGATTCGTCCTCTCCAGCGTCACTCGAAACAAAAAAAAAAAAAAGAGGTGGAGGAGGAAGAAAACAGTGAATTGAAACAAGGAAATGATGACTTACAAGAATAAAAGCAGGACAGGAGCTCGGGAAGCTTGGCCGGGAACTTTTGCTCTCAAGACCGCTCAGTAACCTCTATATCAGGACAACAAGAGTGGAAAAAATTAACAAGTGCTCTTTATATAGAAAGCTTTAACGATCCAGATCAGATCAAATCCAACGGTCCTGCACGGTTCCCGCAGAAACCGTCAGACAGTTGTATCCTCGGGCACGTGAAGCGTCGCCTCAAAAGAAGCGCACATTTAATGCAGGACATGACGTTCCGGTTACGACTTGACGGTCCGGTTACAACGTGACTCCTTGGTTACGTCCCCCCACAGACCTGGTTGGATCCTGACCAGTCCAGTCACACCTTGACACGTGGCAACCACCGACCACGGACTCCAGAGGGTACCATTCAGTCCAACCCCCTGACAGATCAAGGCGGCGGGTCTGACCGCGTTCAGTGCCCCGGGTACGGTCCCGGGTGGTTCACCAAATTGCACAGATTTTCAATCCTGATCTTATAGAGCATCACATTAGCCTCGAAAATGGGGGGCAGCTGATATGAACAAAATTATCAGGTCAAAGTCAAATTGCCACCTTAGCAAGGAAACGCCACATCATCTGGAAAAGGTACTCATTGCCTAGTATTCCCGAGCTGTCCTCAAGAACTGCTCGGTCAGAGGCCACAACTCGAGTGTACGGCACGGATGGGTTTCCTATTCTAGCTAAGATACTAATGGAAGGAGCAAGTAGTTTCCTAGACTACTTAGGAAACTGTCCTACAATCATGTAAATCAATTGCAATTAGATTGTGATTCCTAATCTATGAACTTACGTTGTACGAGTGGCCTCTTGCACCTATAAAAGAGGCCCCTCACCCTTATTGAAGGCGATCACACTCTAAACCGAGAGAATAGCAGCCATACTTCCAGTACACATATACCCGGCCGGTTTACTGGTAGTTTCGCCCACTTTGTTGGCTCACCAAACACCGCCGGTGATCTGTTAGTGAATGTGCCCCGGCACACCCGTGGACGTAGGTCACCTCATTAACGGGACTGAACCACACGTAACTCCTTGTTTCTCATCTTCTCTCTCCAATCTCGTTACAAAACTCTAATACTAATTTTCGGCATCATCATTTGGTAAGCATAACATTAAAAAAATTCGGGAACAATATCAATGCTCTAAGCATCTGAGATCAAATAAGCATACATATAAAAAAAGAAAAAAAAAACAAAAAAACAAAAAGTGATAACAATTCATCATTTGGGAACTGGCATAAACAAGTGAAAGTCGGTGTTATAAGAACCGACTTTAATGTCGGTTTTTCTAACACCGATTTTTCAAAAATTTTATTTTATTTTATATAAAATAAAATTTCTTTTCTGAAAAATATTCTTTTTAAAAAAATATAGTTTTTAAAGCCGGTTTTACTGAGACCAACTTTAAAAAAAAAGTCGGTTTTATTAAGGCCGATTTTCTTAATCTCGATTTTAGTAACACCGACTTACCCTATAAATGTCTTTAAGTTAAAACACACCCTTGTTTAATAAATAAGTAATAAAAAAAGTAATTTTAGTGGAAACGACGATGAGGGGTGGTGGGTAAAAAAAAATTGGCCCCAGAGCTATTCTTAAAATTTAATTTGGTTCCGGAACTTTTTTTAGTTCCATCTACCAGAACTTTTTTTTAGTTCTTTTGAACTACCAGGACTATTTTTCAGTTTCAATTCACACCGTAGCTCACTTCCATTAAAAAAATGTTGACACCGTGAGCACTGGGAAAAAAAAAAGAGGGATAATTAGATTTCACTCAACGTTTTGTTTGAAAATTTTAAAAAATATTAACAATAATTAAAAAAATTAAAAAGTTATAAAAAAATCAACTTTCTAATATTATTTAGGATTAAATACATTTTACACCCTCCTATTTACCCTTTGTATCAATTTGGTCCCTGTAGTTTAGAAAGTGTCATTGTAGTCCTTATAGTTTTATAAGTGTGTCATTTTAGTCCCTCAAATACTTTTTGTGACAATTTTTTTTTTACTTTCAGTGACAAATCTATTCGTCATTAAAGGATTTATTGGACTTATTTGACACACTTATGAAACTATATGGACTGAAGTGATACTTTCTAAATTACAGGGACCAAACTGACACAAATGATAAACTACAAGGGTGTAAAGTGTATTTAACCTATTATATTTTGTATTCTAGTTACTTTTTTGTTTTCAACAAAAATGTGTGAAGACTTACTCTAATTAATGACATGACTGACATGCTTATAAATACACATTGGCCCACTCGAAGAATTATAGCATGAGCCGCCGTTGATCTTATGGTCTCATGTGAGCGTCCCACAGTGATCGTCGGTTCATAATAGGCCAATTTTTTTTTTCCCAAGTATTTTATGGCCAATATTAATCTCGTTTGATAACTCTTATTTTGTTGATTTCAAAATATCAAATTTTACAAAAATACGAATTTATAAAATAATGTGATTGCTAAATTGAAATTAAAAGTTAATTTGGTCCTAAATTGAGTGTACATATTTCTATAAATAATGATATGGGATATTTTTGTCCTCAAAATAGGTCTCAAAATAGGTGAGGGACTAATTCATATACTGAGTTTTGGAATTGACATATTTCAATAAAAAAGCACTACAAAAGACTACATCCTAATCTAATATATACATATATATATAATATAAAGTAGAATCAGACTCCTGTCACGCGGCGACTCTGTGATTTTTCTCACCTTTATTTTATTTTATTTTATATTCTTCTTCTTCTTCTTCTTTTTTATTCCTATTTTCCAAATCTCTACATTAATAAGATTACATTTATAATCTCTCTCTCTCTCTCTGTTCCTTATATCTTTTTAAATGATATCAAATCTCATCAATATCTAATCTATACAGATTTATATATGCATATATCTCCAAATATACACACATATATAAACTAAATTAATTAAATAAAATAATATAACTACATGTTATATAAAATAACAACATCACTAACAACATGCTATATGAAATTCACATTTTTTTATACATACATATGTATATACCATTAAATCCAAGTATACCGTTTATTACTTTTTAAATCACACATAATCTAATCTATATCTTTTACAAGTGCAAGAGTTCTAACCAAAGAAGAAGTTATCCACATTATACTTTAACCATATTTTAATTCTTAAATTTTCAGTACTTAAAATTCAACACTAAGGGTCTGTTTGATAAAACTGAAAATTAAGTGCTGAGTCTTAGGCACTGAAAATTTTAAGCGAGTGAATTTGTAATACTGAAAACAGTGTTTTCAATATTGAAATAGACTGCATTCAGTGGTTATTGTCGTAGATTTTTTTCACTTGAAGTTTTCAGTGGGTTTTTGGTTGCTTTTTTAATTAAGTGACACATTGCCAAACGCTCTGAAAAAAGTAAGTACCCGCAGTTTTCATTTTCACCAATTAATTGAGTTATTATACACGCCCTTAGTTTCCAGTAATTAATTATCAATTTTATCAAAAAGACCCTTAAATTTGAATAATTTTGTAAAATTGTATCTATCAAACATTTGAATTATAGCAACTCTCTTGTGCATCGCACGGACTATAAATCTAGTTTTCATAAATTGGTGAATGTCACTCACCCAACCAATAAATAGCTTGGGTGAACAAAGGCATACCAAAAATGGTATGAGCAAAAATGTTACTTTCTTCCCCCAATCCAAATTTATATTCCCACGTGTACCCACAGTTTGTACCTATTACCGCATTTATTAGTGCCAAACTAGGCTAGAGTTGATTTCAAGTTTGGTAATTAATTAATAAGTAAGGTAATATGTATCTATTTTAGGTACCCACAGTAAATGCACCTAGCACATTAAAACTAATTTATAATCCATTTTCTGACACTTAGGCCTCATTTGTTTGCCGAATAATTAAGGGCGAATGGACTATTTTACTTGAACCCAGGATTATACTGCGTTTGGTTGGACATTTATAGGATAATTTAACTCTTGGTATTACAATGTGTGGTTAACAATATTGCTGTGTAGGAGTGGGATTGTTGTTCATTTAGACAAAATTACCCATGATATAAAAGACAAAACTCAAGTTCATCAGCTCATTTTCACGGAAAAAAATAATTGGGAAGAGAGAGAAGAGAAAAGAGAAGAAGGGCGATCGACCAGCTCCCTCACCGACGACCTCCCTTGCCGAGGACCTCTCTCGCGACTTATCGGGTATGTTGATTACCAGTTCGTGTTAGGGTTTCGAAGGTCATATAATGCAGATTTGTTTTTGATTGAGTAAATCCTGAGGTTTCAAAGTTGGGGTTTCAACAAATCTCAAGTTAGATCTTAAGGTTCTGAAGTTAAAAATGTTGGATATTGAAGTTAGTACGTCAAAACTTCAAGATATCAAATGTGAAATTCAAATCAATAGATACATTTCTAGAGTTCAATATTGCAATTATATGAGCAAAGTGAAATTAATTATAAGCAGTCATGTATTGCTGATTCCACCATGGAAGCCGAGTATATGGCTACTTTGGAAGCCGCTAAGGAGGCCGTTTGGATCAAAAACTTCTTTTTGGATCTAAGAGTAGTACCTGCGGTACAATCAGCTATTAACCTTTATTGTGATAATAGCGGAGTAGTTGCTAACTCAAAGGAACCTAGGGCCCATAAGAAGGGAAAACACATTGAATGTCAGTATCACCTTATACGAGAGATTGTGCAGAGGTGATGTTGAAGTGACCAAGATAGCATCAGCAAATAACCTGGGAAATCCTCTCACCAAGAGCTTATAGGCCTAGACTTTTGATAGTCACATAGAAGGGATAGGAGTGAGGTGTATCGCATCATGGCTTTGAGTCTAAGTGGGAGATTGTTAGGGATATATACTAAAAGCCATGCTTTATGTAGTTGATTTAATATTCATACAATAAAATTAGTTATTCCATTTTTATGAGAATCTGTGTGGGCAATGTTTGTATAATATTATTTATTTCACATTAAGCATATGTGTCTCTCATTCTACATAGTAGGTGGTTTGGTGTGTAGAGTTCAGCTTACATACGGAAGATCAGACCATCAGATATTGTAGAATGTAAGTTTTTTGGTTTACAGTCTTAGATGAGATTGGACACACCATCGGTAGGACAGCAGAATGGTGTTGTAGTATGTTTGTCTTGACTACGGGAAACGGCATAGTTTCAACTCACTATGCTGGTACACTTGGTGTATTAAACGGGACCGACTTGGGGTAATTATCTTTATACTTACTTATAAGATAATAATACCTCATGGATATTATGAGTGCTTATACTCTAAATCCTAAGTTAATTTGTAGACACGTGCATTTGATATTTACACTTTGATCCCTAAAATGGTGAGATCCTTAAATGGGTCAATATCTCATTGGATTGGGTGACAATATTAATTGTGTGGTGGATATAAATTAATGATGGAATCCATGTCTTAATTTTAGGATTGATGATATCCCTTTGAGAAAGCTTATAAGTTTTGATTATGTCAAACCCTGCAGGTACATTTTTCTATCCAACATATCAGATAAGTTAAGCAGAGGATCTCAAGGAATTTTAAGAGATTAATTAAATCTGATTGTTAGTAATTATATTTAATTAATGGATACCTGTAATCTTAATGTGCGGTGATAATAAGCATTTAATAACATGGAGCTCGAAATATATTTTTGAGATAAGGGTAGGAGTGCAATTATAATTCTTTAGTGGTATGAATTATAATTTATGGAAATAAGAATCTGATTCAGTTCGAATTGGGATTTCCTAATTCCATAAAGAAGCCTATTGACAAGCGGAGGTACTTGTAAAATACAACCGTGCTAAAAGAAGAAAATACATAAATTTAGTCTACAATTCCCTTGTATATCTGCGATTTGAATTACAATGCCAGTTTTTACACAATATGATTAATCTATGACAAGTGGTATTGTTTTAGTGGTTATTTGTGCAGATTACTGTTGCTGCATGGGGAACTGAATGAGCAAGATAAAAGGAAGTGCTTGGTTTTAATGAAGATAACTCAATCATAAAAAGGAGGTTTCGAGCGATCGAAGAAGTCTCGAGCGATCGAGGTTTCGATCGATCGAATGCAGTTCAAGCGCTCGAAGATCCCAGAAGTTCAATCGATCGAGAGATGTTCGATCGATCGAACATGGCTTTTATCAGAAATAACGCGCACGCAGCAGAAATGAAGTTTTAACCCAAGCAATAGATTTATGTATATATAGTCGTATTGTACACGTCCGAAAGGACGCCCACTTTTACTTTTGATCAGTTTTACATAGGGAGAAGAGCGTTTGTTCTTGTTTTGTAGGTTTTATCAAGGATTTCTAGTGCTTTTGGTTAGATTCTATTAAGTTTAATATAAGTTCTACATTCCAGGTTACTTTTTACTGCTTTATTTACATTCTACTTGCTGTTTGGTGTAGTTTAATCTTGGTAATCTCATAGCTTTGCATGATTAGGTAGTGTCAAATCTTTAGATTTTAAATATTTTATGATAAAAACACAACCAAACAACATCTTAATGGACTTTTACGTTAAAAATGAATCTAAGACACTCCAGACCATGTCTGAGTAGTCCCCAGGTTGGGAGATCACGATGAAATCGTGATCTCAAGCCTCTGCCATGCAGTAGAATAATTCTTGTATTTGATCGATCGAAGTTCGTTAGATCGATCGGACTAGAGACATTGTCGAGCAATCGAAGACATTTCGATCGATCGAGAGATGAAGACATTCGATCGACGAAAGCGCGTCGATCGATCGAACCCTCTGATTCTTGATAACATTCTATACAGTATCCCTAGACTTTTTGCTTTAGAGATTCGTTATCAAACTGTCCCCAAATGCTCAGTTTGTCAAAATAGTCTTTGAACTTAAGGCCTTAAGGCATTTTTCTTCAATATCTTTTGCAAACCACCTTCAATGTTTACACCATTGTAGGTGCGAGTCTTAACTATTGTTTTAAACCGCTTTCATGTGCTTCAAATTAATTGTGATGATATAGTCCCAGTCATGAAAGGACTATGGATTCCTTATTCTAAGAGAAATACGGAATATTGTAGAAAATGTACTCCGTTGAGCTTCAATGTAATTGCATGGTGGATGGCTAGGTCGTGGTGGATTCGTGTAATCCCAACATTCCCCTTTATTAAGAAAAACACGTTTTAAAATATCGCTTTAGTTAATTAGTTAATCGTTAGTTTAATTTACTTTAGTTGCTTTGATTCTAGTAGTTACCTCGTGGAACTGTGTGTTCTACACCCTTTTTAAATATTGATTTTTATTTTCCTGTTAGAGATTAATCTAGGTATTTAGTTTAACACCTTCCCTGTGGGATCGACCTGGTCTTAACTAGTTTACTACTTCACGATTACCTACACTTGGGTATAGCACACAAGTGCATGCAAATTCTTAGTCGTGTCAAGTTTTTGGCGCCGTTGCCGGGGAAGCGACAAGCTAACGCTTAGATTACCTCAATCTGTTCTCATCTCTTTCTGTTTTCTTTTGTCTTTTATTATTTAGATTAAAACTACTTAGGATCTTTCCTTTTATGTCCGATTATTCCATCGAAGAAATCTAAGGAAATCCTTTCTATTTAGCCGATTCCTCCGATTCTATTAATCCCGTAGCCACACCTACCGATTCAATGGTCAACAATCAAAGTGAAAACGGTGAAAATGTGGTTGTACCAATTGATGATTCGCTTCATCCTTTGTGCGATCTCATGACACCTGAACACACTCCAACACCTTCTTGTATTCACATTCCACCTCATGCTGGCAAATTTCAATTTTGCAACGGAATGATTCAACTCCTGCCAACATCCATGGAATGGATAGTGAGAAGGCATATCTACACATCAAGGACTTCGAGGATATTTGTAAAACATTTTCACAAAATTTCCCTATAGATGTGACACGTCTAATGCTATTTCCTTTCACTTTGAAGGAAAAAGCAAAAGTGTGGCTACTCACTTTGCTGCCGAATTCGATTTACACCTGGCATGCGATGAACATTGCATTCTTACAGAAATTCTTTCCACCTCGCATGACCACTGAGCTTATACGACAAATTAACTCTTATAAACAAAAGAGCAATGAAACATTCACCCAAACTTGGGAGCGTTTCAAGGATTTGCTTCTATCATGCCCACATCATGGGTATGAAAAATGGCGAACCATAAGCTACTTTTACGAAGGGTTAAGCGGTGAAACTAAAAAGTTGGACGAGACCATAAGTTCAGGGCCATTTCTTGGCAAAAACACTGAAGAAGCAGAAGCCCACTTCGAGTGGCTAGCTGAACATGCCCACGAATGGTTAAATTCGGAAGATGTCCCACGTTCACAGATATCCTGTGTAGAGGAGAGAGTCTATATCAATTAAAAAGTGAGGATCATCTAATGAGTAAATATGAAGAACTAGTTAAGAAGGTAGAGGAGTTGGCAATGAAAGGAGAGAGTTCTAGGCAGGTTTTACCTGAAGAACCATGCAGCATATGCAACATGTTGGGCCATACCAATCAATACTGTCCCAATGTGTCGTACTTTCAAGAACAACCCCCCATGGAAATGAATGCCATGCAAGGATATAGGGGGGCGGGGAATTCCTACAATAATAACAATCGATGGAATCACCCTGGGTTTGATTGGAAAAATGATGCTGGGACCCAAAACCAATGTCAACAACAACATCCTTACAATAACAGTAATCACTATCAAGGGAAATACAATAGGCAGTCCCAGCCATTCAATCAAAATAGATCAAATAACTATAATCATGCTCAATCCTCTAATAATCCGCAATCAAATGTCTACGTGCCACCGCACAAAAAGGTGCAGGAGGAAGATCCAATCTCTAATGCAAATTTAACACAACAGTTAATTCAAATGATGAGTAAAATGTCCACAACATTAGAGAGAATGGCTGCACGACAAGAGGGGTCGAGTGGAACGTTTCCTGCTCAACCACTTCAAAACCCTAAGGGATACAACAATGGTCCCAATAATCATGAACAGGCAAAAGCTGTGACTACTCTGAGAAGCAGCAAGATTATAGGGTGCAATTTACCCTTCTCTACCCCTGAAGAGTACGAGGAGGATGAAGTGGTAAATAAAACAAAACCATCCACTCTAGAAGAGGAGTCGTCCACTGATGACAAACCATTAGAATCAAATGATGACACTCCTAAAGATGCAGAAGAAGTTGAGAGAAGGCCCGAAAAGGAGCCTATCATTGATGAATTACCAAAATGTCCTTTTCCTGCGCCTTACCCTCAAAGGCTTAAGAAACCCAAAAACGAGGCAAAGAATCAGGAGTTCTTGGAATTGTTTAAACAAGTCAAGATCAATCTTCCACTCCTTGATGCAATCAAACAAGTGCCGGCCTACGCTAAGTATCTAAAAGACTTATGTACGGTCAAAAGGAGGCAAAGTGTAAAGAAACACGCATATGTCGCTTACCAAGCAAGCGCAGTCATTCAAAATGAATTGCCCCCGAAACTCAAAGACCCCGGTAACCCAACTGTCTCATGCCGAATTGGGAATCACAGGACAGACAACGTACTCCTTGATTTAGGAGCGAGCGTAAACCTACTACCATACTCAGTATATAAACAACTAGGGTTGGGTGAATTCAAATCTACCTAAGTTGCGTTACAACTAGCAGACAGGTCAGTCAAATATCCTAGAGGAATACTAGAGCACGTTTTGGTGCAGATAGATTCATTCGTCTACCCGGTGTGTCTAATCCATGTGCACAAATCCCGATAATATTTGGATGTTCATTCCTCAATACCATAGATGCCACGATCAAAATAAGAAGTGGTATAATGACCATCATTTTCGGAAACATGACTCTAAATGTCAAGATTTTTTCAAATCCCTGACCAGAAGAATATGAGGATGAGGAAGAAGTCAACTACATCGAAACGATCATTGAAGACGAGGCTGATTTTGTAGATTACAAAGATCCCTTGGAGGTAGTTGTGTCATAATTTGATGCTATCTATCAACCTAATGATTCTACCCCATTGGATGCTGCCTTAAATCATACTTGCCTCATGAGGGAGACAAAAGAGGAGGACAGAGCTGAATGCATGTGGGTAACACCATATAACCACTACCTCCAAAAATAAAATTGGTCATGCCATCTAGTTTTCAGTTTCCCGATTTGGAGCTAAAGGAGCTCCCAATAGAGCTCAGATACGCCTTCCTAGGGACTGAAAAGACTTACCCTGTCATAATTTCATCTACATTAAATTCTGAACAAGAGGGTAAGTTAATCCAACTATTAAAATAACACAAGGGAGCATTAGGATGGACGATTGCTGACCTCAAAGGCATAAGCCTGTCCGTGTACACCCATAAAATATATCTGGAGGAAGACGCTAAGCCTTCACGACAAATGCAAAGGCATCTGAATCCCAACATGCAAGAGGTAGTTAAAAGGAAGTGTCGAAACTACTTGATGTTGGGATCATATATCCCATTTCTGATAGCCCTTGGGTTAGTCCAACCCAAGTGGTGCCCAAAAAGGCGGGCATAACAGTAATCCCAAATAAAGATGGCGAATTGGTACCAACACGCGTCCCCACTGGATGGCGGATGTGTATTGATTATCGAAAGTTGAATACTGTGACCCGGAAAGACCACTTTTTATTACCATTCATGGATCAAATGCTAGAAAGAGTGGCGGGTCATAAATATTATTGCTTCTTGGACGGATATAGTGGCTATAACCAAATCGAAATTGCTCCTGAAGATCAGGAGAAAACGACTTTCACTTGTCCGTTCGGTACATTCGCCTATCGTCGTATGCCCTTCAGCTTATGTAACGCACCTGCTACCTTTCAGCGGTGCATGTTGAGCATATTCAGTGATATGACTGAACAAATACTTGAGGTTTTCATGGACGACTTCTCAGTGTTTGGCCATAGTTTTGATAATTGTCTGGAAAATCTTGAGAAAGTGTTAGCGAGATGCGAGGACAAACACCTAGTACTCAACTGGGAAAAATGTCACTTCATGGTGACCAAGGGAATTGTCCTCGGCCACATTATTTCTGATAAAGGTATCTAAGTTGATAAAGCCAAAATCGATATAATCTCGAACCTACCTGTCCCCCGTACAGTTAAAGACATCCGTTCTTTTCTGGGACACGCAGGATTTTATCGTCACTTTATCCGAAACTTTAGTGCGATCTCCCGACCACTGTGCCAAATCTTAGTCAAAGACGCACCATTTGAGTGGTCAGATAACTGTCAAACATCTTTTGTCGCACTAAAGGAACACCTTACCTCCGCACCGATAATACAGGCACCCGACTGGGGTTTGCCATTTGAACTAATGTGCGATGCTAGTGACTATGCCATTGGTGCAGTCCTAGGATAGAGGAAGAATAATAAGCCCTATGTAATACACTATGCCAGCCGAACACTCAACGAAGCTCAAATTAACTATACAACTACCAAAAAAGAGCTACTGGAAATAGTCTTCGCTCTAGATAAATTCAGGTCATATCTGATAGGGTCCCCAATCGTCTGTTTTACAGACCATTCGGCCCTCAAGTACCTGCTATCTAAGAAGGATGCAAAGCAAAGGCTTATCTGCTGGATGCTCCTACTCCAAGAATTCGATATCACAATTAAGGATAAGAAGGGAGTAGAGAATGTGGTCGCTGACCATTTATCTCGGTTGACATTTACTGACAACACTGAACCCGTACCAATCAAAGATGAATTCCCAGATGAGCAACTGATGGCTGTTTCCAGTTTGCCTTGGTATGCAGATATAATAAATTACCTTGTTACGGGAGAAACCCCGAGTCATTGGTCAAATCAGGACAAGAAATGGTTCCTTTCGTTCGCACGTCATTTCTTTTTCGATGACCCTTACTTATTCAAGTATTGTGCTGATCAAGTCATCAGACATTACGTCCCGAATAAGGACATAACTGTAATTTTGGCCTCTTGTCATTCTAAAGCCTGCGGTGGCCAATTTCCCTCCCAAAAGACCGCACAAAAAGTCCTACACAGTGGCTTCTATTAGCCCACCGTGTTTAAGGATGCCTACTCGTTTTGCTAATCGTGCCAACGCTGTCAAAAGCTAGGCACAATTTCGAAAAGGAATTATATGTCCTTAACTCCCATTATCACAATTAAAATATTCGATTGTTGGGGCATAGACTTCATGGGCCCATTTCCAAAATCAAATAACTGTGAATACATACTCCTAGCTGTAGAGCATATATCAAAATGGGTGAAAATGATACCGACGAGACGCAATGACCACAAAACAGTAATGTCCTTACTTAAGGAAACTATCCTATCGCGTTTCGAAACCCCAAAAGCATTAATTAGTTACCAAGGCAAGCATTTTTGCAACAGGCCTTTGGAGTCACTTCTCAAGAAATACGGGGTCAACCATTGTGGACATGCAGAATCGCTCATCCACTCTTTCTTAGTTTGAGATTGTTTTGAAAAGGAAAGAAATGGTCTGTTGAAAACAGATACAGAGTCGCCACTTGGTCTTTAAGGAACCAAGAAACCTAATTTGACTCACCCAAACGGATAAAGGGCACCGGCCCTTCATAACCAAAGAACTTGGTTCGGGGTTTTGGTACGAGAGAGGAAGGAGCCTTTGTCGCGACTAAAACACCCTAAACTCGCTCCGTCTTTCGACGGACCTCAATTAGCATCCAAATAATCATCTCATACTATGTATGGTTCGGCAATTAATACAATGATAGTATATTACATCACATAAGAAACTTGAAATGGAAGATCTAAAGATAAAATATCATTCATAAGATCTAAGTCAAATATCATGCAATGTAAAGTGAAAGATCACACAAATAAACCTAGGAAAAATCGTCTAATCATGTATCAAGTAATTAAGTTTCCTTAATCTAAAGGGGACATGGATTGTTCTTGAAACAAATAAACAAAGAAATCAAAATATGCTTAGCAAGCTAGTATGATGCATGTTATTCTTTGAGAAAAGAAGACCTCTCAATCCCCGGGACGGATGAGAAAGAAAGATTAGATCGAGGGGAAGCATGAACGTGTGATCATGATCATTCCTTATAGTCTTCTTAGATTAGGAGTCACAAAAGCCCCAAATCTTTGCATGGATGCAATGTATGTATCTAGAATGTGTAAAGGTTATAGTGTGCTTTGTGTTCATGGATTCCTAGAATGACTTGGAAGTCTAAAATGTGCATGAATGAAGGAATGAAATCAACATGGGATATTTACAAATGTAGTATGAACCACTTCCTAAGATATGAACCAATTTGGAATGCATATAAGCATCAAATCAAAGAATGAAAGTTGAAATGTGCTTGCTGTGAATAGTGGACAGAACAGTTACTAGATCTTGTAAAATTGTAAAAAAGGGGTTAGGAATGTTTTCAATGCATGATTTTTTATGGATATCATCCTTAATATGTGTAGAACACTACCCAAAAAGCCAATCTTTAATAACTATCACAGATTGAGAGAAATCATATAAACAATGAAGGTCACTCAGAAACAGAGTCCGTACTGTCGACTGAAATGCATCTTAGAAAATGAAAACAGATGATCTAGGGGCCCATTTTATACAGACAATTTCCTAAGACATTGAAGTTTAAAGGAAAAATAGGTTTAGACCACCCCTTTGGGAAAAGTTTTCTGAAAAAGAAGTTGGAAGTTAGCCAAGCTGCTGTGACAGCAGAGGCAGAATGTCTGGAAGGAATGTTTGGGTCCAAATGGACCATTTTCAAGTACTTCCAAGTCAAACCAAAAATCATGGGTGTTCTCCAATGAGTTAGGAAGTCTTTCCAAGTGGCCTTGCATTCATATGTTGAGTATTGAGTTCTAGAAAAATCTTTGAACTCAGATTACTCACTGTTTTGACTCACTGTTTTGAAAATTTTTGGGAAAAACTAGAGATTAAAATGAGGGGGGTTTTGAGAGGGGTTTTGAAGTAGATATTTTGAAAGCATATTTTCAATACTCAATGAAGGTTATAACCACTTAAAATTCCAACCTCAAACTCATCATCAAGAACCTCCAAGATTATTGGAGAGATTTATTTTTATTTTGAACATAACTTCAAGAATACCTTGGAGGTATTGAAGTTATGATCATCATCTATCAAACATGTTTTTGAGGTCAAGAGCTATTATCCATAAGGATTCACTCACCCCAAACTTCATGTCATCATTTAGATGACGATGGACTAGTAAATAAATAAAGAAAATAAAAAAGAAATGAGATGAGAAGAGATGAACATTATATAAGCAAACAAGCAAATAGATAGCAATCAATAGATGATATTCATGAAGTATAGAACTTGTAGTTTGGTGTTTCACTCATATGTAATGACATTAGACATGGAGGAAGCTTCCATTCTCCTAAATGCTCACTAAAATGGTGGTTGGATGTATTGAATGTTGAAGTAAATGAGAGTAATGAAGTAAAAACAAAGTTTAGAACTCACTTTCGTTTTGAAAATCAAAGAAGGAAGCTTCTTTTCTCTCTATTCTAACCTTATCTCTACAACTTTCTCTCCCAAACTTTTTCAAAGCTTTCATTTGACTCCCCCAAAATGAAGAGCAATGGGGGGTGTAAATAGGCCAACTTGGGGTGGTTTTGGGGTTTTAGAAGTATTCCCATTGGCTCCAAACATCTGAAATCATAAAACTATGTCGTTTTGGTTTTTAATTAATCAAAATGGGACCCCAAAATTATTTACAAAAACACACTGTTCTAGAGGGGAGTTCCGCGGCGGCACTGGGCCAGTGCCTCGGCGGCACTACTCCTCCCTTGTCCAGATAATGCAGTTTAGGCCCCTAAGGTTTCGGTATTCGCGAAAAGGCCCTATTTCATCCGAAATTCACAGAAAATGCGTATGAATTCCAAACCGAGGTTGTGATATACCGTTGGAAAGGTAATGAAGTCTACTTTACATAAAAAATAGTTCGGGGATAGGTCACTTTGAAAAGTTTTGCGGTATTTGCGATAAAAGCCGATTTGATCGCCTTTTTCACCTTCGGAAATTCAAAATAGACTCGTTTTAAATCTAAAAATTATGTGCGATATACCATTGAAAAGCTATTGACCTCTAGTATCTATTAAAAATATTTGAAAATTATTACGATTCCCCAGTTTTAAAGTCAAATTCTGGTCAAACTGGTCAAACCTGGGATACCCGGGATGTTCTGGAAACTTCCGGGAGTTCCCAGGAGCTGACGTTTTCGCTCGATTTTCTTTTAAAACTCATTTTAATACTTTCCTCATGACCTAGAATGATTCCGGTGAATTCGGACGATTTTGGTCAAACTTGGTCAAACTTGGACAAACTTTGGTCAAACCTAATCAAACCGATCAACGGGGACTTTCCGGGAACTTCCGGGACTTCCGGGGGTCTCTGGGAGCTGACGATTTCATCCGATTTTTCTTAAAAACTCATTTGATCACTTTTCTTATGACGTAGCATGTTTCCAGAACTTTTGGTCCAAATCTGGGAGCTTTTGGGCTTTCAGGGGTGTTTTGGTCATTTTGAGCATTCCGAGAGATAGAATTAACTTCCAGGAGTCCTTTTAAGTCTTTTTCGATCATTGTGAATCACCAAGCTATGGGTCCCCTAAATCTGATAGCCGACAAAATGGGGTGTCTACAGTTTGCCCATCTTTGGCATGAACTTGCGAGGCAACGCATGTCGCAAGCGAGTGCTAAAGCTTGAGGAGACAGGACTTTTTGGATCCTATAGATTTAGGATAAAAGCGTTGCAAAAGGTGCAATGATGCTGAGGTCTAGTGCTGGTCGTACTCTGCGTGAGCTGCCTTTGTATCCCAGGGGGAATCAGACCAGGGCGTAGTTCAGGCACAAAGGGGAAAATCACGTACGCAAAATGAGACAGGCAAATGCTATGTTATGAGGAGGATATACTATGCGTGGATGGGTTGTGTCATGAGTCCTATTATGCCTATTGTTATGATCCTAGCATGAGCAGGTGCTGTAGGGTGTGCCACTCTGAGTGGGCTGGTGTTTGTGCTGGTGACTGTGATGTGGATGACTCGGATGAGGACACCAAGGTTTAGAAGGCTCTGGGTCTAGGGGCAAACTTCTAAATTTTGGGAAGTGTGCTTCGTAAGCGAACGTAATTGGATGTGGGGTCCCGAAGGACTATAATTGGAGTTTCCATTTGACAGTTAACCGACAGACATGGAAGCCCTGGAAATTAAGAGACCGACACAGAAGTCCTAAGACGTTAAGTGATGTACATAAAATCCTGAGATGTCAAGCGATGAACACGGAAGCCCTATTGATGGACATAGAAGCCTACGATTTTGAATGAACATGACATATTTTGAACTAATGATGATTAATGAACCGATGATGTACGAATCGAGATGATGAGTTGACAATGGACTAATGTGACTATCATGGGTTGGATTAACGATGTACTAATCGAGAAGACGAGTCGATAGTGAACTACTGCGACTGTTATGATTGAACTGACGGTGTACGAAACGATATGTCTGCTGGGGATTAAACTGAATCTGCTGGGGATGAAGCGACTCTTTCTGGGATCCATCAAAATCTTTTGGTGCTCAATCCAAGAGGGCCAGTACGGGCCTCCGGGAGCTGGTACCTTTCCGTTTCTGTCCTCAGGTAATGATGTAGGGTTCTTGGAGAATCACTTTTTCCTTGATCGGGAACCAGGACCCATCTCTGAATCTCTCACGGTTTGATCAAATCTTTCGGCGCTCAATTCAAGAGGGCCGGTCAGGGCCTCCGGGAGCTGGTACCTTTCCATATCTGTCCTCAGGGGATGATGTAGGGTTGTTGGAGAATCTCTTTTTCCTTGATCGGGAACCAGGACCCATCTCTGAATCTCTCACGGTTTGATCAAATCTTTCGGCGCTCAAATCCAAGAGGGCCGGTCAGGGCCTCCGAGAGCTGGTATCTTTCTATTTCTATCCTTGGGGGATGGTGTAGGGTTCTTGGAGAATCTCTTTTCTTTTGTTTTAGTGCATCAGCCAAAATTCGGGATTCATTGTCAGAACTCTCGTGTTTGATCAAAATTTACGACGGTTGTCCCGAAACAGCCGAGTCAGGTCTTTGGGTGTCGATTTTTCTCAGTTTCGTTCTACTGGAGGTAGCCCTGACAAATTTTGGACTATTGGGGGTAAAACCCCATAAATCTTGATCGGAATGGGCCACCAGGGCTGATCGGGGCCAAAAAAGGGCTAAAAAAGGCCAAAACGGGCCAAATCGGGGCAAAATAGAGTGAAACGGAGCAAAACAGGACCCGCGGGGGGCAGTGCCGCGGTAGCACTGGGCCACTACCGCGACGGCAGTTGGCCAGTGCCACGGCGGCACTGGGTGGCCAGACTCCATCTTTGTATATCTCAGGTTTTTGAGCTTTTCAAGCTCATTCTTTGCCATTTTGGGGTGTTTTTGGAGCCAAAATCCATCAAAACGCAGCTTGTGCGCGCTCAAGTGAGTAATCTTTCCCCGTGGTTGGAATTTTGATTGGTGTTTTGGTTTGCTCAAATTTTCAAGAAGAAAGTTTAACTTTGACTTCCATTTTCTTTGTAGATCCATGGCTTTGAGCTCAAGGAGACCGTCTAAGAAGGCCAAGGAACGAATGAAAGCCGAGATGCAGACCCCGAACTTGATTTTATGGGACCCTCAATGCAATCTTTCGGCCGTGGCTCTAGCGAGCTTGGTATGTAAAACTTTCGACAGTTTAGGACCATTTTCATGTATTGTGCTAGTTTTGTGAGCCGTAGTGTGCACCTAGAGATCGTTAGAAGTCCGATTTGTGTTCAAATGTTGATTTTGTGAATTTGGACTTTGGGCCGTGAATAGTGATTTTGTGCATCATTTTTGTCGTCTTTGTTGTGTGTAGGTACCGAAAGAGACATTGAAGGGCCATGGCAGCCTCGCTCACGCTTTCCTACGGTATACTCAACTCTCGCCCACCGTCAAGAGGATGGTAGATGATGTCAGGTTTGGAGGCTTCGTCCGTCTGGTTTCGAAGAGCAGCAACGATTTAGCACACTTTTATGCTCTGGCTGAGAGGTGGTGGGACGCCACCAATACTTTTCACCTGCCATTTGGTGAGATGACCATGACGCCCTTTGATTTCTCCATGATTACCAACTTGAGGATTGGCGGGAAACGCCTGATTCTGGACTACTTCTACGAGATCGACCCGGAGGCTATAGAGATGTTGATTGGGGCTGTTCCCCCTAATCTGGAGAGGCACTGGTTTCCTTTGAAGGAAAAGGTGGTTTAAAGTTAGATTTTAAACGCGCAGCGGAAATAGGTTAAGTTATAAAACTTTTGGCATTCCAGGATCTACTACTCGTCAATTCCATAGATGCGTACAAGGGGGTGCCAGAATTATACCTTAGTGTCTTGAACCTAATTCTGAAACTTTAACTTCCAGCAGCCTCCACTAGATGATCTTCACCCTTATGACTCCTGCGGATGCCTGCCGGAAAGACTAGGGTTGGTGGGAACCCTAATACAGAGGATAGGAAGGTTTTGGGAAGACTATGATAGTTTCTGCAGGTTCTGCGTATAAAAACGACGATCACCTACTTCCAGAACGCAGCTGCCCTATTTATAGATTTCCAGAACCGACCTAGACTTCGAGCGATCGAATTGGCTTCGATCGATCGAACATTCGATCGATCGAACCATCTTCGATCGATCGAACCTGTAGACTTCAATCGATCGAACTATCTTCGATCGATCGAACCTGTCTAGACATCATCCTCATTTGCCTTTCCAAGCATCCTAGCGGAGCTAAGAGTGGGACCTCCTAGGCTCTTTATTGTTGGCTCAGACCAGTTTGTTAATTACCATGACCAAACTCTTTGATCAGCAAACTAACTAACTGGTCAGTTAACGTTTATTCCACTATAAAACGATAACTGAACTCCAACGCAAAAGAACATATCCGAAGCGATAACTAGACTTGTATGGTGTACTAATGTCCCTCTACCGTCAGCATTCGTAATCATATTCAGGTAGTCGGATAACTGTTACTGTCAACCTGAATCATGATTACTTCTTGTATTCCTTGAGTCCCATTCACCTCTCATGATTACCAAACATGTTGATAACTCTTATCAACAAGACTGCAGTACTCAGTAATCGACTTGGTGACATTCTCAAGGGAATGCTTACTCTGAATCAGAGGGTAGATTCTATCTTGACAATATATGTTCACAACCCTATGGACATGACATACCCAAGATACCCAGGTGTTGATCTTCTATAGACCTCACTGATTGGTAAGTCAAAGCAGCCATATCCATAGTCTGTGTTCATAATCATCTCAAGATTGAGAACATGTACCTTATACAAGTTATGAGTTCCTATTGACTGTTGACAGCCTTAAGCATCAATAGAAAAGCTCAGGTCCGTCAATGCACTATAAGCACTAGCATATCAACTAAGAGCTACACTCTAGTGATTGAGATTAATCACTCCATCCAATGGTAGTTAATTATGCTACAGTGTAGACCTGATGAGGTATCCAGTCTCATCATCCACTGTGACATATTCTAAGTATCAAAGAATAGTAATTCGTATCTCACTTGTGTGTATCTCATACACACACGAATTGATTACTATGATACTTAAGGACAAAACAATCATCTCATGAAAGAAACATACACAATGAAATGTAAAGCTGATATCCATATATTATAATGCTAATGTCTCATACATAAAGTAATGGTTTGAGGGCACAAACCCAACATCCTTGTGGCTGGCTTTACCAGGCTTACGGCAGAGGGAATCACAACCTGAACAATTCCCAGCTTTTAAGGGTGTATCTTTTGTATGTCCTTGGTTGCTCGATCTTTGTGACGCGGAATGATCGAGTGAGCTTGAGACTCCTTTCTTGCCTGGTGACCATTGATGATATCCCCTCCTACAACTGGGGCGGTGCTGCCTTGGCCCATCTTTACAAGCACATGGGTGAGGTCTCTCGGGGTGATGTTAAATCGACAGGGGGATTCTGGCGAGCTTGGAAGGTATGTACTGCATCTTCTTTCATCTTTTGGCGTTTCAATTTCTGTACTCTTTCTAACTTTCTCCTTTGTCTGTGCAGCTTTGGAGCTTTGAGTACTTGAAGATGTTAGCTCCCTCCCCTGCGGATGAATCAGGTGATGACGAGGATGGCATAGCTCCTGTGCCTCTGTTCCCACGAGGCTTGAGATGGCGGAGGGATGTTGTCGGGGTGAAGAGCGGGGCTCATCGGATTGTTTTGCTCACAAACTTTTTAACCGAGCTGACGGCTGCTAGTGTTGATTGGACGCCTTAGGAGCGTGTTGCCCCAGAGGAGATTCAAGCGGTCAAGCCTCTTTCCTCTTGCCGACTCCTGATGGAGAGTACCGAGTGCAGGCAGTGGTTCCTTGGCGAGCGAGTGTCCCGACAGGTGGTTGGTGGTTCCAGGTATCGCGTCCCTCATAATCCCCCTACGTTGGATGCTAGTGACCTTTCTGGTGATGCTCTGCTTGCGGCCTTAGCTGGCACCGACGTTTGGGATCATTTTCTCTCTGAGACCGGCTAAGAGGCTTACCGTGGCCGCTTTCTGATGCCCAACTTCCCACTCCTGGAGGTGAGTTTCTTTTACGTTTTTGTCTCTATCCGTTGCCTATGTTTTTGACTCATCTTTTTCCTAACTTGTTTTGTGCCTACAGCTTTGCGAGATGTACAGGAGACAGGCTCCTCTGGCTCCCGATCCTATCCCTTCTTGGGATTGGTCCGTCAATGTTCTAGGCGCTGATGGCACTCCCCAGGTGATGGAGGTACCACGAGTCACATGCGGGTACCCTACTCAGCCAACGGGCATCCTCAACGTTCCTTGGAGTTACGCCGAGGAGGGTCACGCCTTGGCGGCTAGCTTACGGTCCTTGGTCCTCACACGAGACCATCAGGTATGTCTCTAATTTTGCGCTTTCTTAAGGTTATGAGATTCTAACCCTGGATTTTACCCTTGACAGATAGACGGTATGTGGCAATTTGCCGCTAATCAGATGGCGTCCTTGGTAGGTCTCTGTCTCGACTCTGTTTTTGTACTTTTTGTTGTTTCCTTATTGATTGCCTTCATTTTATTTGTGTGTGCAGCACCGTGGAGGCGGGGCTGGCTCATCGAGGACTGGTCCAAGATGCAGAGGTGGTAGGAGGAGGCCGTCGCCAACATACACTCCAGGCGGTCTGACAGAGGACGAAGAAGAGGAGGACTGAGGCCTCCCAAGCGGAATTTTGTTTTATCTTCTTTTTATGTTTTTGATTGGGTTGTACTGGTGATATGACTATTCGGACAGTGTAGGATGATGTGTGGAACAGTTTGTGACTTTTGACAGCGCATTATGATGTTTTGCCTTTTAGGCCGGATAGCTTCCGGTTTGAAGGCGTAGTTGTGTGCTTGTTTTAGTTAATGATCGTGTGATGATATATATGTGCATTGTGATCGTTGGATGTTATTGCGATGGGCAGTTTTGTGATAGTGAGTGTTTTTTCCTTGCAGGTGGGATAGTCTGTGAAACGGGGAGGTGCTGTCAAAATTTTGAATTTTGCTAGAGCCGCGACAGAAAATATGGCTTTGTATGATCCCGCTCAACTCACAGCTTGGCTGAATATCACGGATGGCGTGGAACGGATCAACCTCTTTAGCTACGGCTTGACCGAGCTATTCTGTCTTTGCCAGATGACCCTGAACACTGAGTTCTTGCGTGCTGCTATTGCCCACTGGGACCCGGTGAACCATGTCTTCAACTTCAATGGCCTGGAAATATGTCCCTTGTTTGAGGAGTTTTGTGCTATTCTTGGCTATGATTCTGACTCTGACCCGATTCTCCCTTCTGCTGATACCCTTAGTCCTACACGACGCTTGGCTGAATATCTGAATTGTTCCATCACTATTTCTTGCCAGCTGGTTCAAGGTGAGGTTCTTGATATTGCTTCCATTATTGCCCGATATGCCAGTCCTGGGAATTCCAGCGTGTATGATGCTACTCGTGGGGCTGCTCTGATTCTGTGCATGACTTCGCACTTCTTATTCTCGAGTACTTCTAGTGACTTAGTGCATGTATGTCTCGGACTGAAGGCAGGTAAGAACCCCGTGGCTATGGTTCTAGCTAAAACCTTGAATGGCTTAGATAATGCCTTCAACCAAGGGACTCCTCTTCTTTCTGGGGTGTCTTTGGTGTTATAGGCCTGGTTATACGAGCGCCTCCAACTGTGGATGAGTCGCATACCACCGGTTTACTTTCATCGAGCCGTGCTTCACCCTCACCACACTTTTGCTGATTAGGTTAACATGATGGGTGCTTTATCTGAAGTAGACATTTGCTGGATTGTGGGGCATTGGGACCTTTATGCTATTACCACGAGCCTCAGGGGTCACCAGAGAGTGTGGTTGATGGGTATGAGAGAAACTTCTTTCTATCATCATCGCCGTTTGGTCAAACAGTACGGGCAGGTTCAGGAGGTTCCCCGGGGGTTTACTGAGAGGCTCTTTGCTTCCAGGATCAGGGCTGCCACTATTGCTGCTTTCATTGATGGTTGGACTGACCGAGTAGAGGCCTACTTCTAAAGACCTTTGAAGAAATAAAAGACACAAAGAAAAATCTAGACCTGACTGATTCTGCTCATTCCTCCAAGTGCCTTTGAACATGTGTGATTGCTTTTTGAAAGACTTTTATTTCTTTGATCATTCCCGCTTATGTAATATTCAAAGTATATTTATCGGTGAACCTTGGTTACTTTGGGAATCTCATTTTATGCATTTTAGCTTTCTAAAAAAAAACATTTTGTAACCAAGATTTCAATTAGATGTTGCTTTTGGTACTTGCTTGGGCATGCTAGGACGATTAGAGGAAAACGAGGCGGGTGGCCAAAGTTTGCCCCTAGTTTGGGATATGTATGGTTATGAGGCAAACGAGATAGGTGACCGACGTTTGCCCCTAGTTTAGAAGAGGTTCAGGTAAACGAGGCGTGTGGCCGAAGTTTGCCCCTAGTGTTGAGGGTGGTATCTGGGTTATGGTAAAGACCGCGACTTTATTTTTCTCACACGCTCATAATTTTTGCCTAGGCACCAGTTAGGTGACCTAGCGAACTCTTTTCTCTCTTTTGTTATTGCTCACCATGGATTTAACTCTAACTTTTGCCTAGGCGTCCTTTCGGATTTTCAACCTAGCGAGCCATCCTTTTTTTTTTTTTTGAAAGTCTGCCTACGTACCCCCGAGCGGGGATCAGGCCCAACGTAGTTCGGGCCAAAGCTTGAAAGAAAACGGTTATTTTTTGTGGGTGGAGTGACCGAACCGATGTGGTTGCCTACGTATCCTCGAGTGGGAATCAGGTCGAGCGTAGTTCAGGGCAAGGCTCGGAAGATAATGGTTATATATTTTTTGATGGGTGGAGCGACCGAACCGATGTGGTTGCCTACGTATCCCTGAGTGGGAATCAGGTCGAGCTTAGTTCAGGACAAGGCTTGGAAGAAAATGGTTATATATTTTTTTGGTAGGTGGAGCAACCGAACCGATGTGGTTGCCTACGTATCCCCGAGTGGGAATCAGGTCGAGCGTAGTTCAGGGCAAGGCTTGGAAGAAAATGGTTATATATTTTTTTGTGGGTGGAGCGACCGAACCGATGTGGTTGCCTACGTATCCCCGAGTGGGAATCAGGTCGAGCGTAGTTCAGGGCAAGGCTTGGAAGAAAATGGTCAAGCATAGTACTTTTTGTGGCGATCCATGTTGATTGGCTCTTTGAATTCGACACCATCGAGGTCCATGAGATAAGTTGCTCCTCCGGAAAGAATGGTCTTGACGATGTAAGGGCTGACCCATTTGGGTTTAAACTTCCCTCGGGGATCAAAGATCGGAGCTCGCAATTCCTTAAGGACAAGGTCGCCCTTAACAATCTTCCTCGGACGAACCTTTTTGTTGAAAGCACGGGCTATCCTTTTTTGATAGATTCGGACATGGTCGACTGCCGCTAGGCGCTTTTCATCTATGAGAGCCAATTCTTCGTATCTTTCACTCAACCAATCTGACTCCGAAATTTCACATTCTGCCATCACACGTAGGGATGGTAGTTCTATCTCGACTAGAAGTACTGCTTCCATCCCATACACTAGTGAGTAAGGAGTTGCTCCCGTGGACATCCTTATCGATGTTCTGTACCCCCAAAGTGCGAACGGTAGCTTTTCATGCCAATCTTTGTAGGTATCGGCTGATTTCTGTAGTATGGCCTTGACATTCTTATTTGCAGCTTCGACTGCCCCATTAGTCTGCGGTCTATACGGTGATGACTTGTGATAAGTGATTTTGTATTCCTCGAACAGATCCCTGACTTCCGCTTTGAAATGACTTTCGTTGTTCGAAATAATCTCGTGGGGGACTCCATAACGGCAGATGAGATTTCTCTTGATGAATTTGGCCACTTCCTTGGCCCCCAACTTGGTGTAGGATGCGGCTTCTACCCATTTTGTGAAGTAGTCTATGGCCACCAAAATGTACCAATTTCCATTTGAGGCTTTTGGAATGACTTCACCGATGATATCGATTCCCCAGGTTGAGAATGGCCAAGGCGAGGTAATGCTGTATAGAAGAGATGGTGGTACATGCATCATGTTTTCATGAATCTGGCACTTGTGACACCTTCTTACGTATTCACAACAATCCTTCTCCAAAGTTGTCCAGTAGTACCCTTGTCTTATGATTTTCTTGGCCAGCATGTGACCGTTCATGTGCGGACCGCAGACCCCCTCGTGTATTTCCTCCATCATTCTCCTGGAGCTTTTTCCAAACAAATAAGTCAGGTTGTAACCGTTGTACCCTTTCTTCAGCAGTTTCCCACCGCAAATGATGAATTGCGCTGCGAATCTTCGAATGGCCCTTTTGTCTTTCTCGGTAGACTCTTGGGGGTACATCCCCTTTTCTATGAAATTCCAGACATCCTAATACCATGGTGTTCCATTCTCTTCTTCTTTGATTGTGGCGATTATGTTGAACGAGGGCTTGTACCTCTGCTCAATTACCAAAGGCATCATCTTGACTCCCACAGGAATCTTGATCATGGAGGCTAAGGTTGCCAATGAATCTACTAGCTGGTTATCTTCCCTGGGCAAGTAGAGGAATGTGATGTTCCTGAACTGCCTCTTGAGTTGGTCTAGATGATCATGATAGGGCTTCAAGCTTTCTTATTTTACTTTCCATTCTCCTCTAGCTTGTGATATGATGAGGTTTGAGTCCCTGAAGACGTCTAACTTCCGAACTTTCAGCTCTATGGCTGCTTCCATTCCCAGAATGCATGCTTCGTATTCAGCAGTGTTGTTGGTGGAGTTATAATTGAGCTTGACTGCCAACGGAGTATGGTCCCCACTTGGTGATACTAGGATCATTCCTACTCCGTATCCTTTCATGTTGGCTGCTCCATCAAAGTACAACTTCCACTGTACTTCCTTGATTTCCATGATATTCTCGTACGAAAAAGGAAAGTCCCCACTTTCTTCAGAGTCAACGGCATGTTCTGCGAGATGCTCAGCTACGGTTCTCCCTTTTACCGTTTTGCTTGTAACATACTTGATATCGAATTCAGATAGTAGGAGTAGCCAATGGGATATACGACTGGTCAGGGCAGGTTTTTTGAGAAGGTATTTTAGAGGATCCATGCGGGATATGAGCACAACCGGGAAGGCCAGTATGTAGTGCCTCAGTCGGCGAGTGCACCAAACCAAGGTGCAACATGTTTTTTCGAGGGTAGAGTAGTTGAGCTCATACCCAGTCATCCTCTTGCTGAGGTAGTATATGGCTTTTTCGGAGTGGCTTTCTTCTCCTTCTTGGGCTAGCAGGCAACCCATGGCATTTTCGGAGACAGATAGGCAAAGGAATAAGTGCTTATGAGGAGTAGGTGGTGAGAGGACAGGCGGATTTTGAGGGTAGGCTTTTATTTTGTCGAAAGCGGCTTGGCATTGGTCATCCCATTGGAACCTTTCTCCTTTTCTCAGCAATCAGAACAAAGGATCGAATGTAGTTGTGAGCTTGGAAATGAAGCGATTGATGAATTGGATTCTTCCGAGGAACCCCCTTGCTTCTTTTTCATTCCGTGGTGGTGTCATTTCTATGATTACCTTGATCTTAGAGGGGTCCACCTCTATTCCCCTTTGTGTGATGAGAAAACCCAGGAGTTTACCAGAGGTCACACCGAAAGTGCATTTCTTTGGATTCAACCTCATCTTGTATTTGCGCAACCTTTCAAAAAAAATTTCCAACGCTACCAGGTGTCCTTCTCTGTCCCTGGACTTCACAATCATGTCATCTACATACACTTCTACTTCCTTGTGAATCATGTCGTGCAGCAGAGTAGTGGCTGCTCTTTGGTAGGTTGCCCTAGCATTCTTGAGTCCGAAAGGCATTACTCTGTAATAGTAGGTTCCCCAAGGAGTGGTGAATGTTGTCTTTTCCCGATCTTCTGGCGCCATTAGAATCTGATTGTACCCTGAAAAGCCATCCATGAATGAAAGCAGCTCATGTCCAGCGGTGTTGTCCACCAAGACATCAATGTGGGGAAGCGGGAAGTCATCCTTGGGACTGGCTTTGTTTAGATCACGGAAGTCGACGCACACACTAACTTTTCCATCCTTCTTCGGGACTGGCACGATTTTGGCAATCCATTCTGGATATTCGGTGACAATGTTGAACCCTGCCTTGAACTGCTTCTCCACTTCTTCTTTAACCTTGAGTGCCCATTTCGGCCTCATGCACCTCAGTTTCTACTTGACAGGTTTAGAATTGGGGAGGAGGGGAATATGATGTTGGACAATGTCGGGATCGACCCCAGGCATGTCTTCGTAAGACCAAGCAAAAACATCTTTGAACTCTTTTAGCAAGAGGGTTAATTTTTCTTTTTCTTCTTTATTAAGAGTTGAGCCAATTTGCACAATTTGTGGATTATCTGTTTCACCTAGGTTAACTGATAAAGCATCTTCGATTATTTCATAAGCAGGTGGTTTTTCAATTAGTTGCTTAAGTTCAATTGGGAGATCCTCGGAGGGATCTGTGCATTCACAAGTATTAGACACAGAGGAGTAAGCAGAATCGTCTTTCATTTCATTCATGATAGGCGAAGTGACTACATTGGACAGTGGCGGGCTTACAGCAGCCGACTCTGGTACAGACTCGATAATTGGTAGTACAGACTCTAGGGGAACAGGGGATAGGGAGACACAGACAGATGACTCTATAGCCTGGTTGCTCAGAACCTCCTTAGTTGGCTTGATCTGATCATCTTGGCTCTTGGCCCTCTTTTCTTACTTCTTCTCAGCGGATTCCTCCCACATTTTCTTGATGGCTTCAATGTCCAGGTATTTCACTCAGTCTTCCTCCGAGGTCTTCTCAACTTCTTCGGGATAGAACGGATCTTTATATGGGGGCCTTTCGCAGTCAGTGAAGATTTCAAGCCCGGGGTGCCTTTTCCTAGTGGTTTGGTGGATCCAGGGTTTGGGGAATCCAAAGTAGGGGAAATCATCCCCTTCTTTGATGAATTGTCCATTTAAGGTTTTGCGGTATGGTGGGAAACCCCTTACCCTTTTCTTCCATGGCCTCTGCAGTTCGACGTCTTCTTTAGTGGGCTTGTATCCCAACCTAAAAGTGCCTTGTTGCCCTTTGTTCCGAGGGAACTCACGAATCCCTTGCTGGCGTCGGCCCAATCCCATACCAGGGAAGTAGTTCATTTTGCGGACAATGTTGACAACTGTGGAGTGGACCTCGAGGAACCTGTCTTTGTCATTGATCATATGGACTTCTTCCATGAAGAATCCCCCGATTTCTCTTTCTTCTAGCTCAGGTATTTGGATTTCGAAAATGGGAGCGTAGTTCGGGAAAGCTTCATTACCCCAACTATTACCGAGAATGATTTTCACTTCCTTCTTATGAATGTACTTGATCATTTGGTGCACAGTGGATGATACGGCTTTGTTGACATGTAGGCAGGGCCTTCCGATCAACAAGTTGAACAAGGCAGGTATGTCCATGACTTAAAAGACTTCAATGCTTACCAAAGATCCTACCCAGATTTGTAGAGAGACAGTTCCCATCACATTTCTCTTGGTGTTATCGTAGGCCCTCACGGATTGCACAGATGGCGTGATATCAAGGGCATCGACCCCCAAAGCGGTGGCAGTCCTTAGGGCACAAACATTTAAGGCAGAACCTCTGTCGACCAGACAAAATGGCACCTGCTGCCCCTTACATCCGACAGTGATGTACAATGCTTTGTTATGTGCAGATCCTTCTGGTGGTAGGTCCTCATCAGAAAATGTAATGATCGGGTCAGGGTGCGCCCAAGAAAGCCACCATGTCCTCCGGTGCGGCATCGATTGGGACTTTAATTCCAGCCAAGGCATTTAACACGGCTTGTCTATGCTTGTAGGATGTTACCATGATATCCCACATCGAGTTAGCTGCTTTATCAACTCATTATCTTCTTCGATGATCTCATCCATCTTACCCTTGCCCTTGTCTTTAACCGGACCATTCTCGATAGTTTTAGTAGTAAGCTGCAGAAGTTGGGAATGACGGCCTGATCTAGTCAGGTGATCAATCTCGGCAGGAGTAGGCCCTTCTACAGTCCCATCTTCTTTGAACCAATCACAATCCGTTCTGACAAATGGCTTTTCTGGCTCGCTCCAGATAGAAGCATCGCTCTCGTTGTTGGGATCGTACCATTTGAGGTCTACCACCCCTAGGTCGTGCTCTTCCAGAAAGAACAAGTCTTGCTCATCGTCTAGCTGTTGCTGCCACTCGTCATTCTCCCCCTCAATCAGATGAATTCCCACAAAATCCGGGATGTCAATGAAGGGTAAGGGGGGTGATATAGGTAGCGGGGTTGAAGGATACAGGGCTGGACTCGATGAGGCTGACATTTTGGTGGTTTGGTAGAGGATTTTGAGTGATATGGGGCTGCTTCGGAGGCGGCTCAATGATATTCTAGTCAATGAGGTCCTGGATATCATGGCGGAGGCGCATGCAATCATCGGTGTTGTGGCCAGGAGCTTGGTGGTAAGTACATCGTTTGGACATATCACAGTTAGGCGGGGGCGGGGTATTTTGAGGCTGGAGTAGTTGGAGATGGCCCTTTCTGAGGAGGCGGTCTAAGGCTGAGGAGAGAGAGATTTCTAACTTGGAAAAGTTGCGATGGGGCTTTTTCTAGAAAGGGCGATTGGAGGAATTTGCCTGGTTGGAGGGTTGGTATGGCCTAGGAGGGTACGCCATGGGTTGGCTGCTAAGGGCATTGACATCCTGGGGATTACGGGAGTAGTTGGGCCTTCTTGACTGACTCGAAGGCTCTTCTTTTTTGATCTTTCCTTCTCTGATGGCATCTTTTATTCGAGTTCTAACTTCAAACAACTCCTCAAAGGTAGAGATGGACTGGTAGAACAATTTCTCATGGTAGAGCGGCTGTAGATTTCGGATTAGAATTCTCACTTGTTCCTTCTCAATCGGCCGGTGGATCATTTGGGATACCTTGCTCCTCCATCTGCTCAGAAATACAGCGAAGGATTCGTTGTTGTTCTGCCGGGTTGTTTCCAAATCCCTGATAGTGAAATCCAGTTCTTGATTGTAGGAGTAATGATCGACGAAGACTCAAACAATGTCTTCCCATGCTCGTGTTTTGGAGGCTTCCAAGGTTAGGAACCATGATAGTGCAAACTTTGCAAGAGTTTGCGGAAACAGCATCGCAATGTGCTCGTGGGTACAACCCATGGACTGGAAGATACTCATACATAGCTTCACATGACTTTTTGGATTCCCAGTTCCATCAAAACGGTCGACGGCAGGCATTTTGAAGTTCTCCGGCAGTTTCAACTTAATAGGCTCGAAAAGGCCTTCCAGTTCTAGCATGTAATCATCGACCCCCTTGTTTTTCCTCAGTACGCTCTCCAACTTGTCAACCTTATCCATTTTCTCTTGGAGCTTCTTTTCATATGCAAATGGTGGGATCCCTTGAAACCAGTCTTCCTCCCCATTATTCTCATGTGGGGGTGGTTCAAACCCTGGTGGTGGAAACCCGGGCGAAGGTTGCGGCCGCTGCTGCTTCAGTTCTTTTATGAACTTCAGAACTTGGGCTAGGCTGTCAGACTGCTGGCTTATGGTTGCTCCCAACTTGGTAACCTTATTTTCCAACTCTTCTCTATTCATGCTGAAGTAGGCTGTCGGACTGATTCTGGCCAAACGATTATCTGAACTCCTGGCCCACGATGAGGATCCCGACTGCTGAACTTTGGAATCTATACTGACCTGACAGATTTCGAGAGGACTAGATCAGATTTTGACAGTGATGACTTTAGATAGACAATGACAGTGATGTTAACAGACGTGGAATAACTTGTGTAAGATGGACTGAGACAGTTCGTGCAGACCGATAGGAATGGTGCATGCATGTGAGACAAGCATGCAGATGTAAACCCTAATCTATATGATGCTCCTATTTCTAATAGATAGCAGTTAAGAAAATAAGGCCCTAACCATATAGAGTGTGCCAACTTTACTTTCCAGTACGATCACTAAGGGATGACAGGGGTTTCCAAGTTTTTTATGAAAGCTTCTAGGAGGGACTGGACATTTCCAGTTGATTTGGACAGAGTTTCTGGGAGAAATTGGGATATCTGGACAGAGTTTCTGGGAGAAACGGGTTAGTACAATTATATCTGGGATATCTGGACAGAGTTTCTGGGAGAAACGGGTTAGTATAGTTTTATCTGGTATATCTGGACAGAGTTTTTGGGAAAAAAATGGTTAATATGGTTATATCTGGGATATCTGGACAGAGTTTCTGGGAGAAACTGGCTAATACGGTTATATCTGGAATATCTGGGCAGAGTTTCTGGGAAAAACTGGCTAATACGGTTATATCTGAGATATCTGGGCAGAGTTTCTGAGAAAATTTGGTTAATACGATTATATCTGGGATATCTGGGTAGAAGTTGGATTGAGAAGAGAAAAGTTTGATTGAGCAAACTATGGGCAGAAAGTTCACTCCACAAACGTTGGATTAAGCAGTGAGTTATAGAATATTATTTTTAATATTCCATATATCATTATTATATTATATGTATTATATATTTATTATTTATATGGTTATTTTTGTGGGTGGAGCGACCGAACCGATGTGGTTGCCTACGTATCCCCGAGTGGGAATTAGGTCGAGCGTAGTTCGGGCCCCTTCAATGGGGGGTGAGAGGTCTCTTTTATAGATGTAAGAGACCTACTCGTACAAGGAAAAGGAAACATAATCCAATTGATATAGACTTAATTCAAAGAATTTGAAGAGATCAAGAAGAAGAAAAGAGAAAAGAAGAAAAAACTTGAAGAAGAGAAATGAAGAGGACTTGAAGATTGATCCAAAACAATCCATCTCTGAATCTCTCGTGGTTGGTCAAATCTCGTAATGCTCAATCCAAAAGAACCGGTCAGGGCCTTCGGGAGCTGATAGACTCTCTGAGAATCTCTCTTCAATTCTTAACCTAGAACCAGGATCCATCTCTGATGAATTGCGGATTTTGAGGAAAAAAATGATTATTTTGTAAAATAAAAGTCTTTGGGTTAACTTAAGATTCAACACTTAAACAAATTAGCTAAAAAATTAAGTCAAAAATCAGCTAGAGTTTCTGGGAAAAACTGGTTAATATAGTTATATCTGGGATATCTGGGCAGAGTTTCTGGGAAAAACTGGCTAATACGGTTATATCTGGGATATCTGGACAGAGTTTCTCGGTGAAACTGGTTAATACGGTTATATCTGGGATATATGGGCAGAGTTTCTGGGAAAATTTGGTTAATACGGTTATAGTGATCGTACTTTCTAGCAGGTTTTCACACTCCTATGTCTTAGGACCAACAAACAAGGTTTGCGGTGTATATCTTTGTGAGCATGGAGCAGACATCCTTGTCATGGTGCCTAGGCAGGTCAACTCAATGTGATCACATGTGGGTGATTGCCTTGGAGATCATAAGAAAGAGGTTATGTTCTATGCCACATACGCGTCTACACCGCTCAGGTAATCCCATCAGGGAATATAGTAGTTATATCGTATTGTCCTATCTGAAAAGATAAATAAACAGTCCTATGAAAGGTTCTACAAGAATCTATATGCAAAGGCTGGGTTTAGTCAAAGAGGGTCCGTTGACGAGAGTTCCAATATACCGTCAGGGAGACAGTATGGAGGTTTTTACTCTTTTTGATATACCTTGGAAGGTACAGTATCAACGGTGACTTATGCCCTGGCACAGCAAGACCTGAACAATGTCAGCACCGCGTTTCAGACACAGTCGGAGGGGGGGGAAATCCAAGAATGCAATGCGGTGAACCAGACGCAGTAAAAAGATGATTTTAAGGATGCTTCTTATGAGTCAAACCTCTGTATTATTTTGTTTTAAAATAAAAATCCCCAGCAGAGTCGCTAGATTGTGGACACTCTGAATCACTCATCCACTCTTTCTTAGTTTGAGATTGTTTTGAAAAGGAAAGAAAATGTTCTGTTGAAAACAGATACAGAGTCGCCACTTGGTCTTTAAGGAACCAAGAAACCTAATTTGACTCACCCAAACGGATAAAGGGCACCGGCCCTTCATAACCAAAGAACTTGGTTCAGGGTTTTGGTACGAGAGATAAAGGAGCCTTTGTCGCGACTAAAACACCCTCAACTCACCCCGTCTTTCGACGGGCCTCAATTAGCATCCAAATAATCATCTCATACTATGTATGGTTCGGCAATTAATACTATGATAGTATATTACATCACATAAGAAACTTGAAATGGAAGATCTAAAGATAAAATATCATTCATAAGATCTAAGTCAAATATCATGCAATGTAAAGTGAAAGATCACACAAATAAACCTAGGAAAAATCGTCTAATCATGTATCCAGTAATTTAAGTTTTCCCTAATCTAAAGGGGACATGGATTGTTCTTGAAACAAATAAACAAGGAAATCAAAATATGCTTAGCAAGCTAGTATGATGCATGTTATTCTTTGAAAAAAGAAGACCTCTCAACCCCCGGGACGGATGAGAAAGGAAGATTAGATCGAGGGGAAGCATGAACATGTGATCATGATCATTCCTTATAGTCTTCTTAGATTAGGAGTCGCAAAAGCCCTAAATCTTTGCATGGATGCAATGTATGTATCTAGAATGTGTAAAGGTTATAGTGTGCTTTGTGTTCATGCATTCCTACAATGACTTAGAAGTCTAAAATGTGCATGAATGAATGAATGAAATCAACACGGGATATGTACAAATGTAGTATGAACCACTTCCTAAGATATGAACCAATTTGGAATGCATATAAGCATCAAATCAAAGAATGAAAGTTGAAATGTACTTGCTGTGAATAGTGGACAGAACAGTTACTAGATCTTGTAAAAATGTAAAAGAGGGGTTAGGAATGTTTTCAATGCATGATTTGTTTATGGACATCATCCTTAATGTGTCTAGAACACTACCCAAAAAGCCAATCTTTAATAACTATCACAGATTGAGAGAAATCATATAAACAATGAAGGTCACTCAGAAACAGAGTCCGTACTGTCGACCTAAATGTTGAAAAATCTTAGAAAATGAAAACAGATGATCTAGGGGCCCATTTTATATAGAACGTTTCCTAAGACATTAAAGTTTAAAGGAAAACTAAGTTGGGACACCCCTTTTGGAAAAGTGTTCTGAAAGAGATGTTGGAAGTTAGCCAAGCTGCTGTCACAGTAGAGGCAGAATGTCTGGAAGGAATGTTTGGGTCCAAATGGACCATTTTCAAGTACTTCCAAGTCAAACCAAAAATCATGGGTGTTCTCCAATGAGTTAGGAAGACTTTAGAAGTGGCCTTGCATTCATATGTTGAGTATTGAGTTCTAGAAAAATCTTTGAACTCAGATTACTCACTGTTTTGACTCACTGTTTTGAAATTTTTTGGGAAAAACTAGAGTATTCTTTCCTTGAGATTAAAATGAGGGGGGTTTTGAGAGGGGTTTTGAAGTAGATATTTTGAAAGCATATTTTCAATACTCAATGAAGGTTATAACCACTTAAAATTCCAACCTCAAACTCATCATCAAGAACCTCCAAGAGTGTTGGAGAGATTTATTTTTATTTTGAACATAACTTCAAGAATACCTTGGAGGTATTGAAGTTATGATCATCATCTATCAAACATGTTTTTGAGGTCAAGAGCTACTATCCATAAGGATTCACTCACCCCAAACTTCATGTCATCATTTAGATGATGATGGACTAGTAAATAAATAAAGAAAATAAAAAAGAAATGAGATGAGAAGAGATGAAAATTATATAAGCAAACAAGCAAATAGATAGCAATCAATAGATGATATTCATGAAGTATAGAACTTGTAGTTTGGTGTTTCACTCATATGTAATGACATTGGACATGGAAGAAGCTTCCATTCTCTTAAATGCTCACTAAAATGGTGGTTGGATGTATTGAATGTTGAAGTAAATGGGAGTAATGAAGTAAAAACAAAGTTTAGAACTCACTTTTGTTTTGAAAATCAAAGAAGGAACCTTCTTTTCTCTCTATTCTAACCTTATCTCTACAACTTTCTCTCCCAAACTTTTTCTAAGTTTTCATTTGACTCCCCCAAAATGAAGAACAATGGGGGGTTTAAATAGGCCAACTTAGGGTGGTTTAGGGGTTTTAGAAGTATTCCCATTGGCTCCAAACATCTGAAATCATAAAACTATGTTGTTTTGTTTTTCAATTAATCAAAATGGGACCCCAAAATTATTTAAAAAAACACACTATTCTGGAGGGGAGTGCCGCGGCGGCACTGCTCCTCCCTCGTCTAGATAATGTTGTTTAGTCCCCCTGAGGTTCCGGTATTCGCGAAAAGGCCATATTTCGTCCGAAATTCACAGAAAATGCGTATGAATTCCAAACTGAAGTTGTGATATACCGTTGGAAAGGTAATGGAGTGTAATTTACATAACAAATAATTCAGGGATAGGTCACTTTGAAAAGTTTTGCGGTATTTGTGATAAAAGCCGATTTGATCGCCTTTTTCGCCTTCGGAAATTCAAAATAGACTCGTTTTAAATCTGAAAATTATGTACGATATACCATTGGAAAGCTATTGACCTCTAGTATCTATGAAAAATATTTGAAAAATTTTACGGTTCCCTGGTTTTAAAGTCAAATTCTGGTCAAACTGGTCAAACCTGGGATTCCCGGGAAGTTCTGGAAAGTTCCGGGAGTTCCCAGCAGCTGACGTTTTCGCTCGATTTTCTTTTAAAACTCATTTTAATACTTTCCTCATAACCTAGAATGATTCCGGTGAATTCAGACGATTTTGGTCAAACTTGGTCAAACTTTGGTCAAACCTGGTCAAACCGGTCAACGGGGACTTTCCCGGAACTTCCGGGACTTCCGGGGGTCTCTGGGAGCTGACGATTTCATCCGATTTTTCTTAAAAACTCATTTTATCACTTTTCTTACGACGTAGCATGTTTCCAGATCTTTTGGTCCAAATCTGGGAGCTTTTGGACTTTCAGGGGTGTTTTGGTCATTTTGAGTATTCCGAGAGATAGAACTAACTTCCAGGAGTCCTTTTAAGTCTTTTTCGATCATTGTAAATCACCAAGCTATGGGTCTCCTAAATCTGATAGCCGACAAAATGGGGTGTCTTCAACCATAAGATCGCTCTAGCTTACCACCCACAAACTAACGGGTAGGCAGAGTTGGCTAACCGTGAAATCAAACATATACTTGAAAAGACGGTTACTTTCAACAGAAAAGACTGAGCATATAAACTGACGGATGCTCTATGAGCATACCGCACCGCTTTTAAGACAAATATGGGGATGTCCCCATATAGGTTAGTGTACGGAAAGGTATGTCACATTCCTGTCAAAATCGAGCACAAAGCATATTGGGCGACACGCTCATTGAACTTCGACATTAAAGAGGGAGGTCATCTCCGGAAACTCCAGTTGGCTTAACTGGAAGAAATACTTTAAGATGCATACGACAATGCTAAACTACACAAGGAAAGGTTAAAGGCTTGCCACGATAGAACAATTTTTCGAAAATCTTTCGAGCCAGGGCAGAAAGTCTTACTGTACGACTCTCGCCTCCACCTTTTTACAGGTAAGCTCCGATCCCGTTGGGCAGGTCCATTCCTTGTCAAATCTGTTTTTCCACATGGGGCTGTTGAGTAGTGAATCCCAAGAACGATGATTGTTTCAAGGTTAACGGGCAAAGACTAAAGCCGTTCTTGGAGAACTTCTTACCAGAAGCTGAGCACATCAAGCTAGATGAGCCCAGCTATCCCTCAACCTAAAACACCAAAGCGTGTTCACATTTTGTTGTTGTATTCTTTCCTTTAATGCATTTTGTTTTGTTTCATTTATTTATGTCTCTTTCTGAGTGTGACCTCGATTCTAATCTGTTATTATGTTGTCTCTCTCCTGCAGGCTTTGAAAATATGAGGGATGATGATGTCCATTCAATCGGGTCATGGGCTGATTCAGAATACCCTAATCCTCTATGGACTACTGAGGAGATTGCATTCTGCTTGTCTCCTTATCAAGGACCCAGAGCGGACATTGTCATCGACATGACCCAAGGATATATCCCTTACAATCCTGCACTCCTCCAAATTAACCCCTTCGAACATATGGACTTTCCTGAAGAGGAAGGCGAACCAGAGGGGTATTTTGTTAGGGAAGTAGACGATGCCCTCTTGGAAGAATGGGAGAATGATTCAATGTGGGAACCATGGGAAGAAGAAGATTTACAGGATGTGGTGCCTGAATGCCATAATGTTGTATTCACTTATGTTGATGACTTCCTTATCATCGAATTGGTTCCATACATTTATGTGTACCTGAGCTATTTTCTATTCCGGCTTCAATGCCCCCTACCTGCTAGTGCACATGGTGTTATCACGCCTATAGTGAGGTTAATTCCTTGTCGCACTTCTTTTCCTTTTTATCTTTCTGCGTTTTTATTAGTTCTTTCATTTGTTTTATTTAATTTCTGTCTTTCTTGTCTGTTCTCTTTTGGTTTCCTTTGTTAGGATTTTCACTATGAATCATCCGTTACCACTGTTGTTCCTTCCGCATCAGCTGTTCCATGGACTTGGACCGTACATAGTGCCCCCAGGTACTCCGCCGCGAGAGGAATGTCCGTTGGGAAATTGCACTACGTTATCTTTATCTCCATCCGACTCACCTCTTGCATGTGCAATCATTTCTTCAAAGATTTCAGCCTCACTCGATGATATCCTTGCTGCCTTCCGACTGTTCTGGGAAAGGGAATCATTAGGTTTGGAATCCAGACTCGAAGATGTGGAAAAAAAGAAGCAGTTGCAGAAGATGAATTATTCATGCTTGAAGATTAGTGCTTCACTTCAATTGTGCTTTGTCTTTTAATAGTTTCAGTGTATTTGCTTAATCTTTCTTTATTAATAAGGTCTTAGGTACCATTGTGGGAGCAACAATTTTGCAATTTGGATGCTATTACAAAGTTTTATTTATATAAATTTGCAATTTTCTATTTATCAAGATGATTTCTAGCCTACATGTCCTGTCTTTGAACTGTTTTATCATATTCCTGTATGTCCAGACCAATGTTGGTTAGTTGGGAGTGTATAATTTCTCCATTCAATGATATTGTAGAATTTTCCAGGTTCGATCGATCGATCGAAATTATCGCATCCTCAAGCGCTTCAACAGGTCTCAATCGATCAAAGGGTTCGGTCGATCAAACTTTCTCGATCGGTCAAGACTTGTATTTAAATGAGGCATCCTATGTACACTTCATCAGTCTCTCTTCATTCCCCTCATCCTCGAGCGCTCAGAGACAGAGGAGGCTTGTGCGATTTTTGACCCTCCATTTACAACCACATGAATTGAAGCATCTTAGATCGCCCCTCTGATCACCATCATCCCACCCCTCATCCGCTACCTGTGGTTTACCCGAGGTAAGGTCCACAGAATCCCCCTCTCATTCATTTCATTCGAATTGTTGCGGGGGTGCCCCCAATTGGTTCTTAAACTATTTCTTGGTAGTTTTTCTTTGTTATTTTGTGTTACGGGCCATTCTCGTTGTCGGTTCTTATCGCTGCTATTTCACTGAGTTTGATCAATCGAACTGGGCTCGAGCGATCGAACCCAGACCCTTTTCAATCGATCGAACTAGGCTCGAGCGATCGAACCTTGTACATTTTCAATCGATCGAACATTCGTCGATCGATCGAATAGCAGCAGTAGCAATTTCTTTTCCTCTCTCCCCTGTTTTGATTTGTTTTTCAATTTTTCTTCCATTTCAGGGCTTTCGCGATGAACCCTATCACAGGGTATCATAAGTCCAAGCCACTCGACCTCACTATACCTGACCCTATACCAGCTCATGGGCTCAGAAATGAAGAGGAACGAGTATGGTTTACTCGGTGGTTTCAGACGCGTAAGGTCATGCTGGAGCGGCCACTGGAGTCCGCCTGGCTTTCAGCCCGTGGTTCCTAGGACGGATCAGAGACATGCCATTATGGTACAATATGTTGATCCAGGCTAAAACAATCAACATCCACTGGGTTTGTGAAGCCTGCTCCTCTATAATCAAGGATCTCGCGGCCCCGTTGACATATAGATCATTCCTCCACAGGCGTGAGATCCTATTCAGCCCTGCCACCGTTTCTGCTGCTCTGGGGGTACCTGAGGTACCAGATTGTTTCTATCCTCGCTTACCAGGAGAAACAGAGATGCCTCCATCCACCATTATCCGAGAGCTTACAGGCGGCACCGTTCAGTTTTGGAACGGCATATCTCTCATCGAGGATAAGCTTCTCGCCGAAAACTATCACCTCCTCCATTTGACGCTGGTGAACTGTATTTTTATAACGTCTTATCATGAGAAGTTTGCCACGTGGTATGCCCAAGCTTTGTATGCTATTACGAGAGAACAGCGAGTATGTCTGTCTCGCCTTTATATTAACTTCTTTGTTCAGCTCACGCGGTACAATGCTGCCAAGTGCCATCAGAAGGGCGCTTGGCCTATACATCGGATCATTGAGCAGGCTGGGCTAGTTCCATTGGTCACATATTCGATTATGCAGGCCTCTAGTCGATTTGGCTAGACGGCGGCCCGCCGTTCTGATGCTCAGAAGAAGAGAAAAGAAAAGGGTAAGGCAAAGGTCAGGGCAAAGAGGAAGAGGGGAGGAGGCACCGATACAGAGGGTGCAGCTTTTGGGATGCCTACCGAGGCTGAGGAGCTTAAGTCAGATGATGAGGACCCCGTTGCTGCCGTGCAGTAGTTCGAGTTGAGACAGCGATCTCAGGCTCAGGCCCAGGGAGAGTCGTCTTCCGTGTCCCTCCAGACTCTCTACTCACTACTTCTTGAGGAGAGGGATGCACGGATATGGCTCGAGGGAAAGAATGATCAGAAGATGACCCTGCTAGAGGCAATCTTGATACAGATCGGGGTAGATCAGTCTTTACACACCGCTGCACATCCACCTACTATTGATCCATCTCCTTCTGTTGATCCATCTACTTCTGTACCGCTTACTACTACTGTTACTCCACCACCTACTGATCCCTCTGCACCATCATCGTCATTTCCACCACCTCCAGTCATGGCTGATCCATTACTATCTACACCAACTGCCCCGACTGTGAGTGACCCGACGACGATTCCCACTATTGCTGAGGGTGCGGGTGAGGATGATCCTGCCACACTGATTGTGATTTTATCTGATATAGGGGATGAGTAGGGTTTGTCTTGTGCGAGGGAGAGTTCCTTTGCATTTTGTTTATTACTGTGTCTCTCTCGTCGTTTATTTTGGTGGTTTGGATATGATTGGACATTTGTATCACTGTTTTGTACTTATATTGTTATATCATACCAGTGATTGGATGTTTGTATTCCAGATAGCCTTTGCTTTATCCGTAATTGTGATTTTTTGTGCTATTGGCTGCTTGGAGTTTGTATGCTTTCTTTAATAGATTGCTATGCACATGGTTATGGCTTTGGTGTTATCCGGTGTTATCTCTCTACTTATCTTGAAAATTAACTTCTAAGGACATTGCAATTTTCAGTTGGGGTGGAATATAGATAGCTAATCACCTGCACATGTTTTTATTTCGCAGTCTGGATAATTTTATTGCACACAACGTACAATCTCTATTACTAAAAAAATATATATGTATAAAACAAAATTTTAAATTACAAACTATTAAGGATTGTTGAATTGAATTGGTAGAATAACTTTGAATATTCACTTCTATTTAGCTGTTATCAAACAATAGCACAACCATTTTATTCTCATCATTTTATGAATTAAGTTCGCGCGTTTTTCTAGTTCACTAGGATTAATGCATATGTTGACCATTCGTGTATCCAAAATTCATATGCACATGTTAATAGCTATGCAGAAAACCTAAAATAAGAGTTAATACGACTTTTGTGCTGTAAGGAATAAGTAGTGGAAACTAGTCACCCTTAGTGAGCCTTTGAATCCAATCTTCAATTCTGAGGGAAGTATCATATTAAATTCGAATTGTTTTTCTTGAATAAGCATATTAAATTCATTGAATAGTCTCTAATTTTTCATTTTGGCTGCGTATTAGAGGAGAACGTTCTGGATTTACCAACTAAACTCAATGAACATTGAAGTGTTAAAACTAAGAAGTTAAGAAAATGATTTAAGCCATCGTTACTCGCTCCTTAACTTTCCATGTACCTGTATCAACATTCCAGAAAATGCGTTGTTCTCAACCCCACCTAGTAAATACTGCCAAGTCTATTATGAAAATCTACATCCCTAATCATTTACTTTGACCTCAACAAACCCCATTGCACATATAATGTGATTAAATTATTGAAGTATGTGATGAGGAGGGAGTAGTTGTGGGAGGTACCACATAAAAGAGAAAAGGAAAGAAGATGGAGTCCAGGTTAAAAAAAAAAAGAGAAAAAGAGAAAAAGTAATACGTGAATAGAGGATGGTTGGAATGAAATGAAGTAAAATTACTAAACTCAATCACATGCTAAAGATGTGCAATTTCTTACCCCCCCCCCCCTCATTTCTGTCCTACTATATAAAATTAAACCGAAAAGTCAAAGCCTTACTGATTTTTAACAACTTAGTTTGAATATGAACATGTAATTTGAGTTATCCAAGTTATTTCGCTCCTCTAGTAAGTAGTATTCCTTTCTTGAGACTTTGCACTCTAAATGTTCATCTTTTATAGAGTGGAGTATGAAAGCATCAGTATCCGAAAAAATCATTCCTATCAAAGCTTTCACACCATGTGCGATCATTAGTAACTAAGTTTCTGTGAGATGTTCATTCTTGAGTGTAAAACCTTGTGAGAATTAAGTTGAAACTACGAGTTCTGAGAGTATGATAGTCGAAAAAACTCTAAATAAGGTTCTATGCATAATTGTTAACCTCACATACATACAGATACATGGATGTGATGCATATGTTATTCTTTCTTGGTGACATAAGGAACATGTGTATTTCTTTCATGGTTTGAACGAGGATGATATGTTTTGAGGAGCTAAGTTTACAGTTGTATGGGAGGGAGTGTTTACAAGTTATTCTATATCTTTTTGAGCTTAAAATCAGAGAATTTTGTGGGTACATTCACTATAAACCTTCAAGAGACAACACTCGTCCACTAGGGGGAACCTAGGGGTTTAACGGCTTGTTGCATTTGCTAAATGCAACCGCGATTCCTATGAAAATGAGTTAGGTAGTTTATTTCTTTTTATTTTAGTTTAGTACCTGAGTTTTATTTATTTTATTTCAGTCGTTGTAGTAGCAGTTAGTTTGTTTTTATTTTTGCTCTACTACTAGGGACTAGCAAATCGCTAGTTGGGGGTTGTGACAAGTGGGGGTATTTGTAAAATACAACCGTGCTAAAAGAAGAAAATACATTGATTTAGTCTACAATTCCCTTGTATATCTGCGGTTTGAATTACAATGCCAGTTTTTACACAATGTGATTAACCTATGACAAGTGGTATTACTTTAGTTGTTATTTGTGCAGATTACTGTTGCTGCATGGGGAACTAAATGAGCAAGATAAAAAGAAGTGATTGGTTTTAATGAAGATAACTCAATCATAAAAAGGAGGTTTCGAGCGATCGAAGAAGTCTCGAGTGATCGAGGTTTCGATCGATCGAATGCAGTTCAAGCGCTCGAAGATCCCAGAAGTTCAATCGATCGAGAGATGTTCGATCGATCGAACATGGCTTTTATCAGAAATAACGCACACGCAGCAGAAACGAAGTTTTAACCCTAGCAATAGATTTATGTATATATAGTCGTATTGTACACGTCCGAAAGGACACCCACTTTTACTTTTGATCAGTTTTACATAGGGAGAAGAGCGTTTGTTCTTGTTTTGTAGGTTTTATCAAGGATTTCTAGTGCTTTTGGTTAGATTCTATTAAGTTTAATATAAGTTCTACATTCTAGGTTACTTTTTACTGCTTTATTTACATTCTACTTGCTGTTTGGTGTAGTTTAATCTTGGTAATCTCATAGCTTTGCATGATTAGGTAGTGTCAAATCTTTAGATTTTAAATATTTTATGATAAAAACACAACCAAACAACATCTTAATGGACTTTTACGTTAAAAATGAATCTAAGACACTCCAAACCATGTCTCTGTTCGATCGATCGGACCAGAGACATTGTCGAGCGATCGAAGACATTTCAATCGATCGAGAGATGAAGACATTCGATCGACGAAAGCGCGTCGATCGATCGAACCCTCTGATTCTTGAGAACATTGTATACAGTATCCCTAGACTTGTTGCTTTAGAGATTCGTTATCAAACTGTCCCCAAATGCTCAGTTTGTCAAAACAGTATCTGAACTTAAGGCCTTAAGGCATTTTTCTTCAATATCTTTTGCAAACCACCTTCAATGCTAACACCATTGTAGGTACGAGTCTTAACTATTGTTTTAAACCACTTTCATGTGTTTCAAAACAACTGTGATGATATAGTCCCGGTCATGAAAGGACTATGGATTCTTTATTCTAAGAGAAATACGGAATACTGTAGAAAATGTACTCCGTTGAGTTTCAATGTAATTGCATGGTGAATGGCTAGGTCGTGGTGGATTCGTGTAATCCCAACATTCCCCTTTATGAAGAAAAACACATTTTTAAACATTGCTTTAGTTAATTAGTTAATCGTTAGTTTAATTTACTTTAGTTGCTTTGATTCTAGTAGTTACCTCGTGGAACTTTGTGTTCTACACCCTTTTTAAATATTGATTTTTATTTTCCTATTAGAGATTAATCTAGGTACTTAGTTTAACACCTTTCCTGTGGGAACGACCTGGTCTTAACCAGTTTACTACTTGCACTAGTACCTACACTTGGGTATAGCACACAAGCGCACACACATTCTTAGTCATGTCACCTATTCATTATTGATGTTTTATGGTCCCTATAGTAGCCTATAGATATGCTGCTTGGGCTCTCCTCTCAGTTTGCATTTTTCCATCAAGAGTATTATAACTTAGAATAGAAAAAGAGAGCGCAAAAGAGGGAGAGTAGAAAACAGAAAGGATTTCGGTAGCGCCCACACTCAGTTCGATATTCTGGCAGTAGAGGAATACAGTAGAAGATCGTGACCTGTTATCGAGTCCGTGTTCTCGATTCGTCTACTACAGCAATCCATTTTGCAGTTCAAGGTAACCCTAGTTCCGCCCTTGTAGGGTTATTGTAGCTTTCACGTAAAATTTTGCAGTACCAACTTATACGCGTTGTCAACGGATTCTGGGAACGCAGTTTTCCTAACAGTGTGGGTTTTGGGTGTGCCCCAAATATTATCCAAAAAAAAGTGTGGTCCATTACTCTAATTAATTAATGACATGAATGACATGCTTATAAATAGACATTGGCCCACCCGAGAAATTATAGCATGAGCTGTCACATAGTGTGATAGGTTATTATGCGCCGTTGATTTTATGGGTCGACCTATGTGAGCGTTTCATAGTGATCGATGGTCCACAATAGACTGTCACACTATATAACAGCCTCATGGGATAAGCCCACCCTCATCATATCATGTATATATGTAATAGAATAATGATAGATTCACAAAAGAGTCACAAAGAGATGCTCACAAAAGGATGTGGCATCCCATGCGGCACCCATGTGGCAGAGTTAAGTGTGGTGGGTCCTACTACCACATGGGTGCCACATGGGATGCCACATCCTTTTACGAGCATCTCTTTGTGACTCTTTTGTGACTCCAGTATTACTCTATATAATATTAAGTGGAATTAGAAGACTGCCACGTGGTAGCTCTATAATTTTTCTAAACTTTTTTTTTTCAATTTCTTTTTTTTTTACTTACATATATGTATATATTCCAAATCAAAAATATAAGTATGAATACCTAATCTAATCTAATTTAATTCAAATCAAATATATGTAAGGATCAATACCTACTCTAATCTATATCTAATCTAATCTCTAATCCTCTCCTTGTCACCTTAAATTCTCACTCTCCCTCCAGTTGCAACTATTCCCCTCCAAAGCAACTTTTCTCCTTCTTTCTTTCTCTCTCTCTCTCTCTCTCTCTCTCTCTCTCTCTCTCTCTGTATGTTATAAGAAAATAATTGTAAAATCATACTTTTTGCTAGGTAGCTATGCATTTGGTGATTGTGTTTGATCAGCTGGTTATTCAGCCCAACATGCAGGTAAATTATGCAATTTTTTTGCGTATTCTATCAAATTATTAAGTTTTGATACATAAATTTGGAAAATATGATATTCTTCTTAATGTTTTCCCTTGACTTGATGTCTTACTTCTTGCAAGGACTTTTGCTGAAAGAGCATTGATAATTTACTTTCCCGGAGATTACCACCACAAAAATTGGAGATTGTTCCATGCTATATTTTCTATTACATTTTTATATTGTTGACTCAATGTGGGGAAGAATGGCAATTTTATTTTATTTATTTTGTTTTTGGGTTAGGGATAAACAATTGAATGTTGCAAAAAAAAAAGTACTGTTGTTTTATTGTTAGAACCTCATTTCTCCAATTGAACATTCCCATTCCCGGTTTGACTACTACTTTTTTCAGCAATTTTTTTTATCAGTTTCTTTGTTTTTCCTCATTCTTTTTAATATGACTGACTTAATAATGTGTTATGTAAATGCTTTGTCAGATAATGTGATATTTTAAGATTTGACTTCATCATTAATGAAGTACGATCAAAATTCAATACATGGTTCAAGATTTGTACTCCATTAGTGGAATCTTGTAGAGTTTTTTTTTTTTAACAAATTACGTTTAATTGTGTCTGTTCTCCTATGGGGAGAACTAGTTGATACTCGGAATTGCGACAATCAGGTATGTAGAAGTGCAATAATCAAACCTATTGAGAAGGTCGAGTAAGTTGAAAACTCCCATTGCATGGGTAATGGATCCCTTTTTCTTTTCCTTTCTTTTTAATATTTGAAAAAAAATACTCTGAATGAATAAAACGTGCATATGAGAAGCGACCACTTTGAATTGGGTACTTAAATTATTCTAAAGCCTAAGCACAATATTGTGCCATGCAAGCATATATATAGCTTGATATGCCCAAAATTGGCTCTGCTATATAACCGAACAGTTCTACTTTATAACCGGCACCATCCCGAGCGGTATATGCACGAGCCTTAACCAACAGTTCGGGAAGACTACGCAAGCACGGATCGTCATAGGGACAGCCCCCCTGGCCCCAAGGCATCATCCAGAATGTTCCAGATAGTTTCCAACTCAAGCTAGAAGACTAATGGAATGTGGAGAATTCTAATACGATTAGGAATCTCACTTGATTTCTGTCAATCACATCCTAATTAGATTGTATTACCTGATCCGATTAGATTCCTTGTACGAGTAGGTCTCTTGCATCTATAAAAGAAACCATTCACCTCCTTAAGAGGGGACAACTTTTAGTCTGCATAGTACCTTTATAGCAATCATCATCGTGCCCGACTGACCTACAGTAGCTCCAGACTATTGTTGGTTCATCACAGGTCACTGATTTTTTATAGTATAGTGAACATGTGCTCAGACACACGTGGGCATAGGTTCCTTCATTAACAGGGCCAAACCACATACAAAAAACTTGATCTCTCACTATTTCTCTCTCCTTGATTTGATCTACTTTATCTTACCCAAAATTTGGCATCATCAAATTGGTGTCGTCTATGGGAAATGGCATATTTCTCAAAAAAACAAATCTCTTGGCTGATAGTCATGCCTTTGAAGAAGGGTAAGAAGGTAGCGCAACAGGCTAACCGAGACGTTCCACCAGCCCTGGCACCGACCACAGCAATCCTGACACCTGAGCAGATCACCGTAACTTTAGTATAGCTCCTTGAGGGCCAGCGTCAAACCCAGCAGCAGATCGAAGCCATGCTAGCCCAGTGGAACAATCGACCACCGGTCGGGTCACATCCCAGGAGCGCAGTGCATGGTTGGGAGCCCATCTAGACCCGACAGTGTGCCTAGAAGAACTCGAACTGTGTTGGAGGTGCAAGAGAAATCATCAACGAAAGGTGTACTGTCCAAGCGAAGAGGCAGGAACATGTAACCCCGGAATCGGTCCAGGACTGCTCGATCAATAGCCGAAGTGATCGTAGGCACACGATCAACAGGAGTTATAGAAGAGCCCGATTCTAGTAGCCAGCACACCACGAGGATGAAGTCTCTTCCACTAACCCGATGTACGTCCCGGATACTGGTCGGGAAGGTGTGGTGGCTCGCATCAAGGATCTAAAGAAACAGATCGACGGAATGGCCAAAAAGTTGGACCAAAACCCTACTAAGAATCATGCAAACACCATGACGAAGTCACCGTTCTCTAGCCAAATCACAAGGTTTGCCATCCTGTGTAAATTTAAATAGCCTCGTCTAGATTCTTATAACAGCTCAGGAAGCCTGATCTACCACGTCCGGACCTACAAGGCTCAGATGGTCCTGGCCATCAATGCCAACGAGATGTATTGCCTAGCCTTTCCCAGCACTTTGAAAGGCTCGACCGCCCAATGGTTTCACTCCTTGAAGCCCCGATCGGTCAAAGATTTCAAGGAGCTAAACAAATAGTTCATTAGCCAGTTCATGGGCATGCTTGATCGGCCACAACCTGATACCAGTTACTCACTGTCAGACAGCGAAGGGGAGAGTCATTGAAGGATTATACCGATCGGTTCAACAAACAGAAGCTTTAAGTTAACAACCTGAACAAGACAGTCGCCATTACATCCTTTTGCTTGGGAGTTCAACACACTAAGTGCACCGCTTCATTTCATAGAAACCGACTGGCAACCTTGGTTGAACTCGCAGATAGAGTTTGATAATACATTGACACTGAAGAATTTCTGAAAACCAAAGACCCCGGGCAAGAAAGTAACAAGCCTACAAGAAGTAAACGGAAGCGGTATCATCCCGAGAACAATAACATAAAGAAGCCCAGTGGTTCTGGCAATTCCTTCAGTGTCCAACAGCGGTCTGGGTCTGACAGCCCCGGCCCGACCTCTAGTTCATAGTGGTCTGAGTCTGACTGCCCGGACTCGACCTCCAGTTCATAGCGGTCTGAGTCCGGCACCACGACCTGACCTCTAGTTTGTAGCAATCAAGATCCAGTGATCCTGACCTTGCCTCCAGCTCAGAGTAATCAGGAGCTCAATGATCCTGACCCAACATACTATCTCCAACAGTCTAGACGAGTCCAACTACAGTGGTACTTTTGCCTGATCATAGAATGAGGCTCCACAGACTGTCAGAGAGCTCTTGTAAAGACCTCGGGACCACACCCAAGGCACCCAAAGACCTCGGGATCACCCTCGAGGCATCTAGAAGACCTCGGGATCACACCCGAGGCACCGAAAGACCTCGGGATCATAGCCGAGACATCAAAAGACCCTGGAACTACCAACGTTCTAGGTCGGCCGCCTACAGTAATTATTCCTACAATGCCCACCTCAATAAAAGCTTGGGGTCAAGAGGGAATAAAAACTACAGGAGGTCACATCGAGTATTTACAGGCCTAGTGGTTAACTAAGTTAAATCCTTAGACAACATGAGTGCCCACAGTACTCTGAGGGATCGACTCCACTTAGATCCAAACTAATAATAGAGGTAACTCAAAACCTCTTAGGTTGGCCCATGATAGAGAAGCAAAAGGACCCTAATGTAGTACGCTTTAGGTTGGCTTTTCCAACATGGTCAAGCTCTTCTTCCAACAATCTTGACCAAGGCTGGCTGGGTGGAAGATAACTAATCTGGGGAGTTAACATAAAAGGACTCTAAAGTAATATGCTTTAGGTCAGTTTTCCAACATGGTTAAGTTCTTCTACCTAATAGTCTTAACGAAGGCTAACTAGGCAGAAAACAACCATCCTGGGAGCTAACTTAAACAAAAGACTCTGAATTAGGCCAAGTCTCAACTCTTAGCCAATTCTTGAGTGCTCAGATAATGGCAAGCGACATCAAACAGATTTCCAAACTTGCCCCCGATATAGCATCCAGGCAACTTTGGAAATGGGGGACAACTAATATGACTGAAATTAGCTCTACTATATAATCGAACGGTTCTACTTTGTAACCAGCACCATCTTGAACAGTATATGCACGAGCCCTGAGCAATAGTTTGGGAAGACTGTACAAGCACGGATCATCATAGGGGCAGCTCCTCCAGGCCCCAAGGCATCATCCATAATGTTCTAGACAGTTTCCTACTCAAGCTAGAAGACTAATGGAATGTGGAGAAAGTTTCCTAATATGATTAGGAAACTCACTTGATTTGTATGAATCACATCCTAATTGGATTGTTTTACCTGATCTGATTAGTTTCCTTATATGAGCAGGTCTCTCGCATCTATAAAAGAGACATCATCGTGCCTGGCCGACCTACGCTAGTCCAGACTATTATTGGTTGACCACAGGTCACCAGCTTTTTACAGTATAGTAAATGTGCTCAGACACATACGTGGACGTAGGTTCCTTCATTAACAAGGTCGAACCACATATAAAAAACCTGATCTCTTACTATTTCTCTCTCCTTGATTTGCTCTACATTATCTTACCCAAAATTTGGCATCATCATAACTGGTTCAATATCAGTTCTTAGAATAGTAATTATTGGTCAAGTATTTTTAGAAAATGAAACTTAATCAATTTTTTTAAAATTTTAGTAGCGTTCCCATGCATCCCACGGGTTAAGAAACTAGTCAATTAATGGAACTGAAAAAGAGTCTAATACATAAGAGATCCACGTGTCATTTGGTACGAGCATTAAAAAGTTTCAAGTGTTTCACAATAATCCCATTTGGCAAAAAAAAAGGAAGATACCATAATTGGTGGTTTTCCTAGCATTTGATTCTAGATCTCTTCTATTATCTTCATCTCACTATCTTAGTGAAGTTTTAAGCTACAACACTAAACATAACCTAGGTCCCCACATCCACCGTATATGATATTGTTGGAGTTGGCTATTAGGTCGTCGAACCCTACAAATCAAATCAATACGAAAGAAATTTTTTTTTTCTTTGTTAAAATTATACAACTCGGATTACACTACTTGTGCATTGAATATGTAGGATCTTTTGGTGGAGTTATTTTGTTGCTTTATTGAACATTAAGAACATTCTTGCATGAAAAGTTTGTAAGGAAACATACACGGCTCTAAAAAAAAGTAATCTGGATGTTGAGATGCTGCTACTTTCAATAGTTGAACTAATTTTTGAGATGGGTCTAGCTATTTTAGGCATGCAGTAGGAAGGTGGTACTCTTGTGGAGGAACTTTGGTTGCTTGAAAATCCAAATGCAATCGATCATTCACTGTCCAAGTGCTTAATTTTGTCGAGGAAGCGAATCATCTTATGCTTTGGATGATGGTGCTGGCTATTGAAATATTGCAAGATGAATATCGTAAACCTCTAGGAGACAAAGTTGTTGTCATGACAGTCATATAGGAAGGAGATTCTCAAGCAACCTCAAGCAAACATATATGGTCTATCCTTGGAGGTCGACAATAGATTCCAAAATCGAGGCAAACTTCCTAACATATCCATCCCAATATACTTGAACATTGAACATTCTCTTGCAACAGATTGGCTGGAAATCTCATGGGATGAGTTACAAATTAAGGAGCATGTTGGTGCTGGTACTAAGCCACATGAAAACTTTCATTTGTATTTCTTCTTTAGAAGAAATTTTTTTTCTTTATTATTTTCATACCTTAATACATGTTAGTGATGAGCGGTAACTAATTCGAGTTGTATTGTCAAGAGGTATCATGATTGTTATCATTTGTTCCTTTTTCTTTGTTTATGATTGTTAAGCCACCGAAGAGCCATTAACACTTTTTATTTATTAATTTATTTTGCTAAGAAGCCATTAACATTTCTTGCTCTATCTTGATTGGTTTTCTAAACTATTAAAACATGGAAAATATGATTGGGCCAATGAATTTTGGTGTTGGCAAAAGGAGTTCATGTTTAGAATGAACTCTGTCCATTCACAATCCATGAGAAAATTGCACACTGCCATTTAAGTAGTACAGATGATACTTTGTCCAAATATTCCCATGTTAAGACTTAATTCATATATTAAAGAATTGCAAAATAATGAGAGCGTGGGGAGGAACTAACTGGTAATCCAACATCACTACTGAGTAGTGTGATTCTATTTGTTCCAGCATGAAAGTTAACCTTCCCCTTAAATGTGAATCTCCTACTCTCCCTTGTTCCAAAGCTAGAACCTGTAATACAGTTTGATAGTGGGAATCAGCAAGAACAGGCAAGTCACATACATATATTTTCAGAAGTAATTTGAGTAAGTACCCGAAAGTTTTCCATTTATGAACATATGCAGAGTATGGCATGTTGACTGAACTATGAGAGTAGGGAGTTCACCACCACGCAAGAAGGATTCAGAACAACTTATATCAATGCTGCAAAATCAATCAAAGGGAAGAATTATAATCATAGCATGACCCATTGTGTTCATCAAAACTGTTGCTTATAAACTAAATACTAGTTCTATGTGTTTCACCTAAAACTAGGACTATATCCACAAAGTTGCCAAGATTTTCTCTATGCTCAATGATAGAGAGAAGATTACAAATTTAATTGATAGACACCTTTAAATAACTAAATATTAGGTCGACAAGCTACAAGTGCAAAAATTAATGAAATGCCCCTCGCAAGAATTCATGAAAGGGTAAATGAAAAATATGGAAATAATGAATTACTCCCATGTATATGGGTAAATTTTGAATCAATCGTCAATGAGAAATATGGAACCACAATATATACACTCCCGAATGCAACTAGATAAAGTGAACTCAACGTAACCACTTGAAAGAGAAAACTATTTGCTCTAGTCTCACCTAGTTTTGTACCAAAGATAATCACTCGCATCTCTAGTGACATTTATCTGCTCCAATAGACCAAGAGAAGTGAATGTTGAGTTATCATCAAGGGAAGATACATTCTTGCAATTAGGAAGGATACTAATGGACCAAGGAGGCAAATTGTAGTGCATATTATTGAACATCACTCGTGCAACAGACTTAGTATCGTAGTTAGATAAAAATGTTGCAGAATTTCCACTCCAGTTTCTGAAGAAATTACATGAGCCTGCAAAATGAAAATCATTTAGTGACACGTTATACATTTAGCAATTGACAGTAGTAGAGGGTAGTTGAGAAACTGTTGAATGCTCCCTAAAGAAGCAACAATTGGATCTGCTAAAACTAAAGCTCGCTCGCATAGCTTAATAGCCCTATGAAGCTCCTTTAGATGACCATATTTTGGTTTCCTGATCAAACCTATTAAGTGAATGAATAGAAATAGATATAGCTAGTTATACCCAAAGGTTAAGCATATGGTTCATCAACCAAATCGAACTTGAGAAATAAATTTATTATGCCATGGCAGAGATATTGATTCAAACTCAAATAGTAGTAAATCACACAAAGAAATCAAACCAGAAAATAAACAAGCACACAAGAATATAATGGGTTGGCTTAAAGCCCTATGTCCATCGGTTACATGTGCAATGTGGACAACTTCTGTCACAGTTCGAGTCAAGTTGAACATTATGGATTTGAACAAACTGTAGCTCTGCACTTTCGTGCTTTGTTAGATTTAAATCGAGCCACTACATAGCAAATTCCTTTGCAGTTGAGATGGCATCATTTAAGTGCTAAATACCTAATGAAGGGACCCCTAGTTGAGTGCCCAAAATTGGTCCCTCCATGGTACTATTTCATATAGTGCACAAAGGAACTTGGTTTTACTTGAAATAACTCAACATAGTCATTTTTTTCGAATAGCATGGAAACTATCGTAGAAAAAAATAATACTAACCATGTAGCAATTTTTCTAATGTTTTCTGACTTTTTTTCGAAATCATTTATTCTATCTCCCAGATCATCTATCTGTTTATTGATCTGAACTATAATATCTTTAGTAAGAATTTCTATATTATAGGTTTATTATTTTCTGTAAGCTTGCTAATCCTACTTTCTATCATCTGTAGGTTCATCAAAGATATGACTATGGCACCAACTATCCAAAACAAATAAATAAGAACATCATAATCATTATGTGACTATATCACCAACTAATCTAAACATAACCCATAATAATAACATCATAATCATTCATTATCTCCAATTAAAAAAAAAAGAAATTGTAAAAAGGAAAACATATAAGAATTGGAATATGAAAGATTCGAGAAAAGTACCTGTTGAGAGAGAGAGAGAGAGAGAGAGAGAGAGAGAGAGAGAGAGAGAAAGTGAATGTCTAACCAAATTAGGTTAGCCAACACAAATATATATAAATCAAAGAGTAATAAAGAGTAATTACTAAAATACCCATAAACACTAATACTTATATTCTAACACTCCCCCTCAATCTGGAGCATAGATATATATATATATATATCATGTCCAGCTTGTTACAAAAGATCATAAAATGGTCCTCTACTCAGTGCCTTGGTAAGAATGACTCCTAGTTGATCACTAGACCTAACAAAAGTAGTAACAATCTGCTTCTTCATAACCATATCTGTGATAAAATGACAATCAACTTCAATATGTTTGGTCCTCTTATGAAACACGAGATTACTTGCAATACACATAGTTGCCTGATTATCACAATACATCTTCATAGGTTTAATACTGGCAAATCCCATCTCTTGCAGAATAGTCTTCACCCATAATAACTCACATACAGTATGGGCCACAGCTCTATACTCAGCCTCTGCACTTGACCTGACAACGACATTCTGCTTTTTGGTCTTCCAGCTGACAAGATTTCCACCAACAAACACATAAAATCCTAATACTGAATGTCTATCAAGACTATCTCCAGCCCAATTGGCATATGAGAAACCAACTATCTCTAAGTTATCTAATGGTTTCAACACTAAACCTATACCCGGAGCACCTTTCAAGTACCTCAATATACGTCACACTGCCTCCCAATGTGGTAACTTGGGATTCTGTAGAAACTGACTAACAACTCCTACAGAGAAGGTGATATCAGGTCGAATCACGGTTAAATAAATCAACTTACCTACAAGTCTTCTATACCATCCAGCATCACTGAAGTCTTCTCCATCATCTTTACTAAACTTTATATTAGAGTCCATTGGAGTGTCAACAGGTTTTGAACCCATCAATCCTATTTTTTTTAAAAGGTCAAGAACATACTTTCTTTGGGATAAAAAAAATCCCTTCCTTAGACCTTGCTACCTCAATACCCAAGAAATAACGTTGTAGCCCCAAATCCTTCATATGAAAATGTTTACTCAAATGAGACTTCAATAACTGTATACATTCACTGTCATTGCCAGTAATTACTTTATCATCCACATAAACGGCTAGAACAATCGTACCTTTCTCACAGTGTCTTACAAAAATTGAGTGATCAGAACTAGTTCTTTTCAACCCATATTAACCAGATAATTAGCTAAACTTGGCAAACCAGACCCTTAGAGACTGCTTAAGGCCATAAATGGCTTTCCTCAACCTACACACTTTATGTGACTCCCCCTGAGCAATATACCCAGGAGGTTGCTCCATATACACTTCCTCTTGTAGGTCACCATAAAAAATGGCATTCTTAATGTCAAGTTAATAAAGAGGCCATCCTTGAGCAACAACAACAGACAATAAAATGTCTGAGTGTACCAATTAGCCACCAAACGAGCCTTCAACCATTCAACAGTACCATTAGGATGATACTTAACCATATAAACCCACCGAAAACCTATAACATGTTTCTCAGAATGAAGATTAGACTCCCACGTACCATTTTTGGACAATGCCAAAATCTCATCATCCATAGCACTCTTCCAACTCAGAGAAACCAATGCCTAAGTATGAGACTGAGGAATAGAGACTGAAGATAAAGCACTTATAACAGAATGAAGTAGAGACGATAAATGAGAATATGAGATAACCTGATCAATAAGATGGTGAATGCAAGAGCGAGTACCTTTTTGAAGAGTGATAGGTAGATCAGGAGATTAGAGAACCTCAGCCAAAGTTGATGATGATGAAGGTGGAGCTAGCAGGTCATCAGTACTGGATGGCTTGTCATGACAGTGATACACCTATAAGGGAGGAGAACTAGAAGAAGGAGGAATCAGCAAGGGAATAGAGGACAATGGCACAAGAACATCAACATCTAAGGAAGCACCGGAAGACCAAAAAAATGATGTTCCTTCGAAGAAGGTAATATCTGCGCTAACCACATAACGAAGAATCTAAGGATTCCAATATTTATAACCTTTCTGAGTACGAGAGTATCCCACAAATGCACATTTGGTGGCTCAAGAATCCAACTTATTATGACCAAGAGTAAGAACATGTACAAATGCAACACAACCAAACACACATAGTGGTAAGGCAAACTATGACCTATTTGGGTAGAGAACAGAATGAGGAATGCCACCACGTAGAATAGATGAAGGCATGTAGTTAATAAGATAACAAGTAGTGAGTACAGTATCCCCCCAAAAATGTTTAGGAACATGCATAAGCAGCATAATAGTTCGTGCAACCTCAAGAAGATGTCTATTTTTTAGTTCAGCGACACCATTCTGTTGTAGAGTGTAACCATAAGAGGACTGATGAATTATCCCCTGAGAATCACAATAGGACTAAAGAGGTCCTTTAACATATCCCAAAGCATTATCAGGTTGTAAAATACGAATTTTTTTACCAAATTGAGTCATAATTTTTTCATGAAATAATTGAAAAATAGAAGAAATATCTGAGCGTTCTTTCATTAAAAATAACCACGACAACCTGGAACAATCATCCACAAAAGACACAAAATAAGAAAAGCCTAACAAACTCTTATGTCTAGACAGACCCCAAATGTCGGAATGAACCAACTCAAAAGGAGTGGTCCAACAATTATTTTGACGTAAAGGAAAAGACACTCTAAGATGCTTACCTAACTAGTAAGCCTCACACTCTAAACTAGACATAGACTTAAATGATGGAAAACCAACTTCAAGGACTGTAGTGAAGGATGACCCAAACGGTAGTGCCATTGATGTGGTAAAACAACTGCATGTAAAGCCGCCAAATTATTCGCTATTGAATGTTGTTCCAGGTAATATAGACCATCCCGCTCATGACCTCCACCAATCATCTTCTTCGAGATGAGGTGTAGAAAAATACAATGAGAGGGGTAAAATGTTACAAAATAATTTAGAGATGTAGTAAGTTGGCTGACTGATAGGAGACTAAAGGGAAATTGAGGAATATAATTTATAAATGACAATGAAAGAGATGAAGTGGGAGAAACAGGACCATGACTAATAATAGGACAAGATCTTCCAACAACTAAAGCAACTAAGGGCTGTGTGGGTGGACTAAGTAATTGTGTGAGCACATTGGACTTACCAGTTATATGTGCCAAAGCTCTTGAGTCGATGACCCATGGTGAAGGAGCAGATGAAGAAAAACATGCAATGTTACCTGATTGTGCAAAACAAGCAGTATTAGACAAGGATAGCTTTTGTTGTTGTTGGACTAAGGCATTGTATTCCTCTCTGGAAAGAGTGATAGACTCATTTGAAGATGTCACTACAGGTAGAGTAGGAGTACTAACTTCCTGTTGAGACCCAAAAGCATTGTCAGAAGAGAACAGGACTGGATTAGGCAAGGTCTCCCATGGCTTACCACAGAGATCATAACACCTATCCATAGTATGATTGTCACCCCCACAATGGGTACAATAAAGAGAACCACAGCCTCGACCAAAACCATGACCATGTCTCAGAGGACCTCCTCTTCCTCGATTATAATTAAACATAGGAGGCGAATTTCCAAAGCCACGACCACCGCGACCACGATTATTACCAGATAAATTACCACCACTACAAAAAGTCCCCCGATGTCCTATAGATGTAACAAGTGTAGAATTTTCTTTATTCGTAGGCTCAAAAGAAGAAGAAGATTCAGTACTAGCACGAAGCATACGAGAATACACGTTTCCTAAGGAGGGAATATTACCATCACCTACCAGAATATGAGATTTAACTGACTGAAGATTCGAATGTAGCCCGGATAAGAACTTGGAGACATAAAACTCTTCATGTTGCATCTTGATAGTTTCAACATCAATTGTAATAGGATGATACTAATTTAACTCATCCACTAAACCCTTGAAAGTGTTGTAGTATTCACTAATAGATTTCTCACCCTGTTGGAGAAGAAACAAATTTTGATAAACCTCATAGACTCGAGAAACATTATTTTCCATGGAAACATTTCATGAATAGACTCCCAAATCTCTTTGGCTGATGACAAAAACATGACTCCCGAACTCACAAAAGGTTCCATAGTATTCCACAACCAAGACATATCCACAAAATTCTCAGACACCCAATCTTCATATTCCTTATTGTCTTAAGATGGAGCACTAGACTCAAATATATTTCAACTTCTTTCTAGCCCTTAAGGCTACTTTCATAGCTTGAGCCCACAAAATATAATTTGAGCCATTTAACTTGGTGGTGATAATTTGCATACTTACAACATCAGACAATGATATAGAACCTTTCTTGTCCGCCATAGCAACAAACAAACAGTAGAAGTCTTGTACCAATAATAAAGAAAAAAAATACTAACAGCGAACAAGAAGCAACATCAACACTTAACTCTCAAACTTATCTAACCAACTTTGTCCATAAAGGGACCGAGACAACACAAATAGAGATACTACAAATCAAATTTGGCCAATCAAATTCCGATCTATGTGAATCTGTCCACTTCACTACAACAAAAATGGGGTTTTGCAAGGAAGCTTGGCAAGAAAAGGTAAATTTTATTGCTAAAAGTATAGTATTAGCAAGGAAATGTTAATTTGTTGCCAAAGGGCTGAAAGACATACGCATTTGGCAACGAAAATCTTTTTTCCTTGCCAAAAGTGTAGTTTTTGGCAACGAAATATTATTTTCCTTGCAAATAGTAAATTATTTGGCAACGAAAAATCAATTTCCTTGCTAAAAGTATATTTTGGCAAGGAAATTATTATTCCTTGCCTAAAGTTCGGTAAATATTGTGAAAATAATCTATGGCAAGAAAACGTATTTCCTTGCTAAAAACATATTTTAGCGAGGAATTATTTCTTCCTTGCCTAAAATTCAGTCTAAAATAATGAACCCTGTTTTGCAAGGAAATAATTTTCCTTGCTAACCACGTTTCATTTCCCTCTCAAACGTTTTCTCACAAGAAGTGAAAACAAATGACCCCTTTTGTCTAATTAAAAAAAAGGAGAGAGAGAGAGAGAGAGACACAAAATTCTTCGGCCGCGCACCACCCGTCGCCCACCGTCGCCGTTGCCGCTCGCACGCCACCGCCGCCATCGCACCTCACTCTTCTCTCTCCAGGTTTCTCTCTCTCTCTCTCTCTCTCTCTCTCACACACACACACACATGCACACACACACACGCAGAAGATCTACCAGATTTGGGATTCATTCATGACATACTGTTTGTAGGGAGTAATTGACAATACAAACATTTGGGAAAGACCCACAAGGTTTGTTTTATCGCTATTTTGGGCTCCCAATTTGTGATTTTGTTTGTTGGGTTTTTGTTGCTTTGATTGATTTTTTGTGGGTTTGTGTTTTTACTCGATGGCAAGACCCACAAGGTTTGGCACCATTTTAGAGTCCCAATTTGTGATTTTGTTTGTTGGTTTTTTTGTTTTATTGATTGAATTTTTGTGGGTTTTGGGTTTTTTTAGATGTTGTTTGCTTGTAATTTGCGCGGGCGTGCCAGAGCCTAACGGGCTCGGTGTGTGCAAACTAATTTCCTATATTGCTTGAGTGAGTGATACTCAAGGCTTATGGAATCTAACTTCTAACAGTGCGATTGTGATGGCCAAGTAGGAAAGTACCCTTGGCCTAAGATCCTATGACAGTACTGAAGCGCACAAGCCATACAAGTGATGAGGAAAAAAGAATTAAATAAAATGCATATTTTATTTAATAGAAAGTAGGAAAGATTACAAGAGATTGTAATAAAACTAAGAAAGCCTAAAAAATAAAAGGAACGCTTTTATTTGCCTAAAAACTAAGAATGCATTGTAGAATGCTTTGGGATGCGTTTTGTCGAAGAGACGCGGAGTGTCTTGATAGCTTGGCCTGCCTATTAATTTATAGCGGCCATGGAAGTCTCCTAGATAAGGTAGGAAATATCTGATCAATAATAATCTGGTAAAATTTACCAGATTATTTCCATAAACTGATAAAGCCTTCCATATCTTCAAATATATATATATATGCATATATATTTGCAGCTTGAATGTGGTCCCTTTTGTGGCTTGATTCGGCTGACTTGGCTTCCAAGTAAAATATATTCTTCCCTTAATGTGTTGATATTATCTCCCAAAGTGATAATATTTTGAATATTATCTCCCAAAGTGATAATATTTTGAATATTATCTTTTCCATAACAGATAATAAGATTGATATTATCTTTCCATTCTGATTGATATTACCATAAGTGATAATATTAATGTATATCACATGTGAGAATTTATAGGGATAGAGAACTTTCCATACTGTGGCCAAATCTGTATCAACTTCTAAACTGGCATAATGACTTGCCAATCAAGCAGCCCGATGAAACCATAGCTTAGGCTGTGTTGATGATGAGGTGGCGGTTTGATCTGAAAAAATATCGTCTTTAAGTGGAAAACATGCTGAATAAACCATTCTGCTACACCAACCTCTTATTACTTGACATCGGGCTTGTACAACTGGACTGGGCCATGAAGTGAGAGCCCGAACACCCAGATGACTATGCATTAACCTAATCGGGCTTGATTAACCAAAATTCCATGGCACCTTGTCATGGTCGCCAACCCCTTATAACTCCAAATCGGACATAAGATACATTACTGCAGCCCGATTGAAACAGCTTGATGGAGTAAATATAATGGAAGCCCGATATGAACTGCCAAACAAGGCCGAGGCTGGACTGAATTTGGTAAGTCCGATTACAATGATGCCCGATTGAAATAATGGTGCTAGCCCGATCAACTAGTGGTTAGTCCGATTAAGCAAAGGTGTTAGCCCGATCAACTAATCCCGATCAACTTCTGAAGTAACCCCTTAACCATTGATTTTGCCATCGGTCTCATGAGTCCGATTAAAAAGGTTCAATCGGCCTCTACCAACTTTGATTTAAAAAATGTATTTTTTAGGTGCAAACAATTGCCCCCTTGGCCGTTTAAAATAAAAGCAAGTGAAATTTTGAATGGCCATATTTTAATAGTTTTATCTAGAGACCGATTACCTTTAGACCGCAATCGGACTCATCATATAGACCGATGATCTTTGGACCAACATCGGGCTTGGCCAAGAGACCGTTTGACACCTCACGTTGTAGCTTGACTGAGACATGTAATTGCTTTGGAACCACCTCATATAATCGGGCTCTACCACTTGACTGTCACACACACTTCTGAAATTAATTACCCCATCGGCCTCTATGTCCGATCAGCATCCCAAGCATCCTTCCAGCATCACTTTATTTATTATTATTATTCTTGCTTTCGGCCTTATGAGTCCGAATAGCACCATTAGTTAGACCGAATTAATATTTTTACCTTCGGTCTTAATAACTTTTCAGTCTCTCGATAATACCATTGGTGGAGAAATAACCACCAAATAATATTTAATTTTTGGTGACATTCACACAGCCATCGTGGATGTAGATCAATCCAAGCCAAATAATTGATTGGCTTAAAATAAAAATAATAATCGGTCATAACAAGGAGACCGAAAAAATTAAACAATTCCTTGAGGCTGAGTTTCCTCAAGGGAAGTTGATCAAAAGCTTAATGGACCGATTTAAAGTCAATCGGTCTCTGTGAAGCTTGCCCCCCGAGCCCTTCATCGCCATCTTCTTCACCACCAAGAGGGTCTTCGTCTTAGTCCTCATCCTCCTCACTAACGGGAGGCCCTATGGCCGATACGGGATCACTCGGCCCATCACACTCTTCTTCTTCTTCGGCCTCAACATAGTCGTAAGGCTCATCTTGAATTTGCCCCCCGGGTACTTCTTCATCTTCACCATCAGGGAGGGGCTCGATGGCCGAAATAGGACTGTTCGGCTCTTCATCAAAAATTATTTTTTGGCCATCTTCTTGCCCCCCGGGTGGCTTGGACAGCGTGGAATCAAGATGACCAGAGTTATCGGTCTCTTGATTTAGAGTGGAAACATCGGCCTTCTCTGGCCGTTGTCGTGACTTTAAGAATTGTTCGATCCTTTGCCCTTGAGCCTCTAGTATTGTCAGGCTTGCTTTCGTGTCTTCTTAAAACCGGCTAAGCCTTGCCTGCTGTTCTCTCGAGTGCGCCTTCACATCTTCAAGAGCACGAAGAATGTCGTCACAAAGTAACTTCTTTCGCCAGTCACCATATAGAAAATCGTCTAGAGACATGAACGAATTTCCCTCGGGCTGCGGTTCATCAACTCCACTTGAAGTTTTGAGGAGGCCGATTTCTTGATTAAAAAATCGTGTATCGGCCTCAAAATGGTCTATCTCATTGTAAAGATGACCAGTTTCATTCCAATATCCATCGTTGTAGAGACGACAGATTTCTTCGCGAAGTTGGCGTATTGACTCATTCCGCCAACCAATCTGATTGTTGTAAAAGTGTAGCCATGCTTCAGTGTGTGCATGGCTCATCACTTGGCGGTCCCACCGGGCGTGCCAAATTGTTTGCTTGTAATTTGCGCGGGCGTGCCAGAGCCTAACGGGCTCGTTGTGTGCAAACTAATTTCCTATATTGCTTGAGTGAGTGATACTCAAGGCTTATGGAATCTAACTTCTAACAGTGCGATTGTGATGGCCAAGTAGGAAAGTACCCTTGGCCTAAGATCCTATGACAGTACTGAAGCGCACAAGCCATACAAGTGATGAGGAAAAAAGAATTAAATAAAATGCATATTTTATTTAATAGAAAGTAGGAAAGATTACAAGAGATTGTAATAAAACTAAGAAAGCCTAAAAAATAAAAGGAACGCTTTTATTTGCCTAAAAACTAAGAATGCATTGTAGAATGCTTTGGGATGCATTTTGTCGAAGAGACGCGGAGTGTCTTGATAGCTTGGCCTGCCTATTAATTTATAGCGGCCATGGAAGTCTCCTAGATAAGGTAGGAAATATCTGATCAATAATAATCTGGTAAAATTTACCAGATTATTTCCATAAACTGATAAAGCCTTCCATATCTTCAAATATATATATATGCATATATATTTGCAGCTTGAATGTGGTCCCTTTTGTGGCTTGATTCGGCTGACTTGACTTCCAAGTAAAAGATATTCTTCCCTTAATGTGTTGATATTATCTCCCAAAGTGATAATATTTTGAATATTATCTCCCAAAGTGATAATATTTTGAATATTATCTTTTCCATAACAGATAATAAGATTGATATTATCTTCCCATTCTGATTGATATTACCATAAGTGATAATATTAATGTATATCACTTGTGAGAATTTATAGGGATAGAGAACTTTCCATACTGTGGCCAAATCTGTATCAACTTCTAAACTGGCATAATGACTTGCCAATCAAGCAGCCCGATGAAACCATAGCTTAGGCTGTGTTGATGATGAGGTGGCGGTTTGATCTGAAAAAATATCGTCTTTAAGTGGAAAACATGCTGAATTAACCATTCTGCTACACCAACCTCTTATTACTTGACATCGGGCTTGTACAACTGGACTGGGCCATGAAGTGAGAGCCCGAACACCCAGATGACTATGCATTAACCTAATCGGGCTTGATTAACCAAAATTCCATGGCACCTTGTCATGGTCGCCAACCCCTTATAACTCCAAATCGGACATAAGATACATTGCTGCAGCCCGATTGAAACAGCTTGATGGAGTAAATATAATGGAAGCCCGATATGAACTGCCAAACAAGGCCGAGGCTGGACTGAATTTGGTAAGTCCGATTACAATGATGCCCGATTGAAATAATGGTGCTAGCCCGATCAACTAGTGGTTAGTCCGATTAAGCAAAGGTGTTAGCCCGATCAACTAATCCCGATCAACTTCTGAAGTAACCCCTTAACCATTGATTTTGCCATCGGTCTCATGAGTCCGATTAAAAAGGTTCAATCGGCCTCTACCAACTTTGATTTAAAAAATGTATTTTTTAGGTGCAAACAATTGCCCCCTTGGCCGTTTAAAATAAAAGCAAGTGAAATTTTGAATGGCCATATTTTAATAGTTTTATCTAGAGACCGATTACCTTTAGACCGCAATCGGACTCATCATATAGACCGATGATCTTTGGACCAACATCGGGCTTGGCCAAGAGACCGTTTGACACCTCACGTTGTAGCTTGACTGAGACATGTAATTGCTTTGGAACCACCTCATATAATCGGGCTCTACCACTTGACTGTCACACACACTTCTGAAATTAATTACCCCATCGGCCTCTATGTCCGATCAGCATCCCAAGCATCCTTCCAGCATCACTTTATTTATTATTATTATTCTTGCTTTCGGCCTTATGAGTCCGAATAGCACCATTAGTTAGACCGAATTAATATTTTTACCTTCGGTCTTAATAACTTTTCAGTCTCTCGATAATACCATTGTTGGAGAAATAACCACCAAATAATATTTAATTTTTGGTGACATTCACACAGCCATCGTGGATGTAGATCAATCCAAGCCAAATAATTGATTGGCTTAAAATAAAAATAATAATCGGTCATAACAAGGAGACCGAAAAAATTAAACAATTCCTTGAGGCTGAGTTTCCTCAAGGGAAGTTGATCAAAAGCTTAATGGACCGATTTAAAGTCAATCGGTCTCTGTGAAGCTTGCCCCCCGAGCCCTTCATCGCCATCTTCTTCACCACCAAGAGGGTCTTCGTCTTAGTCCTCATCCTCCTCACTAACGGGAGGCCCTATGGCCGATACGGGATCACTCGGCCCATCACACTCTTCTTCTTCTTCGGCCTCAACATAGTCGTAAGGCTCATCTTGAATTTGCCCCCCGGGTACTTCTTCATCTTCACCATCAGGGAGGGGCTCGATGGCCGAAATAGGACTGTTCGGCTCTTCATCAAAAATTATTTTTTGGCCATCTTCTTGCCCCCCGGGTGGCTTGGACAGCGTGGAATCAAGATGACCAGAGTTATCGGTCTCTTGATTTAGAGTGGAAACATCGGCCTTCTCTGGCCGTTGTCGTGACTTTAAGAATTGTTCGATCCTTTGCCCTTGAGCCTCTAGTATTGTCAGGCTTGCTTTCGTGTCTTCTTAAAACCGGCTAAGCCTTGCCTGCTGTTCTCTCGAGTGCGCCTTCACATCTTCAAGAGCACGAAGAATGTCGTCACAAAGTAACTTCTTTCGCCAGTCACCATATAGAAAATCGTCTAGAGACATGAACGAATTTCCCTCGGGCTGCGGTTCATCAACTCCACTTGAAGTTTTGAGGAGGCCGATTTCTTGATTAAAAAATCGTGTATCGGCCTCAAAATGGTCTATCTCATTGTAAAGATGACCAGTTTCATTCCAATATCCATCGTTGTAGAGACGACAGATTTCTTCGCGAAGTTGGCGTATTGACTCATTCCGCCAACCAATCTGATTGTTGTAAAAGTGTAGCCATGCTTCAGTGTGTGCATGGCTCATCACTTGGCGGTCCCACCGGGCGTGCCAAATTGTTTGCTTGTAATTTGCGCGGGCGTGCCAGAGCCTAACGGGCTCGTTGTGTGCAAACTAATTTCCTATATTGCTTGAGTGAGTGATACTCAAGGCTTATGGAATCTAACTTCTAACAGTGCGATTGTGATGGCCAAGTAGGAAAGTACCCTTGGCCTAAGATCCTATGACAGTACTGAAGCGCACAAGCCATACAAGTGATGAGGAAAAAAGAATTAAATAAAATGCATATTTTATTTAATAGAAAGTAGGAAAGATTACAAGAGATTGTAATAAAACTAAGAAAGCCTAAAAAATAAAAGGAACGCTTTTATTTGCCTAAAAACTAAGAATGCATTGTAGAATGCTTTGGGATGCATTTTGTCGAAGAGACGCGGAGTGTCTTGATAGCTTGGCCTGCCTATTAATTTATAGCGGCCATGGAAGTCTCCTAGATAAGGTAGGAAATATCTGATCAATAATAATCTGGTAAAATTTACCAGATTATTTCCATAAACTGATAAAGCCTTCCATATCTTCAAATATATATATATGCATATATATTTGCAGCTTGAATGTGGTCCCTTTTGTGGCTTGATTCGGCTGACTTGACTTCCAAGTAAAAGATATTCTTCCCTTAATGTGTTGATATTATCTCCCAAAGTGATAATATTTTGAATATTATCTCCCAAAGTGATAATATTTTGAATATTATCTTTTCCATAACAGATAATAAGATTGATATTATCTTCCCATTCTGATTGATATTACCATAAGTGATAATATTAATGTATATCACTTGTGAGAATTTATAGGGATAGAGAACTTTCCATACTGTGGCCAAATCTGTATCAACTTCTAAACTGGCATAATGACTTGCCAATCAAGCAGCCCGATGAAACCATAGCTTAGGCTGTGTTGATGATGAGGTGGCGGTTTGATCTGAAAAAATATCGTCTTTAAGTGGAAAACATGCTGAATTAACCATTCTGCTACACCAACCTCTTATTACTTGACATCGGGCTTGTACAACTGGACTGGGCCATGAAGTGAGAGCCCGAACACCCAGATGACTATGCATTAACCTAATCGGGCTTGATTAACCAAAATTCCATGGCACCTTGTCATGGTCGCCAACCCCTTATAACTCCAAATCGGACATAAGATACATTGCTGCAGCCCGATTGAAACAGCTTGATGGTGTAAATATAATGGAAGCCCGATATGAACTGCCAAACAAGGCCGAGGCTGGACTGAATTTGGTAAGTCCGATTACAATGATGCCCGATTGAAATAATGGTGCTAGCCCGATCAACTAGTGGTTAGTCCGATTAAGCAAAGGTGTTAGCCCGATCAACTAATCCCGATCAACTTCTGAAGTAACCCCTTAACCATTGATTTTGCCATCGGTCTCATGAGTCCGATTAAAAAGGTTCAATCGGCCTCTACCAACTTTGATTTAAAAAATGTATTTTTTAGGTGCAAACAATTGCCCCCTTGGCCGTTTAAAATAAAAGCAAGTGAAATTTTGAATGGCCATATTTTAATAGTTTTATCTAGAGACCGATTACCTTTAGACCGCAATCGGACTCATCATATAGACCGATGATCTTTGGACCAACATCGGGCTTGGCCAAGAGACCGTTTGACACCTCACGTTGTAGCTTGACTGAGACATGTAATTGCTTTGGAACCACCTCATATAATCGGGCTCTACCACTTGACTGTCACACACACTTCTGAAATTAATTACCCCATCGGCCTCTATGTCCGATCAGCATCCCAAGCATCCTTCCAGCATCACTTTATTTATTATTATTATTCTTGCTTTCGGCCTTATGAGTCCGAATAGCACCATTAGTTAGACCGAATTAATATTTTTACCTTCGGTCTTAATAACTTTTCAGTCTCTCGATAATACCATTGGTGGAGAAATAACCACCAAATAATATTTAATTTTTGGTGACATTCACACAGCCATCGTGGATGTAGATCAATCCAAGCCAAATAATTGATTGGCTTAAAATAAAAATAATAATCGGTCATAACAAGGAGACCGAAAAAATTAAACAATTCCTTGAGGCTGAGTTTCCTCAAGGGAAGTTGATCAAAAGCTTAATGGACCGATTTAAAGTCAATCGGTCTCTGTGAAGCTTGCCCCCCGAGCCCTTCATCGCCATCTTCTTCACCACCAAGAGGGTCTTCGTCTTAGTCCTCATCCTCCTCACTAACGGGAGGCCCTATGGCCGATACGGGATCACTCGGCCCATCACACTCTTCTTCTTCTTCGGCCTCAACATAGTCGTAAGGCTCATCTTGAATTTGCCCCCCGGGTACTTCTTCATCTTCACCATCAGGGAGGGGCTCGATGGCCGAAATAGGACTGTTCGGCTCTTCATCAAAAATTATTTTTTGGCCATCTTCTTGCCCCCCGGGTGGCTTGGACAGCGTGGAATCAAGATGACCAGAGTTATCGGTCTCTTGATTTAGAGTGGAAACATCGGCCTTCTCTGGCCGTTGTCGTGACTTTAAGAATTGTTCGATCCTTTGCCCTTGAGCCTCTAGTATTGTCAGGCTTGCTTTCGTGTCTTCTTAAAACCGGCTAAGCCTTGCCTGCTGTTCTCTCGAGTGCGCCTTCACATCTTCAAGAGCACGAAGAATGTCGTCACAAAGTAACTTCTTTCGCCAGTCACCATATAGAAAATCGTCTAGAGACATGAACGAATTTCCCTCGGGCTGCGGTTCATCAACTCCACTTGAAGTTTTGAGGAGGCCGATTTCTTGATTAAAAAATCGTGTATCGGCCTCAAAATGGTCTATCTCATTGTAAAGATGACCAGTTTCATTCCAATATCCATCGTTGTAGAGACGACAGATTTCTTCGCGAAGTTGGCGTATTGACTCATTCCGCCAACCAATCTGATTGTTGTAAAAGTGTAGCCATGCTTCAGTGTGTGCATGGCTCATCACTTGGCGGTCCCACCGGGCGTGCCAAATTGTTTGCTTGTAATTTACGCGGGCGTGCCAGAGCCTAACGGGCTCGTTGTGTGCAAACTAATTTCCTATATTGCTTGAGTGAGTGATACTCAAGGCTTATGGAATCTAACTTCTAACAGTGCGATTGTGATGGCCAAGTAGGAAAGTACCCTTGGCCTAAGATCCTATGACAGTACTGAAGCGCACAAGCCATACAAGTGATGAGGAAAAAAGAATTAAATAAAATGCATATTTTATTTAATAGAAAGTAGGAAAGATTACAAGAGATTGTAATAAAACTAAGAAAGCCTAAAAAATAAAAGGAACGCTTTTATTTGCCTAAAAACTAAGAATGCATTGTAGAATGCTTTGGGATGCATTTTGTCGAAGAGACGCGGAGTGTCTTGATAGCTTGGCCTGCCTATTAATTTATAGCGGCCATGGAAGTCTCCTAGATAAGGTAGGAAATATCTGATCAATAATAATCTGGTAAAATTTACCAGATTATTTCCATAAACTGATAAAGCCTTCCATATCTTCAAATATATATATATGCATATATATATTTGCAGCTTGAATGTGGTCCCTTTTGTGGCTTGATTCGGCTGACTTGGCTTCCAAGTAAAAGATATTCTTACCTTAATGTGTTGATATTATCTCCCAAAGTGATAATATTTTGAATATTATCTTTTCCATAACAGATAATAAGATTGATATTATCTTCCCATTCTGATTGATATTACCATAAGTGATAATATTAATGTATATCACATGTGAGAATTTATAGGGATAGAGAACTTTCCATACTGTGGCCAAATCTGTATCAACTTCTAAACTGGCATAATGACTTGCCAATCAAGCAGCCCGATGAAACCATAGCTTAGGCTGTGTTGATGATGAGGTGGCGGTTTGATCTGAAAAAATACCGTCTTTAAGTGGAAAACATGCTGAATTAACCATTCTGCTATACCAACCTCTTATTACTTGACATCGGGCTTGTACAACTGGACTGGGCCATGAAGTGAGAGCCCGAACACCCTGATGACTATGCATTAACCTAATCGGGCTTGATTAACCAAAATTCCATGGCACCTTGTCATGGTCGCCAACCCCTTATAACTCCAAATCGGACATAAGATACATTACTGCAGCCCGATTGAAACAGCTTGATGGAGTAAATATAATGGAAGCCCGATATGAACTGCCAAACAAGGCCGAGGCTGGACTGAATTTGGTAAGTCTGATTACAATGATGCCCGATTGAAATAATGGTGCTAGCCCGATCAACTAGTGGTTAGTCCGATTAGCAAAGGTGTTAGCCCGATCAACTAATCCCGATCAACTTCTGAAGTAACCCCTTAACCATTGATTTTGCCATCGGTCTCATGAGTCCGATTAAAAAGGTTCAATCGGCCTCTACCAACTTTGATTTAAAAAATGTATTTTTTAGGTGCAAACAGATGTATAGAGGAGGGAAGATTTGCTTGACCGTGCATTTTAAGCCGCTGTGGGCGAAGAACTGGTATGATTGTTTTTATTTGTTTGAATTTGATTTGAATTCAGTTCATAGAAGTTTATGATGTAGTTTGAGTTGTGGCTACAATATAGCATTTGATTCTATCTAAGTTTTATTTAACAGAATTGTTATTTACATTTTGGTGTATTTCAATCTTTTATCCCCCTTATTTTTATATGCGTATATGTGTATAAGTTATATGATTTTGGGGAGGAGAGAGTAAGAATATGTTTGTCTCTGCGATTCCCCCTTCCAAAATCGCAGATCTGGGTACCAAATGCAGCTTGCAAGTGTTTGTTTGCCCAAATCGGGATGGAAGATATGCGATTTTGCAGGGGGGAATCTGTGTTCGCATTAAGTAGGGGTGCTTTTCTCGATTCTCTGTGTTTGAACCAAACACCCAAACCATATTAGGCAGTTCTACTTTTAAGCAGATCTACCAATCACGATCAAAATGGCATAAGTAGAAGCACAGACAAATGGGGCTTAAAACAAAAAAAGTCCTTTGGAGTTTGTTTTTTATTCATTTTTAAATTCCAATTTCTTGTCCCCAAAAAAAAAAACAATTAGGAAGCCCCTTTTTTTCACATTGTTTTTTTTTTACCCCAACAGTTCAATAGTAGATGTTCCAATTTGGGAACCACATTTGGTATACAAATTTGGAAATCATAACATTACTAATTGAAGCCCATTTTTTCTCCTATTTGAACTAATTGGATTTTTTTACACCCAACCATTTAATCTCTCGGACAATTTGAGTAAGATAAAATGAATTGATGAATAGGATTTTGTGTTGACTACGATTAGATTTTGTTGACAATGGACTGAATTCAATGCAAGATTTCTTGCACAAGGATGAAAAACTTGATGAAATCGTGCTCAAATGGGTATTTAAGAATTGCACTAGATTGAGGTTTTGGGGCTATTGCTTGGAATTGAGTTATTTCTTGGCACAATCACTCTAAAGATGTGGTCATTAAATTTATGGTAAGATCTTATCTGATTTCTTGGCTTATTGCTTTTGGCGTTTCTTTTCTACATTTGAATCCCATCAGTTATGAATAATTGCAAGTAAAATCTACATGTGTATGCATACATATAGTTATGGAGGAAGCTACAGATTATTTGTATTTTGTGGTTTGCATTGTTCTTTCTTCATTGCTTTACTTTCATATTTTTTGGATTTACATTAGAACTCCTGTACATGGCCATTTTCTTAAGTGAAGTACATGGGCAATTTCAATGCCAAGGATGTTGTCGTTTAATTCTCATCTTATATGCCACTGCAAAGTCATTTTCATTATGCTTTTATCTTTATCCTTGATTATTCATAGTGAGTGATAATTTTTTTTTCTTTCACTTTTATTAGATTTCCAACAATCATGCTAACCATCTATTTGGTTTTAGTCCTTTCGATGAATGTGGAAAGTAATAATAATGTGAAAGACGAAAGGTGAGCTCATCAAAGTTCTTCTCGCAATTAGAGCCCATCTGGTGGAGTCCCTTCTAATTACCTGAACTAGACTCTTCCTACAAGACTATGAAGCGAGTTAAAAATGCGGCCTTATAGTATAATTTAGAAAAAGAAGAAGAAAAATTTGCTTCCTTTTTTAACCCATATTCAGGCTGCTGCAAGAGTCTAGAGGGATGGACAAAAGAAGAGAGTATACATCTATAGATTTTTGAGTGCTAGAACCATTGAAGAAAAGGTCTTGATCATCTTCAGTGTACTCAATGTTATTGCCACCTGTCCCTTCCTTTTTGCATTTATCTGGTAGTTCAACAATCAATGATAGATTAGTCTTAGAGTCACTATCATGAACTGCTCTTAATTTATGCAGGTGTTCCAGCGCTAGATATCAAAAGAAGGGCTGCAAAAGTTGTCTAGCAGGAGTAAACAAATAGCACTAAGACTCAAGTGCTTGTTTTGCTGCTTTCTTCTTTCCTTCTACACGACGATGCTCTTAAATGGTAATATTAACAGATGTAATTGTAGGGGAACTTTCTTTCCATAGACGACCTACACGGTCTGTTCACGTATCATGAGAATGTGAGGTAAGTGCGTCGTGGCAATTCTTCTCCAATGTTCACTTGTTTGTGAGAGCAACCTAGTGATGAATTAGTTGAAGAGTGGAAGGCTTCAATATTCTCTTATCTATTCATTATAGTGTTAACAGGTTATAGGCTAAAAAAAGTAAAAAGAGAAACAAGATTTTTGTTTGCAAGCCTGTAAAGTGTCTAAATGCAAAAAGCCCCACCCACCCCCCCCCCCCCCTCTCTCTCTCTCTCTCTCTCTGAGACACATGCACACATACACATGTGTGCGTCCATGCAATTTATTTTATACGCATATTCAATTCTTTATTTCATACTTTTGTTGTGCAAATCCGAAATTCATAAAAACATGAGCTGCAGCCATTGTCAAAGTCTTGATGTGGTGGATGACAAGCACGAGATAGTAAGCGAGGTTGATGGAGGTGGATCTATGTATAAAGATTGTCAGTTTGATCAAGAGGATATAGATTGGCCACTGTTAATTCGTTATTTTTTTAAAAAAAAAAATTTGGCATTAAAGTTAGTACCCCCTTTTCTAAGATACGGAAATCAATTAGGGTTAACATAGGCTAGTTATAAACTTGTAATAGATATTGAATACGTTTTTTAGGCAGAGTAGTGGTGTGAGAATAGTTAGTTTGAAAAGGAAGAGAAGAACAATTCAGGAAACTCACCTATAGTTTCAGAGGAACCACCCCCAAGGGAAGATTGAATCACACATCAAACAAATCTTCATGAGTTTGCCACAAATTGTTGTGGTGATGATAAGGAAAATAGAGGAAAGCACGCAAAAGTACCTTGCAAACATAGTCGTCCACAAACCTGATCTGGTCCTGCCTTTTTTGATTGTGGTTCTATTGTGTCTTGCTTAAGAGTTGAGACTGGACATTGCTTTATTCTCTTTGGTTACCTTGTATTGGAAATATAATTAACCCTCCATACTTTACAAATATATATACGCATACATCTAGGCTTTGTTTGGTTCAAATATACAGGAAACATAACTTGAACAATGCCAAATTTACAATTAGAAAGCATATTTTTACCTTAACCACTTGGGAGAAAACTTGCCATTGTGGTTTTTTCTGTGTTTTGCTTCTTTTTACCTTAAGTGTTGACAAATATCATAGGACAAATGATCCATATAATTAATACTTTTGCTTGGAAGAGGAAGTAGAAGAACTGACAATTGAACTATTGGCTGAAGCAGAAAGCATTGATTCATAATCTTCTTCCATTCGCTCTTCTAGAAACATAGAGTGAACTGAATAACAAACTAAATAAAAGAACCCAAAAAAATTGAAATTTAGGCTAGCTGCACTTTATCATTATGCATATGAAGGTCCCAACCAGTCCGCTATGTTGACACATTCATTCATGCTAACAAAAGAAAATTATTATGCATCTTTAGCCTAGGATTTCATTAGACAGAAATATAATACAGCTACAACTACGAGACATTAATAGTACACCAAACCAACAAACTGCTCCCAGATTTCATTAGACAGAAATATATTCATTTGCCACTTTTTATTTGAATTCTTGTTTGACTATTCTGCCAATTGTGTATTAATATTAATATAAGATCATAGGGAACAAATAACGGACTCCCGGGGTGGATTCCATAGTAAAAAAGGCAAAAAAAAAAACACCTCAAAACAACCAAAAATGAGGTTTTAAGGGCCAACTTGGACAATCGACTATCCAGCTACCACCAAACCCACACGACCACCTTGAGTATAACTAATTAGAGTTGTGGGAAGAAACAGAACAAATAACGGACTCCCGGGGTGGATTCTACAGTAAAAAAGGCAAAAAAAAAAAAACACCTCAAAACAACAAAAAATGAGGTTTTAATGGGCAACTTGGACTACCGACTATCCAGCTACCACCAAACCCACACGACCACCACGAGTATGACTAATTAGAGTTGTGGGAAGAAACGGAACAAATAACAGACTCACAGGGTGGATTCCACAGTAAAAAAAGGCAAAAAAAAAACACTTCAAAACAACCAAAAATGAGGTTTTAATGGGCAACTTGGATAACCAATTGTCCGGCTGCCACCAAACCTACACGACCACCTCGAGTATGACTAATTAGAGTTGTTGGAAGAAATGGAACAAATAACGGACTCCCAGGGTGGATCCCATAGTAAAAAAGGTAAAAAAAAAAACACCTCAAAACAACCAAAAATGAGGTTTTAAGGGCTAACTTGGACAACCGACAGTTCGGCTACCACCAAGCCAACACGACCACCTCGATTATGACTAATTAGAGATGTTGGAAGAAACGGAACAAATAATGGACACCCGGGGTGGATTCCATAGTAAAAAAGACCAAAAATACCTCAAAACAACCAAAACTGAGGTTTTAATGGGCAACTTGAACAACCGACAGTTCGTCTACCACCACACGATCACATCAAGTATGACTAATTAGAGTTATCGGAAGAAACGGAACAAATAACGGACTCTCGAGGTAGATTCCATAGTAAAAAAAAAGCCAAAAACACCACAAAACAGAGGTTTTAATGGGCAACTTGGACAACCGACAGTTCGGCTACCACAAAACTACACGACCATCTCGAGTATGACTAATTAGAGTTGTTAGAAGAAATGGAACAAATAACGGACTCCCGGTGTGGATTCCATAGCAAAAAAGGTTAAAAAAACACCTCAATATACCAAAAAAAGTGGTTTTAAGGGGCAACTTGGACTTTTGTTTTTTTTTTCTTCTTCTTTTTTTGAATGATAAGGTACTGATGTTATTATTTTACTTGTGATATAGATGGGGGCACAGATGGGGCGCAGAAGTTTGGATTGCAAGCTGGAGTTTGTGCTGCAATTTATTAGTTATGTTATGTAGTGAGATTTATTTAGTATTATTTTGGATATATGAAACGTATATTTGTTGGATTTTTGTTGTTGTGACCTATTAGGCACTTCTTGGATATATAATGCTTATGTTATGTTGGATCTGATTATTTAATATTATGATATTTTGGTCATGTTTTGATCATTCTATATTCTTACATTGGACAACTTTCAAAATTTTACAGGATTAATAATAAATATTGGATTGGACAGGAATTGTTGAAGTTATTTTTAGTCATAAAACTATTTCCTTGCCTTTGAGGAACAAAATCAGCAAGGAACCACATTGTTGTCGCTAAAAACCACATTTAGCAAGGAAATTATTTCCTTGCCTTAGATGAATACAATTGCCAATAAATTTTTTTTTTCCTCGCTAAAAACCTCATTTAGCAAGGAAATTATTTCATTGTCTTATGTTAATACCATTTGCAAGGAAACAAGATTTCCTTGCTAAAAGTGACTTTAGCAAGGAACAAATTTCCTTGCCTTAGAGTTATGTATTTGCAACGAAATTGTTTCCTTGCCAATTGTCCATATTACAACACAAAAATAGGTTTTTAGCAAGGAAATTAAGCCATTTAGCAACGAAAATGTTGATCAATAGCAAGGAAAAATTTCCTTGCCAAAAGTTAAGAATTGGCAAGGAAAATATTTTTCGTCACTAGAAGCAATGGGTAGGAAGCTTTAGCAAGGAATCGAGCGACGAAATTATTTCCTTGCTAAAGGCTTTTACCACGAAATTTTGACTTTTAGCAAGGAACTTTTTCCTTGCAAAAACACTTTTTGTTGTAGTGCTTGGATAGTAGCAGTTTAAGAGAGTAAAGAAATCAAATCATGAACAATTTTATGATGAATAGTACTTTATGAATAGTGCATCATGAACATTACCCCCGTAAATAGTACCCTGTGAACAGTGCGTGAATAGTAAAAGTAAAGGATTAACCCTATTAGGGTTTCTCTGATATGATGTTGAGAGAGAGAGAGAGAGAAGTTCTAACAAAACAAGGTTAGCCAACACAAATATATATATCAATCAAAGAGTAATAAAGAGTAATTACAGAAATACCCATAAACATTAATACTTATATTCTATTAGTACCTTTGAAGAATTGATCAGGCTATAATGCTTAGTAATGAAAGAGAGTTCACATGAGTGTGAGAGAAGATAATTACCTTCAAAAAATGAACAAAAATTTAAAACTTGTTAGCTTCCTGAGCAATAGGAGAGTCCCTACTCCTCCCATTGATTTTCCCAAAAATATTCTCAAAGCCCTAATTCAAAAAACGAATCAAAGGAAGAGCACTTGCTCCTCCCATTGATATTTCCCAAAAATATTCTCAAAGCACTAAATTAAAAAATAAGTTGGAGGAAGAAGAACAAGAAGAAGAACAAGAAGAAGAAGAAAAGAAGAAGAGAGGGGTGATGGTTGGAGGTGTTAGCCAAGAGGTAGACAGAGGGGAAGTGTGGTGGTTGAGGCAGCGTGGTGCGGGACGCGAACCCGGACTGACTAGTTTCGTATTTCCCGAACCCTATACAAATAATATGTATTAATAACTTACTAACTTAGACCGTAAGTTTCAGACCCAGACTGACTAGTCACGCGAACTCGTAAAATCTGCATTGAACTTAGGCTATATGGCACTAGGATCCAAACAAGATAGGATCATGCATAAATGGAAAGGCTAGTACAAACTAACCTACCTTAAAACTATTGGACTTTTCCCCTCCCCAAGCATTCCCTTAAACCACCGAACCACCACCCCACCACTCCTCTACCCGCTGGTTACACACCTCCCCTTTTAACCGCCAGCCTCCCTTGTTCCCCAAGTACACACCATCTCACATCAGCCCCTCTCAATCACTCTCAATCCTTCTAAAATCAGCTCCAACAGATTTGCATGATCTGTGTACATATAGGTGTATGTTTATATGGTTTGTGTATATAAATAAGACCATGGAGAGAAAGAGAGCCTAAGCAAACAACTCAAGCACCCTCACCATATCTCTACCCTCACTCTACACACACACACACACACACAGAAGAGGCTGGAGGAGAAGAGCAGACATAGACAGAGAGAGAAGGAGAGAGAGAGAGAGAGAGAGAGAGAGAGAGAGAGAGAGAGTGAGTCTGACCAGAGAGAGAGACCCGAGACAGCTATAACCCCACACTCGCCTTCATTTTTATTTCTGCACTTTTAAATACACCACACACACACCTGGAGACGCCTATGCATGAACCAAACAGAGCCATAGGCCCTGGTTAAGCCCGGACTGCCATTAAAGCTCCTTGCCGGAGCTTGGATTTTCAAATGTCACCAAAGCTTGTAAAAATTATGGCAAACGGACCCTAATAGACCCCTTATGGTCCCCCTGTAGTAGCTTTTCAAAGGTTATTTGTTTAGCCGGCCATGCATGCCATTATCCTCCCAAAACCCGAAAAGAATAGCCCTCTGGTTAGTGACCAAAACGAATTAACCTCGAACCCACCTCATAGTATGTGATAGAGGAGGGGAAGACGAGTATTTTAGCATTGGAAACGACAATTTATATGGAGAGAGGAGAAAGATATGAGACTTGGAAGTTTTTCTGCGAAAACACGCCTGGCCGGCGGCGGGTCAACTCACCGAAGAAGAAGAAGTTAGGGTTATATCATATTTAGCCTGGGTCGGGTAATGATGAGGATGGGTCAGGATGTGTGTATAAACGGGTTAAGAAAACTAGCGGGTCGAGTTGCGTTAAAATGAACCAAGAATGACTTGTCCAGACGATGTCGTTTGGCTTCGGATCATACCATATCCGTATGGGTCGGGTTGGGTCGGGTTACAAGTATGTATCCGGGTTTGTTCGAATACGGGTTAAGTTATTTGACCCGCGAGTTTTTGAATTTGAACTCCTCTGAGTCTTTAAATCGGATGCCCGTTTGGCTCGGGTCTGATTGGGTCTGACCTGCGGGCTTTTAATTTATTATTTTAGTTTTCATTATTCTGTTTTATTTATAAATAGGTTTAAAATGATTATAATTGATTTTTAAATGTACAAAAACAGCTTTATATCATTTTTATATTATGGAATATTATAGTATAATAAATATATTATTCTGAAATTATAAATCATACATATTATAGTGATTAATTACCTTGTTTTAAATAAGTGATAATTATTGTTTATTTCAACAAATAGATATATGATGATTTTAAATTATTTAAAAGTAGTTTTAAATATCAAGGATTAGTTCAAATATTTTGAAATATTATTTTAAATAATAACCTAACATTATGATATTATAAAATGTTAATTATATGTTATACTTATTATTTATTTAGGCTAAATATTATTTATTTTTATTTAGCTTATCTAGCCTAAATAAATAATAAGGGTTTATTTTAAATCATAATAATTAGGTATTAAATACATAATGGTCATTTTAAAATATAGGAAAATTATATTAATTTTCCTATGGCCCAATGCCTCTATTTTATAAATTATTATTTATAAAACCTAAACTTCAGTATTTTTTAATAATAATTTATTATTTATACAAGACCCGTTTAGTGGTATTTTAATTTATTTAAAATACCAAACGAGTTCTGAAAATTACGAGAAAAATACCACTAACCCATTTTAAGGCCTAGTGTTTAATAAAAATATTTATAAGGACCAAATGTCTTCCTAAATTATATTTTATAATTATAGGACCTCGTGGACTATAATTAAGACTTCGAATATTCATAATAAATAAATCGTAACTCAGAAAATAAACAGTCAGTTCTTGGAGTCTTGGAATAATGTCTAGATTGTTTCCCTTAAGTTTGGTGACCTTTTGATAGGGTTAAAAGTACAGCTTGTCTTTAGGGCCCGCACTGGTATAAAGAATCCAGCCTTTTATATGACGGACTCTGATTTGAGTCTAGTCAATAGCGTTAGACTCAGAATGATGTCTAGATCATCATATTGAGGTTTAAGATGCTGACAAGTCCAAAAATATCCAGTCAAAGTCAAGTCGCCACCTCAGCAACGGAATGCCAAGTCATCTGTAATAGGCACTCACTTCCATAATCGTCTAAGGATGTCTAGCCAAGACCGCCCGGTCTGGGCCCACAGCTTGTGCATACGTTGTTACTGTACTCCGCGAAGCTCGGGAACGCCTCATGGCTTTCACCGCAAGGCTCCGAGCAGTTTCCTAACTCAGGCAGAAGACTAATGGAAAGTACAAGCTGTTTCCTAAACCACTTAGGAAACTCCCATGATTTATGCCAATCACTTGTAATTAGATTAGGCTTCCTAATCTGATCACTTACCTTGTACGAGTGGTCTCTTGCAGCTATAAAGAGATCATTGATCCCCATTAAGGGGATCTTATTCTTACTCTATGAAACTGCTATTTTCTATACAGAATATACATTCTACCAGGCGGATCATCGATAGTATCAAGTCTGTTGGTTCACCACAGACCCCCGACGACATTGACCTCATAGTGCAACTTTAGATTTTTTTTCTCATTCCTGTAGACGTAGGTCTCCTGGATAACGGGGCGGAACCATATACAAACTTCTTTTTTCTCACTATCTATCTCTCCTTAAACCGCTTTTCTTATTCTTACCCAAATTTTGGCATTATCAGTTTGGCGCCGTCTGTGGGAAGGACAGCTTTCTTCGAAAACAAATCTGTGACTGATCAACATGCCACCGAAGAAGGGTAAGAAGACTGTCGCTCCAACAGGTCAGGTAGATTGCCAGTCACTTCCATGACCTCCGAGCAGAACATTGTGGCTCCTGTGCAACTCCTGGAGGGCCAGCGGCAAACTCAGCAGCAGATCGAAGCATTGCTGGCTCGACAGGATAAGCTCCCACAAATCGAGGATCAGCCCGGGAAGGGCGCAAGCTATTGGGAGCCTGTACAGGCCCGAAGGCGTGCCCACACAGAACCTGTATCCCCGCCGACTTTGGGGCGGTTTAGGAACAATGAGCGTAGCCAGGCTCTTGAGCAGACCTGGCAACGTGCCCGGACCACCACCCACCGGGCGGGGGATGCCAGAGAAATCATCAACAACAGACACCCTGCCAGAAGGGAGGAACAAAGATGAACGACTTGGGTGTAGGCCAAAGACCCCGGGGGTGCAACCAGATCAGCATATATCCCGGGGATGAAGAGAAAACATCCTTCATCATCGACCAGGGGACGTATTACTAAAAAGTTATGCCCTTTGGACTCAAAAACGTCGGGACGACCTATTAGCGCCTGGTCAATTACATGTTCAAAAGCCTGATCGAGAAGTCAATGAAGGTGTATGTTGATGACCTCCTAGTTAAAAGCTAGGACGAGCCCGACCATTGCGAGCACTTGGCCGGGGCCTTCAGCATCTTAAGAAAATTTAGAATGAGGTTGAACCCGGCTAAATGCACATTTGGAGTCTCGTTCAGGAAGTTCCTGGGACATCTGGTAAGCTGACAGGGAATCGAGGAGAACCCCAAAAAAATCTAAGCAATCATCAACACGTAGTCGCCTAAGTCTACCAAGGAAGTACAGAGTCTGGCCGAATAGGTAGCCACACTAAATAGGCTCGTCAGCCAAGCTACTGACCGATGCCTGCCTTTTTTCAAGATCCTCTACAAAGCGTTTCAATGGTCGGAAGAGTGTGAGGAGGCGTTTCAGGATCTCAAGAAGTACATGACATCATCCCTGACAAGCAGGGAAATTTGTAAAATGCAACTGCGCTAGAATAAGGAAATATACTGATTTAGTTTACAACTCCCTATCATATCTACAATTCGTGTTACAATGCCAGTTTATATACAATGTGATAAATCTATGATAAGTTGTGTTATTTTAGCTGCTATTTGTGCAGATTGCTATGTTGCTGTGTGCAGGAATGAATAATAGGATAAGGGTAAAGCTTGGTTATAAGCAAGACAATTCATAGCTTAAATATGAAGTTCGAGCGATCGAAAAAAGCTCAAGCGATTGAGTGTTCGATCGATCGAAGGATCTTCAAGTGCTCGAGTAATTCAAAGTTCAAGCGATCGAATGCGGGTCGATAGATCGAACATGCTTTTTATCAGAATTTATGCACACGCAGCAGAAGTGATTGTTGTTAACCCCAGCTAGGACTTCTCTATATATATCAGTTATAAACCCGTCCTTGAGGACGTGCACTTTTAGTTTTACAATTTTATAGAGAGAGAGATTTTGTTTGGTTTTGTAGGTTCCAAAGCTTGGATATTTGTTTGTGATTGATTTTTCACGAGTTTAATCAAAGTTCTTCATTTTGGGTTTGTATAATAGTGGTATTCACTTTCTGTTCATAGTTTATATAGTTATAATATGTTCTAAACATAGGGTTGCATGTTAGTAGTGATAAAATCCATAATTTTCATAGTTTTTCATGTTAAAAACACAAACAAACAAAACCTTAATGATTTTCTACGTGAAAAACCAATCTGTGAGACTCCAGACCATGTCTGAGTAGTCCCAAAGTTGGGAGATCACAATGAAACAGTGATCTCTAGCCTCTGCCAAGCACTGGAATAAAACCTGTGTTCGGTCGATTGAAGTTTGTTCGATCGATTGAATCAGAGATATAGTCAAGCGATTGAAGACATTTCGATCGATTGAGAAATGATGGCATTCGATCGATCGAAAGCGCGTCGATCGATCGAACACTCAAATTCTTTAGAAGATCCCTTGTAGTATTCCTAGACTTTCTGTTTTCAAGATTTGTTATCAAATTGTCCCCAAATGCTCAGTTTGTCAAAACAGTTTCTTAAATTTAAGACTTAAGGCATTTTCCTTCAATAACTTTTGCAAACCACTTTGAATGCTAGTACCATTCATAGTATGAGTCTTAGCTATTGTTTTAAACCACTTTCATGTATTTTGAATCAACTGTGATGATATAGTCCCAGTTATGAAAGGGCTATTGATTCTTTATCTTTAGAAAACACGAAATACTATAGATGGATGTACTCCATTGGGCATTAATGACATTAAATGGCAGATGGCTCGGTCACTGAGGATTCATGTGATCCTAATGCTTTCCTTTTATAAAGTAAAAACCATTTGAAATATCGCTTTAGTTTGTTAGTTAATTCCTAGTTTAATTTAGTAGTTGTTAATCGTGGAACTTTGTGTTCTACACCTTATCTAAAGTTCTAAATTTTTATTTTCTCTTTGAGTTTAGTCTAAGTTAGTAGCTTTCCACCTTCCCTGTGGGATTGACCTGGACTCATCTAGTACTGCTTGGACGTCTACCTACACTTGGGTATAGCACATAAGTACACACAAATAAATTCCGTGTCAAGTTTTTGGCGCTGTTGCTGGGGAAGGCGACTAGGTTTTACTTAGGTTACCTCTCTCTTTCTTCATCTTTTTTTGTTTTTGTTTTTCTTTTAGTTCTTTAGATAAAAACCTTCGTAGGTTCTTTTGTTTTTCATGTCTGATAATTCCATTGAAGGAATTTTCGTAAACCCAGTCTTCTTATCTGATTCCTCTAGTTCTATCAACCCCATCGCCACACCTACAGAATCTATGGCTGATGATCAAAGCAAAAAAATGGTAAGAATAGGGTTGTGCCTATTGATGATTTATTGCGTCCTTTGCGCGAACTTATGTAACCCGAACACGCGCCTACACCTTCTTGCATTCTGATTCCACCACATGCAGGCGAATTCCAATTTCACAATGGAATGATTCAACTCCTTCTAACCTTTCATGGAATAGAGAGCCAGAAGGCATATCTACACGTTAAGGATTTCGAGGATGTTTGTAAAACATTCTCTCAAAACTGTCTCGTAGATGTGACACACTTAATGCTATTTCCCTTCACCCTGAAGGATAAAGCAAAAGCATGGCTGCTCACCCTCAAACCAAATTCGATATTCACATGGCATGCGATGAACACTGCATTCTTAAAGAAATTCTTTCGCCTCGCATGACCACCGAGCTAAAATGTCAAATTAACTCTTATAAACAATGAAACCTTCATTCAAACATGGGAGCATTTTAAAGATTTGCTTCTCTCATGCCCACATCACCGATATGAGAAATGGTAAATCATTAGCTACTTCTTTGAAGGGCTTAATGGGGAAACTAAAAAACTCATAGAAACCATGAGTGTGTGGATATCGCAATTTTCTTACCCACAGCTTTTCTTTTAAAATTCTTTTCAAAATTTTGAATTCAAAATAAATGAGTCGCTACTTAATTTTTAAAAGGAAAATTAAGAAACCATTTAAAAGGAAACTGATCTTTTGCGAAACCAAAGATTAACTAGGTCCGGGGATTATGGAATGAGAGAGGAAGGAGCCCGTCGGACTAAAACACCCTCTCTCATCCTATCCTGCGATAGGCCACTACTCAACATCCTTTTAATCGAATTATTAATTTAAGTATGCCCTCAACTAATACATATATATACATTACAAAAGCATGTCCAAGAGGTGTAAAATTGCTAATGACAAAATATCATTCATAAGCCACATATTTCAGGTAGCAAGCAATGTGATATGCAATAGGGAACAAGAGAGCTTACCCGGGATCCAACAGCGATATTAAACGTGCAGTGCATACACACAAAAGAAAGTCCTAAAAAGAAAGTCTCGAATCACATATACACATAAGGCAAATCTTAATTCTAAGGTGTCGCGCGCACATGAGGTCGAAAATCAAATGAAATCAAAGAATTCAATAAACTAGAGGGGGATTGAGAAATCGTACCTCAATAGCGCTACAAAACAAAGGGTTAGTCCACATGTTTTAAACGAGATATATTATAGAATCCTAAGTAACATGCTCTAGCTAAAATAAGTCCTAATTACAAGCATCAACATGTATGGATGAATGTATATGAATTCATGAATATGAACAAGAGTAGCTATTAACAATGAATTTATTCATTGATTTGGATCATTTAGTCTTGGGATTTAAGTCTAATTAATCATTATAAAGATATGGTTTAAACCCTAAGTCATAGGAGAATCATTTGGGCCATTATTTACAAAGTTAGTCAAATGTGTCATAAAATTCTGAAAATTGCAGAGAGCAGAACAGAACTTTAAAAAAAGACAAAGCATGGTTCCCATGGTTTGATGTTGGTGAATTTTGGATACAAGATGCCTCTGTAAGTCTAGTTTCCAAATCAAAAAGAAAATCAAAGTTTCAACGGTTAGATCTCCGGGAAAAGGACAAGAACCAGACATCACTCAGAGATGTTCAACTCTCTGTCCAGAGATATTGTTTGATTTTTTAAAAATAGCAAAAAGGTTAGAAATGATTTGTTCTTTTTAGGGTATCTTCCTTACACATTAAACCTCATAGAAAAAATTATTTTAAGTCAAAGAAACTTTGTTAAAATTCTATTCTATTAATTTTAAAACTAATTTGCTGTTCTGAAATTCTGGACAGATTATTGTTACTTCACAAAACTTATGACCAAACCATTTTAAACATGAAACCACCTTAAAACAAAAATTACAGTGGTAGAATGTTGTGTTATTGACACTTTCCCGTTGGTTTCACTTGATTTCAACAGTTAGATTTCGAACTAAAAATCTTTGATCAAAAATAGTTTGTGAACTCACTGTTTTCATTTGTCAAGTTCAACTTTTATTTGTTAACCCCAACTATTAAACCATGAAATTGGATTTAAACCAAACCATTTCTGCTACCATTTGATGGTCATTGGAGATCAAGACATGACTAAAACCCATGAGTTTTCAAGGAATATAAGGAGACTCCATGAAAACTCAAGCTTAGAGGACCCAAACCATGGTAGGGGTTTGGATTCATCTACTTGTTCTTACTAAAATGATGATCAACTTTAAATCTCATATGAATCATAAGCTTACATGAGACTAAAAGATTAAAGTCATGAGATTCAAGTGAGATATGAAAGATCCCCATGAGTCTCAAGAGAAGAACATAAACAAGAAAAAGTGAAGAAGAATCAAAGAACTAGCTCATGGGCTTCAAGAGGATATAGAGAAGACCCCATGAAATTCCAAGTTAGAGAATCCAAGTCATGAATATGGACTTGGATCCACCTATTTATTTACAAAGTGAAGTGATGATCAAACTTTGACTCCCATGTGAAGCATAAGCTTACATGGGATTCAAAAGATCAAACTCAAGAGATTCCAAGAGAGACATTGAGGATCTCTAAGAATCTCAAGAAGGGAGTATAAACAACAAGAAGAAACAAAGCAAAGAAAACTAAGTAGTTTAGAGACTTAAAAGAAAGAATGAAAAGAAACAACTTAATGGTTAGAGGATCACCTCCAAACTATCCTCAAAGCTTTTCTCCTTTGAAGATCTTCCAAACTCTTCTCTCTAGTTTCCAAACTCTCTCCTTTTCTCTCTAAAAAATGTTGGTGTATTGGTAGTGTTTTTTTTTGTATGTGTTGTTCTCTCTTTCCTCAATGAAGATACCTCTTCTTATATAGACAAAAATACCTAGGTAATTTCAGTGAATTCGGAGTAAAAAATAGTTATAAATACAGCATTTGGTGTTACAATGTGTACTTTCTGAAAATAGACAGACTGCTGCACAGGACGACAGTCAAAAACCTTTTACGGCAGTGGCTGAATGCCGCTGCGGCACTACGTGAATGCCGCGACGGCATTCCATGACTGCCGCGTGGCGTTCAGCCAGTGCCGTGGAAAATTATTGTTTGCCACGTTTTTGTCAGCCTTACTTTATCAGTTTTTTGTTTTTATCCGTGCAAAGCGGGGGTATTTGTAAAATACAACCGCGCTAAAAGGAAGAATTGCATTGGTTTTAATCACAACTTCCCATTTTATCTGCAATTTGCATTACAAGGCTAGTGTTCATACAATGTGATTAATCTATGATAAGTTGTATTGTTTGTACAGATCACTGCTGTGTGGACTAGAGAGATGAACATCAGGACAGCTGGAATGCTGTAGTGTAGACAAAAGAATTCAAAGCTAAAGTTTAAAGTTCGAGCGATCGAAGATAGTTCGATCGATCGCACGTTCGATCGCTTGAATAAGGTTGAAGCGCTTGAGTTCCAAATGTTCAATCGATCGAGGAATGTTCGATCGATCGAACATGGTATTTTCAGAAACTTTCGCGTACGCAGCAGTTGCGGGTTTTTAACCCTAGCCTTTAGGTTTTCTATATATATGAGCATTGTATACGTCCCTGAGGACGCCCAAAACTTTGCTTTTCATCAGTTTAGAGAGAGAGAGATAGAGAGTTTACATTGTTTTGTAGGTTTTTATTCAAGATTTTACGTTGTGAGCTCGGATTCTTATAGTTTAATACGATTTAAATCGTTCCAGGTTACTCATTCATTGTTTTATTTACATTCTGCACTTAGTTAATCGTAGTTTAATCTTCAATCTCGTAGTATTGCATGCTAGACAAGTTAAAATCACTAGTTTCATAGTTTTCATGAAAAACTCACATCCAAACAAAGCCTTAATGTTTTTATATGTTAAGTACCAACCTGTGACACTCTAGACGATGTCTGAGTAGTCCTGAGGTTGGGAAAACACGATGAAACAGTGATCTTTAGCCTCTGCCATGCAGCAGAATAAATCCTGTGTTCGATCGATCGGAGGTAGTTCGATCGATCGAACCAGAGATAGTCAAGCGATCGAAGGACACTTCGATCGATTGAGGGATGAAGGCTTTCGATCGATCGAACGATCGTCGATCGATCGAACCCTCTGATTCTTGAGGATGTTCCCTGTAGTATTCCAGAACCTTTTGTTTTTGAGAGTTGTTATCATACTATCCCCAAATGCTCAGTTTGTCAAAACAGTTTTTAATATCAAGGCCCTAAGGCATTTTCTTTCAATACATTTTGCAAACCACTTTCAATGCTAACACCATTGTGGGTGCGAGTCTTAACTATTGAATCAAACCGCTTTCACGTGTTTCAAGTTAACTGTGATGATATAGTTCCGGTCATGAAAGGGCTATGGATTCTTTATTTTAAGAGAAATACGGCATACTGTAGGTAATATACTCCTTGGTGCTTCAAAGTAACTGAATGGTAGATGGTTAGATTATTGTGGATTCGTGTAATCCCAACACTTTCTTCTCAAAGTTATATCCTATTTTAGAGTATTGCTTTAACTAGTTAGTTAGTTCTTTAGTTTAATCTGAATTGCTTTTGTTAGTAGTCTTAGTTTGTGGAACTTTGTGTTCTGCATCATTATGAAATCTTATTGATTTTGTTTCTCTTTCTTTTGAGTTTAGTCTAAGCTAATAGGTCAACACCTTCCCTGTGGGATCGACCTGGTCTTACCAGTTACTACTTGCACGTCTACCTACACTTGGGTATTGCACAAGAGCACACAAGAAAAATTCGCGTGTCAAGTTTTTGGCGCCGTTGCCGGGGACGGTGACGATCAATTCCTTAGATTACCTCAATCTTTCCTGATCTATTTCTGTTTTCCTTTTTCTTTAAGTTCTCTAGGTTTTCAATCTTCTTAGGTTCTCTCATTAATGTCCGATAGTTCCGTCCATGGAATTTTTGGAAATCCTCTATATTCATCTAATTCTTCTAGTTCTAGTAACCCTGTCACCACTCCAACTGAATCAATGGATGATAATCAGAGTGAACATGGTGACAATGTTGTGGTACCAATTGATGATTCACTACGTCCATTGTGCGATCTCATACAACCAGAACACGCACCTACTCTTTTTTGCATTCTCATTCCCCCACATGCTGGCGAATTTCAATTTCGCAATGGGATGATTCAACTCCTCCCAACATTTCATGGGATGGAAAGCGAGAAGGCATATCTACACGTTAAGGATTTCGAGGATGTTTGTAAAATTTTCTCCCAAACTTGTCCTGTAGATGTGACACGCTTAATGTTATTTCCCTTCACCTTGAAGGATAAAGCAAAGGCGTGGTTACTCACCCTAAAACCGAATTCAATCTTCACATGGCAGGCAATGAACACTGCGTTTTTGAATAAATTCTTTCCACCTCGCATGACCACAGAGCTAAAACGCCAAATAAGTTCATACAAGCAGAGGAGCAATGAAACCTTTACCCAAACTTGGGAGCGTTTCAAAGATTTGCTTCTCTCATGTCCCCACCACGGATATGAGAAATGGCGTACCATTAGTCACTTCTATGAAGGACTAAATGGTGAAACGAAAAAGTTGGTCGAAACTATGAGCTCTGGACCATTCCTTCGAAAGAATACCGAAGAGGCTGAAGCTCATTTCGAGTGGTTAGCTGAACATGCTCATGAATGGTCTAACTCTGAAGATACACCTCGAACTCAAATATCGAGTGTGGAAAATAAGAGTTTGTACCAATTGAAAAGTGAAGATCATCTGATGAACAAATACGAAGAACTGGCAAAGAAGGTAGAAGAACTAGGGATGCGAGGAGAGAGTTCTAGGTAGGTTATGCCTGAGGAACCATGCGGAACATGCAACATGTTGGGACATACAACTCAATACTGTCCCAATGTGCCGTATTTTCAAGAGCAGGCCCCTATGGAGATGAATGCCATGCACGGTTTCCGAGGGGCGGGGAATTCTAATAATAACTTTCAAAGTAACAATAGATGGAATCACCCCGGTTTTGATTGGAGAAATAATGCTGGGACCCAAAATCAATATCAACAGCAGCCCTACAACAACAATCAATATCAAGGGCAAAACAATAGGCCGTCCCATCAATACAATCAAAATAGAACCAGTAACTACAACCAAGCTCAACCCTCCAATGCACCACAGACCAATACCTATGTGCCACGACACAAGAAGGTTCAAGAAGAAGAGCCACTTGCTAATGCCAATCTAACGCAGCAACTCATATAGATGATGAGTAGAATGTCTGCCACGTTAGAAAGGATAGATGCACGGCAAGAGGGTTCAGGAGGAACATTCCCTGCCCAACCACTTCCGAACTCCAAGGGACATAACAATGGTCCTAACAATCAAGAACATTCTAAAGCCGTGACTACACTGAGAAGCGGAAAAATCATAGAAAAAAGCATGCCTCTGTCTACACCCGAAGTGTTCAAAGAGGAGGAAGTGGTGGATAATGAGCTTGAGCAACCATCTACTCAAGAGGAGGAGCCGTCTACTAATGACGAGGCAATAAAGGCAAACATTGAAGCTCCTAGAGCAGAGGAAGAAGTTGAGCAAAGGCCTGGAAAGGAGTCTGTTGGGGATGAACCACCAAAATACCCTTTTCCTGCACCTTATCCTCAACGGTTGAAGAAACCCAAGAATGAGACAAAGAATCAGGAGTTTCTGGAATTGTTTAAACAAGTCAAAATTAACCTTCCACTCCTAGATGCTATCAAGCAAGTGTCGGCCTATGCTAAGTATCTCAAAGATCTATGCACGGTCAAGAGGAGGCAAAGTGTGAAGAAACATGCTTATGTCGCGTGCCAAGCAAGTGTGATCATTCAAAACGAGTTGCCTCCAAAACTCAAAGACCCCGGTATACCTACGGTCTCATGTAGAATTGGGAATCAAAGAATAGATAACGCCTCCTCGATCTAGGAGCAACCGTGAACCTGCTGCCATATTCAGTCTATAAACAACTGGGGTTGGGTGAACTCAAACCCACCCGAGTCGCTTTGCAGTTGGCAGATAGATCTGTGAAGTACCCTAGAGGGGTGTTAGAGGACGTTCTTGTCCAAATAGACTCTTTTGTGTTTCCGAGTGATTTCGTGATATTGGACACAGAACCTGTGTCTAATCCCGGTGCACATATCCCTGTTATTTTTGGACGTCCATTCCTCAACACTATTGATGCCACGATCAAGATTAGAAGTGGTATCATGACTATCGTATTCGGGAACATGACATTGAATGTAAAAAAATTTTCTAATCCCCGACCTGAAGAATACGATGATGAGGAAGAAATTCATTACATTGACACAGTCATTGAAGATGAAGTTGACTTGGTCGACTACAAAGATCCTTTGGAAGTTGTGATGACTCAATTTGGCGATATCTATCAGCCTGTAGAGTCCACTCCATTGGATGCTGACCTGAACCAGATGTGTCTTATGATGGATAGGATAGAGGAGGATAGAGTAGAATGCATGTGGATAATTCCATATGAACAATTGCCTCCTAAAACTAAGTTGGCAATGCCTTCTAGTTTTCAGTTTCTGGAGTTAGAGTTAAAGGAGCTACCCAAAGAGCTAAAATATGCATTCCTAGGGACTGGAAAAACTTATCCTGTGATCATTTCATCTGCCTTAACTCATGAACAAGAAGGTAAGCTAGTGCAAATGCTGACCAAGCATAAGGATGCTATAGGATGGACGATTGTTGACCTCAAAGGCATAAACCCATCCATATGCACTCATAAGATATATCTGGAGGAAGACGCTAGACCTTCAAGACAAATGCAAAGGCGTCTGAATCCTAACATGCAAGAAGTAGTTAAAAAGGAAGTGCTCAAACTACTTGATGTTGGGATGATTTATCCGATATCTGATAGTCCTTGGGTTAGTCCAACCCAAGTGGTTCCAAAGAAAGCAGGCATAACGGTCATTCCAAACAAAGATGGTGAATTGGTACCAACACGTGTCCCCACTGGATGGAGGATGTGTATTGACTACCGAAAGTTGAATACTGTGACCCGAAAGGACCATTTTCCTTTGCCATTCATGGATCAAATGCTAGAACGTGTGGCAGGTCACAAGTATTACTGCTTTTTGGATGGATATAGTGGATATAACCAAATTGAAATTGCTCCTGAAGATCAGGAGAAAACCACATTCACTTGTTCATTTGGTACATTTGCCTACCGTCGAGTGCCGTTTAGCTTATGTAATGCACCGGCTACCTTTCAGCGGTGCATGCTAAGCATATTCAGTGACATGGTCGAACACATCCTTGAAGTCTTTATGGATGATTTTTCAATGTTTGGCCATAGCTTTGAAGATTGCCTCAGCAATCTCGAGCATGTATTAATGCGATGTGAGGATAAAAACCTAGTTTCGAATTGGGAAAAGTGTCACTTTATGGTGACCAAGGGAATAGTCCTCGGCCATATAATCTCCGATGAAGGAATCCAAGTGGATAAGACCAAAATCGACATAATCTCAAATCTACCTGTCCCCCGTACAGTGAGAGACATCCGTTCGTTCTTGGGGCATACGGGATTTTATCGTCGGTTTATCCAGAACTTCAGTGCAATCTCTCGACCTCTTTGTCAACTTCTTGTCAAAGATGTACCATTTGAGTGGTCAGAGAGTTGCCAAAAGTCCTTCGAGGATCTAAAAGAGCTCCTCACCTCCGCACCTATAATACAGGCACCCGACTGGAGTTTGCCTTTCGAATTAATGTGCGATGCTAGTGATTACGCCATTGGTGCGGTCCTAGGCCAGAGAAAGGACAATAAGCCATATGTGATATACTATGCCAGCCGAACCTTAAATGAAGCTCAAATGAATTATACAACTACTGAAAAGGAGCTGCTGGCTGTAGTATTCGCCTTGGATAAGTTTAGGTCTTATCTGATAGGGTCACCAATCATCTGTTTTACAGATCATTCGGCCCTCAAGTATCTGCTGTCTAAGAAAGACGCTAAACAACGGCTCATTCGCTGGATACTCTTACTCCAAGAGTTTGATCTAACAATCAAAGATAAGAAAGGAGTAGAGAATGTGGTTGCGGACCATTTGTCACGGTTGACTTTTGTCGACAATACTGAACCCCAATCCATTAAGGATGAGTTCCCGGATGAACAGCTACTGGCAGTAAGTGGTCTGCCTTGGTATGATGATATCGTGAACTACCTTGTCACGGGAGAAACCCCGAATCATTGGTCAAACCAAGACAGAAAACGGTTTCTCTCGTTCGCGCGTCATTTCTTTTTTGATGACCCATATCTTTTCAAGTACTGTGCTGATCATGTTATCAAGCGCTGCATCCCCAATGAGGATATAATCGTAATTTTAGCATCATGCCATTCTGAAGCATGCGGTGGCCACTTCGCTTCACAGAAGACCGCACAAAAAGTTCTACAAAGCGGTTTTTACTGGCCCACAATTTTCAAAGATGCGTATTCCTTTTGCAAGACATGCCAACGCTGTCAAAAGCTTGGAACTATTTCTAAAAGGAATTCTATGCCTTTAACCCCTATCATCACAATTGAGATATTCGATTGTTGGGGCATAGATTTTATGGGCCCATTTCCCAAGTCTAATAACTGTGAATACATACTCCTTGCTGTAGAGTATGTGTCAAAATGGGTTGAAGCGATACCAACGAGACACAATGACCACAGAACGGTCATGTCCTTTCTAAGAGAGCATATTTTGTCTCGTTTTGGAACTCCGAAAGCTTTACTAAGTGACCAAGGCAAGCATTTCTGCAATAGACCTTTGGAGTCACTTCTCAAGAAATACGGAGTCCACCATAAAATCGCTCTTGCCTATCATCCACAGTCAAATGGGCAAGCGGAATTGGCTAACCGAGAAATCAAGCATATCCTCGAAAAGACGGTTAGCTCCAACCGAAAGGACTGGGCATACAAGCTGACCGACGCTTTATGGGCATACCGTACTGCCTACAAGACGAATCTAGGTATGTCCCCATATAGATTGGTTTACGGGAAAGCTTGCCATCTCCCTGTTGAAATTGAGCATAAAGCTTATTGGGCGACACGCTCATTGAACTTTGATATCCAAGAGGGAGGTCGGTTACGCAAACTCCAACTTGCAGAGCTAGAGGAAATACGACGAGATGCGTATGACTCTGCAAGGTTGCATAAGGAAAGGTTAAAGGCTCACCATGATCGTACGATCTTTCGTAAATCATTTGAGCCGGGGCAGAAAGTTTTGCTGTATGACTCTCGCCTCCACCTTTTCCCAGGAAAGCTCCGTTCCCGTTGGACAGGCCCGTTCATTGTAAAAACTGTCTTTCCACACGGGACGGTTGAGCTCGTCAATCCAAAGAACGATGATTGTTTCAAGGTCAATGGCCAAAGGTTGAAACTGTTCTTGGAAAACTTCCAAACTGACGTTGAGCACAACAAACTGGATGAGCCCAACTATTCTAACACTTAAAATCCAAAGTGGAGTTCCATATTGTTGTTGTATTCCTTATCTTTCCCTGCAAGTTAGTTTCTCTCTTTTGTTTTAATTCTTTGTTCATTCTTTTAATGTTTGTGATCTCATTCTAATTCGCTATACCTTAAACCACTCAATTGCAGGTGTATAAATGCGAGGTGACGATGTTCATTCTATCGGTTCATGGGCTGATTCAGAATGTCGTTGTGGCACCTGGACTGAGGGTGAACTCACACCCTGCCCCTTGCTTTATCAAGACCCTGAAGCTCACACTCTCATTGATGCTGCCCAAGGGTACCTTCCATACCCACCGGCCCTCCTTGACATCAATCCATATGAAAATATGGAATTTCCTGATGACGATGATGTGGAGGAGGAAGAAGACCTGTACATGGGGAGAATGGTGGATGATGCACTCATGGCACAATGGGAAAATGATGATATGTGGGAGCCATGGGAAGATCATAACCTCCAGGATGTCGTCCCGGAACGTCACAATGCAGTTTTCATTTTTGTTGACGACTTCCTTGTTCCCAAGTTGGTCCTATACCGCTATGTGTACCTGAGGTTTCTGCTATTCAGGCTCCAATGCCCCTTACCAGCTAGTGCATTTTGGGAATCTATGCCAATAGTGAGGTTGGAACTTAGTCACATTTCTTTTTATTTTATTTCTTTTCCTTATTTTTCTTTTCGTGTTTAATCCTTGTTTCTTATGTTCTGATATCTTAATCTCGGTTTGTTTGTCTTTTGTCTTTTCCTTGTCTAGGATTGTCACTATGTTTCTCAATGGTATTCCAGTGTTCCTTCCACATCAGTTATTCCATAGGGCTCGCACACAGTCCCCTGGCACCCCACCGCAAGAGGAAGAACAACTGTGGATTTTCACACCATTATCTATGTCTCCACCGCAGTCTCCTCTCATGTGCACACCTCATTCTCTAGCGACTCCAGACATGCTGAATGACACTCTTGCCGCTTTCAAATTATTTTGGGGACGGGAATTGTCAAGTTTGGAGTCCAATCTCGAAGATCTGGAGGTGTTCGAAGCAATGGAAGAAGAAGAAGTTTTCGTGTTGGAAGTTTAGTGATTCACTTCAGTTTTGTTTTGTCATTTTCATCCTTTCTTAATTGAAGTGTAATTCTGGGCAAATGATTTTTAGTTTAGTTTTTATTTTCGTTTTTCTTTGTAATAAGGTCGTCGAATCACGTGGGGAGTTATAATTTTCCAAATTGACTGCATTTTGAATATTTTATTACTAAATCTTTGCAATTTTATCTTTTGGTGATTTCCATTCTGGCCTACATGTCTGTGGTTGAACTGCTTTTAAGTATCTCTGCATGTCCAGATTTGTTTCTGACAGTTGGGGGTGTTTTGGTTCATTTTTCCAAAGAATTCTGTAATTTTTGTGTTCGATCGATCGAACCTATTTCGATCGATCGAAAACCCTGCATGTTCAAGCGCTTGAACGCTTTATTCAATCGATTGAGATATTTACCTTCTATCGCTCGAAAGTTGTTCGATCAATCGAACGTTGTTTTAAACGAGGCATCTTCAGCACACCTCTTCATTTACCTCACTCTCACACACTCAAGCGCTCGAACACAGAGAGGAGGCGACTCGGCGATTCTCGTGGCATTACATATCAATTGGACGCCCAGATCACCCCTACAATCATCCTCATCATCATCTTCACCTCCCACTGCGTGCTTTTACACCGAGGTAGGCTCCACGAGCCCTTTGTCTTTCATTTTGTTAGAAAAATCCCAAGGGGGTGCCCCCTTGGTCTTAGGATTTCCCTTTTGTAGTTCATTTTTCGTTCGCTTTTCGTTTTCCCATTCGTTTTTGCGATCGCAGCACATCGCTGTGTTTGATCGATCAAACTATTTTTGATCGATCGAAGCTTACATGTTCGATCGATCGAACTATGCTCAAGCGATCGAATCCTACTCCAGTTCAATCGATCGAACTAAGTTAGATCGATCGAACTAGAGCAGTAGCAGTTTCTTTCTTTTCTCTTCCTTGTTCTAATCTGTGTCGTGTGTGTGTTCTATTTCAGGGGCTGCCACGATGAATCCAGTAACTGGCTACCACAAGTCCAAGCCCCTTAGCCTCACTATACCTGATCCGGTACCCGCACATGGGTTCCGGAATGATGAGGATCGGGGATGGTACGAGCGTTATTTCTGGGCGCAGAAGGTGATGATTGAGCGTCCTGTCGAGTCTATTTGGTCGGAGTACCCATGGTTCCTGACACGAATTCGCTCTATGCCCCACTGGTTCCATTTACTCTTGCTTGCCAAGAGAGTAAATTTGTCATGGATTCGAGGTGCGTGCGCGACGATGATACGCGACCCGGACGCACCATTCACATATCATGCTTTCTTCCGGGGTCGGGCGTTCGTCATCAGTTCCGCTACAGTTTCGGCTGCCTTGGGGGTACCAGAGGTACCAGATTATATTTGCCCCCATCGGCCTGACGCACCTGAGACCCCACCATCGGCCATTATCCGCGAGCTCACCGGAGGTGTCGTTCCTTCTTGGAATGGCGATGCTTTGATTGCGGACCACTTCCTTACTGACGACTACCACATGCTCCATCTAGCCCTCAGCAATTGCCTCCTGGTGACCTCGTATCGAGAGAAGATCGCGGCTTGGTATGCGCGTGTCTTATTTGCAGTGGGGACAGGACAGCCGGTCTGCTTATCACGGCTTTATATCGATTTTATAGTCCATCCCACCCGCTACATCGCCTCCAAGAAGCACCTGAAAGGTGCTTGGGCGATTCATAGAGTTATGGCCCAGGCCGGTTTTCCTGAGCTTGCTGGAGACGACCTTCGTTCTTTCCCCAGCCGATTCGGCGAGGCAGCGGCGTGCCGCTCAGACGCCCAGAAGAGGAAACGAAAGGGGAAAGGGAAAGTGAAGGTGGGGGCGAAGAAGAAGAGGCGTGGTGGGACAGACACAGAGGCTGGAGCTTCAGGGACGCCAATAGAGGCTGAGGAGCTTGATACAGACGATGAGGAGGAGGATCCAGTTGCTGCTGTTCATCAGTTCGAGTTGCGACAGCGGTCGCAGACTCAGGCCCAGGGAGAGTCTTCTTCCTCTATGCCTCTCCCGACAGTTTATGAGCTGCTATTGGAGGATAGAGAGGCCATGATTAGACTTGAGGACCGGATGGATCAGATGCAGACCTTGCTTGAGTCTATATTGATTCAGATTGGGGTCGATCAGGCCGTTCACTCTGCTCACCATCCTACGCCTACCCCGTCTGCACCGCCTGCTGCCAATCCAGCATCTTCAGCTGCTCCTGCTCCTACAGGTCCATCCACTTCTTCTACTGCAGCCGATCCATCACTTTCTGCTCCACTTACTGCTAATCTTCCATTCACTTCTGTTGCTGCTGCAGCTGTTACTGCACCTCTGCCACCTGCTCCCATTGACATTCCTTTTGACGTGGCTGACGATGATCCGTCGGGAGCCGCGTAGCATTTTTTGGGGAGGGGGTGGTGTTATTTTACTTTTGATTATCTGTTTATTTTTGTTGTGCTATTTTTTTTTTGGTGAGTGTCTATGGTTGGACATGTGGGACAGTTCTGTATTTTGGTTATTTTGGTTATGTATGAACATTATTTATCACTGCTGTTATTTTATTCCTTTATCATTCTAGTGGTTTGTAATGTTTGGATCATGGTTTTTATTGTTTTATATTTATCTATTGATCCTTGTTGTTTTGGAGATTGCGTTCTATATTTCTATGCCAGGTTGCTATGCTTGTTATCATCGCATTGCTCTATACAAGTGATACCCATCTATTTTATTTATTGAAAATCAACTTCTGGGGACTTTGTTGTTTTTAGTTGGGGGTAGGGGATACTAATAGATAGGTATACACCTGTAATGATCATATTTTGCACTTGGATATGTCTTAAATTTAATTAGAATGCGGTCTGGTAAAATTTTGAAAATTTTTAATATTGAACCTTATTGATAGAATAACTCTGAATAATCTCTCCTGCTTGTTAATTAGGCGATGACACATTTGTAGTATTCTCATTTTTTTATGGATTAAGTTCACTCGTTTTCTGTTATCACTAAGATGGATTGCATTTGTGAAGCTATTATGTACCCAATACTTTTATGCACTAATCGGCAGCTATGTAGAAAACCTGAAAATTGAGTTAATATGACTATTGTGCCAAAAGAACAAGTAGTGGAAGCTAATAACCCTTAGTGAGCTATTGAGCCAATCGTCATTTCTGAGGGAATTCTCATACAACTTCGGATGATCTTTCTTGTTTATACTTAGTACATTCGTTGTAAATGTCTCAGTTTTCTTTAAAAGTTTTGACTGCTTGTTAGAGGAGAACGTTCAGGATTTACCAATTACACTCAATGAACACTTAAGTGCTAAAATTGAAAGTTGAGAAAATGATTTAAGCCATCGTTTACCCATTCTTTAACTTGATATAGCTTTCACCTACATTCATTGAATTGTTTCATCCCTGATCCCACACCAACTAAATATTTCCAATGTGATTACAAGAATCCAAGTCCTTAAGCTATGCCTTGACCTCAATGAGCCTTACTTTACATTTATTAAGAATGAGTCATCAAAGTATGTGAAATAGAAGGAAGTAGTTGTGGGACAATTAGGTTAAAAAAATTAAAAAAAAAAGTAAAAAAAATAAAATAAAATGATGAATGAAGGAAAAGAAAAAGAGCCTATGAAATGAATGGGAGATTGGTTTGAGATATGAAAAGAATAAAAAGGGAAGTTGAAATTCCATCACATACTGAAGAGCATATTCTTCTCTACAACACCCTCACCTACTAACTAAAAGCCGAAATTCAAAGTCTTAAAGATTCTCAACAATTAATTTGAACATGGAAGTGCGAATTGAGTTATCCATGGTATTTCGCTCCTCTAATAAGTAGTGTTCTATTCATGAGACTATATACTCTTAAATGTCCGTTTTTCATAGAGTCAAGTATGGAAGCATTAGCACCCAGAATATCATCCTTATCAAAGTTTTCATACAGTGTGCGGTCATTGTAAAGCAAGTTTCTTAGAGACGTTATTTTTTAGTGTGACCAATGTGAGAGTTGAGCTGAAACTGCGAGTTTTTTTCAAGGTGCAATAGTCTGAATAACTCGTAATAGGGTTGGACGTATGGTTGCTAAACTCACACACACACGGGTGCATGATGGTGATACATATGTTATATTTTACTTAGTGATATAGGGGAGCATGTGGATTTCTTTCATGGGTTGATTGAGGATAGTATATCTCTGTAGAGTTAAAGTAACAGTTTAATGGAGGGGGAATTCTACAAGTTATTCTAAATCTTTTTTAGCTTAAAAATGGAGATTTTTGTGGGTATATTCACTGCAAACCCTCACGAGACAACACTCGTCCACTAGGGGGAACCTAGGGGTTTAACGGCTTGTTGCATTCGCTAAATGCAACTGCGATTCCTGCGAAAGTGAGTTAGGAATTTTTTTTCTCTCTCTTAGCTTAGGTTGTTTTTAGTTTTCCTTTGTTTTTCTTAGTCGTGGTAGTATTAGTTTAGTAGTTTTTATTTTCGCTTTATCGCTAGGGACTAATAATAAGCTAGTTGGGGGTTGTGCAAAGCGGGAGTATTTGTAAAATACAACCGCGCTAAAAGGAAGAATTGCATTGGTTTTAATCACAACTTCCCATTTTATCTGTAATTTGCATTACAAGGCTAGTGTTCATACAATGTGATTAATCTATGATAAGCTGTATTGTTTTAGCCATTGTTTGTGCAGATCACTGCTGTGTGGACTAGAGAGATGAACATCAGGACAGCTGGAATGCTGTAGTGCAGACAAAAGAATTCAAAGCTAAAGTTTGAAGTTCGAACGATCGAAGATAGTTCAATCGATCGCACGTTCGATCGCTTGAATAAGGTTGAAACGCTTGAGTTCCAAATGTTCAATCGATCAAGGAATGTTCGATCGATCGAACATGGTATTTTCATAAACTTTCGCGTACGCTGCAGTTGCGGGTTTTTAACCCTAGCCTTTAGGTTTTCTATATATATGAGCATTGTATACGTCCCTGAGGACGCCCAAAACTTTGCTTTTCTTCAGTTTAGAGAGAGAGATAGAGAGTTTACATTGTTTTGTAGGTTTTTATTCAAGATTTTACGTTGTGAGCTCGGATTCTTATAGTTTAATACGATTTAATTTGTTCCAGGTTACTCATTCATTGTTTTATTTACATTCTGCACTTAGTTAATCGTAGTTTAATCTTCAATCTCATAGTATTGCATGCTAGACAAGTTAAAATCACTAGTTTTATAGTTTTCATGAAAAACTCACATCCAAACAAAGCCTTAATGTTTTCATATGTTAAGTACCAACCTGTGACACTCCAGACGATGTCTGAGTAGTCCTGAGGTTGGGAAAACACGATGAAACAGTGATCTTTAGCCTCTGCCATGCAGCAGAATAAATCCTGTGTTCGATCGATCGGAGGTAGTTCGATCGATCGACCCAGAGATAGTCAAACGATCGAAGGACATTTCGATCGATTGAGGGATGAAGGCTTTCGATCGATCGAACGATCGTCGATCGATCGAACCCTCTGATTCTTGAGGATGTTCCCTGCAGTATTCCAGGACCTTTTGTTTTTGAAAGTTGTTATCATACTGTCCCCAAATGCTCAGTTTGTCAAAACAGTTTTTAAAATCAAGGCCCTAAGGCATTTTCTTTCAATATATTTTGCAAATCACTTTCAATGCTAACACCATTATGGGTGCGAGTCTTAACTATTGAATCAAACCGCTTTCACGTGTTTCAAGTTAACTGTGATGACATAGTCCCGGTCATGAAAGGGCTATGGATTCTTTATTTTAAGAGAAATACGGCATACTGTAGGTAATATACTCCTTGGTGCTTCAAAGTAACTGCATGGTAGATGGTTAGATTATTGTGGATTCGTGTAATCCCAACACTTTCTTCTCAAAGTTAAATCCTATTTTAGAGTATTGCTTTAACTAGTTAGTTAGTTCTTTAGTTTAATCTGAATTGCTTTTGTTAGTAGTCTTAGTTTGTGGAATTTTGTGTTCTGCATCATTATTAAATCTTATTGATTTTGTTTCTCTTTCTTTTGAGTTTAGTCTAAGCTAATAGGTCAACACCTTCCCTGTGGGATCGACCTGGTCTTACCAGTTACTACTTGCACGTCTACCTACACTTGGGTATTGCACAAGAGTACATAAGAAAAATTTGTGTGTCAATCCGCATATATATACATATTGTACCACAAAATACGGACTTTAAAAGCAAACGGCTGTCAGAAAATGTCGGCGGCACTTAGTAAATGCTGGGCCGGCACTCACTGAATGCCGTTCGGCACTCACGGAGTGCTGCGGAGTTCTGCCGTGTGCCGTTTTTGTTGAGCTTCCCTTTTTAGGTCTTTTCTTTCTTCTTTTTTTCTTACAAAAACTTATTTTTGAAGATCTTTTTCAAAAATGGTGTTTTATACCTGAATTCTCCTAAATAATTGGTATTTTCTTCTTTCTGTGAAATTTTATCGCGTTCGAAGAACTTTTTAAAGAGCTTGGAATACTTCAAATCTTTCGGTCCTTATCATCATCGGACTTGGAGGTGACACTCTCATAAATTCGATGTTAGGTCAAAATTGGGGTGTCTACAGTTTGCCCCTCTTCGACAGAGCTTGTGGAGCAACGCGTGCCACAAGTGAATGTCGAAGCCTGTGTGAAGACAAGCCTTTGACCAGACCGTCGAATTTAGGTAAAAACAAAATGCGTTGCAAAAAGAGAACATGCTCGCGGTAATGGTTCACGCTAGTCGTGCTCGATGATGAGCTGCCTACGTATCCGTTCAGGAATCAGACCAAGACGTAGTTTGGGTCAAGGGTCAAACACACACAAGCAATCTCGTGCTCCATATAATGCCTTTAGGAACATTTTGTTCTTTCTTAGAAAAAAATGCACCCTATGCCATTCTACTTATGACGTCATTCTATTTTGGGAAAGTCACAACCGTCCTAGATGCGCTTACTATGCTTAATTCTCCATCATTCTTCAAGAGTCATCTAATCGACTGAGATGCGCTTCGCGCCTTATACTCCGGTGTCAAACTAGGAACCACGCTGAAAGACTGAGATACGCTTCGCGCCTTATACTCCGGTGTCTTCCAAAAATCATCTGATCGAATGAGATGCGCTTCGCGCCTTATACTCCAGTGTCAAACCAGGAATCACGCTGAAAGACTAAGATGCGCTTCGCGCCTTATACTCCGGTGTCTTCCAAAAATCATCTGATCGCCTGAGATGCACTTCGTGCCTTATACTCCGGTGTCAAACAAGGAATCACGCTGAAAGACTGAGATGCGTTTCGCGCCTTATACCCTGGTGTCTTCCAAAAATCATCTGATCAACTGAGATGCGCTTCGCGCCTTATACTCCGGTGTCGAACCAAGAATCACGCTGAAAGACTGAGATGCGCTTCGCGCCTTATACCCCGGTGTCTTCTAAAAATCATCTGATCGACTAAGATGCGCTTCGCGCCTTATACTCTGGTGTCAAATCAGGAACCACGCTGAAAGACTGAGATGCGCTTCGCGCCTTATTCTCCATTGTCTTCCAAAAATCATCTGATCGACTAAGATGCGCTTCGCGCCTTATACTCTGGTGTCAAATTAGGAACCATGCTGAAAGACTGAGATGCGCTTCACGCCTTATTCTCTGGTGTCTTCCAAAAATCATCTGATCAACTGAGATGCGCTTCATGCCTTATACTCCAGTGTTAAATCAGGAACCACGCTGAAAGACTGAGATGCGCTTCGCACCTTATTCTCCATTGTCTTCCAAAAATCATCTGATCGACTGAAATGCGCTTCGCGCCTTATACTCTGGTGTTAAATCAGGAACCACGCTGAAAGACTGAGATGCGCTTTGCGCCTTATACTCCGGTGCCTTTTGAGGATCACTAACACGAATGATACTGTTACTGAGAATTAATACAGGGTTGCCATTGAGGACTAACATCGATAGTGCTGCCATTCAGGACTAACGCAAGGTTGCCATTGAGGATTAACACTGATAGTGCTGCCATTGAGGACTAACGCAAGGTTGCCATTGAGGACTAACATCGATGGTGCTGCCATTGAGGACTAATGCAAGGTTGCCATTGGGGACTAACACATATAATGCTGCCATTGAGGACTAACGCATGGTTGCCATTGAGGACTAACATCGATGGCGCTGCCATTGAGGACTAATGCAAGGTTGCCATTGAGGACTAACACATATAATGCTGCCATTGAGGACTAACGCATGGAGAAGCTGCCATTAAGTACTAACGCAAGGTTGCCATTGAGGACTAACACCAATAATGCTGCCATTGAGGACTAACGCAAGGTTGCCATTGAGGACTAACATCGATGGTGCTGCCATTGAGGACTAATGCAAGGTTGCCATTGAGGACTAACACATATAATGCTGCCATTGAGGACTAACGCTTGGAGAAGCTGCCATTGAGGACTAAAGCTTAGAAAAGAACTAAACAACATGGTAAGATATTGGTCAATAGCCACTTAGAGGCTTACAAGCAAGAACGATGATCAACAGCCTTTCAAGGACTTATGTTGCGAAAGTGACAATCAACAGCCCTTTTGGGGACTTATGTTGCAATAGCAGAGATCAACAGCCTCGCAAGGACTTATGTTGCAAAAGCAGAGATCAACGGCCTCGCAAGGACTTATGTTGCAATTTCAAAAAATCGAGAGTCATTCGGACTCAAATCAATTCAGTTCAGTTCAAATTCTTAAATCGAGAGTCAGTTAGACTAAATTCAATTTTCCAAAATTGATAGTCAATCGAGCTTAACTTTTTTTAAATTTTGATCAGGAGTCAGCCAGACTCAAATAAACTCAATTTCACCAAGTTCGGAGTCGATTCGACTCAATTTGAGTTCAAATTCAAATGCTAAATTAGGAGCCGCCTAGATTGATTTAATTCATTTATGAAATTAGGAATCAGCCAGACTCAAACAAATTCAATTTCACCAAGTCCGTAGTCAATTTGACTCAAATCCAGTTCAAATTCAAATGCTAAATTAGGAGTCGCCTAGATTGATTTAATTCATTTCTAAAATTAGGAATCAACCAGACTCAAACAAATTCAATTTCACCAAGTCCGGAGTCAATTTGACTCAAATCCAGTTCAAATTCAAATGTTAAATCAGATGTCAATCAGACTTGATTCAATTCCTATTTTGCAAAATCGGACAAAACCAGGAGTCAATCGGACTCAAAGAAATTTAAATTCACAAAATTGGACTTTAAAGGATTTCTATTTCAGAAAAGAAATTTAACAAATTGGGAGTCAATCGAACTCAAAGAATTTCTATTTCACACGATTGGGAGTTAACCAGACTCAAAGAATTTCTATTTCACAAGACTGGAAGTCAACCAGACTCAAAAGAATTTCTAATTTCAAAATCGGAGTCAAACAGACCCAAAATGATTTCAAATTTCTAGAACAGGAGACAATTGGACTCGAATCGGATTCTATTTCACAACACCGAGAGTCAATCAGATTCAAATCTAAAATTGGGAGTCGATCAGACTCAAAGAATTTCAGTTTAAGAAACAGACTCAATTTGATTCAAAAACTCTAAAATTTGGAGTCAATCAGACTCAAATGATTTTTTCTAGAATTAGGAGTCAATCAGACTCAATTCAATTCAATTTCTAAGCTCAGGTGCTAAGTTAGACTTTCATGAATCGAGAGTCAAACGGACTTAATGATTTTAATTTCCACAATCAGGAACCAATCAGATTCAACTTATTAAAATCTGGCGATAGTTAGATCTATTTTAGCCCAAACTATCGAAAGTTCAGGGTCGATTAGACTCAAAGAATTCAATTCCAACAAAATTTGGAGTTAATCAAACTCACAAATTCAAACGGAGTCACATGGACTCAAAAATTCATATACAGAGTCATGCGGACTCAAAATTTCATATTTTAGTAAGACAGAGTTATGCAGACTCAAAATTTCATACCTTTATTCGAACAAAGTCACACGGACTCAACAAATTCACTTTTTACACAAACAGAGTCATATAGACCCAACAAACTCACGTTTTACGCAAACGGAGTCATGCAGACTCAAGAGTTCATATTTTACATAAATGGAGTCATGCGGACTAAAACCATTCTTTCATCTAATCAGAGTCACGCAAACTCAAAGCTCATATTTCACACAACGGAATTATGCAGATTCAAAAATTCATGTCTTCCAAAGACGGAGTCACGCAGACTCAAAATTTCATTTCGTTATTCAAACGAAGTCACACGGACTCAAAAATTCATATATTCACAAAGACGGAGTCATGCGAACTCGAAATTTTATTCCTTTATTCAAACGAAGTCACACGGACTCGTATTTTACACAAACGGAGTCACGCGGACTCAAGAACTCAATATTTTACATAAATGGAGTCCCACAGACCCAACAAATTCACATTTTACACAAACGGAGTCATGCGGACTCAAAATTTTATATTTCACAAAGACGGAGTCACGCGGACTCGAAATTTCATTTCGTTATTCAAACGAAGTCACACGGACTGAACAAACTTTACTTTTATACAAATGGAGTCACACAGACTCAAAGAATTAGTTTTTTTTTTTTTTTAAAAACGGGTAGTTCTCGGACTCAAAGAAATGGTTTTACAAAAACGGGTAGTCCTCGGACTCAAAGAATTGATTTTACAAAAACAGGGAGTCCACGGACTCAAAGAAATGATTTTACAAAAATGGGTAGTCCTCGGACTTAAAGAATTGATTTTACAAAAACAGGGAATCCACGGACTCAAAGAATTGATTTTACAAAATGGGGAGTCCTCGGACTCAATGAATTTGAACGGAGCTAACGGGATCTGTGCTGTCCTAGTAGTCTCTTGAAAGCATGATTTTTTTGCACTTGCAGACCATTTGGAAGAAACGTAATGATTGTGTCAGAAGAGGGAAGTCACCTTTGCCCCTAGTCTTGGACCATTCTCATATTTCCACTTTCAGCATTATGTTGTGATAGTGTTTAAAACTTCTGCTTGCATTGCTCGTGGGATGCTTATGGAGACTTTTCAAATCTTTATTCATCATCTTAAACCCACACATTTGAGACTATTATTGACTCATCAAAGGAGGATAGATCTGACAAAGCCAGTTACACAAGATGACTGACGGAAATTCTACATTCATTATGAATCAATGTGCTTTCGTCGTGAATAATGTATCATCTCACCTTTCGTTTGTTCATTATCTTACAAATGGTAGTACTTTGCTGATAAATTAAAATTTTGAAAACTTTCCCTTTTGATTTAGCGAATTCTTTGCCTATCTAGAATGTGCTCAAAATTAGTGCTTTAGCTTATAGAATAAAAGACACTCCATTTCAAAGCGTTTCAAAATAGACTTGGTGACTTGAGAACTTGCATTTGGCAAACAGAGTTTGCCCCTAGTTTGAAAGAGACTTGGGGCTCGCTTCTAGGGTAAAATGGGGCTTTCAGCAAATGAAGTTTCCCCCTAGTCTTAAGGGCAAATAGGCTTATCCCAAGGGCCTTGAGAACATGTTGGTACAGGATGCTTGAAATGCATTTACTCCCAGTCTAGAGGTAATCATCATGAATGTGATGGGCTGAAGGGTGATGTCCCAATGCTGATTGGCAAACTCTGTTTGCCCCTAGTTTGGCAAAACATATGTGGTCCTAGGCAAATACAAGTTTGATCCTAGTTTTAAAAGATCACAAGCATATGTGCAAAGGATTCAACTTATCCCTGAATAGGAATCAGGTCCAAGGTAATATGGCCAAGGCCCGAAAGAGCACACCATATTATGACGATGGCGGTGGCCGAACCAGATAGGTTACCTACGTATCCCCGAGTGGGAATCAGGTCGAGCGTAGTTCAAGTACTCTGGAGGTCTTGAAAGAATTAGGCTTCAAGAATTGGTGGGCTTTTCGAGCCATGTTACCATTTGGGTCTAGGGAGTGCATGTCACTTGTGGTAGCCCTTGTGTAGCATGATGAACTACTTTTTCCATTATTCTCTTTTCTCTTTTCTTTTCTTCTTCTTTTTTATTTGACGGTTGATTCTTTAACCTTTTCACTAGCCAGTTAATCTTTACAACTCTCATCATGTTTTATTCATACTCTATCATATTCACAAAGCAGTATCAGCCCTCCAAATCACTCTTTATTTTTCTCAAAGATATCTTTGCATTGTTATAGGCCCACTTAGCCATTGAGCCTCTCACAAAATCGTGAACTTAATTGATACTTTCAAATCTCTCTTTTCATTTCCAATTTCTTTAGAACAACACAAAGTCTTGAGATAGTTCATATGCCAATGATCTACTTTGAAGTGCTCAAGAATTCCTAATCTTATCTATTCTCTGCCTTTTCTTTTCTCTTTCCTTTCCTTTCTCTTCCTTCCTATCTCTTATTCTCTCTATGATTTTGACTGGCTAGGATTAGGATTTTTAAAATCAACACGCATCTTATTTTTGCTCTAACTTTTGCCTAGGTGCCCTTTCGGGTTTTCATCCTAGCAGGCTCCTTGTTCTTTTTCTTTTTCTTCTTCTTTTTTTGTGCTCTAACTTTTGCCTAGGCGCCCTTTCGGGTTTTCATCCTAGCGAGTTCCTTGTTCTTTTTTTTTTTGGAAGAAGAAGTTCATTTAAAATGTCTGGCTACCACCAAGGACCAAGTTTATGACTTTAGACTGGTTGGGCTCATCTTTTAGAAAAGGGGATGGTGAGCATGCTTCAAGTTCCAAGTTCATCTTTTCAAGATTGAGCAAGAGCATCTTTAAATTCTTAAAGTAAAGCTAATCAATTCTCTACTCCTCCATGGTTTTGGCACACAATTTTCTTTGATCACTTGGGGATCCTTTTCAATGCACAGACTTATTAACAAAGTATTTTCCATGATTGTTTGAAAAAAGTGACTTTTTCTTCTCTCTTTTTTTTTTGGTCTTAATGATCAATACATTCACGACATAGCACACTGAATCAAGAAAAATGAGATTTTATTCAACTAGTAGGGAAGGAGGATTTCATCACTCGACTCGATAAACTCGACAAAGACTTGCAAACAAACTTGATAATAGACTGACCAGAAGACTCGATTGGACTTGACATTTGACTCCAACCTAACATAACTCGACTACCAGACTTGACTTGGTCTCAATTAGAGTGTCACAGATGATTTTCAAATTATTGGGTCCCCTGGAGCATCCACATTTGCTTTAGCAGTAGTATTTCAAAACACTATCACCTTACTAGCATCATTTGAACCTTCAAGTTTGCCACCCGTGTTTGTGGTAACATTATCCACCCCTATGGCCAATTTCTCAGTTAAGTGGCCCTTCTTCGAATCATTAGGCTCAACATAATTATCTTCTCTCTTCTAACTAATCTCACGCTTGAATTGCTAACCCAAACTGTTCTGGGTTTGATGCTATGTCACCTACAGTCATGTTTCATTTTTAATCAATTTTGATTGATTTCAAAAGAATTTTCATTTTGTTATTATTTTTTTCAAATTTTCTTTTGCAAATGCTTAGTGAAATGTTCATGAATGGTTCATATATCACACGGATGCAATGTATGTGTGTGTGTGTCTATTCTATATGCCAAAAAACGGAAAATCTAATCCTAACACATAAACACATAAGCACATAGAATCCTCATTCATGTCAAATGCGCCAATTTCACCTCTCATTGTGATCCTCACTACCCCTTCAAAGGTCGGGTATTGAAATTCATTTGAAAAACATTTCTTTAAATGATGAGATCTTTCAAAAACAATTCTCAAGGATTTTGAATCTTTTATTAAAAAGAGGATCTGAAAATATTTCTCAATAAAGGTGATTGGATTGAAATTTTGCTTTAAAATTCATTTGAAGAGCATTTTTTTTCAAAAACAATTCCCAAGGTTTTTGGATTTTTTCTTAGAAAATGATCATGTGAAAATGTACCTTAACAAAGGTAATTAATTTGGAGTTTTAATCAAAAAAGGTGAACTCCAAAGATTTTTGAAAAAGCGATTGAAAACTTTGGAATAAAGATGGAAAAAATCTGTTTGCTTTTAAAGATGGATTTAAAATTCTTTGGGCAGAAGGATCACATGATCGGATTATCACCGTACTTTTCATGAATTTGGATACATACAAGGTCAATGATGCTTAGCTAAACATGATATGAGAAGTATAATCTTATAATCAGGGTTCGGCATGTTCCCCAAATGTCATGGAACATGAGGAGAAATTGCTAAAAGGGGATTAAAAGATTATACGTCTTTCATCAAGCAAGTATCGTCATCATCTCAAGTAATCCCTTTCGGACATACAAAACTCCCTAGCACATAATCCTACTCAAGGGTTGATTTCCTAAGATTGAAAGGCTCTATAGAAACTACTATGCAAAAGTTGGGTTTTGGTCAAATAAGGGACCCTTGACACACATCCGATAGGATGCTTAATATACCAACTCATGGTACGAGATCAAGGGTGATCACACGGTCCCATGATGACTTGACCGACCGGGTTGCCCCGAGCCTCCAAGGTCATAGTTCCGTGTAATCGACTGGCTGGACATGCAAGTGAGATGCAACAGGCATACAAAGATTAATTAATTCGATTAAAAGGATGCTTTCAAGTCTAATCCTCAAGTGAACCCAAAATCAGAATTCTGGTCTACGAAACAAGAGATTCTGGGTTCGATCCCCAGCAGAATCGCCAGATTGTGGATATCGCAATTTTCTTACCCACAGCTTTTCTTTTAAAATTCTTTTCAAAATTTCGAATTCAAAACAAATGAGTTGCCACTTAATTTTTAAAAGGAAAATTAAGAAACCATTTAAAAGGAAACTGATCTTTTGCGAAACCAAAGATGAACTAGGTCCGGGGATTATGGAATGAGAGAGGAAGGAGCCCGTCGGACTAAAACACCCTCTCTCATCCTATCTTGCGATAGGCCTCTACTCAACATCCTTTTAATCTAATTGTTAATTTAAGTGTGCCCTCAACTAATACATATATATATACATTACAAAAGCATGTCCAAGGGGTGTAAAATTACTAATGACAAAATATCATTCATAAGCCACATATTTCAGGTAGCAAGCAATGTGATATGTAATAGGGAACGAGAGAGCTTACCCGGGATCCAGCAGCGATATTAAACGTGCAGTGCATACACACAAAAGAAAGTCCTAAAAAGAAAGTCTCTAATCACATATACACATAAGGCAAATCTTAATTCTAAGGTGTCGCACATGAGGTCGAAAATCAAATGAAATCAAAGAATTCAATAAACTAGAGGGGGATTGAGAAATCGTACCTCAATAGCGCTACAAAACAAAGGGTTAGTCCACATGTTTTAAACGAGATATATTATAGAATCCTAAGTAACATGCTCTAGCTAAAATAAGTCCTAATTACAAGCATCAACATGTATGGATGAATGTATATGAATTCATGAATATGAACAAGAGTAGGCTATTAACTATGAATTTATTCATTGATTTGGATCATTTACCCTTGGGATTTAAGTCTAATTAATCATTATTAAGATATGGTTTAAATCCTAAGTCTTAGGAGAATCATATGGGCCATTATTTACAAAGTTAGTCAAATGTGTCATAAAATTCTAAAAATTGCAGAGAGCAGACCAGAACTTTAAAAAAAGAAAAAGCATGGTTCCCATGGTTTGATGTCGGTGAATTTTGGACACAAGATACCTCTGTGAGTCTAGTTTCAAAATCAAAAAGAAAATCAAAGTTTCAACAGTTAGATCTCCGGGAAAAGGACAAGAACCAGACATCACTCAGAGATGTACAACTCTCTGTCCAGAGATATTGTTTGATTTTTTAAAAATAGCAAAAAGGTCAGAAATGCTTTGTTCTTTTTAGGGTATCTTCCTAACACATTAAACCTCATAGAAAAAATTATTTGAAGTCAAAGAAACTTTGTTAAAATTCTAATCTATTAATTTTAAAACTAATTTGCTGTTCTGAAATTCTGGACAGATTATTTTTACTTCACAAAACTCATGATCAAACCATTTTAAACATGAAACCACCTTAAAACAAAAATTACAGTGGTAGAATGTTGTGTTATTGACACTTTCCCGTTGGTTTCACTTGATTTCAACGGTTAGATTTCGAACTAAAAATCTTTGATCAAAAACAGTTTGTGAACTCACTGTTTTCATTTGTCAAGTTCAACTTTTATTTGTTAACCCCAACTATTAAACCATGAAATTGGGTTTAAACCAAACCATTTCTCCTACCATTTGATGGTCATTGGAGATCAAGACATGACTAAAATCCATGAGTTTTCAAGGAATATAAGGAGACTCCATGAAAACTCAAGCTTAGAGGACCCAAACCATGGTAGGGGTTTGGATTCATCTACTTGTTCTTACTAAAATGATGATCAACTTTAAATCTCATATGAATCATAAGCTTACATGAGACTAAAAGATTAAAGTCATGAGATTCAAGTGAGATATGGAAGATCCCCAAGAGTCTCAAGAGAAGAACATAAACAAGAAAAAGAGAAGAAGAATGAAAGAACTAGCTCATGAACTTCAAGAGGATATAGAGAAGACCCCATGAAATTCCAAGTTAGAGAATCCAAGTCATGAATATGGACTTGGATCCACCTATTTATTTACAAAGTGAAGTGATGATCAAACTTTGACTCCCATGTGAAGCATAAGCTTACATGGGATTCAAAATATCAAACTCAAGAGATTCCAAGAGAGACATTGAGGATCTCTAAGAATCTCTAGAAGGGAGTATAAACAACAAGAAGAAACAAAACAAAGAAAACTAAGTAGTTTAGAGACTTAAAAGAAAGAATGAAAAGAAACAACTTAATGGTTAGAGGATGACCTCCAAACTATCCTCAAAGCTTTTCTCCTTTGAAGATCTTCCAAGCTCTTCTCTCTAGTTTCCAAACTCTCTCCTTTTCTCTCTAAAAAATGTTGGTGTAATGGCAGTGTCACTACAAGGAAAAAGGCCTTTTATGTCACTTAAAAAGTGACATAAATAGGTATTTATGTCACTTTTTTTTTCCAGTAAAAAGTGACATAAATGGAGGCAACATAAATGTTTTAAAAGTGACATAAATACTTTATAAAAAGTGACATAAATGTTTCATAAAACCAACACATTTGTTAATAAAAAGTGACATAAATACTTAAAAGTGACATAAATACCATTTTATTTATGTCACTTTTAACATAAAGTGACATAAAAGTAGAAAGTGACATAAATAGTAAACAAAATTATAACATCAAAGTCTTAAAAGTGACATAAACACCTAAAAGTGACATAAATACTATTTTATTTATGTCACTTTTAACCTAAAGTGATATAAAATTGGAAAAGTGACATAAATACTAAACAAAAATTAATACATCAAAGTCTTAAAAGTGACATAAATACTTAAAAGTGACATAAATGCAATTTTATTTATGTCACTTTTAATCTAAAGTGACATAAAAGTAGAAAAGTGACATAAATACCAAACAAAATTATTACATAAAACCCTTAAAAGTGACATAAATGTTGTAAAAGTGACACAAATACCACCCTGTAAAAACAATTTATACCACCCTATACATATATACAATACCATGCATGCACCATGTATAAAATTAAATCCAACTCAATATTTCAACCACTAAATTTCATAGATTCATCTGAATATCAACCAATTAATAGGGATGAACAAAAAAAATATACAATCAATCTGAGTCAGTGCAAATCTAATAACATATACATATGACATATTCATCAAAAAGTTCTAACAAACCTATGAAAGCAACAAAAAAGAATTAGCCCAACAAAAAGAGTGGTTTGTTTTTAGAACCTTCCATCAAAATGTGAAACTTTGTACCTACAAAAAAGATAAAGATTTCATTAATAAGTTGTATATAATTAAAATAATAAAAGGGTAAAACTATGTTTGGGGGATTCGAGAGATAGACCACAATGTGTTCGGGGACTAGGAATGATGAAAGAGTCATTTTTTCGCATTATTTGTGAACCGTGAATCCGTTATACATTCCATTAGTTCCCGCAAGTTTATTTAGGCATTTTTGAGGTGTGCATAAGGTTTCGTGGCATTTGGTTAAGAGGTTTACCGATTCACTACTCAAAACACCAAAAACTATGTTTTTTCAAGCCTAAGTGAATAAAAAGTCATTTTTTCGCATTTTTTGTGAACCGTGAATCAATTTTGCATTCCATTAGTTCCCGCAAGTTTATTTTGGCATGTTTGAGGTGCGTCCAAAGTTTCGTGGCATTTGGTTAAGCGGTTTACCGATTCACTACTCAAAACCTCAAAAACTAGTCGTTTTCAAGCCTAAGTGATGAAAGAGTCGCTTTTTTTGAATTTTTTGTGAACCGTGAGTCCGATATCCATTCTGTTAGTTCCTCAAGTTTATTTAGGCATGTTTGAGGTGAATGTAGGTTTCGTGGCATTTGGTTAAGCGGTTTACCGATTCAATACTCAAAACCTCAAAAACTAGTTGTTTTCTAGCCTAAGTGATGAAAGAGTCACTTTTTTCGCATTTTTTGTGAACCGTGAGTCCGGTATCCATTCCGTTAGTTCCCGCAAGTTTATTTAGGCATGTTTGAGGTGTGTGTAAGGTTTTGTGGCATTTGTTTAAGCGGTTTAACGATTCACTAATCAAAACCTCAAAAACTAGTCGTTTTCAAGCCTGAGTGATGAAAGAGTCGCTTTTTTAGCATTTTTTGTGAACCGTGAGTCTGATATCCATTCCGTTAGTTCTCGAAAGTTTTGTTAGGAATGTTTGAGGTGCGTGTAAGGTTTTGTGGCATTTGGTTAAGCGGTTTACCGATTCACTACTCAAAACCTCAAAAACTAGTCGTTTTCAAGCCTAAGTGATGAAAGAGTCGCTTTTTTTGTATTTTTTGTGAACCGTGGGTCCGAAATCCATTATGTTAGTTCGTGCAAGTTTATTTAGGCATGTTTGAGGTGCGTGCAAAGTTTCGTGGCATTTGGTTAAGCGGTTTACCGATTCACTACTCAAAACCTCAAAAACTAGTCATTTTGAAGCCTAAGTGATGAAAGAGTCGCTTTTTTCACATTTTTTGTGAACCGTGAGTCCGGTATCCATTCCGTTAGTTCCCGCAAATTTTTTTAGGCATGTTTAAGGTGAGTGCAATGTTTCATGGCGTTTGGTTAAGCGGTTTACCAATTCACTACTCAAACCCTCTCAAAACCTCAAAAACTAGTCGTTTTCAAGCCTAAGTGATGAAAGAGTGGCTTTTTTTGCATTTTTTGTGAACCGTGAGTCCAGTATCCATTCTGTTAGTTCCCGCAAGTTTTTTTAGGCATGTATGAGGTGCTTGCAAAGTTTTGTGGTGTTTGATTAAGCGGTTTACCGATTTACTACTCAAAACCTCAAAAACTAGTCGTTTTCAAGCCTAAGTGATGAAAGAGTCGCTTTTTTTGCAGTTTTTGTGAACCGTGAGTCCGGTATCCATTCCGTTAGTTCCCGAAAGTTTATTTAGGCATGTTTGAGGTGAATGTAGGTTTTTTGGCATTTGGTTAAGCGGTTTACCGATTCAATACTCAAAACCTCAAAAACTAGTCGTTTTCTAGTCTAAGTGATGAAAGAGTCGCTTTTTTTGAATTTTTTGTGAACCGTGAGTCCGGTATCCATTCCGTTAGTTCCCGTAAGTTTATTTAGGCATGTTTGAGGTGAATGTAGGTTTCATGGCATTTGTTTAAGCGGTTTACCGATTCAATACTCAAAACCTCAAAAACTAGTTGTTTTCTACCCTAAGTGATGAAAGAGTTACTTTTTTCGCATTTTTTGTGAACCGTGAGTCCGGTATCCATTCCGTTAGTTCCCGTAAGTTTATTTAGGCATGTTTGAGGTGCGTGTATGGTTTTGTGGCATTTGGTTAAGCGGTTTAACGATTCACTACTCAAAACCTCAAAAACTAGTCGTTTTCAAGCCTGAGTGATAAAAGAGTCGCTTTTTTCGCATTTTTTGTGAACCGTGAGTCCGATATCCATTCCGTTAGTTCCTGCAAGTTTATTTAGGCATGTTTGAGGTGCGTGTAAGGTTTTGTGGCATTTGGTTAAGCGGTTTAACGATTCACTACTCAAAACCTCAAAAACTAGTCGTTTTCAAGCCTGAGTGATGAAAGAGTCGCTTTTTTCGCATTTTTTGTGAACCGTGAGTCCGATATCCATTCCGTTAGTTCCCGCAAGTTTATTTAGGCATGTTTGAGGTGCGTGTAAGGTTTTGTGGCATTTGGATTCAGCCAAAGATCCCCCGGCCAAGAGCCGTGAAGATCTTAGGCATACAATTACCCGGAGCCGAAGTCGAGTGTAGTCCCCTAAGGAGACTCGCTTCAAGGAAGAAGCCTCGTCATCCGATCCGACTTACCGCTCGGACACAGAAAGGAAGACTGATAAAAAGGGTGTCAAGGCCTAGATTGAAGACTTGCAGAAGCAGATTGAAAAGCTGAGCCGCAAGTCGCAGAATAGTCACACCAACACGGAGACTGAATCACCTTTCACCGCCCGGGTTACAGGATTCCCCATCCTAAGGAAGTTCAAACCACCCCACCTCAATTCCTATCATGGTTTGGGAAGCCCGATGGATCACATCTGGACTTACAAGGCGCAGATGGCACTAGTGACCACTGTCGAGGAACTGCAGTGCCTGGCCTTTCCCAGCACCCTTAAAGGACCAGCGGCATAGTGGTTCCAGGCTCTCAAACCCCGGACAGTCGACGACTTCAAAACGCTCAGCAAACTTTTCATCGGTCAGTTCGTGAGAATGCTCGATCGGTCGCAGCCGGATACCCAATTGTTAACCATCAAGCAACGCAAGGGAGAGTCATTAAAAGACTATATCGACCGTTTTAACCTACAAAGGCTCCAGATTCACCACCTGAATGAAACGGTCACCATCACAGTCTTCTGCTCAGGGGTTCAACATACCAAAGTTGCGCAACCCTGGTGGAATTCTCTGAGCGGGTCAGCAAATATATTGACACGGAGGAGTTCCTAAAGGCCAAGCATGCTAGCTTGGTAGATGAAGAGTCCCCAGGGTCAAATTGAAAACGCGATGGATCTGAGAATGGCTTGGGAAAAAAGACAAAGCAAGATTGACCCAAAGGTGATCGGGATCTGTCCCCGATCAACTTCACCCCCCTTTCCTGGCCTATTCATGAGGTGATGGCCACCGCCGAAACTTGGAGGTCCTCCAAGAGACTACAAAGCTAAAGAGCCCTCCTGAGAAAAGAAACCGGGACAAGTTTTGGCAGTATCACCGAGACCATGGCCACGACACGGAGGACTGTTTCAAGCTGAAGATGGCAATTGAGAGGCTAATAGAATAGTGTCACCTCGCCGAGTTTGTTGGAGGGGGACAGGCGGCCCCGACTGGATAACAAGGCCGCTGAGCAACCCCAGCCACTCGAGCAGATCAATGTGATATCTGGGGGAACCTCGGGCGGTGGGGACTCCCAGTCGGCCAGGAAGCGGCATGCTCGGGCATCCTGAGCGGATATCTGTCATGTTCAATCTGCCTGCTTCCCTCCGGTCGATGTTCTGACTTTCTCCTCCAATGACGTGCGGGATCTACACTGCCCCCATGATGATCCACTGGTAGTGATGCTTTCCGTAGCTAACTATATAGTCAAAAGGGTATTGGTGGACACTGGCAGTTCCTCTGACATTCTCTTTGCCTCAGCATTCGACCAGCTAGGAATATCAAGGGATAGGCTCCGACCAGTGGCCACACCTCTGGTTAGGTTCAATGGCTCGAGCACTCAGCCGCTCAAAATCATCAAGCTGTCAGTCCTGATAGGAACCTATCTGCAGCAGGTTTCGGTAATGGTAAACTTTGTCATAGTAGAAGCCCCATCTGCGTACAACGCCATCCTAGGAAGGCCAACGCTCAATAAGGCCTAAGCGGTCGTATCCACCTACAGATTGGTGGTGAAGTTCCCGACCCCCTAGGATCCCGGGAGCCCCCGTGGGGTTCAAGTAACCGCTCAAAGCTGTTATGTCAATTCCTTGCGCAGAGAAGCTGTTTTAGAGGCATTGAACGTCTATGAGATGGAACCCAGGGACGTAAACGATGGAGTAGGACTGGTGGAGGAATTTGAGCAAGGAACCCTGGATCCACAACTCCCCAACCGGTCTGTCGGTATAGGTACCACCCTAGAGCTCGGCCTCAAGCAAAAGCTGATACAGTTCCTACGGGACAACCAGGATGTGTTCACCTGGTGCCACGAGGATATGCCTGGTAATGTCCCATCATCTTAATGTCGATCCCGATTTCCGACCAGTCAAGAAAAAAGAAGGTGCATAGCCCCTGAAAGATAAGCTACAGTTTCAGAAGAAGTTGACAAACTCCTTGTCACGCCCCGACATAGCATAAATAAGGAAAGCGTTTAATTTCCTTTATGGACCCATAGGTCATGACAGTTTGAAGGATCGATTTCATCCCAAATGTCAACAACAAAACATAATAATCAGAGCAGAGCAATCAAAGCTTACATCTATTACAGTCATCTATTACAGTCATCCTTATTACAAAATAATTCATAAATTAAAGCATAGGATATGATAACAGTTTTATCTTCCAAAAGCATCCGTTCTCAGTTTGCATAATCATAGGGCACAGCATAGTCATAACCTGAAAAGTCTGAACACGAATGTCCAGGGCGCATCAACGCCGTTAGCTTCAAGAAGTTGGTGAGTATGAAAAACAAAACTTTGAATGTAACAAATACTCATTTACCATTTTCAAATTCCCATTTAATTCAACAAGTTTACATTAGAGTAAAGAGTTCATTTTAGAAAACAATCACAATATCATTGGAAAGCTATAATTCACATACATGTGACCGTGTATGAAAACAATACACCATATCATCTTACTGACTCTTTTTTCTCGACAAACACAACAACCCACCATCTCACACCAGTATCTTTGAAATACTCCGATAGCCACACTTTAGCAGAGGGGTGCCAGGGAATGTCCAGTTTGCCTCACACTTTAGCACGGGGTGCCAGGGAATGTCCAATGCCTCATACTTTAGTACCTAATCCACCTCGCAAATGCATCACACAATATCAAGACTCGAGTACCAGGGAGTGTCCGTAGGCCACACTTTAGCACTACCATGGGTGCCAGGGAATGTCCAAGTTCAGCGTCACACACTTTGACGCTACCATGGTCGTCAGGGAGTGTCTAGTTTTGCCATCGTCTCATTTTAAAGACACTCTAGCCGCAATCTCAACCACAACACACTTTGGTACTCAGTTACCAGGGAGTGTCCACAACACAATCTCAACCACATACTCTATACCACACTGTCTATTACTCTTTTCCACACTTAGCAACATTCACACTCACTATGTATATACAACTGACTCCACTGTCATGAAACTTTAAACATAAAGTAAAATGCTGAATTATAGGAACAACGTTGTGGACACGTGAAAATATTACTTCTTGTTGTTTTTGTTTGAAATTGATTTGGTTCAAAGAAAGTAAAGGAAGGGTCTGTTGAAAACAGATACAGAGTCGCCACTTGGTCTTTAAGGAACCAAGAAACCCAATTTTGACTCACCCAAATGGATAAAGGGCACCGACCCTTCATAACCAAAGAACTTGGCTCGGGGTTTTGGTACGAGAGTGGAAGGAGCCTTTGTCGCGATTAAAACACCTCATCTTGCCCCGTCTTTCGACGGACCTCAATTAGCATCCAAATAATCATCTTATACTATGTTTGGTTTGACAAATAATACTATGATAGTATATTACATCACACAAGAATTTTGAAATGGAAGATCGAAAGATAAGATATCATTCAAAAGACCTAAGCCAAGTATCACACAATGTAAAGGTGAAAGATCACACAAACAAACTTAGGAAAAAAACGTCTAATCACATATCAAGTAATAAAGTTTTCATAATCTAAGGGGACATGAATTGTTCTTGAAACAAACAATCAAAGAGATCAAAATATGTTTAGCAAGCTAGAATGATACATGTTAATCTTTGAGAAAAGAAGACCTCTCAATCCTCAGGACGGATGAGAAAGGAAGAATTAATCGATGGGAAAGCATGAACATGTGATAAAATTCATTCCTTATAATCTTCTTAGATTAGGAGTCACAAAAACCCCAAATCTTGCATGGATGCAATGTATGATCCTAAAATGTGCAAAGGTTGTAGTGTGTTTGTGTACATGGACTTTCTAAAGTGAGCTAGAAGTCTAAAGTATGCATGAATGAAATCATCATGGGATATGTACAAATGTAGTATGAACTATTTCCTAAGAGATGAACTAATTTGGAGTGCATGTGAGCATCAAATCAAAGGATGGAAGTAAAAGTGTGTTTGATGTGAATAGTGGACAGAACAGTAAGAAGAGATGAACATGATATGAACAAGCAAGTAAATAACAATCAATAGATGATAATCAATGTGATTTTGGACTTGTAGCTTGGTGTTTCACTCATAGATATTGACATTTGGATATGGAAGTAGCTCCCTAACTCATGAATGCTTAGAGAAATGGTGGTTGGGTGTATTGATGATGAAGTATATAGAAGGATGATGGAAGAACTTAAGTTTAGAACTCACTTTCTATAGAAAATTAGTAGGAGAAGCTCCATTTCTCTCTTCTAAACCTATCTCTATCTCGATAACTTTCTAAAACTTTCTCAAGTTTTGCACTTGCACCCCCCCCCCCAAATGAAGAGCAATAGGGGGTTTATATAGGCTAATTTGGGGAGTTTTTGGGATTTACAAAGTGCTGTTATTTGGTCCCAAACAGCTGTGAACATAAAACTACATCGTTTTGGTTTTTAATTAATCAAATTGGACCCCCAAATAAATTACAAAAATGGACTCTGTGAGGGTTGAGTGTCGTTGCGGCAGTGGCCAAGTGCCGCCATGGCACTGCTCCTCAGATGCCCAAAAAATTGTATTTAGGCCCCCAGAGGTTCCGGTATTCGCAAAAAGGCCCTATTTTATTCGAAATTTACAAAAAATGCGTACGAACTCCAAACTGAGCTTGTGATATACCGTTGGAAAGGTATCAGAGTCTAATTTCTATATGAAATGTTTTAGAGTCAGGTAACTTTGAAAAGTTTTACGGTATTCGCGATAAAAGCCAATTTGCTCGCCTTTTTCACCTTCGAAAATTCATAATAAATCCGTTTTAAATCCAGAAATTATGTGCGATATACCGTTAGAAAGCTATTGACCTCTAGTATCCATGAAAATGTTTAAAAATTGTTACAGTGCTCCAGTTTCAAAGTCAACTTTTGGCCAAACTGGTCAAACTTGGGATTCCCGAGAAGTTCTGGAAACCTCTAGGAGCTCCCAGGAGCTGACGTTTTCGTTTGATTTTCTTTTAAAACTCATTTTAATACTTTTCACATGATCTAGAATGGTTTCAGAACTTTTCAGCGAATTTGGACGATTTTGGTCAAACTTGGTCAAACCTTGGTCAAACCGGTCAACAGGGACTTTCCGGGAACTTCCGGGACTTCCGGGGGTCTCTAGGAGCTGATGATTTCATCTAACTTTACTTAAAAACTCATTTTCTTACTTTTCTTATGACATAGCATGTTTCCAAAACTTTTGGTCCAAATCTGGGAGTTTTTAGGGGCATTTTGGTCATTCTGAGCATTTTGAGAAATAGAACTAACTTCCAGGAGTCCTTTTGAGTCTTTTTCCATGATTGTGAACCACTAAGCTATAGGTCTCCTAAATTTGATCACCGAAAAAATGGGGTGTCTACAGTTTGCCTCTCTTTGGCATGAACTTGCGAGGCAACACATGTTGCAAGCGAGTGCCAAAGCTTTGAAGAGACAGGTCTTTTGGAGGCTATAGATTTACGATAAAAAGCATTACAATAGATGCAATTGTTAGGAAACTGCTTTCCCAGAATCCGTTGACAGTGCGTATAAGTTGGTACTGCAAAAAAATTTCATGAAATCTATAATAACCCTACAAGGGCGGAACTAGGGTTACCTTGAACTGCAAAATTGGATTGCTTTAGTAGACGAATCGAGAACACGGGCTCGATAACAGCTCACGATCTTCTACCGTATTCCTTTGCTGCCAGAATATCGAACTGAGTGTGGGCTCTTTCGAAATCCTTTTAGATTTCTGCTCTTCCCTCTTTACGTTCTATTTTCTATTCCCAGTTATAACACTCTCTTTGATTGCTATGACGATTCAATCCTGATCACATTGATCCGACAAAGATGTGTTCGTCAGGAGGATCAAACGATCTCTGATTTACTTGAATTTTTAACAGCAACTCCTTCTCGACGTCAGGAACGTTGTGTAAAAAATTCAGCAACTTTCGATCAGTATCGAGCAGTCCGAAGCTCTTTTAGTGAGCGTTGTCCGACGCTAGCGATCTACACTCCTATGTCTCTTGAATGCTCACAGAGACTAGGGTTTGGTGGAAACCCTTCTAGAAGAAAGCTAGGAGGTCAAGGGAAGCTTAGAATATGAAATCATGCAACCTGAGAGAAGAGCCAAGGCAGCATATATAATTCATACTACGATAGGGACCATAAGAAGTCAATAAGGAATAGGCTTCCTTATGGAATTAGGAAAACCTTAATTCGAACTGAATCAGATTCCTATTTCCATAAATTATAATTCATACCACTAAAGAATTATAATTGCACTCCTATCCTTATCTCAAAAATATATTTCGAGCTCCATGTTATTAAATGCTTATTATCTCCCCATGTTAAGATTACAGATATCCATTAATTAAATATAATTACTGACAATCATATTTAATTAATTTCTTAAAATTCCTTGAGATCCTCTGCTTAACTTATCTGATATGTCGGATACAAAATCCACCTGCAGGGTTTGACATAATCAAAACTTATAGGCTTTCTCAAGGGGATATCATCAATCCCAAAATTGAGACATGGATTCCATCATTAATTAATATCCACCATACAATTAATATTGCCACCCAATCCAATGAGATATTGACCCATTTAAGGATCTCACCCTTTTAGGGATCAAAGTATAAATATCAAATGTACGTGTCTATAAATTAAATTAGGATTTAGAGCATAAGCACTCAAAATAGCCATGAGGTATTAATTATCTTATAAGTCAGTATAAAGATAATTACCCCAAGTCGGTCCTGTTTAATACACAAAATGTACCAGCATGGTGAGTTGAAACTATACCGTTTCCCGCAGTCAAGACAAACCTACGACAATACCATGCTGCAGTCCTACCGATGGTGTGTCCAATCCCATCTAAGACTGTAAACCAAAATCTTACATTCTATAATATCTGATGGCCTGATCTTTCGTGTGTAAGCCGAACTCTACACACCAAACCACCTACTATATAGAATGAGAGACACACATGCATAATATTAAATAAATAATATAATACAAACATTGCCCACATAGATTCTCATAAAAAATGGATTAACTGATTTTATTAAATGAATAATAAATCAACTACATAAAGTATGGCTTTTAGTATATATCCCTAACAGCAATGACACTGAGGCTAGTGTTGGTCGCGCTCTGCATGAGCTGCCTACGTATCCCAAGGGGAATCAAACCAGGACGTAGTTTGGGGCACAAAGGAATAAATCACACATGCACATACACAACAATTAGGCGGATGCTATGCTATAAGAGTGATATGCAATGCATAGATGTGATATGAATTGTGTCATGAGTCCTATCATATTTAGTGTTCTAATCCTAGCATGAGCTGGTATTGTGGGGTGTGTGCCACCCCGAGTGGACTTATGTTGTGCTAGTGTTGAATCTAATGCAGTGGTTAATCCTGATAAGGATACCAAGGTGTTGAAGACCCAAACTTCTTAAATTACGGGAAGTGTGCTTTGCAAACAAATGCACTCGAACGTGGGGTCCCAGAGGACGACAATTAAAGATAATCGACGGACACAGAAGTCCTGGATACCAAGCGATGGATGAGAAAGTTCAAGATAGCTAATCGGAGAAGGGTTTCGAGATAACCGTCAAGCGAGAATGCTCACAATAGCTGATGGGTAGGTGAGGGGGCTCATAATTTTTGACAAGGGAGTGAGGAAGCTCACTATTTTTGTTTGCTGAGGAAGCTCATGATCTTTATTTGAGGAAGCTCACGATAACCAATGGGTAGGTAAAGGGGCTCACAATTTTGGATAGAGGAGTGAGAAAGTTCACGATCATGAAAAAACTCATGATAAGTGAGAAAGCTCACGATTAGTGAGAAAGCTCACGAGTTTGGACAAAGGAATGAGGAAGCTCATGATAAGTGAGAAAGCTCACGATTTTGGACAAAGGGGTGAGAAAACTCACGATAAGTGAGAAAGCTCACGATTTTGGAGAAAGGAGTGAGGAAGCTCACGATAAGTGAGAGAGCTCACGATTTTGAATGAAGGAGTGAGGAAGATCATGATAAGTGAGAAAGCTCACGATAAGTGAGAAAGCTCATGATTTTGAATAGAGGAGTGAGAAAGCTCATGATAAGTGAGAAAGCTCACGATTTTGGACAAAGGGGTGAGAAAGCTCAAGATAAGTAAGAAAGCTCATGATTTCGGACAAAGGAGTGAGGAAGCTCACGATAAGTGAGAATGCTCACGATAAGTGAAAAAGCTCACGATAAGTGAAAAAGCTCACGATTTTGGATAAAGGAGTGAGAAAGATCACGATAAGTGAGAATGCTCATGATTTCAAATGAAGGAGTGAGGAAGCTCATGATAAGTGAGAAAGCTCACAATTTTGGACAAAGGGGTGAGAAAACTCACGATAAGTGAGAAAGCTCACGATTTCGGACAAAGGAGGGAGGAAGCTCACGATAAGTGAAAAAGCTCATGATTTTGAATGAAGAAGTGAGGAAGCTCATGATAAGTGAGAAAGCTCATGATTTTGGACGAAGGAGTGAGGAAGCTCATGATAAGTGAGAAAGCTCACGATAAGTGAGAAAGCTCACAATTTTGGACAAAGGGGTGAGAAAGCTCACAATTTCGGACAAAGGAGTGAAGAAGCTCACGATAAGTGAGAAAGCTCAAGATTTTGAATGAAGGAGTAAGGAAACTCATGATAAGTGAGAATGCTCACGATAAGTGAGAAAGCTCACGATTTTGGACAAAGGGGTGAGAAAGCTCGCGATAAGTGAGAAAGCTCACGATTTCGGACAAAGGAGTAAGGAAGCTCAGGATAAGTGAGAAAGCTCGCGATTTTGAATAAAGGACTAAGGAATCTCATGATAAGTGAGAAAGCTCACGATTTTGGACAAAGGAGTGAAGAAGCTCACTATAACCAACGGACACAAAGCCTGGGATTGTGAATGGACAAAGCTTGCCTAGGAGTCGGCGTCTTTTGACTGCGGGAGGTGTTTTTCAATTGTTGGCCAATTTTTATGATGACCAATCCGGAAATTTGGTTCAGCTTCTGTTAGGGTTGGTATGGGATTCTCTAAGAATCTCTCTTAACTATTTTAATTCTTAACTGAGAACCAGGATTCAACTCTGATCTCTCACGGTTGATCAAATCTTGCAATGGTCAGTCTGAAAAGCCTATTCAAGCCTCCAAGATGATTGACGGATGTGGAAGCACTAATGATAGACATGGAATCCCTAAGATGATTGACGGACTTGGCAGTCCCAGATATCAAAGAGTAAACGGGGTAGTCCAAGATAACTAGTGGACACGAAAGTCCTACCTTAATCCAAAGGGTCTACAATAAAAGATTTACCTCAATTTAGAGGGCTGACAATGAAGGACTTGTCTCAATCTAGAAGGCTGATGACGATAGATTTGCCTCAATCTAGAGGGCTGACAATGAAGGATTTGCCTCAAATTAGAGGGCTGACACCGAAGCATTTGCCTCAATCTAGAAGGCTGATGACAACAGATTTGGCTCAATCTAGAGGGGACGATGAACACGACATATTTTGATAAGAGTTATGGTGAACTAATGATGATTAATGAACTGACGATGCACGAATCGAGATAACGAGTAGACAGTGAACTACTGTGACTGTCATGGATTGGATCAATGGTTGGACTAATCATGATCAGAAGGACTGACGATGTATGAATCAAGATGATGAGTCAATAGTGAACTACTATGACTTTCATGGATTGGAGTGACGATGTACTAATTGGGATGACAAGTCGACAGTGAACTACTGTGACTGTCATGTATTGAACTAATGATGTACGAATAGAGATGATGAGTCGATAGTGAATTACCGTGATTGTCATGGATTGAACTGATGATGTACAAATCGAGATGACGAGTCGACAGTGAACTACTGTGAGTGTCAGGGATTGAACTGATGATGTACGAATCTGTCACACCCGTTCCAGAAATTTTTGATTTTGAAAATACATCATTTGAGATTTTGAAATTATTAATGTTATTAATAATTTGAGTTGAGGTTGACCGCGAGTCAACGGTAAGGTGTCAGTGAGGACACATGAACATGGCAGTTCATATTGCATGGACATGAGTAAATGGCATTTATATGATTTAAATGTTATTTGACTTTATCTGGTATTCCTGTGAATAGTAACTATACTTGTGTAGTGTAATTCTGGTATTGGATAATTTTAGTATACCTTTTTGAGAACTGTGGTGAGAACGTGAGTGATACGTTAATTAAAAAGGTAGGTTGTGTAGAGATTCCACAGAATATAGTTTTCGGATGTTAGTTTTGGACCCAAACGAAACTTAGTCGGAAACTTTTGAACTTTATAGTTTTCACTCGTAAAGGCATAAAATGAACGTGTGCAAAGTTTCGAGAGTTAATTAGAAGTTTGAGAAACTCGTGGGGAGGTAAACACAAAGTCCGAGAAGTTTGCCTATAAATAGAGGTGGATGAGATTTCATTCTCATCCACAACTTTCTAAAAATATTTAGAGAGAGAGGAGAGAGAAGGGAGATTGTTGCCACGGGCTTTGCGACGACAAACGGCGACCGTTCGTCTGTCAGATTTTCACCAAATTCAAGATTTGAACTCGTGAAGGTGAGATCTACGTTTTGGTACTACTTAGGCCGTGTTTGGCCAATTTTTGTAAAAATATTAATTCTAGACTTTTGGGGAAAACCCAGTAAAACTTGTAGGAATCATCCCAAATTTGAAATCCGACGTTTAATTAGTTCCCTAGACGATCCTTCAAAGTTTGAAGAGAATCGCACGAGGAATGAATTCTAGATCTATGAAATATATGGATTTTGATGTTTTGAACATAAATTTTTATATTCTTGGATCCGGGCGAAATTCATGTATTAATTAGGCCGTTAATTATGCACGTGAAATTATGTGAAAAGCACGTATAACTGTTTATGTGAGCATGTTATGTGTCTACTTGGGTCAAAAGGGAGTTTGGTGCAAATTCATCCGGGGTAAGCTCCTCGAACCTTGAGGATTGTGATTGTGATGGAAATGGAATTGAAATTGTGGTTGTGTCTGGATTGGAGGTGGGCCCAACCAGTACACGGTACCTGGTATGGAGGAAGGCCCAACCAGTGTACGAGATGCGTGGGAGAGGTGGGCCTCCTACTGCATCGACCGTATAAATGCGTACCACTCACCCTAGAGACTATTTCTATGTGTTTTAGATGCTTAAACCATGAACTGTCATATAAGCATACATTTAGAATTGTACGCTTAGCATATAGCTGAGCAATGGAGATGTACTCCATTGCAGGTAAGAAGAAAGACAAGAAGAAGTGTGTTGAGTGAGGCCGATGAACGCCGGGGGAACCCCATTGTATATGTTTTTGTTTTAAATTCTAAAACTTGTGTAAGGATTGGGATTTTGTAATATGATGTAATATAAACATGGATTAGTTTCGCAGTAACGTAATCTTATGATTGAACGTCTGTAATTGTGTTTTAATATGTTGAAAATCGGTTATGGTGGTGATTGTGGTTGGTGTGGAGTAGCATGGCTTGTTAATATTTCATTACAGGCTGCCCAGTAGGGGAGCAGTCGACTGGACCCAGGATCAGTCGACTGGATCTCGTGGGATTGAGACACTGAAAGTGAATAGTAAGAGAAGCAGTCGACTGGACCCTTTATCAGTCGACTGGACACTGTTGATTTTTGGCTACTGCTTCTAATTTTGGAAAAGCAGTCGACTGGGTCCCCAGATCTGTCGACTGAGCCCTCTTTGTAATATGTTGTATTTTTGGTTCTGCTTAACGCAGTAGACTGAGGGGAGTGAGCAGTCGACTTAACCACTGTAGATTTTAGCTACTGATCCAAATAGTAATTTGTGCAGTCGACTGGGTTCCTTGATCAGTCGACTGGACCTCTGTTGAGGATTTAGGGTTTTAGTTTCTGCCAGGCATAGTCGACTGGACCCTTCTTACAGTCGACTGGGCAGTCGATTGAACCTCTGTTTTCAGAACTGATTCTTTTGAATGTGTTTTCTATGGACAAAACTTTTTATAACTCAAATTTTCAAGGGATTCGTCCACTAAGAAGGAATTGTTCCCTAACTTTTAAATTGCCCAGGATTGTTTTAAAGTTCTTTCCGCTGCGTATTGTTAGAAATTGGTTGGATGAGCCTTGGTGGCTTACCACGTGTCTTATTTCCACGCGTAGTGGGATGGGTCATGACAGAATCGAGATGATGAGTCGACAGTAAACTACTGTGACTGTCATGGATTGATGATGATGTACGAATCAAGATGATAAGTCGACAGTGAACTACTATGATTGTCATGGCTTGGACCAACGGTTGGACTAACTGTGATCAAAAGAACTGACGCGTTACTAAAGATAGTCCTTGACATGACGCGTCACTAAAGATAGTGAACTTCCCATCAGGCTTGGGTATAGCTAGTACCGGTGCGGTAGTGAGTCTCTCTTTTAACTCTAGAAAGGCGCGCTCATATTTCTCTGTCTAGTCAAACTACAAATTCTTCTTCGTCAATCCGGTTAATGTTGCAGCTATTTTAGAAAATCCTTTAACAAATCTCCGATAATAGCCTGTGAGTCCAAGGAAACTCCTAATCTCCATATGGTTGCTCGGCCTAACCCAGTTTGACACAGCATCTGTCTTGGATGAATCCACAAAAATTCCTTGAGATGATACCTTGTGTCCCAAAAATTTCACTTCCTGTAACCAGAACTCACACTTACTGAACTTGGCATACAAGTGGTGGTCCTTAAGTGTCTGCATCGCAATCTGTAGATGTTGATCGTGTTCTTCTCCTGACTTAGAATAGATTAAAATATCATCAATGAAGAGGATGACAAACTGATCCAAATAAGGCTTGAACACTCTGTTCATCAGATCCATAAACACTGCCGGGGCATTTGTTATTCCAAACGGCTTCACCAAAAATTCATAATGACCATATCGGGTTCTGAATGCAGTCTTAGGTATATCTTCCTTCCGTACCCTCAACTGATGATATCCAGACCTTAGGTCTATTTCTAAAAATGTCGTAGCTCCTTGTAGTTGATCAAATAAGTCATCGATCCGAGGCAAGGGATACTTATTCTTGATAGTCACGTGGTTCAGTTCTCTATAATCGATACACAATCGAAGTGTACCGTCCTTCTTCTTCACAAATAATATTGTTGCTCCCCAAGGTGATGTACTTGGATGTACAAAACCTAGGTTCTCGAGCTCTTGAACTTGTTCCTTCAACTCTGATAGTTCGGTGGGGGCTATTTTGTAGGGAACCTTGGTGATCGGTACGGTACCCGATATAAGCTCAATACAGAACTCTATACTTCTCTCGGGTAACAGACCAAAAATGTCTTGAAATACTTCTTCAAAGTCCTTGACTACAGGTATAGATGACGCTGTCATCTATGTACTGACAACTTTAATGTTCACCAAACATCTTGTGAGGAACACATCTCCCAAAGGGTTACATTGAAAATCAAAGGGTTGATTCTCATTGTCGGGGAATGTAATTCTCTTCCTCGCACAATCCAACTTTGCTTGATTCTGAGAGAGCCAATCCATTCCTAGGATTATGTCAAACTCCTTCATCGATAGGACAATCATCCTTACAGGGATTTCACGATCTCCTAATCACAATGGACAATCCTTGCACACATGTCCTAACTTGACTGTGGCTCCTAATGGTGAAGTAGCTCTCAAAGCTTTCTCTAAACGATGAGGTAAGATACCCAATCTTCGAATGGTGTTAACAGATATGAATGAAAGGGCAGCACCCGTATCAAATAACACTTTAACATGGGAGTTAAATTGAGTTAATGTACATTCCACTTCTTGTTGATCAGGTTGAGCTTCTTCATAATTCCGTTCTTCATACACCGTCCCATCATATCTAGCGGCATTAGGAATAACAGCATTCATGCGAGTCTGACCTTGCTGACCATAAGTCACTTGCTTAGGGGCAGTACAGAACTTGCTGATATGGCCTGGTTCCCCACAGTTGTAGAAAACTATGCCTTGATGAGTAACACACCTTGGTGCCTTGCAATCTTGAGCCAGATATCCGAGGTTGCCACAGTTGAAACATTTCCCAACACTACTGCCTTCTCCCACTCGGGGTTGAGTCAGATAGGTGATAGCTTGGGTCCTCTCATTGCCATCAAAATTCCTCTTCTGCCCTTGGGTACGATTCATTGGTGGTTTATTTCCAAAATTACCCCTTTGAGGCGGTCGAAATTCGAATTGCTTTCGGTTCACTCGAGTGTCCTCTTCTAGATTAGTAGCCAAGCCAACAAATCCCTCAAACGACTTATCTAGGTGACCGAGGGTCATGCGGCGAATTTGCGGTGTCAGCCCTTGGTTATACTTACAGATCCTCTTCTCCTCAGTATCAACCATATGAGGGGTGAACCGAGATAGTCTCTCGAACTGAGTGGTGTACTCTTGCACCGACTTAGTTCCTTGTGTTAAATCCATGAACTCCTCTCTTCTGTGCCTCTCCGTAGCCTGAAAATACTTCTCTAAAAATCTCCCTTTGAACATAGTCCACGTCATTCCCATCGTAGCTCCATTCCCGATAGTAGCTATGACCGAATCCTACCAATCTTGGGGCGTCATCGGTTAGTTGAAAGGTAGCTAACCTCCTCTTGTCCATCTCATTGCACTAGACAACCTCGAACATGCGGTCCATCTGTCTTAACCACTGTTTGGTCTTCCAGGGCTCTACGGTACACGCAAACTGCTCGAGCCTGAGCGCACGGAATCTCTCCAATAGCTTATCTCTAGTTTAGCGGTCTCGTCAGTTTTCATTCTGATTACTAACCCTTTCAAGACGTCTAACAAAGGCTTCAAACATCCCAGTGGGATCGGCAGCCTCAGGTGCTCCCTCTATCAAATTCTTGTTCCTCCTTAGTCCTCCAGCCATTCTATGCATGATAGTGATAGTAGAATGAGGAAATTGCATGCAACAGAAGTATAAAGCAGTTTAAATGTCAACAACATCAACTTCTCGATTAAGTTAATACAAAAAGCATGTATGATCAGATCAGTGCCTACCCTATCCGTGTGGGTTAGGATGTACATCGTCCATGCAAGAGCTAAAGTTACAAAAATGGGGTCATTGCCCTATACTCAAATGCATGTAAATAGAGTTTGCAGAAAGAGAATAGAGCTACTAGTCAAAAATAGTCAATATATACAAGGCGATATCTAGACGGTCAGTCATCGTCATAGGTAGCTATCAAAAGGTCAAGCGAGTCGACCTGATAAAGTCCCTGAACATGAGAGGGGCTTGCCCCAAAATTACAGCTATGTGAGGTTAACTATGAAACAGGTACTGGGGCATCTACCTCTGGCATAGCTAGCTCGAGTGCTAGTGCCTCCTCAAGGTCAACTGCGAAGTCATCCCAACCTATGCCATCCTCCTCATCAACACCCTCCCCACCTATAGGAGCTAAATGAACCACCTCAGCATCGTCCTTATCAGCGGGGACAACCGGTGGAGGCATATCCAGCTGTGCAAGGTGAGCCTGCACAAATTGAACCTCAAGAAGTAAATAGAAGGCATCAATGTTAACCAAGCGAACCATCTTTACGAGTACTAAGCGCTGAATCTCAACAAAGTACAGGATCTCGAGGCGAGCATGGGACAAGTCAACTAGCCCTAACACATGGATCTGGTGCCAGAGATCTAACTCGACTGTCGCAGCTGCCCGCTGCTCGATAGCGGTAAAATAAAGTATCGTCAAAGCTGGTATTATCACTCCCAATGTAATGCAGTGCCCTCCAAAAGCATCGGGTACAAAAGGGGCTGAGCTAGATCCATACCTGAAAAAGTACTAACTTAAATCAGGACAGAGATAATCTTAGGCGTTTGGGTAACTGAGTCTATCCTCCCTGTCGTATCATCGGGGTGCAAAAGCTTAAGCTTACAGAACTGTGGAATCGGGTCTATACTGGTAAACTCAAACCTGGCTAAACTATTCTGAGATAAAAAAGCTGGCTCTGATACCACTAAATCCTATCACGCCCTGACGTAGCATAAATAAGGAGAGCGTTTAATTTCCTTTATGGACCCGTAGGTCGTGACAGTTTGAAGGATCGATTCCGTCCCAAGCGTCAACAACAAAACATAATAATTAGAGCAGAGCAATCAAAGCTTACAATATTTTTCTAACTTAATAGTTATTATAGCATGGGGTCTTTAAAGGCACAAACTGCCTTAAATCAAAACAATAACTTAACATCTATTACAGTCATCCTTATTACAAAATAGTTCATAAATTAAAGAATAGGATATGATAACAGTTTTATCTTCTAAAAGTAGCCGTTCTCAGTTTGGATAATCATAGGGCCCAGCATAGTCATAACCTGAAAAGCCTGAACACGAATTTCCAGGGTGCATCAACGCCGTCAGCTTCAAGAAGCTGGTGAGTATTAAAAACATAACTTTGAATTTAATACATACTCATTTACCATTTTCAAACTCCCATTTAATTCAACAAGTTTACATTAGAGTAAAGAGTTCATTTTAGAAAACAATCACAATATCATTGGAAAGCTATTATTCACATATATTTGACCATGTATGAAAACGATGCACCGTCTCATCTTACCGACTCTTTTCTCTCGACAAACACAACAACCCACCATCTCATACCAGTATCTTTGAAATACTCCGATAGCCACACTTTAGCACAAGGGTGCCAGGGAATGTCCAGTTTGCCTCACACTTTAGCACGGGGTGCCAGGGAATGTCCAATGCCTCACACTTTAGTACCTAATTCACCTCGCAAATACATCACACAGTATCCATACTCGGGTACCAGGGAGTGTTTGTAGGCCACACTTTAGCACTACCATGGGTGCCAGGGAATGTCCAAGTTTGACATCACACACTTTAACGCTACCAAGGTCGTCAGGGAGTGTCCAGTTTTGCCACCGTTGTATTTCAAAGACACTCTAGCCGTAATCTCAACCACAACACACTTTGGTACTCATTTACCAGGGAGTGTCCACAATACAATCTCAACCACACACTCTATAATACACTGACCATTACTCTTTTCCACACTTACCAACATTCACACTCACCATGCATGTACAATTGACTCCACATGTATGTTATGAAACTTTAAACATAAAGTAAAATGTTGAATTATAGGAACAATGTACATGCGTGGATTGTTAAGTCGTAATACATCATTTCATTCATCCAAACATAACCAAATAGGTTTCTGTTTTAGTGAATTTCTCAAACAGAGCTTTAAAGGTCCATGAAACATCACCCAATAGTTCCTTAACATAAAACAAGCAAAAACCAGAAACTGTCCAAAGTTGCGCGCGTCGCTCGCGCGATATGCCCCTTTTTCATTTTCTTTTAAAAACCTTTCTTTCCGCCAGACAACAAACATCTCACGCGCGCGGGCCGCTCGCATGAAGGGTCGCTTACGAGGGCCACTCGCGCGATCATGCGCGAGAGTTCAGCAGAAGCTTCGTCTTTTTCCCTAGGATTCCCCTATTTTAGTTTTAAATACCCATTTTGAAAAATGAACGAAATCAAGCCTTATTATATATGAATCTCTCCAATTTTTAGCAAGGATTATGAATCTACAATCAATTTGACACGAATCAAAACGTAGCTCTCGGATTTTACGAAAATCCGAGAAAAGACAGAAATTTTGTTTTCAATATACGTCATGCTACGAATGAATTAAGCTCTAATATTGTAACTACCACTTCTATGAACTATAATCTTTCAAAATCATCTATCAAAACAAATTTTGGTTAGGTTTAGGAAAACTCATGTTTTTCAAACTCAAGCTTCCATGGAGGAATTAACAATGGTGATTTATCAATACATATACACAATCAGTAACTAAGCATGAAATTACATTTGGAGTGAGTTTAAAATACTCACTGTGATTAAAAGTAGAGAGATTGTTGACAAAGAAAAATAATATAGGAGATTCAAACCCAAGCTTTGGCTATGGGGATTAAGAGCTTCTCTCTCTATAAATCTGAAATTAAACTCTCCAGCTCTCTTTTCTCTTTGTGTTTGTATTTGTGCAGAATGTGAGAGTGTATGAATGAGAGTGTTGTGTGAGTGTATATATATAGAGAAGCCAAGCTTAGGCTACTTGTTGCCCAAGAACTACCAAGTTTACTCAACAAAAAGGGAATTTGTTTTCAATTAAAATCAGATTATAGAATACACACACACAGGTACATACGTATATACACACTCTCACAAATTATAAGAGCTCCATAGTTGCCCAAGAGCCAAACATAGATGTATAGGGGGACAAGAGCTAGAAGTGTTTAGGAAATTAGCTTATGGCCTTAGGATTAAGCACACACCAAAAGCATTCCCAAACAAAATATACCCAATCATTGCTTGCCATAAATGGAAAGTAAAGCATAAGTCATTTCATGCTATACATCACTTTCAAAATTTGTGGAAGTTCCATGCGGCGCGGACAGTTATAGACATAAACTGGTATTTTCGCGGCGCGGTGCTCACCACAAAAAAACAGAAAATTCATTTTAACATAAGAAATGGTTTTCTGGTTTTATAAAAATACTGATTGAGTCAAAAGAAAATATTTCCACCGTTTTGAAATACAGTTTTAAATCCAACACAGGTATTGCTAAATTTTATAAAATCGCAGTTTGACTCCAACAAGAATTTTAAATATGAAATAAAACCAGTATTAGAATTCTAAACATAAGAATTGGAAATTTGAGATAACATCAGGAACATTAATTAAATATAAAATGCAAATTTAAAATTAAATGAAATGCAGGTTGTTACACTCCTGAAGGCCAAATCCGTCCTGGAGGTTCAATACCCCGACTGGTTGGCGAATGTGGTGTTAGTCAAAAAGAGTAATAGGAAGTGGCGTATGTGCATGGACTTCACGGACTTGAACAAGGCATGCCCCAAGGATTGCTACCCATTGCCGAGGATAGACCTCCTTGTGGACGCAATAGCCGGCCATTCGCTCCTCTCGTTCATGGACGTATACTTGGGGTAGAATCAGATCCGTATGTACCCCAGGGACGAAGAGAAGACTTCGTTTATTACAGATCAAGGGAAGTATTGCTACAAAGTAATGCCTTTCGGCCTCAAGAACATCGGGGCAACCTATCAATGCCTTGTCAATTCCATGCTCAAGGATCTAATCGGGAAGTCAATGGAGGTCTATGTTGATGATCTTTTGGTAAAAAGCTAGGAGGAATCCAATCATCTCAAGCACTTGGCCGGGGCCTTCAGCATCTTACGAAAGTATCAGATGAGGTTGAACCCGACCAAATACAATTTCGGAGTGGCGTCCAGGAAATTCCTGTGACACCTGGTCAGTAGATAGGGAATCGAGGAAGTTGAGGCGGTTTACTGATCCCAGACAGTAATTAAAGGACAGGTCGTGGCTGACTTCCATGTGGAATTCATGTACCCTGAAGACCCAGTCGAAGATCTTATTCCCCCAGAACTACCGCCCGGGTTGATGCCTGACATCCCCACCTGGGTCCTCTACATTGATGGGTCCTCCAATCAATAGGGTAGCGGGACAGGAATCATCCTGACCACACCGGACGAGGTTCAACTGGAATATGCACTAAGGTTCAGTTTTTGTGCCTCCAACAATAAGGCAGAATATGAAGCCCTGCTGGTTGGGCTGCAGTTGGCTACTTCGATTGGTGCACAGCAAGTGCAAGGATATAATGACTCCCAACTTGTGGTTAATCAGGTGAATCAAGAGTATGAAGCCCGGGAGGACAATATGATAGCTTAACTATCTCTTGTCCAAACGGTCACAAAGAAACTGAAGGGGCTCTCTATTACTCAGATCCTAAGGGAAGAAAATACGAGGGCCGACTGGTTAGCCCACCTTGCCTTATCCTCCGAGTCAGAACTACCCGGGATAAGGGTTGAATATCTACCCGAATCCAGTGTGGTCAGCGCCGTAAGCATGGAGGTCGAATCGATCAAACCAGAGCCCAGTTGGATGGATCCGATTACGATGTTCCTCACGATGGGTGCTCTGTTAGAGGGAAAAGATGAAGCCCGTCGGGTGAAGTACCGGGCAGCCAGGTACTACCTCGTTGACTGCATCTTGTACAAGAGAGGGTACACCATCCTGTATCTACTGTGCATTTACCCCACGCAAGCTCATGGTATACTACACAAAATCCATAAAGGAATATACGAAAATCATGTTGGAAGTCGCACACTCTCCCAAAAAGCCCTGTTGTAAGGTTACTATTGGCCAATGATGGCTCGAGATTCCTGAGAATATGTTCAGCATGTGACAAGTGTCAAAGGTACTCACCCATGGTCAACCACCCGGGAGAGCACCAAACACCCATTCTTAGTCCCTGGCTGTTTACTCAGTGGGGCATTGACATTGTTGGCCCCCTCCCGGTCGAGAAAGGTCAGGTCAAATTTGTGGTGATCGCAGTTGAATATTTCACCAAATGGGCGGAAGCCGAGCCTTTGGCAACAATTACTAAGCAAAAGATGGAAGCTTTCGTCAAGAAGAACATCCTCAGTAGATTCAAAATTTTGAGGGTCTTGGTCAGTGACAATGGAAGACAGTTTGACACCTCAGTATTCAGGAAATTCTGCTCGGGTTATGGCATATCATATCATTACTCTTCGCCTGAGCACCTTCAGGCCAACAGTCAAGCATAAGTGATGAATCAAACAATCTTACAGTCCATCAAAATGAGGCTTGAGGATGCTAAAGGCCTCTGGAAGGAAGAATTCTGACCCTCCTGTGGGCATACTGTACCACCCCCCGAGCAGCAACAGGGGAGACACCGTTCTCTCTCACCAATGGTTTTGAGGTAGTGGTGCCCATAGAACTCGGATTGCCAACATATCGGATGTCGGCGTTCGACGAACAAGGCAATGATGAAGCCCTTAGGGGGGAGTTGGATCTAGTGGAAGAAAAAAGAGACCGGGCAAATTTGAAGGTGGCAGCCTACAAGCAACGGGTTTCCCGGTATTACAACAGTAAGGTCAAGAATCGTAGTTTTTAGGTGGGAGACCTCGTCCTCAAAGCGGTCAATCAGTCTACGAAGGTCCCAAGTCATGGAAAGTTGGGACCAAACTAGGAAGGACCATACAAGGTTACCCAAATCAACCGCCTAAGAACATATTGGCTACAGACCATGGATGGACACGACCTCTCTCACCCATGGAACATACAGCATCTCTGTAAGTATTTTCAGTAAAGTTCAGATATAGTGTCGACTAGCAATCTTGTAGCTCATCCCGAGCGGTTCTACTTACATCATAATAAAATTTTCCTCTTTTGCCAACCATTTCTTCTCCGTGTTTGATCATCTAAAAGACCTTGGGGTCACACCCCAAGCATCTAAAAGACCTTGGGGTCACACCCCAGGCACCTAAAAGACCTCAGGGTCACACCCCAGGCACCTAAAAGACCTCGGGGTCACACCCCAAGCACGAAAGACCCCGGTATCACCACCCCGAGGCACAGGCTTCGCCTAGGTTCTCAACCCACGATGGGGGGTCATTCCCCTAGGTAACTAATGATGACAAGCCTCAAAAGACCCTGCAACCACTCATGTTCCAGGTCGGTTCCCTATGGTCACTCCCTCACGAAACGCCCACCTTAGCAGAAGCTTGGGGGTTAGGGGGATATTGGTAAACTCCAGACCAAAATAGGTAATCACACCGGGCACTTAATAGGACTCGGGGCTAGGCATGCAATGCCGCTGATAGACAGCCCCGAGTACCTATAGTTTCCAGAGGAGTCAAACGGATAGTAATAGGGCTAACCCCCGGGCTAACCCTACACTATACCGGCTAAGACCCTCAAAGTAGGTCCTTAGAAGACTGAGTGCTTCCTATCATCAAAATCTTGAAACTTTCGCGTAGGGCGGGATTTCTATAGGATTTGATAAACCGGTCGGGCACAAGCAATAAAGTACAAAATACAAACAAGTACTAAAAGATGAACTGTTGATAAAAAGGGGTGGCCTCGGTGGGCCTTTTCATTAACAACAAATTTATAGAGTCTGGGGGGCAATTATAGTAGCCTTCCCAATAAAACTAACCCAACCACAAATATAAAAAAAAACAGCAATAAGAAGCAAAGAAAGGGAAGCTAGGAGTCGTCTACATCGACCACATCCACCCTCTCCTCAGACTCCCCTCCAATCTGCCCTTCCGGGGCATTACCCCCCTCCTGGCCCGCCGGGGCAGCGACACCCTCAACTGCAGCAGTGGCTCCCTGGGCATCAGCAGCGGCACCTTTGACAGCACCGGACACCATGTCCCAATAGTCAGAATCCATCCCCTCATAAGGGATGGTGTCCAACTTTGGGTGGTCTCGGGCCAACCTCCTCTTCAGGTCCTCATACCCAAGGAAAGACCCATCATCAAAGGTTTTCCCCAAGGGCCCGGCCACCGCCTCAGCCAAAGCTCTCCCCATGGCCTTTGCCACCGCGCGGGCAGCCCGCTCGGTCTCCAGCTCCGCCAAAGCCACTGCCAGCTCCTCCTGGGCCACACCCAGGTTTAGGACCAGACCCTTAACCCTATTCTTCTCCACAGTCAGGGCCCTCTCCTTAGCCTCCAGGGCCGCCTGCCCCTCCGTAAGGGTAGTTTCAGCAGTAGTGGCCCTCTCATCAAAAGTAGGCAGGAAAGACTCGGCTCCCGCGGCCATGCAGCCAACCTGTAAAGTCAGTGCAAAACCAGTCGTCACTATTGCCAGCAGAGCAAGAAAAATGTATAAAGATCAGAACTTACGGCAGAATAGCTTACCAGGTGGGAGATGTCACACCCGTTCCAAAATTTTATAATTTTATCATGCATAAATGAAGAGTTGTGAGTATATCAATATTAATTGATATTTGGATTAAAAAGGAGTTGAATGTGAGTCAACGATGAGGTGTCAGTGAGGACATGTGAATATGGTGGTTCATTTGGCATTAGCATGAGTAAATGGCATTTATATGATTTAAGTGTTATTTGACTTTATCTGGTATTTTATGAATAGTGAAATTATACCTGTGTAGTGTAATTTCTAGTAATTTCGATATCGTTGAATATCATTTTGAGAATTATGATGAGAACGTGAGTGACATGTTAAATAAAAGGTAGGCTGTGTAGAGATTCCACAGAATTTAGTTTTTGGACGTAAATTTTGGACCCAAATGGAACTTAGTCAAAAACTTTGTAATTTGTAATTTTCACTCGTAAAGGCATAAAATGGACGTATGTGAAGTTTCAAAAGTTAATTAGATGTTTAAGAAACTAGCGGGGAAGTAAACGCTATTTCTGATGAGTTTGTCTATAAATAGAGGAGGGGTAAAATTCATTATTTCACAAAACTTTATAAATATCGTTAGAGAGGAGAGAGAAAAGGAGATTTATTCCCTTAAGTTTTGTGACGACGATCGGTGACCTTTTGTCAATCAGATTTTCACTAAATTCGAGATTTGAACTCGTGAAGGTAAGGCCTACGTTTTGATACTACTTAGGCCACATTTGGCAAATTTTTATAAAAATCTAATTTCTAGACTTTTAGGGAAAATAGGTATAAAATTGTAGGAATCATCTCAAATTTGAAATCTGAAGTTTAATTGGACCCCTAGTTGATCCTTCAAAGTTTGAAGAGAATCGCACGAGTTATGAAGTCCTAACCTATGAAATATGGGAATTTACATGTTTCAAATTTCAATGACAAAATTGAGATCCGGGCAAATCCATGTGTTAATATTAGGCCCGTTAATTATGCACGCGCTTAAATGTAAAAAACATGTCTACTTTTACGCCAGCACGTTGAGTTGTCTATGTGGGTCAAAGGGGAATCTTATACAAATTCATGCCAGAGTAAGCTTCTCGTTGTTTGAGAATTTTAGTAGCAATGGCTATTGTTCATGTTTGATAGACTTGGACTTTCCATGGCACTTGGGGATGCAATGGTTGATAGACTTGGACTTGCAATTGGCATCGTGGTTTAAGACTTGGACTTGCCGCTACCGGATGAATGCGTATTTTTCTTCCTAGAGACTATTTGTATGAATTGTGAGATTAAAGCATGTTTTATAATATATTGCATATATTAGAACTTGTGCACTCAGCATATAGCTGAGCAGTGGAGATTTACTCCATTACAGGTAAGAAGAAAGACAAGAGGAAGCGTGAGGAGTGAGGTCGAAGAACACCAGGGAATTACACTTGTTCATACTTTTGTTTCTTTTCCAAAACTTGTATTAAGGATTTGGTTATTGTAATATGTTGTAATGGAATCATGGGTTAGTTGTAGTACTTGTAATTCCGTAGTAAACATTATATATATATATATATGTTGAATCGTGAATTATAATCGTGTTATTGTTGGAACTTGGTTCGGTGACCCTTGTGTTTGAAAACTGCAGAATTGGGCTTTTTTGAGAAAAAATAGTCAACAGGTTTATGTTTCAGTCGACTGGTTTGTGACGAAATTGTCGACTGGAGGGGTTTTTGGTCGATTGGTTTCTGCACGAAAACACCATGTTCTGCATGCATAGTGTTCAGTCGACTAGAAAGGGCACCAGTCTATTGAAAAATTAAGGCTCCAGTCGACTGGGTCTCCGATACAATTGACTGGAATGGGCCCTTGAACTTTATACACTTTTTGCTTCAGGTCTTCAGTCCACTGGACCACCGATCAATCGACTTGACCTTTGAATTCAAAACTGTTTCTTTTGGACGCGTTCCAATTGACCAAAACTTTTTATAACTCTAATTTTAATGGATTTTAATAACATTTTCTGCTGCTATTTTACTTTAAAGGAACTAGATAAGCCTTGATGGCGTGCCATGTGTCCTATTTTTGCTCGTAGCGGGATGGGTCATGACATTTATTAGTATCAGAACAATAGGTAACAAACCTTTGGGAATGTTCGACGACGAGTGGAGAGTTTAGTGAATTGTCACATATTCTAAAGTGCATCCATACATGGTAGAGATGTTTGATGCATGTGAATGTTGTTATACATACTTGTTTATGTTGATTGTCAAACATGCATAGTGTTTATGCATTGAGAACTACAGGATTATAATCATGAGTGACGAAGAGTGAGATCTATCGCCACATACTCGAAGTATGAATGAAATGGCATAAATGATGGGGAATATGGGGGAAATGTTACGGAATATAGCAGAGCGATTACCTCCAATGCTTCCATTCAAGCCAGCACCAATAGATATAATGCATGTACCTGAGAATAGGGGTATGAGATCGATATCTGAACAGTTTTCAAAGAAGAAGCTAATAGAGTTTCATGGGACATCTAATACAACGCTAGTAGAGCATTGGGTCATGGACATGGAGAGAATTTTCTGATCAATTCCGATGACCGATAAGGAAAAAATTGAGAATGCCAGTGATATACTCAAAGTTGAGGCGCAGAACTGGTGGGTGAACATCCTAGACCAAGGAGCACCGATAACTTTGGAAGGATTCAAAGTAGAGTTCAATCGTCGATTCTTTCCAAGGGCTGCTCTCAATGCAAAGAAGAGAGAATTTGACAATCTCTAATAGGGAGACATGACGGTGACTGAGTATACTTCTAAGTTCAATGCGTTGTTAAGGTTTAGAAAGGGTTCAATGCTAGAGGAGAAAAATAGGGCGAGGAAATTTGAAGAGGGTTAAAGGGAAAATATTAGTTTGAGGGTGGAAACCTACGAACACTTAACTGTGGTAATAGTACAACAAACGGCGCTTGTGGCCGAGAGTGGAATGGAAAGGTCAAGGCAGAATCAACACGGAAATGGGGTAAGGAGGGTGGTGACAGGAATCAAGGCGGATCTTTCAAGAGGCCTTTTCAACGGGGCTCTGTTTCTAGTTTCAGTGATTTCAGGAGGACACCAAGTAATATACCGTTGTGTTCACTTTGCAATAGACCACATACTGGTCGATGTTTTATGACAAACTTCCAAAACAAATCTCAAGGAATGAACAATGCTAGCTTGGCACCAGATACGAGGGGCAAATGTTATGAATGTGGAATGGTTGGACATCAATCTAGAAATTGCCCGAGGAAGCATTCTCAGCAAGGAGCTAGCTCTATGGCTTCTAGTGGGTCAAAGCCTAGACAGTCTAACGATGGGTGACAAAGAACAACACAACATCAAGGAAGAGCATATCAGATAAACCCAGGAGATATGACTACTTCAGAGACAATGGTCTCAGGTATGGTGCTTGTATGTTCGCACTTAGCACGCATACTTTTTGACTCAAGATCTACACATTCATTTGTATCGTATGCCTTTGTTGAACATTTGAATGTTAAATCGGCACTATTAGGATATGAATTATCTATTGTCATACCTCTTAGTAAACCGATAATGACGTCTACTATATATAAGAACTGTGAGATCAAACTAGGCGAGAAGTTGATGATCATAGACCTTATACCGATAGTGGTGAACCGTTTCGATGTGATACTAGGAATGGATTGGTTAGCTCTTAACCAAGCCACGATAGACTGTGAACGGAAAGAGGTTAATTTTTGATCACCGGTACGTGGGAACCTTTGTTTCCAAGGGAGTGGAGTTATATCGCCACTGTACTTGATTTCAGCTATCCGAGCGAGAAGGTTTATTGAAAAAGGGATGTCAAGGATTCCTATGTTTAGTGATTGATGTCTCAGCGATCGAATCAAGAGTAGAAGACATTCCAATAGTGCGAGAATACCCAGATGTATTTCCTGATGATCTACCAGATGCATTGATTGAGAGGGAAATTGAGTTCACCATTGAGGTTATGCCAGACTCAAACCTGTATCTAAGGCACCGTATAGAATGGCACCCGTAGAATTGAAAGAGCTGAAAATCCAACTACAAGAACTACTTGACAAGGGTTTCATTTGACCAAGTATTTCACCGTAGAGAGCTCCAGTGTTATTTGTAAAGAAGAAATATGGTTCATTGCGTATGTGCGTTACCTATCGAGAGTTGAACAAGTTGACAATTAAGAACAAGCATCCACTGCCGAGAATTGATGAGCGATTTGATCAACTTCGCGGGGCACAAGTATTTTCGAAGATAGATTTGAGATCGGGTTACCATCAGTTAAAAGTGAAGGCTGAAGACGTTGAGAAAACTGCTTTCAAAATGTGCTACGGACATTACGAGTTCTTAGTCATGCCGTTTGGAGTTACAAATGCACCAGGCGCGTTCATGGATCTTATGAATTGAGTATTCAAGGATTATTTGGATGACTTTGTGATTGTATTTATTGAAGATATCCTTATCTATTCACCGAGCGAGATAATACACGAGAACCACTTGAGGTTGATACTTTAGAGGTTGCGAGAGAAGCAATTATTTGGTAAATTCAAGAAATGTGAATTTTAGTTGTCTAGTATTACTTTTCTTGGTCACGTAATTGACTAGAATGGGGTTTCAGTTAATCCTCATAAGGTAGAAGACATATCTAATTGACAAAGGCCGACGTCTGTATCCGAAATCCGAAGTTTCTCAGGATTAGCGGGATACTACTGCCGTTTTATTGAGCACTTCTCAAATATTTCCTTACCTATGACAAGGTCGATGAGGAAAGGGGTTACCTTTGAATGGAGTCAAGAATGTGAAGACAGTTTCCAAGAGTTGAAGAAACGACTAACGAGAGCACCTATCTTGATAATACCATCCAGAACCGAGGGATTTGTAATTTATAGCGACGCTTTACATCAAGGATTGGGATATGTGCTTATGCAAGGCGGTATGGTGATTGCCTATGCGTCTAGATAGTTAAAGACACATGAGGTTAATTATCCAACTCACGATTTAGAATTGGCAGTTGTAATTCATGCCCTAAAGATTTGGAAACATTACGTGTACGGGGAGAAATGTGAGATTTTCACGGACAACAAGAGTTTGAAATACTTATTCACCCAACGGGATTTGAATATGAGATAGATAAGATGGTTAGAGTTAATGAAGGATTATGATCTTTCGATAGAGTATCACCCGGGAAAGGCTAATATAGTAGCCGATGCATTAAGCCAGAAGACGCCAAGGAACGTAGCCGACGAGCTAACTAGTCAAAAGGAATTGATCAAAGAAATGGAACGTTTAGAGTTGGATGTGATTTCAGAGACTAATGGTGGTTTAATGATGGCGATCATAGCACACCCAGATATTATTGATGAGATTAAGAGGGAACAGTTTAACGATGTTTACTTATATAAAATGAGAGAAGAGATACCTTTGGGAAAATGACTTGTTTTTGTATTGGACTAAGGGACGTTGAAACTTGAAAATCGGTTAAGTGTACCTAATGTGAAGGGCTTGAAAAAGAGAATAGTACTAGATATTCAGTACACCCGAGAAGCAATAAGATGTACCGGAATTTACGGGAGAACTTTTGGTAGAAGGGTATGAAGCGTGAAATTGCTAAGTATGTTTCTGAGTGTCGAGCATATCAGCAAGTGAAAGCAAAGAGACAAGTACCTACGGGATTACTACAACCATTACCTGTGTCAGAATAGAAATGGGACGAGATCACGATGGATTTTGTTTTGGGATTTTCGCGATCGCCGAATAAGAATCATAAGATTTGGGTTATTGTTGACCGATTAATGAAATCAGCTCAATTTTTACCAATCAAGACGACTAAGCCTGCCAGGTTAGCGGAGTTGTATGTGAAAGAGATTGTAAGACTACACGGGGTTCCTACAGTGATTATATCAGATCGTGATAGTAGTTTTACATCGAGATTTTGGAGAATTTTGCAAAATGCTATGGGTACGAAGTTGAGTTTTATTACTGCATTTCATCCTCAGACCGACGGACAGTCAGAACGTATGATTCAGACGTTAGAGGATATGCTTAGACTTTGTGTACTAGATTTCGGGAATGATTAGGAGAAATGTCTACCATTGATTGAATTTGTGTATAACAATGGATTTCAGTCAAGTATTGGAATGGCACTGTATGAAGCTTTGTATGGCCGTAAGTGTCGATCACCAGTTTGTTGGACCGAGGTTGGAGAAAGAAAGTTGTTAGGACCTGAGTTGATACAGGTGAGTACTGAGAAGGTAAAGCTGATTCAGGAGTGACTTAAGGTAGTTCAGAGTCGTCATAAAAGTTACACAGACTCGAAGTGACGACCGATGACATTTGAAGTAGGTGACTTTGTATACCTGCGAGTATCGCCTTCGAAAGGCATCGCACGATTCGGAAAGCGGGGAAAGCTTAATCCAAGATTTGTAGGACAGTTTGAGATCCTAGAGAGAGTAGGACCGGTGGCTTATTGATTAGCTCTTTCTTCAGAATTGGAGCATGTGCATAATGCATTTCATGTATCAATGTTGAGACATTGTATGACAGATATGAGTAAGATCACTGTACCAGAGCCATTACAGATTCAGGAAGACTTGACTTATGTGGAACAACCTATGGAGATTCTAGATCAAAAAGAGCAAGTCTTGAGGACTAAGACAATTCTAATGGTGAAAATACTATGGCGTAGTCACACGGTGGAAGAAGCTACATGGGAAAATGAGGAAGACAGAAAGAACGAGTATCCGTACCTGTTCAACATATGAGGTATAAGTTTGGGGATAAACTTTCTTTTTGGAGGGGGAGAGTTGTCACAACCGTTCTAAAATTCATAGTTTTATCATGCATAAATGGAAAGTTGTGAGTATATCAATGTTAATTGATATTTAGATTGAAAAGAAATTGACTGTGAGTCAACGATGAGGTGTCAGTAGGACACGGGAACATGGTGGTTCATTTGGCATTAGCATGAGTAAATGGCATTTATATGATTAAATGTTATTTGACTTTATCTAGTATTTTATGAATAGTAAAATTATACCGATGTAGTGTAATTTCTGGTAATTTTGATATCGTTGAACATTATTTTGAGAACTGTGGTGAGAACGTGAGTGACACGTTAAATAAAAGGTAGGTTGTGTAGAGATTCCACAGAATTTAGTTTTCGGACGTATATTTTGGACCCAAATGGAACTTAGTCAAAAACTTTTGCAATTTATAATTTTTACTCGTAAAGGCATAAAATGGACGTGTGCGAAGTTTCAGAAGTTAATTAGATGTTTGAGACACTCGCGGGGAAGTAATCGCTATTTCTGATGAGTTTGTCTATAAATAGAGGAGGGGTAAAATTCATTATTTCATAAAACTTTATAAATATCGTTAGAGAGGAGAGAGAAAAGCATATTAGATCCCTCGAGCTTTGCAACAATGATCGGCGACCTTTCGTCAGTCAGATTTTCACCAAATTCGAGATTTGAACTCGTGAAGGTAAGGCCTACATTTTGATACTGCTAAGGCCACGTTTGGCAAATTTTTATGAAAATCTAATTTCTAAACTTTTGGGAAAAACAGGTATAAACTTGTAGAAATCATCTCAAATTTGAAATCTAAAGTTTAATTGGCCCCCTAGTCGATCCTTCAAAGTTTGAAGAGAATCGTACGAGGTATGAAGTCCTAACCTATGAAATATAGGAATTTACTTGTTTTAAATTTCGATGACGAAATTGAGATCCGGGCAAAATCCATGTGTTACTATTAGGCTCGTTAATTATGCACGCGCTTAAATGTGAAAAGCATGTCTACTGTTACGCGAGCACGTTGAGTTGTCTATGTAGGTCAAAGGGGAGTCTTATACAAATTCATGCCGGAGTAAGCTTCTCGATGTTTGAGAATTTTACTAGCGACGGCTACTGTGCATGGTTGATAGACTTGGACTTGCCATGGCACTTGGGGATGCAATGGTTGATAGACTTGGACTTGCCATTGGCATCGTGGTTTAAGACTTGAACTTTCCGCTACCGGATGAATGCATATTTTTCTCCCTAGAGACTATTTGTATGAATTGTGAGATTAAAGCATGTTTTATCATATATTTCATATGTTAGAACTTGTGCACTCAGAATATAGCTGAGCAGTGGAGATTTACTCCATTGCAGGTAAGAAGAAAGACAAGAAAAAGTGTGAGGAGTTATGGACCCGCCCGAATCCGAGGTCCTGGCGTCTTCCCTTGATAGTGTCCCGGGACGGATCCTAAGGAGCACACTTCAAGGAAAACTAGAACCTCGTCACGCGGTCCTAGAGACAAAGAGTCGCCACCTAATTTTTATCAGGAATAAGGAAACCCAAGTTTAACTCGCCCAAAATTGAATAAGGTTACTCACCCTTCATTACCAGAAACTAGGTTCGGGGGTCTTGGTACGAGATGGGAAGGAGCCCAAGCAGGACTACAGCACCCCATCCTCGCCCTACCGAATGGTAGGCCTTGATTCAAATATCCTTGTTCTTAATTCATAATTGATGTTGTTTCCTCAAACATATAAGATAATATATACATGTCAAAAGGGAACATCCAAGGAAAATCATGTCAAGAGATTAAATCAAGTAGAAGTCAGATGCACATGCGATACAAGAGAGGTATACTTACAATGGCTAGTCCCGCCCGGGACCGATACAAATAAAGGAAACATGTCATGATATGCAAAAGGGAACAAGAAGACTTACACTGGGTTGACTCAAGTGGAGTCGCAAAAGCAAAAAGAAGTAGAAACGTGTAATGAAATCATGCAACAATCCTAGATAAGATGTCTCTAACAAATAACCATATAAACGGAGACTATCCTAAAGTAATTATGTCGTTGAAAACAAAGATGTAAACCTAGAAAAATTCAAAGAGAAAGGATAGAGAAGGTACATGATACATGGGCACTAAGCCACATGTAGAAGAGGCAAGATCACAAATCGAAGTCCGGATCTATAGCATTCAATTCTCTGCACTAAAACACCAAAGAATACCCAAGCATTGCAAAAACACAAGCAAACATATGACAAGCATGTAAAGCAAGTAGAAAATGTCATCAATCAAATTTCCAGATTCAGAAAACCTCTAATGAATCCTATCAAAAGTGGTCTTAAACATGAGCTGAGTTAAAACCCTTTTACAAAAAGTCAGATACATGTCTTAGGGAACTTCTCCAAAAAGTAGAACCTCTTTACCATTTTTGAAGTGAGAAAAATAAGGGTTTTGGGAACAGTTGATCAGGACTGTCCACTGTTCTTGTAAAAATCATAATTAAATCTATTTGGTGTCAAAAGAAAGCTATTTCATTTTAGTTTATGACAAAAATAATCCCATGAACATGTCATGAACATAAGGTTTCTGAAAAAGTGTTTTAAACAGACTCTGCTATTCTGGAAGTTTTGTATCATTTGACAAAAGAATGCAAAACCATAATAGAAGCATAATAGAAGTTCATGAATCATGTTAATCAAGTAGATACAAGCTCTTGATCTCTCATCCAATTATCCTAGATGAATTCTAAACCAAGTTTTATTCATCAATTCTTATTGAGTGATCAAGGTATGACCATTTTGTATACATAATCATAATTGTAATTAAACTTTCAAAAATTCCAGAATAGTAATATCAACTTCAAACACTTAGAAAATGATCTTAACTCGATCGTATGCTCACAATTTTACATCGGCATATAGATACATGAGTTAGTAAACATCCCCAAAAAGCGAAACATCGATAACTATTATATATTTTCTAAAATTCAAGCACAAAGAGATTATGTTCAAATCTGTCAACCGATTTCTTAACAATTTCTAAAAATAGCATATGGATCCTAGAAGCTCTCAAAACGGACCGGATGAAAGCCAATTCATCAAAATTTACCCAAAAATTTTGAAATCCATCAAACTATGGGTTTTGATGGACCAAACCTCATGGAAAAAACCAATTTGTTTTGCTGAATTTTCATCTAGTTCATTTTAACGTGTGAGGAAAACATCTTAGATGTTGATTGAAGCTTATTAGAGAGATTAAATTCATAGATCTACTTGACTATCATGATTTCCAATCAATTTAGCCCTCAAGTTCTATGAAGAACTTTAGATCATGAATCAAAGGGACTTACAAATATCCTATTGGAGATTAATTTCAATAGGAATCTTATGTAATAGAAATAATCAAGAGATAGGTATGAACATAGGAATCATCATTCTCATAGATCATACTTCCAAACCATCATAGAATTCAAAAATAGATACATATACATAATCATGTATGCATGAATCTAAACTAAAATTGAAGAATGAAATCAAAATTGAAAATCAAAGTGAAAAACAATCTCTAATTATGAATTATCAATGAAAATCAAAAGAGATTTGGATCTAGCTATGTGAATGTGTGAAGAACACGAGATGAAGAAGATGAGTGTTCTACAAATAAAATTAAAGTAAGCTAGATCCAAATCTTATAGATCTATATATGTATAAAATAGGAATTAGAGATAAATTAGTGTTTACCTCTTAGAGAATTCTCAATTATATAACCAAAGTTGAATTGAAGATCTTCTTCTTCAAGTGTTCTTCAAGCACTCATCCATGGAAGTTGAGGGAGGCAATTGATGTTCAAATCATGATTTAATTACCCTAAGATTAGTATTCTAAACTTCAATTCATAATTCTCTCTCTAGAATTCTCTCTTAATTGAAAGTATCTTCAAAATGTACTTGCATCTCTCTTGTATATTCTAAGTGTACTCTCCTATAGGTACTCCAAGATACTTCAAGATGATTCCTCCTCCTCTTATTTTTTTTGAGATGATCTCAAATGGATCTATATATAGAGTTTTGAAGACTTATCTCTTAAGTTACAGGGTTAAAATAGGATTTTTAGTGCCTAAAAGAGGGTTAAAATGGCCATTATGGCGTCTAAACGCAATTTCCAGGCAATTTTCTCGCAGTGGGAGCCTTCTAGAAGGGTTTGGAACTAGAAAAACCCAATGAAGAACACAATATATAGGTGGCGGTTAAGGGGGGAACCGCCACCCCACATGTGGGACCCGCCACCTGTGTTTTCTCTTCCTCTGGTTGCACACAAGCCCTGTTTCAAAAATTATGTGCACTGCTTTTCCAGATTTTTGTAAAAATACTTTTTGGCATCCGAAATTGTCTATTTATGTACCGTTGGAAATCCGTCGGGTTGAATTTTAGTATAAAAATATTTCAGGAGGTTTTGAAATGAGAATTGAAGTCCAATTAAAGCCCGGAAGTCCTCCGGAACTTTCTTCGTCTTTTTGAAATCAAACGACGTCTTTTTCAAAATTGCTTTCAAATGTGCATTGATTTTAAACTTCCTTTAAAATTGAATCTCTGGATACCTAGAATACTACATTTAGGACACTTAATGTTCATATAACCCTAGGAGAATATGAATTCTGAGAGACGATTTTGACAAAATCGGGATTTATCCATCGAAAAGGGCTTTTCTGAGCTTGAAGTCACTTTTTGAAGTTCGATCTTTCGATTGTGTGGAATCCAGTACCTTCCACGGGGTACTTTTCATCATTGAATCCTCCAAGACGTTGTCCATCCTAAATCCTATCAGTGTGGTCAAAATTGGGTGTCTACAGGAGTGAGGTCGAAGAACACCGAGGAATTACACTTGTTCATACTTTTGTTTCTTTTCCAAAACTTGTAATAAGGATTTGGTTATTGTAATATGTTGCAATGGAATCATGGGTTAGTTGTAGTACTTATAATTCTATAGTAAACGTTACATATTTATATATGCTGAATCGTGAATTATAATCGTGTTATTGTTGGAACTTGGTTCAACGACCCTTGTGTTTGAAAACTACAGAATTGGGTTTTTCAAAGAGAACACAGTCAACTGGTTCATATTTTAGTCGACTGGTTTGTGAGGAAATAGTCAACTAGAGGGGTTTTCGATTAACTAGTTTCTGCATGAAAACACCATGTTCTACATGCATAGTGTTCAGTCGACTGGAAAGGGCACCAGTCGACTGATAAATTAAGGCTCTAGTCGACTGGGTCCCCGATACAGTAGACTGGGATGGGCCCTTAAACTTTATACACTTTCTGCTTCAGGTCTTTACTCGACTGGACCACCGATCAGTCGACTGGACCTCAGTAATTCAAAACTGTATCTTTTGGACACGTTCTAATTGACCAAAACTTTTCATAACTCTGATTTTAATAATGTTTTCTGTTACTATTTTACTTTAAAGGAATTAGATAAGCCTTGATGGCGTGGCACATGTCCTATTTCTGCGCGTAGTGGGATGGGTCATGACATTTATTGGTATCAGAGCAATAGGTAACAAACCTTTGGGAATGTTCGACGACGAGTGAAGTGTTGAGTGAATTGTCACATATTCTAAAGTGCATCTATACATGGTAGAGATGTTTGATGCATATGAATGTTGTTATACATACTTGTTTATGTTGATTGTCAAACATGCATAGTGTTTATGCATTAAGAACTACAGGATTATAATCATGAGTGTCGAAGAGCGAGATCTATTGCCACATACTCGATGTATGAATGAAATGGCAGAAATGATGGGGAATATGGGGGAAATGATACGGAATATAGCAGAGCGATTACCTACAACGCCTCCATTCAACTAGCACCAGTAGTTGTAATGTATGTACCTGAGAATAGGGGTATGAGATTGATATTTGAACAGTTTTCAAAGAAGAAGCTGACAGAGTTTCATGGGACATCTGACACAATGCTAGCAGAGCATTGGGTCATGGACATAGAGAGAATTTTTTGATCGATTTCGATGACCGATAAGGAAAAAATTAAGAATGCTAGTGATATACTCAAAGGTGAGGCCCAGAACTGGTGGGTGAACATCCTAGACCAAGGAGCGCCGATAACTTTGGAAGGATTCAAAGTAGAGTTCAATCGTCGATTCTTTCCAAGGGCTACTCTTAATGCAAAGAAGAGAGAATTTGACAATCTCCAACAGGGAGACATGACGGTGACTGAGTATACTTCCAAGTTCAATGCGTTGTTAAGGTATAGAAAGGGTTCAATGCCAGAGGAGGAAAATAGTGCAAAGCAATTCGAAGAGGGTTTACGAGAAAATATTCGTTTGAGGGTGGAAACCTATGAGCACTCAACTGTGGCAGCAGTACAACAAACGGCGCTTGTTGCCGAGAGTGGAATGGAAAGGTCAAGGCAAAATCAACACGAGAAATGGGGTAATGAGGATGGTGACAGGAATCAAGGCAGATCTTTCAAGAGGCCTTTTCAACGGGGCTCTGTTTCTAGTTTCAGTGATTTCAGGAGGACACCAAGTAATATACCATTGTGTTCACTTTGTAATAGACCACATACTGGTCGATGTTTTATGACAAACTTCCAAAACAAATCTCAAGGAATGAACAATGCTAGCTTGGCACCAGATACGAGGGGAAAATGTTATGACTGTGGAATCAATGGCGTATATGGGGCCAGGCAGGCCTGGGCTATAGCCCAGTACTGGTTCTGTGGGGAAAAAATGTATACTATATTTTAGCCCAACCCAAACTCATTTGTGAAAAAATTTGAGATATTGCAGCTCTCTAGCCCAGTATAAACTTGTATACCATTAAATTCCGCAGCCCAAAGATTCTCATTAACCAAACTCATATGTAGTTATATTCCCCCACTAACTCATTAACGAAATTGTATACTGGGCTAGCCAAAAATACTTGTTAATCATTTTGTATGCCATTAGATTCCCCATCAGGCCATCACCCACAAAGAGTTGAAACTCGGTTTTATATAAACTCGTATACACATCTATATATTTATATAACTATATATATGTAGTACAAAATTGCAATAAGCCTAAAAAGTAAACTATGATATTTATAATGCAAAAATTTAGAAAATATGCATAAATAGACTTTAAAAAAATAAAAATACGGGGCAAGTATTTCTAGCCCACCCCAATCTAATATCCTGGATACGCCATTGTGTGGAATGGTTGGACATCAATCTAGAAATTGGCCGAGGAAGCATTCTCAGCAAGGAGCTAGTTCTATGGCTTCTAGTGGGTCGAAGCCTAGACAGTCTAACGATAAGGGACAAAGAACAACACAACATCAAGGAAGAGCATATCAGATGAACCCAAGAGATATGACTACTTCAGAGACAGTGGTCTCAGTATGGTGCTTGTATGTTCGCACTTAGCAGGCACACTTGTTGACTCAGGATCTACACATTCATTTGTATCGTATGCCTTTGTTGAACAATTGAATGTTAAATCGGCACCGTTAGGATATGAATTGTCTATTGCCGTACCTCTTAGTAAACCGATAATGACGTCTACTATATATAAGAACTGTGAAATCAAACTAGGGGAGAAGTTGATGATCGTAGAACTTATATCGATAGTGGTGAACCATTTTGATGTGATACTGGGAATGGATTGGTTAGCTCTTAACCAAGCCACGATAGACTGTGACCGGAAAGAGGTTAATTTTCGATCACGGGTACATAAGAACTTATGTTTCCAAGGGAGTGGAGTTATATCGCCACTGTACTTGATTTCAGCTATCCGAGCGAGAAGGTTTATTGAAAAAGGGATGTCAAGGATTCCTATGTTTAGTGATTGATGTCTCAGCGATCGAATCAAGAGTAGAAGACATTCCAATAGTGCGAGAATACCTAGATGTATTTCCTGATGATCTACCAGATGCATTGATTGAGAGGGAAATTGAGTTCACCATTGAGGTTATGCCAGACTCAAGACCTGTATCTAAGGTACCGCATAGATTGGCACACGTAGAATTGAAAGAGCTGAAAATCCAACTACAAGAACTACTTGACAAGGGTTTTATTCGACCAAGTATTTCACCGTGGGGAGCTCCAGTGTTATTTGTAAAGAAGAAAGATGGTTCGATGCGTATGTGGGTTGACTACCGAGAGTTGAACAAGTTGATAATTAAGAACATGTATCCACTGCCGAGAATTGATGACCTATTTGATCAACTTTGTGTGACACAAGTATTTTCGAAGATAGATTTGAGATCGGGTTACCATCAGTTAAAAGTGAAGGCCGAAGACGTTGAGAAAACTACTTTCAGAACGCGCTACGGACATTATGAGTTCTTAGTCATGCCGTTTGGAGTTACAAATGCACTAGCCGCGTTCATGGATCTTATGAATCAACTATTCAAGGATTATTTGGATGACTTTGTGATTGTATTTATTGACGATATCCTTATCTATTCACCGAGCGAGATAAAACACTAGAACCACTTGAGGTTAATACTTCAGAGGTTGCAAGAGTAGCAATTATTTGGTAAATTTAAGAAGTGTGAATTTTGGTTGTCTAGTATTACTTTTCTTGGTCACGTAATTGATATGAATGGGGTTTCAGTTGATCCTCACAAGGTAGAAGCCGTATCTAATTGGCAGAGGCCGACGTCTGTATCTGAAATTCAAAGTTTCTTAGGATTAGCATGATACTAATGCTGTTTTATTGAGCACTTCTCAAATATTTCCTTACCTATGACAAGGTTGATGACGAAAAAGGTTACCATTGAATGGAGCCAATAATGTGAAGACAGTTTCCAAAAGTTGAAGGCACGACTAACGAGAGCACTTATCTTGATAATACCATCCATAATCGAGGGATTTATAATTTATAGCGACGCTTCGCATCAAGGATTCGGATGTGTGCTTATGCAAGCCAGTAAGGTGATTGCCTATGCATCTAGATAGTTAAAGACACATGAGGTTAATTATCCGACTCACAATTTAGAATTGGCCGCTGTAATTCATGCCCTAAATATTTGGAGACATTACTTGTATGAGGAGAAATGTGAGATTTTCATGGACTACAAGAGTTTGAAATACTTATTCACCCAACGAGATTTGAATATGAGATAGAGAAGATGGTTAGAGTTGATGAAGGATTATGATCTTTCGATAAAGTATCACCCGGGAAAGGCTAATATAGTAGCCGATGCATTAGGCCAGAAGACGCCAAGGAACTTAGCCGATGAGCTAACTAGTCAAAAGGAATTGATCAAAGAAATGTAACGTTTAGAGTTGGGTGTGATTTCAGAGACTAATGGTGGTTTAATGATGGTGATCGTAGCACACCCAGATATTATTGATGAGATTAAGAGGGAATAGTTTAACGATGTTTACTTATACAAAATGAGAGACGAGATACCTTTGGGAAAATGACCTGGTTTTGTATTGGAATAAGGGACGTTGAAACTTGAAAATCGGTTATGTGTACCGAATGTGAAGGGCTTAAAAGAGAGAATCCTACTGGAAGCATATAGTACTAGATATTTAGTACACCCGGGAAGCAATAAGATGTACCAGAATTTGGTGGAAGAGTATGAAGCTTGAAATTGTTAAGCATGTTTCTGAGTGTTCAGCATGTCAGCAAGTGAAAGGAAAAAGACAAGTACCTGCAGGATTACTACAACCATTGCCTGTGTCAGAATGGAAATGGAATAAGATCACAATGGGTTTTGTTTCGGGATTTCCGCGATCGCCGAATAAGAATGATAAGATTTAGATTATAGTTGACTGATTAACGAAATCAGCTCATTATCTACCAATCAAGACGACTAAGCCTGCCAGGTTAGCAGATTTGTATGTAAAAGAGATTGTAAGACTACACGGGGTTCCAGCAGTGATTATATCGGATCGTGATAGTAGTTTTACATCGAGATTTTGGAGAAGTTTGCAAAATGCTATGGGTATGAAGTTGAGTTTCAGTACTGCATTTCATCCTCAGACCAACAGCAGTCAGAACGTATGATTCAGACGTTAGAGGATATGCTTAGACTTTGTGTACTAGATTTCGGGAATGATTGGGAGAAACATCTACCATTGATTGAATTTGCGTATAACAATGGATTTCAGTCAAGTATTAGAATGGCACCGTATGAAGCTTTGTATGGCCATAAGTGTCGATCACCAGTTATTGGACCGAAGTTGGAGAAAGAAGTTGTTAGGACCTGATTTGATACAGGTGACTACTGAGAAGGTAAAGCTAATTCAGGAGCGAATTAAGGTAGTTCAGAGTCGTTATAAAAGTTACACAGACTCGAAGCGATGACCGATGACATTTAAAGTAGGTGACTTTGTGTACCTGCGGGTATCGCCTTTGAAAGGCATCGTACGATTCAGAAAGAGGGGAAAGCTTAATCCGAGATTTATAGGATCGCTTGAGATCCTAGAGAGAGTAGGACCGGTGGCTTATCGATTAGCTCTTTCGTCAGAATTAGAGCATGTGTATAATGTATTTCATGTATCGATGTTGAGACGTTGTATGACAGATATGAGTGAGATCATTGTACCTAAGCCATTACAGATTCAGGAAGACTTAACTTATGTGGAACAACCTATGGAGATTCTAGATCGAAAAGAGCAAGTCTTGAGGACTAAGACAATTCCACTGGTAAAAATATTGTGACATAGTCACACGGTGGAAGAAGCTATATGGGAAAATGAGGAAGACATGAAGAATGAGTATCCGTACCTGTTTGACGTATGAGGTATAAGTTTGGGGATAAACTTCCTTTTTGGAGGGGAGAGTTGTCACACCCGCTCCAAAATTTCATAGTTTTACCATGCATAAATGGAAAGTTGTGAGTATATCAATGTTAATTGATATTTTGATTGAAAAGGAGTTGACTGTGAGTTAACGATGAGGTGTCAGTGAGGACACAGGAACATGGTGGTTCATTTGGCATTAGCATGAGTAAATGGCATTTATATGATTTAAATGTTATTTGACTTTATCTGGTATTTTATGAATAGTAAAATTATACCTGTGTAGTGTAATTTCTAGTAATTTTGATATCGTTGAATATTATTTTGAGAACTGTGGTGAAAACATAAGTGACACGTTAAACAAAAGGTAGGTTGTATAGAGATTCCACAGAATTTAGTTTTCGGACGTATATTTTGGACCCAAACAGAACTTAGTCAAAAACTTTTGTAATTTATAATTTTCACTCATAAAGGCATAAAATGGACGTGTGCGAAGTTTTAAAATTTAATTAGATGTTTGAGAAACTCGTGGGGAAGTAAACGTGATTTTCGATGAGTTTGTCTATAAATAGAGGAGGGGTGAAATTCATTATTTCACAAAACATTATAAATATCGTTAGAGAGGAGAGAGAAAAGGAGATTTGATCCCTCGAGCTTTACAACGATGATCGGCGACCTTTCGTCAGTCAGATTTTCACCAAATTCGAGATTTGAACTCGTGAAGGTAAGGCCTACGTTTTGATACTACTTAGGCCACGTTTGGCAAATTTTTTAAAAATCTAATTTCTAGACTTTTGGAGAAAACAGATATAAACTTGTAGAAATCATCTCAAATTTGAAATCCGAAATTTCATTGGCCCCCCTAGTCGATCCTTCAAAGTTTGAAGAGAATCACAAGAGGTATGAAGTCCTAACCTATGAAATATAGGAATTTACATGTTTTAAATTTCGACGACGAAATTGAGATCCAGGAAAAATCCATGTGTTAATATTAGGCCCGTTAATTATGCACGTGTTTGAATTTAAAAAGTGTGTCTACTTTTACGCGAGCACGTTGAGTTGTCTATGTGGGACAAAGGGGAGTCTTATACAAATTCATGCCGGTGTAAGCTTCTCAATGTTTGAGAATTTTAGTGGTGACGACTACTGTGCATGGTTGATAGACTTGGACTTGCCATGGCACTTGGGGATGCAATAGTTGACAGACTTGGACTTGCCATTGGCAATCCGGTTTAAGACTTGGACTTGCCGCTACCGGATGAATGCGTATTTTTCTCCCTATAGACTATTTGTATGAATTGTGAGATTAAAGCATGTTTTATCATATATTGCATATGTTAGAACTTATGCACTCAACATATAGCTAAGCAGTGGAGATTTACTCCATTGTAGGTGAGAAGAATGACAAGAAGAAGCGTGAGGAGTGAGGTCGAAGAACATCGGGGAATTACACTTGTTCATACTTTTGTTTCTTTTCCAAAACTTGTAATAAGGATTTGGTTATTGTAATATGTTGTAATGGAATCATGGGTTAGTTTTAGTACTTGTAATTTCGTAGTAAATGTTTTATTTATATGTATGTTGAATCATGAATTATAATCGTGTTATTGTTGGAACTTGGTTCTTGTGCTTGAAAATTGCAGAATTGGGCTTTTCTGAGATAAAGCAGTCGACTAGTTCATGTTTCAGTTGACTGGTTTGTGAGGAAACTGTCGACTGGAGGGATTTTCGGTCGACTGGTTTTTTCAAGAAAACATCATGTTCTACATGTATAGTGTTCAGTCGATTGGAAAGGGCACCAGTCGACTGATAAATTAAGGCTCCAGTCGACTGGGTCCCCGATACAGTCGACTGGAATGGGCCCTTAAACTTTATACACTTTCTGCTTCAGGTCATCAGTCGACTGGACCTCTGTAATTTAAAACTGTTTCTTTTGGACGCGTTCCAATTGACCAAAACTTTTTATAACTCTGATTTTAATGGATTTTATTAATGTTTTTCGCTGTCATTTTACTTTAAAGGAACTGGATAAGCCTTGATGGCGTGCCGCGTATCCTATTTTTGCACGTAACGGGATAGGTCGTGACAGGAGATGATGTAAAGCCACCCTTGAAAGACCTGGGGAGACATGCTGGCGTACCTCTCCACTTAACTCGGGAGTAGGTATGGCCTGACCCTATCCCGGGTCTCCCTTGACTCCTCAAGGGGTGTACAGAGGGAACATCAGAATGGGGAGCCGACATGTCCCCCACTACCACATCCCGGGTTGACGTCTCCCCGGGCACCTGGGCGGCCGTTGGGCTGCGTCTGAGCCGCCTAAGCGGGCGCTCACTATCAGTGGCCTCAATGGCCAGCCTCTTTCCCGCCGCAGCCATCTGCTCGGCGACGGTAGCTTGCAGATCCCTCAATCACTCCGGATCACTCTTGGGGGCCATTTCTACAGAAGGAAAGCAATTGCGAAGTCAATAACCAGAACAGCGAGGCGATGAAGGATGACCAAAATGGAATTTGCTGGCCAAACTCTTACCTGGGATGATAGTGGGGAAGATGGGAGCTTCGGCGGGTTGGTCTTGCCGGTGATCACCTCTCTAGTCTCCCGACCGGGTCAGTACGCCCCAAATGTTGATGGGCCGTTCCACCAAGCCTCTGATCCTCTCTTGGCACTCTTCTGGAATGCTCAGGAGATCAAATGACCACTCTGCAAAACAAGCAAAAGTGGTCAGTTCTATGATCATAACAGGAAGCCCAAAGGGAAACAAGAAAGAACAAAGGACAGGCTTACCCCTTAACTCTCCCGCCCAGGAAGTCCTTAGTTGACTCCCTGGGACTCGCTCACAAAAACTGAGGTAGACACTTGGAAGAACTTGTTCTTCCACCCCTTGCTGTTGCCCGGGCAATTGACAATAATTTTATTCCCCTGCCGAGCCCCCAGAGAAAAGAACTCAACCTCCCCGTGTACTGGGAACAGCCGGTGGATCCAGAAGAACTTTTGAAGGGTGAGCTCAAACCCAAAGACTTGGGGCCACAAAGAAATGGACCCTATTGACAAGCGGGGGTATTTGTAAAATACAACCGTGATAAAAGAAGAAAATACACTGAATTAGTTTACGATTCCCTTGTTTATCTGTAATTTGAATTACAATGCCAGTTTTTACACAATATGATTAATCTATGATAAGTGGTATTGTTTTAGTGGTTTATTTGTGCAGATTACTGTTGCTGTGTGAAGAATTGAATAAGCAAGATAAAGGAAGTGCTTGGGTTCAATGAAGATAATGGAAACATAAAAAGAGAGTTTCGAGCGATCGAAGAGGTCTCTAGCGATCGAGTATTCGATCGATCGAATGCAGTTCAAGCGCTCGAAGATCCCAGAAGTTCAATCGATTGAGATATGTTCGATCAATCGAACATGGCTTTTATCAGAAATAACGCGCACGCAGCAGAGAGGGAAATGTAACCCTAGCCTTAGGTTTTTGTATATATAGTCGTATTGTATACGTCTTGGGGGAGGCCTACTTTTATTTTATCAGTTTATAGAGAGAGTTAGAGAGTTTACATTGTTTTGTAGGATTCAAAGTCCAATATTGCTTGTTCTTGGATTTTCAAAGAGTTTGATCTTAATACATCATCTCAGGTTTTGTTATTTTGGTTTATTTACAATCTGTTTATAGTTTTCGGTAGTATTAGTAAGGTTAATTATAGTCTTGCATGATAGATAGTGTTACACTCACAGTTTTCATAGTTTACATGTTAAAATCACAACCAAACGCATCCTTAATGGACTTTTAAGTTAAAAACGAATCTAAGACACTCTAGACTATGTCTGAGTAGTCCCCATTGGGAGATCACGATGAAACCGTGATCTTAAGCCTCTGCCATGCAGCAGAATAATTCCTGTGTTCGATCGTTCGAAGTTATTTCGATCGATCGGAACAGAGACATTGTCGAGCGATCGAAGATATTTCGATTGATCGAAAGCGCGTCGATCGATCGAACTCTCTGATTCTTGAGAAGATTCAATACAGTATCCCTAGACTTTTTGTTTTACAGGTTGTTATCAAACTGTCCCCAAACGCTCAGTTTGTCAAAGCAGTCTTTAAACTTAACGCCTTAAAGCATTTTTCTTCAATACATTTTGCAAAACACCCTCAATGCTAACACCATTGTAGGTGCGAGTCTTAACTATTGTTTGAAACCGCTTTTATGTGTTTCAAACTTAATTGTGATGACGTAGTCCCGGTCATGAAAGGGCTATGGATTCATTATCCTAAGAGAAATACGGAATACTGTAGAAGATGTACTCCATTGAGCTTCAACGTAAGTGCATGGTAGATGGCTAGGCTGCGGTTGATTTGTGTAATCCCAACATTTCCTTTATATTAAGAAAGACACATTTTAAAAAATCGCTTTAATTAATTAGATAGTCATTAGTTTAATTTAGTTTAATTGCTTTATATTTAGTAGTTGATAAATTGTGGAACTTAGTGTTCTGCACCCTTTTAAATACTGATTTTTATTTTCCTGTTAGAGATTAATCTAGGTATTTAGTTTAACACCTTCCCTATGGGATCGACCTGGACTTAACCAGATTACTACTTGCACGATTACCTACACTTGGGTATAGCACACAAGCGCACAGAGAAAAATTCTCGTGTCAAATTTTTGGCGCCGTTGTCGGGGAAGCGACAAGCTAACGCTTAGATTACCTCAATCTATTCTTATATCTTTCTGTTTTCTTTTGTCTTTTAGTCTTTCGATTAAAACTACTTAGAAACTTTTCTTCTAAGTCTGACAATTCCTTTTAAGGAACTTACGGAAACCCACTCTACTCATCTGGTTCATCTAGTTCTATTAATCCTTTAGTAACACCAACAGATTCAATGGACGACAATCAAAGTGAAAACGGTGAGCATGTGGTTGTACCAATTGATGATTCACTTCGTCCTTTGCGCGATCACATGACAGCTGAACACGCTCCAACACCTTCTTGTATTCTCATTCCACCTCATGCTGGCTAATTTCAATTTTGCAACGGAATGATTCAATTCCTTCCTACCTTCCATGGAATGGATAGCAAGAAGGCATATGTACACGTCAAGGACTTCGAGGATGTTTGTAAAACATTTTCACAAAATTGTCCTGTAGACGTGACACGCCTAATGCTATTTCCTTTCACTTTAAAGGATAAAGCAAAAGCGTGGCTACTCATGTTGAAGCCAAATTCAATCTATACCTGGCATGCGATGAACACTGCATTTCTACAGAAATTCTTTCAACCTCGCATGACCACTGAGCTTAAACGACAAATTAACACTTACAAACAAAAGAGCAATGAAACATTCACCCAAACTTGGGAGCGTTTCAAGGATTTGCTTCTATCATGCCCACATCATGGGTATGAGAAATGGCGAACCATAAGCTACTTTTACGAAGGGTTAAATGGTGAAACTAAAAAGTTGGTCGAGACCATGAGTTCAGGACCATTTCTTCGCAAAAATACTGAAGAAGCTGAAGCTCACTTTGAGTGGCTAGCTGAACATGCCCATGAATGGTCCAATTCAGATGATGTCCCACGCTCACAGATATCCTGTGTAGAGGAGAAGAGCCTATATCAATTAAAAAGTAAGGATCATCTGATGAGTAAATATGAAGAACCAGTTAAGAAGGTAGAGGAGTTGGCATTGAAACGAGAGAGTTCTAGGCAGGTTTTACCTAAAGAACCGTGCGGCACATGCAACATATTGGGACACACTACCCAATACTGTCCCAGTGTGCCGTATTTTCAAGAACAACCCCCCATGGAAATGATTGCCATGCAAGGGTACAGGGGGGCGGGGAATTCCTATAATAATAACAATAGATGGAATCACCCCGGGTTTGATTGGAAAAACGATGCTGGGACCCAAAACCAATATCAACAACAACAGCCCTACAATAACAATAACCAATATCAAGGGCAATACAACAGGCAGTCCCAACCATTCCATCAAAATAGGTCAAACAACTACAACAATGCTCAACCCTCTAACAATCAACAGCCAAATGTCTACGTGCCACCTCACAAAAAAGTGCAAGAGGAAGATCCACTCTCTAATGCGAATTTAACACAACAGTTAATTCAAATGATGAGTAAAATGTCTGCGACATTAGAGAGAATGGATGCATGACACGAGAGTTCGAGTGGAACATTTCCCGCTCAACCACTTCCAAACCCTAAGGGATTCAACAAGAGTCCCAATAACCAAGAGCATGCCAAAGTCGTAACAACTCTGAGAAGCGGCAAGGTCATAGGGCAAAACATGCCTCATTCTACTCCCGAGGAGTATGACTAGGAGGAAGTGGTGACTAGGAACAAACCACCCACTCAAGAAAAGGAATCATCTACTAATGATAAACCAGTAGAATCAAATAATGATGCTCCTAGAGAAGTAGAAGACGTTGAGAGAAGGCCCGGAAAGGAACCTATTAATGACGAATTACCTAAATGCCCTTTTCCCGCGCCTTACCCTCAAAGGCTTAAGAAACCCCAAAACGAGGCAAAGAATCAGGAGTTCTTGGAATTATTTAAACAAGAAAAAATAAATCTTCCACTCTCTGATGCAATCAAACAAGTGCTGGCCTATGCTAAATACCTAAAAGGCTTATGTAAGGTCAAAAGGAGGCAAAGTATAAAGAAGCACGCTTATGTCGCTTGCCAAGCAAGCGCAATCATTCAAAATGAATTACCTCCGAAGCTCAAAGACCCCGGCACCCCAACTGTCTCGTGTCGTATTGGAAATCAAAGGATAGACAACGCACTCCTTGATCTAGGAGCAAGCGTGAACCTACTGCCATACTCAGTTTATAAACAACTAGGGTTGGGTGAACTCAAACCTACCCGAGTTGCATTACAACTGGCAGATAGGTCAGTCAAATATCCTAGAGCAATACTAGAGGATGTTCTAGTGCAAATAGACTCCTTTGCCTTCCCGGTTGATTTTATAATTTTGGACACCGAACCTGTGTCCAATCCATGCTCACAAATCCCGGTGATTTTCGGACGTCCATTCCTCAACACCATAGATGCCACAATAAAAATAAGAAGCGGTATTATGACCATTGTATTCGGGAATATGACTTTGAATGTCAAAATCTTCTCAAATCCCCGACCCGAAGAATACGAGGATGAAGAGGAGGTCAACTACGTTGAAACGGTCATCGAAGATGAGGTAGATTTCGTTGATTATAATGATCTTTTGGAGATAGTTGTGTCACAATTTGACACTATCTATCGGCCTAAAGATTCCACTCCATTGGAGTCTGGTTTAAATCACACTTGCCTCATTATGGATACACGAGAGGAGGATATAGCTGAATGCATGTGGGTAACACCATATGAAGGGGAAAACAAAATTGGTTATGCCCTCCAATTTTCAGTTTCCCGATCTGGAATTGAAGGAGCTTCCTGAAGAGCTCAAATATGCTTTCCTGGGGACTGAAAAAACCTATCCTGTTATAATTTCATCCACTCTCTGTCTGAAACAAGAGGGCAAATTAATCCAAATGCTAAAACAACATAAGGGAGCATTAGGATGGACCATTGCCGATCTCAAAGGCATAAGTCCGTCCGCATACACTCATAAAATATATTTGGAAGAAGACGCTAAACTTTCGCAACAAATGCAAAGGCGTCTGAATCCCAACATGCAAGAAGTAGTCAAAAAAGTAGTATTAAAATTACTCGATGTTGGGATTATATATCCTATCTCTAACAACCCCTGGGTCAGTCTGACCCAAGTGGTGCCCAAAAAGGTAGGCATAACGGTTATTCCTAATAAAGACGGCGAATTAGTACCAACACGCGCTCCACCGGATGGCGAATGTGTATTGATTATCGAAAACTGAATATCGTGACCTGAAAGGACCACTTCCCATTACCATTCATGGATCAAATGCTAGAACGAGTGGCGGGTCATAAGTACTATTGCTTTTTGGATGGATACAGCATTTCTAACCAGATAGAAATTGCTCCTGAGGATCAAGAGAAAATAACATTCACGTGTCCGTTCGGTACTTTCACCTATAGACGTATGCCTTTCGGGTTATGCAATGCACCTGCTACGTTTCAGCGGTGCATGTTAAGTATCTTTAGCGATATGGTCAAACAAACACTCGAGGTCTTTATGGATGATTTTTCAGTGTTCGGCCATAGCTTTGAAAATTGCTTAGATAATCTGGAATGTGTGTTGGCAAGATGCGAGGACAAACACTTGGTACTGAACTGGGAAAAGTGTCACTTCATGGTGACCAAGGGAATTGTCCTCGGCCACATTATTTCTAATAAAGGTATCCAAGTTGATAAAGCGAAAATCGACATAATCTCGAACCTACCTGTCCCCCGTACAGTTAAAGACATTCGATATTTTCTAGGGCATGCGGGATTCTTTCGTCACTTTATTCAAAATTTTAGTGCGATCTCCAGACCATTATGCCAACTCTTAGTCAAAGACACACCATTCGAGTGGTCATAAAATTGTCAATCATCTTTCAACGCACTAAACGAACACCTGACCTCCGCACCCATAATACAGGCACCCGACTGGAGTTTGCCTTTTGAGTTAATGTGCAATGCTAGCGACTATGTCATTGGGGCAGTTCGAGGATAGAGGAAGGATAATAAGCCCTATATAATATACTATGCCAGCTGAACACTCAACGAAGCTCAAATGAACTATACGACTACTGAAAAAGAGCTACTAGCAATAGTCTTCGCTCTAGACAAATTCAGGTCATATTTGATAGGGTCCCCAATCGTCTGTTTTATAGATCACTCGGCCCTCAAGTACCTGTTATCTAAGAAAGACGCGAAGCAAAGGCTTATTCGCTGGATACTCCTACTCCATGAATTCGATATCACAATTAGGGATAAGAAGGGAGTAGATAATGTGGTTGTCGAACATTAATCTCGGTTAACATTTACTGACAATACTGAACCCGTACCAATCAAAGATGAGTTCCCAGATGGGCAACTGATGGCTATTTCCAGTTTACCTTAGTACGCGGATATAATAAATTATCTCGTTACAGGAGAAACCCCAATTTATTGGTTAAATCAGGACAAGAAACGGTTCCTCTCGTTCGTACGTCAATTCTTTTTCGATGACCCGTACTTATTTAAGTATTGTACTGATCAGGTCATCAGACGTTATGTCCCGAATGAGGATATAACTATAATTTTGGCCTCATGTCATGCTGATGCCTGTGGTGGCCATTTTGCCTCCCAAAAGACCACACAAAAAGTCCTACACAGCGGCTTCTATTGGCCCACCGTGTTTAAAGATGCCTATTCTTTTTGTAAATCGTGCCAACATTGTCAGAAGCTTGGTACAATTTTGAAAAGGAATTCTATGCCCTTAACCCCCATTATCACAATTAAAATATTCGATTGTTGGGGCATAGACTTCATGGGCCCGTTTCCAAAATCTAATAACTGTGAATACATACTCCTAGCTGTAGAGTATGTATCAAAATGGGTGGAAGCGATACCAACGAGACGCAATAACCACAAAACAGTAATGTCCTTTCTTAAGGAACAAATTCTGTCACGTTTTGGAACCCCAAAAGCGTTAATCAGCGACCAAGGCAAGCACTTTTGCAATAGACCTTTAGAATCGCTACTTAAGAAATATGGGGTCAACCACAAGATCGCTCTAGCCTACCAAACACAAACAAACGGGCAAGCAGAGTTGGCTAACCGAGAAATCAAGCACATTCTCAAAAAGATGGTTAGTTTCAACAGAAAGGATTGGGCTTACAAACTGACTGATGCTCTATGGGCATACCATACCGCATATAAGATGAACTTGGGGATGTCCCCGTATAGGTTAGTGTATGGCAAGGCATGTTACCTTTCTGTTGAAATCGAGCACAAAGCATAATGGGCGACATGCTCATTGAACTTCGACATTAAAGAGGGAGGTCATCTCCGGAAACTCCAGTTGGCTGAACTGGAAGAAATAAGTCGAGATGCATACGACAATGCTAAACTACACAAGGAAAGGTTAAAGGCTTGCCACAATAGAACAATTTTTCAAAAATCTTTCGAGCCATGGCAGAAAGTCTTACTGTACGACTCTCGCCTTGACCTTTTTCCAAGAAAACTCCGATCTAGGGTGATAGGACCCTTTATAGTCAAATCTGTCTTTCCACATGGGGCCGTCGAGTTATTCAATCCTAAGAACGATGAAAGTTTCAATGTCAATGGCCAAAGGATAAAACCCTTCTTATAGGATTTCCAACCAGAGATCGAGCACATCCAACTAGATGAGCCTGATTATTCCTCGTCCTAAAATGCTTAAGTGGGTCTTCACCATGTTGTTGTATTTTTTTTTCCTTCGTTGCATTTTGCTTTGTTTTATTTCTTTTGTCTATTTATTTTTGAGTGTGACCTCGATTCTAATCTGCTATTCCATTTCATCTATCTCCTCCAGGTTGTTCAACATGAGAGATGATGATGTCCACTCAATTGGGTCATGGGCTAATTCAGAATATCCTAACCCCCCTTGGACTGCCGATGAGATAGCATTTTGTTTTTCTCCTTATCAAGGCCCAGGGGCAAAAGATGTCGTTGACTTGACCCAAGGGTACATCCCATACAACCATGCTCTCCTCCAGATCAATCCTTTTGAGGACATGGAACTTCACAAAGAGGAGGGAGAACCAGAGGGGTATGTTGTTTGGGATGTCGATGATGCTCTGATGCAATAATGGGAGAAATAATTGAATGTGGGAACCATGGGAAGAAGAAGATTTACAGGATGTGGTGCCAGAACGCCATAATGCTGTATTCATTTATGTTAATGACTTCCTTGTCATCGAAGTGGTTCCCCTACATTTATGTGCACTTGAGTTATTTGTTGTTCAGGCTGCAATGCCCTCTACCTGCTAGTGCACATAGTTCAATCTTGCCAATAGTGAGGTTACTTCTTGGTCATATTTCTTGTTTTGTTTATTCCTTTCCATTAGTTCTTTCATTTGTTTTATTTAAATTCTTCCCTTTTTTTTTTGTTCTCTTTTGGTTTCCTTCGTCAGGGTTGTCACTATGAATTAAATGTTACCACCGATATTCCTTCCGCATCAATTGTTCCATGGATTTGGACCATACATAAGGTCCCTGAGTACCCCGTCGCAAGCGGAAAGTCCGTTGCGCACTTGCACTCCGTTATCGCTGTCTCCATCCGGATCACCTCCTGTATATGCGATCAATTCCTTGGAGAGTGCAGACTTGCTCCATGATGCCCTGGCTACTTTTTGACTATTTTGGAAAAGGGAATCATCAAGTTTGGACCCCACATTTAAAGTTTGGGCGGAGAAAGAAGTTGTGGAAGAAGATATTTTCATGCTAGAAGAGTAGTGCTTCACTTCAATTGTATTATGCCATTTGATCTTTCTTTCATCAATTGAAGTGTACTCCTAGACAAAGTTTTATTAGTTTCATTTTCTTTTAGTCTTTTATTTATCAATAAGGTTTTCCATACCATGTTAGGGGCAATGATGTTGCAAAATGGATGTTATTACAATGTTTTATCTATAAATTTGGCAATTTTCTATGGTGATGATGACTTTTGGCTTACATATCATGTTAAGAAACTATTTTTATCCAATTCCTGTATGTCCAAAATAATCTTAGTTTGTTGGGGGTGCATAGATTTTCAATTTAAAGATATTGTAAAATTTTCGGGTTCGATCGATCGATCGACATTGTAGTATCCTCGAGCGCTTCCACAGGTCTCAATCGATCGAGGTTTCGATCGATCAAACTTTCTCGAGCGATCGAAACTTTTACTTAAAGGAAGCGTCTTTCATACACTTCATCAGTCTCTCTTCATCTCCCTCCCTCTCAATTGCTCGGAGACAGAGAAGGCCCTATGGGATTTTTGTTTGCCCCTTTTATCAGTTCCTTCATTTGAGGCACTCTGGACCCCTCTGATCACCATCATCATCCTCCTTATCCTCTACCCGCGTTCTACCCAAGGTAAGGTCCACGAAATCCCCCTCTCATTCATTTCACTGGAATTGTTGTGGGGATGCCCCCCAATGGTTTTTTAACCATTTCTTTTTAAGTTTTTTTTGATATTTCGTGTTTACAGGCTATTCTCGTTCTCTATTCTTGTCGCCGTGGTTCCACTGTGTTCGATCGATCGAACTGGGCTCGAGCGATCAAACCCAGTATCTCTTCAATTGATCAAACTCGGCTCGAGCGATCGAACCTGGGACCTTCTCAATCGATCGAACATACTTCAATCGCTCAAAGTGCAGCAGTTTCAGTTTCTTTTCTGTTTTCAATGTTTTAATGTATTTTCTATTTGTTTCTTCCATTTCAGGGCTTTACAGTGGACCCCATCACAGGGTACCATAAGTCCAAGCCACTTGACCTCACTATACTAGACCCCATACCAGATCATGGGCTTAGAAATGAGAAGGAGCGTGTATGGTTTACCAGATACTTTCAGTCCAGGAAGGTGATGATCGAGTGGCCCCTCGAGGCAGTTTGGCTGTCAGCGTCGTGGTTTCTCACTACGTGCCATGCCTAGTTGATTCACCATGTACGAGAGGCGTGTGCAAGTATGATTAAGGATTCTGCGGCTCCGTTCACTTACAGATCATTCTTCCGGGGTCGCGAGATTATTTTCAGCCCAACTACAGTGGCCACAGCTTTGGGTGTACCAGAGATGCCTGACCACTACTACCCAAACATACCTGGTACGCCCGAGTCTCTGCCATCTGTCATCATTCAGGAGATCATCGGCGGTGCGACTCAGATCTGGAACGGCATCTCCCTGATTAAGGACCGATTTTTGACCGAGTAGTACCACCTTCTCCACCTGGCGCTCGCCAATTGTATATTGATGACATCTTACCATGAAAAGGTGGTGCCATGGTATGCTCGGGTTCTGTATGCCATAGAGGATGGGTTGGAGTGTATGTCTCCCTCGATTGTATATCAACTTTTTTGTCCAGCCTACGCAGTATATTGCCGCCAAGCGCCATCTGAAAGGCGTTTGGCCCATCCATAGGGTGATTAAGCAAGCTGGATTGATACCATTGGCCACTGACACTATTTCTCAGGCCTCGAGTCGATTTGGGGAGACAGCGGCACGCTTCTCAGACGCGCAGAAGAAGAGGAAGCTGAAAGGGAAGGCGAAGGTCGGGGCGAAGAGGAAGAGGGGAGGAGGCACCGATACAGAGGGTGCAGCTTTTGGGACACCCACAGAGGTTGAGGAGCTAGATTCTGACAACGAGGTTGATCCTTGTATTGAGGTTGCACAGTTCGAGCTGAGACAGCGGTCTCAGGCTCCCGCCCAGGAAGAGTCTTCTTCATCTGTGCCTCTCCCTACTGTTCATGAGTTACTATTAGAGGAGAGGGGGGCCCGGATCAGACTCGAGGGCAAGATGGACTGCATGATGACTCTTTTTGAGGCTATACTGATTCAGATGGGGGTTGACCAGTCTTTACATACACCTCCACCACCCACTACTGGTCCTACTTCCTCAGCTCCTCAGGTTGATCGTTCTGCTCCATTTACATCTGCAGCACCATCTATTACTATTCCTACTCCTTCTGTACCACCTACTGATCCCTCTGCTCCCTCCACATCGGCGGCATCACCTGCTACTGAGACACCACTTCCACCACCTCCAGTTGCGACTGACACATTATTATCTACACCAGTTGCTCCGATTGTGAGTGACCCAGCGACGGCTACTACTGTTGTTGAGGGTGGAGATGGGGATGCTCCAGATGTGCTTATTGAGATCTTATCGGACATCGCCAATGATGTATAGATTCTGCTAGATCAGTGTTTGTGCGTATTAGGTTGATTTGGTTGGTTGTGACTGTATTCTCTTCTCTCTCATGTTTTTCTTGTGGTTTGGTTAGTTTGGATATGTTGGCCTTTCATTTTTTTTTTGGATTTTATAATCACTGTTCTGTTATTTCACTATATTATATTTTCAGTGATTAGTTCTGTTTTATGTATGGATCTCATGCTCTATCTTTTCGTATTCTATTTGATATTTTCTGCTTGGAGTTTGTGTGCTTTCTATACAGATTGTTATGCTTGCAGTTATTACGATGTTTTATCAGGTGATATCTCTCTACCTTTTTTTTTTAAATCACCTTCTGAGGACATTGCAATTTTCAGTTGGGGTGGGATGTAGATAGATAATCACATGTGCATATTCATTTTTATACTTAGCAATCTAGATCACTTTATTGCACATGTCATACAATCTCGATTAGAAGTTTGAAAATAATAAAAAATAAAAAATAATTTGAAAACAAATAATAAAAAATAAAAAAATAAAAAAAATTTCAAACTATTAAGTAAGTTTTAAATTAAATTGGTGGAGTAATTTGGAATAGTCACTTCTACTTAGCTGTTATCAAGCAATGACACAACCATTTATTCTCATCCTTTTATGAATTAAGTTCACGCGTTTTTCTAGTTCCTCTAAGATGAATGCATGTGTAGATCATTCTTGTATCAAAAATCCATTTGCACATGTTAATAGCTTTGTAGAAAACCTGAATAAGAGTTAATATGCCATTTGTACTTTAAAGAATAAGTAGTGGAAACTAGTTATCCTTAGTGAGCTTTTGAATCCAATCTTCAGTTCTGAGGGAGTTATCACATTAAATTCGAATTGTTTTTTCTTGAATAAGTATATTAAATTCGTCGAATAGTCTCTAATTCTTCATTTTGGCAGCTTAGTAGAGGAGAACGTTCAGGATTTACCAACAAAACTCAATGAACATTGAAGTGTTAAAACTAAGAAGTTGAAAAAAATGATTTAAGCCATCGTTATTCGCTCCTTATCTTTCCATATACCTGGATCAACATCCCAGAATATGCATTGTTCTCAACTCCAACACCTAATCTATTATGAAAATCTACGTCCCTATTCTTTCACTTTGACCTCAATACACCCCATTGTACATCCAATGTGATTGAATTGTTGAATTATGTTATGAGGAGGAAGTAGTTATGGGAGGGGCTGCATAAAAGAGAAAAGGAAAGAAGATGGTGTTTTGTTAAAAAAAATATGAGAATAGAGGATGGTTGGAATGAAGTGAAGTAAACTTACTAAACTCAATCACATGCTAAAGATGTGCAAGTTCTTACCCCTCTCATTTCTGTCCTACTATATAAAAAACTGAAAAGTCAAAGCCTTAATGATTTTTAACAACTTAGTTTAAACACGAACGTGTAATTTGAGTTATCTACGGTATTTTGCTCCTCTAGTAAGTAGTATTCTTTTCTTCAAACTTTGCACTCTAAATGTTCGTCTTTATTGAGTCAGGTGTGAAAGCATTAGTAACCAAACTTTCAATTTTTATCAAAGCTATCACACCATGTGTGATCATTATTAACCAAGTTTCTGTGAGATGTTCATTCTTGAGCGTAAAACCATGTGAGAATTGAGTTGAAACTACAAGTTCTGAGAGTATGATAGTCTAAATAACTCTAAATAAAGTTTGATGTACAGCTGTTAACTTCACACACACACGGATACATGGAGGTGATGCATATGTTATTTTTATCTTGGTGACATGAGGAGCATGTGTATTTCTTTCATGGTTTGAACGAGGATGATATGTTTTGTGGAGCTAAGTTTACAGTTCGATGGGAGGGAGTGTTTACTAGTTATTCTATATCTTTTTGAGCTTCAAAATTAGAGAATTTTGTGGGTACATTCACTGCAAACCCTCACGAGACAACACTCGTCCACTAGGGGAACCTAGGGGTTTACCGGCTTGTTGCATTTGCTAAATGCAACCGCGTTTCATGCGGAAGTGAGTTCGGTAATTTCTTTTATTTAGATTAGTTTGTTTTAGTTTTAATTTGTTTTTATTTTAGTCTTTGTAGTAGTAGTTAGCTTGTTTTATTTTCGCTTTATTGCTAGGTACTAGCAAATTGTTAGGGATTAGCAAATCGCTAGTTGGGGGTTGTGACAAGCGGGGGTATTTGTAAAATACAACCGCGCTAAAAGAAGAAAATACACTGAATTAGTTTACAATTCCCTTATATATCTGCAATTTGAATTACAATGCCAGTTTTTACACAATATGATTAATCTATGATAAGTGGTATTGTTTTAGTGGTTATTTGTGCAGATTAATGTTGCTGTGTGAAGAATTGAATAAGCAAGATAAAAGAAGTGCTTGGGTTCAATGAAGACAATGCAAATATGAAAAGAGAGTTTCGAGCAATCGAAGAGGTCTCGAGCGATCGAGTATTTGATCGATCAAATGCAGTTCAAGCGCTCGAAGATCCCAGAAGTTCAATTAATCGAGATATGTTCGATCGATCGAATATGGCTTTTATCATAAATAATGCGCACGCAACAGAGAGGGATATATAACCCAAGCCTTAGATTTTTATATATATAGTCGTATTGTATACGTCTTGGGGGAGGCCTACTTTTATTTTATCAGTTTATAGAGAGAGTTAGAGAGTTTACATTGTTTTGTAGGATTTAAAGTCCAATATTGCTTGTTCTTGGATTTTCAAGGAGTTTGATCTTAATACATCATCTCAGGTTTTGTTATTTTGGTTTATTTACAATCTGTTTATAGTTTCCGGTAGTATTAGTAAGGTTAATCATAGTCTTGCATGATAGATAGTGTTATACTCATAGTTTTCATAGTTTTCATGTTAAAATCACAACCAAACGCATCCTTAATGGACTTTTACGTTAAAAACGAATCTAAGACACTCCAGACTATGTCTGAGTAGTCCCCAGGTTGGGAGATCATGATGAAATCGTGATCTTAAGGCTCTGCCATGCAGCAGAATAATTCCTGTGTTCGATTGATCGAAGTTATTTCGATCGATCAGAACAGAGACATTGTTGAGCGATCGAAGATATTTCGATCGATCGAAAGCGCGTCGATCGATCGAACTCTTTGATTCTTGAGAACATTCAATACAGTATCCCTAGACTTTCCGTTTTACAGATTTGTTATCATACTGCCCCCAAACGTTCAGTTTATCAAAGCAGTCTTTAAACTTAAGGCCTTAAAGCATTTTTCTTCAGTACATTTTGCAAACCACCCTCAATGCTAACACCATTATAGGTGTGAGTCCTAACTATTGTTTTAAATTGATTTTATGTGTTTCAAACTTAATTGTGATGACATAGTCCTAGTCATGAAAGGGCTATGGATTCTTTATCCTAAGAGAAATACGGAATACTATAGAAGATGTACTCCATTGAGCTTCAACGTAAGTGCATGGTAGATGGCTAGGCTGCGGCCGATTTGTGTAATCCCAACATTTCCTTTATATTAAGAAAAACACGTTTTAAAAAATCGCTTTAATTAATTAGATAGTCATTAGTTTAATTTAGTTTAATTGCTTTATCTATAGTAGTTGATAAACTGTGGAACTTAGTGTTATGCACCCTTTTAAATACTGATTTTTATTTTCCTGTTAGAGATTAATCTAGGTATTTAGTTTAACACCTTCCCTGTGGGATTGACCTAGACTTAACCAGATTACTACTTGCACGATTACCTACACTTGGGTATAGCACACAAGCGCACACAAAAAAATTCTCGTGTCAAGTTTTGGCGCCGTTGCCAGGAAGCGACTAGCTAACGCTTAGATTACCTTAATCTATTCTTATCTCTTTCTGTTTTCTTTTGTCTTTTAGTCTTTAGATTAAAACTACGTAGAATCTTTCCTTTTAAGTCTGACAATTCCTTTGAAGGAACTTACGGAAACCCACTCTACTCATCCGATTCATCTAGTTCTATTAATCCTTTAGTAACACCAATAGATTCAATGGCCAACAATCAAAGTGAAAATGGTGAGAGTGTGGTCGTACCAATTAATGATTCGCTTCATCCTTTGTGCGATCTCATGACACCTGAACATGCTCTAACACCTTCTTGTATTCTCATTCCACCTCATGCTGGCAAATTTCAATTTCACAACGGAATGATTCAACTCCTTCCTACCTTCCATGGAATGGATAGTGAGAAGGCATATCTACACGTCATGGACTTCAAGGATGTTTGTAAAACATTTTCACAAAATTGTCCTATAGACGTGACACGCCTAATGCTATTTCCTTTCACTTTGAAGGATAAAGCAAAAGTGTGGCTACTCACATTGCAGCCAAATTTAATCTATACCTGGCATGCGATGAACACTGTATTTCTAAAGAAATTCTTTCCACCTCGCATGACCTCTGAGCTTAAACGACAAATTAACTCTTACAAACAAAAGAGTAATGAAACCTTCACCCAAACTTGGGAGCGTTTCAAGGATTTGCTTCTATCATGCCCACATCATGGGTATGAGAAATGGCGAACCATAAGCTACTTTTACGAAGGGTTAAATGGTAAAACTAAAAAGTTGGTCGAGACAATGAGTTCAGGACCATTTCTTCTCAAAAATACTGAAGAAGCTGAAGCTCACTTTGAGTGGCTAGCTGAACATGCCCATGAATGGTCCAATTAAGATGATGTCCCACGCTCACAGATATCCTATGTAGAGGAGAAGAGCCTATATCAATTAAAAAGTGAGGAGCATCTGATGAGTAAATATGAAGAACCAGTTAAGAAGGTAGAGGAGTTGGCATTGAAGGAGAGAGTTCTAGGCAGGTTTTACCTGAAGAATCGTGCAGCACATGCAACATGTTGGGACACATCACCCAATACTGTCCCAGTGTGCTGTATTTTCAAGAACAACCCCCCATGGAAATGAATGCCATACAAGGGTACAGGGGGGCGGGGAATTCCTATAATAATAACAATAGATGGAATCACCCCGGGTTTGATTGGAAAAACGATGCTGGGACCCAAAACCAATATCAACAACAACAGCCCTACAATAACAATAACCAATATCAAGGGCAATACAACAGGCAGTCCCAACCATTCCATCAAAATAGATCAAACAACTACAACAACGCTTAACCCTCTAACAATCAATAGCCAAATGTCTACGTGCCACCTCACAAAAAAGTGCAAGAGGAAGATCCACTCTCTAACGCGAATTTAACACAACAGTTAATTCAAATGATGAGTAAAATGTCCGCGACATTAGAGAGAATGGATACACGACACGAGAGTTCAAGTGGAACGTTTCCCACTCAACCACTTCCAAACCCTAAGGGATTCAACAATAGTCCCAATAACCAAGAGCATGCCAAAGCCGTAACAACTCTGAGAAGCAGCAAGCTCATAGGGCAAAACATGCCTCATTCTACTCCCGAGGAGTATGACGAGGAGGAAGTGGTGACTAGGAACAAACCACCCACTCAAGAAAAGAAGTCATCTACTGTAATACCCTGTATTTTCGGATGCATGGTTATATAAATAAGACCCTGTATGCTTGTGTGAAACCTTGGGGAAGAATCTTTCTCGAGCGATCGAACTCACTTCGATCGATCGAACATTGTGCTTTCTCAATCGATCGAACATACTTCGAGCGATCGAATCTCTACCGACCTGATTCTGTGATGTGTACCCTTTCCCGAGCGATTGAACTTCTTTCAATCGATCGAACCTTAACCGACCTGTTCTCAATCGATCGAACTCATTTCGATCGATCGAACGTTGTATTTTCAGTTTACGTGGTTGCCACCTGCCCTTCTTGTTTCCCTATATATATACGTGTGTTTTGTGTGTGTGTGGTGTTTGGCAGTTTAGAGTTAGAGAGAGAGAAAGCTTGTGTGTGTATGTGTGTTCCATATATATATATATGTAACCGTATGTGTGTGTGTGATATATATATATATGTGCTTGGGCAGAGAAGAAGAAGAAGAGAACAAGAAGAGGAGCAGAAGAAGAGGAGAATAGAGACAGAGAGGAGAAGAGGAGAGAAAGAGAAGAAGGAGAGAGAGAACGAGCTCACCATAGCCGTCGCCGTCAAGCTCGGAACGCCGCCACCGGACCACCGGAGAGAGGTGAGTTCATTAACTCACTCGAAGAATGATTCTAGGGTGTTATATGCGTGTTTAGAACATTTATATTGTGACCCCGAGATCTTTGTTCGTCGCTGCCAAGTTTCTGGGTAGAAGATGATGTTCGAGCGATCGAACTATTCTCGATCGATCGAACTTACCGCTTCCTCAATCGATCGAAGGAACTTCGATCGATCGAAACGACTTTTCCTCGAGCGATCGAAATGACTTCGATCAATCGAACTTAGTTTGACTTCAATCGATCGAGAGGACCTCAATCGATCGAAGCTTTCAGAACATGATTAATTCCTGTTGATTATAATATGAACAGTTTAGTTGATTAAATGTTGATCCATGCTTTTATTATGCGATATTGTTAATTTAAGAGATAGTGCAACACTGTTATGAGATGAACTGTTTAACTGTTACATGATAATATTGCTGAACTGAATAGTAGAATGGAATACGACAGCATGTTAATAATCAGAAATGAGTAGATATGTTGAATACAGAGCATGTGGTATTTCCTGTACTTAGTAGATGAGCATTTCACAACATGTGTCAGCATGCATGGGATAGTGATGTGAAGAGATAAGAGAATCTGATGAGGAATGGGATATTGATATGAAGAGATGAGAGATATGATGAGAAAAGGGAACTGTGATTTATATGGAATAATGAGATATGTGTACTTTGGGATCCGTGGGATCAACGGCTGACGAGTCGGGTGGACATGGGATGGTTAGAGTTCCTAGTGCGCCTCTCGCTGTTGAAGACGTCCAGTGATGCGTATGCACTGTTGAAGACGTCCAGTGTACCGTTGAAGACGTCCGGCTAGTGCTCTAATGTATTCTCAGCTGTGTAGACGACCAGTGAGGATATACACAGCGTAGAAGACGTCCGTTGTGCCGTTCTATCGTTTACAGATAGGTGGTACCGTGTAGACGACCGGTAACCCTATCAAGGGATTGTGGGACCTGCTGCCTAGTCGGGTGATTCCGATTGGCAGTATTGTATCGACGAATGGATATCAGATTGGAATGATGGGATTGACGTATGGATACAGAGATGGATAGAGATATGAATATGAGTACGGATATGATGAGATAAAGGTTCAGTCGTGGATTCAGCGTCCCGACGTAAAGGTATATGCATGGGTGGTTGCACGGTTACATGCATGGATTTGGTGAATACATGATGAGATATTTATACCATGATCTTTATTATTGAGTGCATTTAATCTGTTTCTTGTTATCGATGAATTCATGCATAGTTTAATGAGACCTCTGCTATGTCCGTGAGTGACGTCATTGATAAGAGATTAACCGCATTTTAAGATGCTAAACAATAGCGGTGAGGAGTGTTGTTTAATGTACTCACTCAGCTTTGTATTCGAAGCTGATGGCGTTTATGCCCTGGACATTCCAATGTCTAGAGCTTGGCAGGTAGTGAGGACGGAAGGCCGATGTTTTGCCGGACGTGGAGCTAAAGGCTTAAAGACGAAGACGTGCCGCTTTGTAATAGTTAGTTGGTGTATCTGTTGTACTGTTGCTGTTATCGGTTTAGGCTTTAGACTCTAAGCCAGCTGTTGTAATAGTTTTAGTAGACTTTTATAATTGGTACTTGGGCATCTGTTGCTTTCATACCTTTTATAGTTTCCGCTGTAGCCTCTGATTATGTTAATAAGATATGTTCTATGAATAGCATCCTCCCTATCGTGGTGTTTGTTGGTTTGATTAGATGACAATGCGGTTATTCACCCGTCATTCCCTATGGACCCATAAAGGAAATTTATTTTTCCCTATTTATGCTGCTCCGGGGCGTGACATCTACTAATGATAAACCTAATAGAATCAAATGATGATACTCCTAGAGAAGTAGAAGAGGTTGAGAAAAGGCTCGGAAAGGAACCTATTAATGACGAATTACCTAAATGCCCTTTTCCCGCGCCTTACCCTCAAAGGCTTAAGAAACCCCAAAATGAGGCAAAGAATCTGGAGTTCTTGGAATTATTTAAACAAGTAAAAATAAATCTTCCACTCCTTGATGCAATCAAACAAGTGTTGGCCTATGCTAAATACCTAAAAGATTTATGTACGGTCAAAAGGAGGCAAAGTGTAAAGAAACACGCTTATGTCGCTTGCCAAGCAAGCGCAATCATTCAAAATGAATTACCTCCGAAGCTCAAAGACCCCGGCACCCCAACTCTCTCGTGCCGTATTGGAAATCAAAGGATAGACAACGCACTCCTTGATCTAAGAGCAAGCGTGAACCTACTGCCATACTCAGTTTCTAAACAACTAGGGTTGGGTGAACTCAAACCTACCCGAGTTGCGTTACAACTGGCAGATAGGTCAATCAAATATCCTAGAGGAATACTAGAGGACGTTCTAGTGCAAATAGACTCCTTTGTCTTCCCGGTTGATTTTGTAATTTTGGACACCGCACCTGTGTCCAATCCATGCTCACAAATCCTGGTGATTTTTGGACGTCCATTCCTCAACACTATAGATGCCACAATAAAAATAAGAAGTGGTATTATGACCATCGTATTCGGGAATATGACTTTGAATGTCAAAATCTTCTCAAATCCCCGACCCGAAGAATACGAGGACGAAGAGGAGGTCAACTACGTTGAAATGATCATCGAAGATGAGGTAGATTTCGTTGATTATAAAGATCATTTGGAGATAGTTGTGTCACAATTTGACACTATCTATCGACCTAAAGGTTCCACTCCATTGGATTCTGGTTTAAATCACACTTGCCTCATTATGGATACGCGAGAGGAGGATAGAGCTGAATGCATGTGGGTAACACCATATGAACCCCTACCTCCGAAAACAAAATTGGTTATGCCCTCCAATTTTCAGTTTCCTGATCTGGAATTGAAGGAGCTTCCTGAAGAGCTCAAATATGCTTTCCTGGGGACTGAAAAAAACCTATCCTGTTATAATTTCATCCACTCTCAGTCTGGAATAAGAGGGCAAATTAATCCAAATGCTAAAACAACATAAGGGAGCATTAGGATGGACCATTGCCGATCTCAAAGGCATAAGTTCGTCCGTGTGCACTCATAAAATATATTTGGAAGAAGATGCTAAACCTTCGCGACAAATGCAAAGACGTCTGAATCCCAACATGCAAGAAGTAGTCAAAAATGAAGTATTAAAATTACTCGATGTTGGGATTATATATCCTATCTCTGACAACCCCTGGGTCAGTCCGACCCAAGTGGTGCCCAAAAAGGCAGGCATAGCGGTTATTCCTAATAAAGATGGCGAATTAGTACCAACACGCGCCCCCACCGGATGGCGAATGTGTATTGATTATCGAAAACTGAATACTATGACCCGAAAGGACCACTTCCAATTACCATTCATGGATCAAATGCTAGAACGAGTGGCGGGTCATAAGTACTATTGCTTTTTGGACGGATACAGCGGTTATAACCAGACAGAAATTGCTTCTGAGGATCAGGAGAAAATAACTTTCACGTGTCCGTTCGGTACTTTCACCTATAGACGTATGCCTTTCGGGTTATGCAATGCACCTGCTACGTTTCAGCGGTGCATGTTAAGTATCTTTAGCGATATGGTCGAACAAACACTCGAGGTCTTTATGGATGATTTTTCAGTGTTCGGCCATAGCTTTGAAAATTGCTTAGATAATCTGGAATGTGTGTTGGCAAGATGCGAGGATAAACACTTGGTACTGAACTGGGAAAAGTGTCACTTCATGGTGACCAAGGGAATTATCCTCGACCACATTATTTCTGATAAAGGTATCCAAGTTGATAAAGCAAAAATCGACATAATCTCGAACCTACCTGTCCCCCGTATAGTTAAAGACATTTGATCTTTCTAGGGCATGCGGGATTCTATCGTCGCTTTATTCAAAATTTTAGAGCGATCTCCAGACCATTATGCCAACTCTTAGTCAAAGACGCACCATTCGAGTGGTCAGAAAATTGTCAATCATCTTTCAACGCACTAAAAGAACACCTGACCTCCGCACCCATAATACAGGCACCCGACTGGAGTTTGCCTTTTGAGTTAATGTTCGATGCTAGCGACTATGCCATTGGGGCAGTTCGAGGACAAAGGAAGGATAATAAGCCCTATGTAATATACTATGCCAGCCGAACACTCAACGAAGCTCAAATGAACTATACGACTACTGAAAAAGAGCTACTGGCAATAGTCTTTGCTCTAGACAAATTCAGGTCATATTTGATAGGGTCCCCAATCGTCTGTTTTATAGATCACTCGGCCCTCAAGTACCTGTTATTTAAGAAAGACGCGAAGCAAAGGCTTATCCGCTGGATACTCCTACTCCAAGAATTCGATATCACAATTAATGATAAGAAGGGAGTAGAGAATGTGGTCGCTGACCATTTATCTCGGTTAACATTTACTGACAATACTGAACCCGTACCAATTAAAGATGAGTTCCCAGAAGAGCAACTGATGGTTGTATCCAGTTTGCCTTGGTACGCGGATATAATAAATTATCTCGTTACAGGAGAAACCCCAATTCATTGGTCAAATCAAGACAAGAAACGGTTCCTCTCATTCGCACGTCATTTCTTTTTCAATGACCCGTACTTATTTAAGTATTGTGGTGATCAGGTCATCAGACGTTGCGTCCCGAATGAGAACATAACTGTAATTTTGGCCTCATGTCATGCTGATGCTTGTGGTGGCCATTTTGCTTCCCAAAAGACCGCACAAAAAGTCCTACACAGCGGCTTCTATTGGCCCACCGTGTTCAAAGATGCCTATTCTTTTTATAAATCATGCCAACGTTGTCAGAAGCTTGGTATAATTTTGAAAAGGAATTCTATGCCCTTAACCCCTATTATCACAATTGAAATATTCGATTGTTGGGGCATAGACTTCATGGGCCTATTTCCAAAATCTAATAACTGTGAATACATACTCCTAGCTGTAGAGTATGTATCAAAATGGGTGAAAGCAATACCGACGAGACGCAATGACCATAAAATAGTAATGTCCTTTCTTATGGAACACATTCTGTCGCGTTTCGGAACCCCAAAAAGCGTTAATTAGCGACCAAGGCATGCACTTTTGCAATAGACCTTTGGAATCGCTACTCAAGAAATATGGGGTCAACCACAAGATCGATCTAGCCTACCACCCGTAAATGAACGGGCAAGCAGAGTTGGCTAACCGAGAAATCAAGCACATTCTCAAAAAGATGGTTAGTTTCAACAGAAAGGATTGGGCTTATAAACTGACTAATGCTCTATGGGCATACCATATCGCTTATAAGTTGAACTTGGGGATCTCCCCGTATAGGTTAGTTTACGGCAAGGCATGTCACCTTTCTGTTAAAATTGAGCACAAAGCATATTGGGCGACACGCTCATTGAACTTCGACATTAAAGAGGGAGGTCATCTCCGGAAACTCCAATTGGTTGAACTGGAAGAAATAAGTCGAGATGCATACGATAATGCTAAACTACACAAGGAAAGGTTAAAGGCTCGCCACGATAGAATAATTTTTCAAAAATCTTTCGAGCCAGGGCAGAAAGTCTTACTGTACGACTCTCACCTTCACCTTTTTCCAGGAAAACTCCGATTTAGGTGGACAGGACCCCTTATAGTCAAATCTGTCTTTCCACATGGGGCCGTCGAGTTATTCAATCCTAAGAACGACGAAAGTTTCAAGGTCAATGGCCAAAGGTTAAAACCCTTCTTATAGGATTTCCAACCAGAGATCGAGCACATCCAACTGGATGAGCCCGATTATTCCTCGACCTAAAACGCTTAAGTGGGTCTTCACCATGTTGTATTTTTTTTTTCCTTCGTTGCATTTTGCTTTGTTTTATTTCTTTTGTCTATTTATTTTTGAGTGTGACCTCGATTCTATTCTGCTATTCCATTTCATCTATCTCCTGCAGGCTGTTCAACATGAGAGATGATGATGTCCACTCAATTGGGTCATGGGCTAATTCAGAATATCCCAACCCCCCTTGGACTGCCGATGAGATAGCATTTTGTTTTGCTCCTTATCAAGGCCCAGGGGCAGAAGATGTCATTGACTTGACCCAAGGGTACATCCCATACGACCCTGCTCTCCTCCAGATCAATCCTTTTTAGCACATGGAACTTCACAAAGAGTAGGGAGAACCAGAGGGGTATGTTGTTTGGGAAGTCGATGATGCTCTGATGGACTAATGGGAGAACGATTCAATGTGGGAACCATGGTAAGAAGAAGATTTACAGGATGTGGTGCCAGAACGCCATAATGTTGTATTCATTTATGTTAATGACTTCCTTGTCATCGAAGTGGTTCCCCTACATTTATGTGCACTTGAGTTATTTGTTGTTCAGGCTTCAATGCCCTCTACCTGCTAGTGCACATAGTTTAATCTTGCCAATAGTGAGGTTACTTCTTGGTCATATTTCTTGTTTTGTTTATTCCTTTCCATTAGTTCTTTCATTTGTTTTATTTGATTTCTTCCCTTTTTTGGTTCTCTTTTGGTTTCCTTTGTTAGGGTTGTCACTATGAATCAAATGTTACCGCCGATATTCCTTCTGCATTAGTTGTTCCATGGATTTGGACCATACATAAGGTCCCCGAGTACTCCGCCGCAAGCGGAAAGTCCGTTGCGCACTTGCACTCCATTATCATTGTCTCCATCCGGATCACCTCCTGCATGTGCGATCAATTCCTTGGAGAGTTCAAACATGCTCCATGATGCCCTGGCTGCTTTCTGACTGTTCTGGAAAAGAGAATCATCAAGTTTGGACCCCACATTCGAAGTTTGGGTGGATAAAGAAGTTGTGGAAGAAGATATTTTCATGCTACAAGAGTAGTGCTTCACTTTAATTGTATTCTGTCATTTGATCTTTCTTTCATCATATGAAGTGTATTCCTAGACAAAGTTTTATTAGTTTTAGTTTCTTTTAGTCTTTTCTTTATCAATAAGGTTTTACATACCATGTTAGGGGCAATAATGTTGCAAAATGGATGTTATTACAATGTTTTCTCTATAAATTTTGTAATTTTCTATGGTGATGATGACTTTTGGCTTACATATCAGGTTAAGAAACTATTTTTATCCAATTCCTGTTTGTCCAAAATAATCTTGGTTTGTTGGGGGTGCATAGATTTTCAATTCAAAGATATTGTAATATTTCTGGGTTCGATCGATCGATCCCATTTCTATCGATCGACATTGTAGTATCCTCGAGCGCTTCCACAGGTCTCAAACGATCGAGGTTTCGATCGATCGAACTTTCTCGAGCGATCGAAACTTGTATTTAAACGAAGAGTCTTTCATACACTTCATCAGTCTCTCTTCTTCTCCCTCCCTCTCAATCGCTCGGAGACAGAGAAGGCCCTATGGGATTTTTGGTTGCCCCTTTTATCAGTTCCTTCATTTGAAGCACTCTGGACCCCTCTGATCACCATCATCATCCTCCTCATCCTCTACCTGTGTTCTACCCAAGGTAAGGTCCACAAAATCCCCCTCTCATTCATCTCATTGGAATTGTTGTGGGGGTGCCCCCCAATGGTTTTTTAACCATTTTTTAAGTTTTTCTTGATATTTCGTGTTTGCAGGCTATTCTCGTTCTCTATTCTTGTCGCCGTGGTTCCGCTGTGTTCGATCGATCGAACTGGGCTCGAGCAATCGAACCCAGCATCTCTTTAATCGATCGAACTTGGCTTGAGCGATGGAACCTGGGACCCTCTCAATCGATCGAACATACTTCGATCGCTCGAAGTGCAGCAGTTTCAGTTTCTTTTCTGTTTACATTGTTTTAATGTATTTTTTATTTGTTTCTTCCATTTCAGGGCTTTACAATGAACCCCATCACAGGGTACCATAAGCCCAAGCCACTTGACCTCACTATACCAGACCCCATACCAGATCATGGGCTCAGAAATGAGGAGGAGAATGTATGGTTTACCAGATACTTTCAATCCATGATGGTGATGATCGAGAGGCCCCTCGAGGTAGTTTGGCTGTCAGCCCCGTGGTTTCTCACATGCCTCCGTGCCATGCCTAGTTAGTTCACCATGTTGACGCAATCTAATCGAATCAACATCACATAGGTACGAGAGGCGTGTGCGAGTATGATTAAGGATTCTGCGGCTCCGTTCACTTATAGATCATTCTTCCGGGGTCGCGAGATTATTTTCATCCCGGCTACAGTGGCCACAACTTTGGGTATACCAGAGATGCCTGACCACTACTACCCACACACACCTGGTACACCTGAGTCTCTGCCATCTGTCATCATTCAGAAGATCATCGGCGGTGCGATTCAGATCTGGAACGGCATCTCCCTAATTAAGGACCGATTTTTGATCGAGCAGTACCAACTTCTCCACCTGGCGCTCGCCAATTGTATATTGATGACATCTTACCATGAAAAGGTGGTGCCAAGGTATGCTCAGGTTCTGTATGCCATAGAGGACGGGGCAGAGTTTCTGTCTCCCTCGACTATATATCGACTTTTTTGTCCAGTCTACGCGGTATATTACTGCCAAGCGCCATCTGAAGGGTGCTTGGCCCATCCATAGGGTGATTGAGTAGGATGGATTGATACCACTGGCCACTAACACTATTTCTCAGGCCTCGAGTCGATTTGGGGAGACAGCGGCACGCTGCTCAGACACGTAGAAGAAGAGGAAGCTGAAAGGGAAGGCGAAGGTTGGGGCGAAGAGGAAGAGAAGAGGAGGCACCAATACAGAGGGTGCAGCATCTGGGACACCCACAGAGGTTGAGGAGCTAGATTCTGATGACAAGGTTGATCCTCGTATTGAGGTTGCACAGTTCGAGCTGAGACAGCGGTCTCAGGCTCCCGCCCAGGGAGAGTCTTCTTCATTTGTGCCTCTCCCTACTGTTCATGAGTTACTAATAGAGGAGAGAGAGGCCCGGATCAGACTCGAGGGCAAGATGGACCACATGACGACTCTTCTTGAGGCTATACTATTTCAGATGGGGGTTGACCAGTCTTTACATACACCTCCACCACCCACTACTGGTCCTACTTCCTCAGCTCCTCAGGTTGATCGTTCTGCTCCATCTACATCGGCAGCACCATATATTACTCTTCCTACTCCTTCTGTACCACCTACTGATCCCTCTGCTCCATCCACATCAGCGGCATCGCCTGCTACTGAGACACCACTTCCACCACCTCCAGTCGCGACTGACACATTATTATCTACACCAGCTGCTCCGACTGTGAGTGACCCAGCGACAGCTACTACTGTTGCTGAGTGTGGAGATGGGGATGCTCCAGATGTGCTTATTGAGATCTTATCGGACGGCGCCGATGATGTATAGATTCTGCTAGATCAGTTTTTGTGCGTATTAGGTTGATTTGGTTGGTTGTGACTGTATTCTCTTCTCTCTCATGTTTTTCTTGTGGTTTGGTTAGTTTGGATATGTTGGACTTTCGTTTTTTTTTTTGGATTTTATAATCACTGTTCTGTTATTTCACTCTATTATATTTCCAGTGATTTGTTCAGTTTTATGTATGGATCTTATGCTCTATCTTTTCATATTCTATTTGATATTTCCTGCTTGGAGTTTGTGTGCTTTCTATACAGATTGTTATGCTTGCAGTTATTATGATGTTTTACCAGGTGATATCGCTCTACCTTTTTTTTTAAAATCACCTTCTGAGGAAATTGCAATTTTCAGTTGGGGTGGGATGTGTAAATAGATAATCACCTGTGCATATTCATATTTATACTTAGCAATCTGGATCACTTTATTGCACATGTCATACAATCTCGATTAGAAGTTTGAAAATAATAAAAATAAATAAAAAACGATTTGAAAACAAATAATAAAAAATAAAAAAATAAAAAAAATTCAAACTATTAAGTAAGTTTTAAATTAAATTGGTAGAGTAATTTGGAATATTCACTTCTATTTAGCTGTTATCAAGCAATGACACAACCATTTTATTCTCATCCTTTTATGAATTAAGTTCACGCGTTTTTCCAGTTCCTCTAAGATGAATGCATATGTTGATCATTCTTGTATCAAAAATCCATTTGCACATGTTAATAGCTATGCAGAAAACCTAAATAAGAGTTAATATGCCTTTTGTACTTTAAAGAATAAGTAGTGGAAACTAGTTACCCTTAGTGAGCTTTTGAATCCAATCTTCAGTTCTGAGGGAGTTATCACATTAAATTCGAATTGTTTTTTCTTGAATAAGTATATTAAATTCGTCGAATAGTCTCTAATTCTTCATTTTGGCTGCTTAGTAGAGGAGAACGTTCAGGATTTACCAATAAAACTCAATGAGCATTGAAGTGTTAAATCTAAGAAGTTGAAAAAAAAATGATTTAAGCCATCTTTATTTGCTCCTTATCTTTCCATATACCTGGATCAACATCCCAGAATATGCATTGTTCTCAACTCCAAAACCTAATCTATTATGAAAATCTACGTCCCTATTCTTTCACTTTGACCTCAATACACCCCATTGCACATCCAATGTGATTGAATTGTTGAAGTATGTTATGAGGAAGATGTTGTTATGGGAGGGGCTGCATAAAAGAGAAAAGGAAAGAACATGATGTTTTGTTAAAAAAAATATGAGAATAGAGGATGGTTGGAATGAAGTGAAGTAAAATTACTAAACTCAATCACATGCTAAAGATGTGCACGTTCTTACCCTCTCATTTCTGTCCTACTATTAAAAAACCAAAAAATCAAAGCCTTAATGATTTTTAACAACTTATTTTAAACATGAACGTATAATTTGAGTTATCCACGGTATTTCGCTTATCTAGTAAGTAGTATTCTTTTCTTGAGACTTTGCACTCTAAATGTTCGTCTTTATTGAGTCAGGTGTGAAAGCATTAGTAACCAAACTTTCAATTTTTATCAAAGCTGTCACACCATGTGTGATCATTATTAACCAAGTTTCTGTGAGATGTTCATTCTTGAGCATAAAACCATGTGAGAATTGAGTTGAACCTACAAGTTCTGAGAGTATGATAGTCTAAACAACTCTAAATAAAGTTTGATGTACAGCTGTTAACTTCACACACACACGGATACATGGAGGTGATGCATATATGTGTATTTCTTTCATGGTTTGTACGAGGATGATATGTTTTGTGGAGCTAAGTTTACAGTTGGATGGGAGGGAGTGTTTACTAGTTATTCCATATCTTTTTAAGCTTAAAAATTATAGAATTTTGTGGGTACATTCACTGCAAACCCTCACGAGACAACACTCGTCTACTAGGGGGAACCTAGGGGTTTAACGGCTTGTTGCATTTGCTAAATGCAACCGCGATTCCTGCGAAAGTGAGTTCGGTAGTTTCTTTCTATTTAGATTAGTTTGTTTTAGTTTTAATTTGTTTTTATTTTAGTCTTTGTAGTAGTAGTTGGCTTGTTTTATTTTCGCTTTATTGCTAGGGACTAGCAAATCGCTATTTGGGGGTTGTGACAAGCGGGGTTATTTGTAAAATACAACCGCGCTAAAAGAGGAAAATACACTGAATTAGTTTACAATTCCCTTGTATATCTGCAATTTGAATTACAATGCCAGTTTTTACACAATATGATTAATCTATGATAAGTGGTATTGTTTTAGTGGTTATTTGTGCAGATTAATGTTGCTTTGTGAAGAATTGAATAAGCAAGATAAAGGAAGTGCTTGGGTTCAATGAAGACAATGCAAGCATGAAAAGAGAGTTTCGAGCGATCGAGTATTTGATCGATCGAATGCAGTTCAAGCGCTCGAAGATCCCAGATGTTCAATCGATCGAGATATGTGACACGAGAATTTTTCTGTGCGCTCTTGTGCAATACCCAAGTGTAGGTAGACATGCAAGTAATAACTGGTAAGACCAGGTCGATCCCACAGGGAAAGTGTTAACCTATCGAATTAGACTAACCTCAAAAGCAAAATAAAAATGAGTAAGATTGAACAATGGTGCGGAACACAAAGTTCCACAAACTAAGATTACTAATGAAAATAATTCAGATTAAATTAACGATCTAACTAGCTAGTTAAAACAGTACTCTAGATTAGGATGTTTGGCTTTAAAAAGAAAGTGTTGGGATTACACGAATCCACAGTAATCTAGCTATCTACCATGCATTTGCCTTGAAGCACAAAGGAGTACATTACCCACAGTTTTCCGTATTCCTCTAAAGATGGAGAATCCATGGCCCTTTCATGACCGGGACCATATCATCACAGTTAAGTTAAAATACGTGAAAGCGGTTTAATCCAATAGTTAAAACTCGCACTCTCAATGGTGTTAGCATTGAAGGTGGTTTGCAAAATGTATTGAAAGAAAATGCCTTAGGGCCTTAGTTTTAAAAGCTGTTTTGACAAACTGAGCATTTTTTGGGACAGAATGATAACAAATCTTAAAACAAAAGGTCCTGGAATACTGTAGGGAACATCCTCAAGAATCAGGGAGTTCGATCGATCGATGCGCTTTCGATCGATTGAAAACCTTCATCCCTCAATCGATCGAAATGGCTTCGATCGCTTGACTGTCTCTGGTTCAATCGATCGAACTAACTCCAATCGATCGAACACAGCGATTATTCTGCTGCATGGCAGAGGCTGGAGATCACTGCTTCATCGTGTTCTCCCAACCTGGGACTACTCAGACATTGTCTGGAGTGTCATAGATTGATATTTAACGTAAGAAAACATCAAAGCCTTGTTTGGTTGCGAGTTTTTCATAGAAACTATAAAAACTATGGTTTTGAAAGTATTTAGCATGTAATACTACAAGATGAACGATTAAACTACGACTACAAAGTGCAGAATGTAAATGGACAGTATATAAATAACCTGGAACGCAGAATACTTGTATTAAACTAAAGAAATCCACTGCACAAAGTAAACTTCAATGAAAAACCTACAAAACAAAACACAAAACCTCTATCTCTCTCTCTAGAACTGTAAAAATAAAATGTGGGCGTCCCCTAGGACGTATACAATACCCATATATATAAGAAACCTAAAAAACTAGGGTTAAAAACCCGCATCTGCTGCGCACACGAATGTTACTGGAAATACCACGTTCGATCGATCGAACTGCTCTCGATCGATCGAACCCTTAAGCCTCAAGCGCTTCAACACTCTTTAAGCGATCGAACGCTCGATCGATCGAACTGGGTTAGATCGATCGAGCTCCAAATTTCAGCTTTGACTTCTCTTGTTTTCATTCCAGCATTCCATTTATCCTGATGTTCATCTGTTCAGTCCACACAGCAGTGATCTGCACAAACAACAGCTAAAACAATACAACTTATCATAGATTAATCATATTGTATGAAAATTAGCCTTGCAATGCAAATTACAGATAAAACGGGAAGTTATGATAAAAACTAATACAATTCTTCCTTTTAGCGCGGTTATATTTTACAAATACCCCCGCTTTGCACAACCCCCAACTAGCTTATTGCTAGTCCCTAGCGATAAAGAGAAAATAAAATAAAATAAAAACTCCTAACTAATACTACTACGACTAAAAAAACAAAGGAAAACTAAAAACAATCCTAAACTAAGATAGAAAGAAAGATCCTAACTCACTTTCGCAGGAATCGGGGTTGCATTTAGCGAATGCAACAAGCCGTTAAACCCCTAGGTTCCCCCTAGTGGACGAGTGTTGTCTCGTGAGCGTTTGCAGTGAATATTCCCACAAAATTCTCCAATTTTAAGCTCAAAAAGATTTAGAATAACTTGTAGAATTCCCCCTTCCATTAAATTGTTAATTCAGCTCTACAGTAATATACTATCCTCTGTCAATCCCATGAAAGAGATCCACATGCTCCCCTATATCACAAAGTAAAATATAACAAATGTATTACCATTATGCACCCGTGTGTGTGTGAATTTAACAACCATGCATCCAACCCTATTAAGAGTTATCTAGACTATTGTACCTTGAAAAACTTGCAGTTTTAGCTCAATTCTCACATTGGTCACACTAAAAAAAAAACGTCTCTCAGAAACTTGCGTTACAATGATCGCACATCGTTATGAAAGCTTTGATACGGATGATATGCTAAATGCTAATGCTTTCATAATTGACTCTATAAAAAACGGACATTTAAGAGTGTATAGTTTCATGAATGGAGCACTACTTACTAGAGGAGCGAAATACCGTGGATAACTCAACTCACACTTCCATGTTCAAATCAATTGTTGAGAATCTTCAAGACTTTGAATTGCGGCTTTTATTTAGTAGGTGGGAGTGTTGTAGAGAAGAGTGTGCTTTTTAGTATGTGATGGAAGTTTAACTTCTCTTTTTTATTCTTTATTCTTTTCTCCACCCAATCTCCCATTCATTTCATATGCTCTTTTTCTCTTCTCCTTCATTCATCATTTTTTTTTTAAATAACCTGTAAATAGAACGTCCCACAACTACTTCCTTCCATTTCACATACTTTGATGACTCATTCTCAACAAATATATCAAACGGCTCAATGAGGTCAAGGTATAGATCAAGGATTTGGATTCTGGTGATTACATTGGAAATATTTATTTTTTAAAATAACCTGTAAATAGAACGTCCCACAACTACTTCCTTCCATTTCACATACTTTGATGACTCATTCTCAACAAATATATCAAACGGCTCAATGAGGTCAAGGTATAGATCAAGGATTTGGATTCTGGTGATTACATTGGAAATATTTAATTGGTGTGGGATCAGGGAGGAAACAACTCAATGAATGTAAGTGAAAGCGATATCAGGTAAAAGAATGGGTAAACGATGGCTTGAATCATTTTCTCAACTTTCAATTTTTTGCACTTAAGTGTTCATTGAGTGTAATTGGTAAATCCTGAACATTCTCCTCTAACAAGCAGTCAAAACTTTTAAAGAAAACTGAGACTTAACAACGAATTCACCAAGTATATGCAAGAAAGACCATTCGACAATGTATGAGAATCCCCTCAGAAATGACGATTGGCTCAATAGCTCACAAAGGGTTATTAGCTTCCACTACTTGTTCTTTTTGCACAATATTCATATTAACTCAATTTTCAGGTTTTCTACATAGCTGCCAATTAGTGCGCAAAAGTATTGGGTACATAATAGCTTCACAAATGCAATTCATTTCAGTGATACAGAAAACGCGTGGATTTAAGCCATAAAAAGATGAGAATACTACAAATGTGTCATTGTCTAATTAACAAGCAGGAGAGATTATTCAGAGTTATTCTATCAATACGATTCAATAATAAAAATTTTCAAATTTTCAAAATTTTAACAGACTGTGTTCTCATTAAATTTAAAACACATCCAAGTGCAAAACCTGATCATTACGGGTGTATACCTATCTATTATCTCCTACCCCCAACTGAAAACAACAAAGTCCCCAGAAGTTGATTTTCAATAAATAAAATAGATGGGTATCACCTGTATGGAGCAAATTGATGATAGCAAGCATAGCAACCTAGCATAGAAAAGTAGAACACAATCTCCAAAACAACCAGGATGAATAGATAAGAGTAACACAATAAAAAACATGATCCAAACAATCTAAACCACTGTAATAGGAACAGAATAAAATACAAGCAGTGAGAAATAATGTCCATACAGAACCAACCAACCAAATAATCCAACTAAAACAACCAACATATCCAACCAACCAAACCCATAACCAAAATCAGTACAATAACTAACCAAAAACACATAAACACCACCTCCCCAACTAAACTAATCGACACCGGACGGCGCATCATCAGCTACATCAGAAGGGATGTCGATGGGAGCTGGTGGCAACAGTGTAGTAGCAGGGGCGGCAGCAGATGGATCGGCAGCAGCAAAATCCGGGGCAGTAGTAGATGATGGATCAGTAGTAGGTGGTGCATCAGTAGTAGGTGGTGTAGACGTGGCCATCGATGGATGCTGAGTAGAGGGAACAGCCTGATCAACCCCGATATGAACCAATATGGACTCCAGCAAGGTCTGCAGATGGTCCATCCGGCCCTCAAGTCTAATCCTGGCCTCTCTCTCCTCCAATAGTAGCTCGTGAACCGTCGGGAGAGGCACAGAGGAAGAAGACTCTCCCTGGGCCTGAGTCTGCGACCGCTGTCGCAGCTCAAACTGTCGAACCGCAGCAATCGGATCATCCTCATCATCATCAGAATCAAGCTCCTCCACCTCGGTGGGTGTCCCTGAAGCTCCCGCCTCCGTGTCCGTCCCACCACGCCTCTTCTTCCTCCCCCTCACCTGCGATTTCCCTTTTCCCTTTCGCTTTCTCTTCTGACCGTCGGAGCGGCGAGCCGCCGCCTCGCTGAAACGGTAGGGGAAAGGGCGAACATCATCTCCAGCAAGCTCGGGGAAACCGGCATCAGCCATAACCCTCTGAATAGCCCAAGCACCCTTCAGGTGCTTCTTGGACGAGATAAAACGGGTAGGGTGGACCATAAAGTCAATATAGAGGCGTGGTATACAAACTGGCTGTCCCGTCCCCACTGCAAATAAGACTCGCGCATACCAAGCCGCGATCTTCTCTCGATAGGAGGTCACTAGGAGGCAGTTGCTGAGGACCAGGTGGATCATGTGGTAGCCATCAGTGAGAAAGTGGTCCTTAATCAAAGCATCGCCATCCCAAGATGGAACGGAGCCTCCAGTGAGCTCACGGATAATGGTGGAGGGTGGGGTCTCAGGTGCATCAGGCCTGTGGGGGCAAACATAATCTGGTACCTCTGGTACCCCCAATGCGGCCGAAACGGTAGCGGGAATGATGATGAACGGGCGACTCCGGAAGAAGGCATGGTATGTGAATGGTGCAACCGGGTCGCAGATCATAGTCGCACATGCACCTCGAATCCAGGACAGATTGACACTCTTGGCCAATGAAAGGAGATGGAACCAGTGAGGCATAGAGCGGATCCGTGTCAGGAACCATGGGCTCTCTCTCCAGACGTACTCAATAGGGCGCTCGATCATCACCATCCGCGTCTGAAAATGCCGCTCGTACCATAGCCTGTCCTCTCATTCCGGAACCCATGTGCGGGTACCGGATCTGGTATAATAAGGCTGAGGGGCTTGGACTTATGGTAGCCCGTCACTGGATTCATCGCGACAGCCCTGAAAGTAAGACACAACATAACACAGATAAGAACAGGGAGAAAAAGAAATAAAACTGCCACTGCTTGAGTTCGATCGATTGAACTGGGTTCGATCGATCGCACTGTAGGGCTTCGATCGCTTAAACAATATTCGATCGATCGACCTGTCATATTCTTCGATCGCTTGATCTATGTTCGATCGATCGAACAGTGCCTATTCGATCGCTCGAAGTCAGTTCAAGCGATCGAGCACAGCGATGTGCAGCGATCGCAGAATCGAAAAGAAAACAACGAAAGGATCCGGTAATGAAAATCTAAGACCAAGGGGACACCCCCTTGGGATTTCTAACAACAAGGAAAAGAAAATGAAAGTAACAAAAGCTCGTGGGGCCTACCTCGGTGTGGAAACACACGGTGGGAGGTGGAGATGATCAGGTGATGGTGAGGATGAATGGAAGGGTAATCTGGGCGTCTAATTAATGTGCAATGACGCAAAATTCGTCGAGTCGCCCCCTCCTCTAAGTTCGATCGCTTGAGTGTGTGAGAGTGAGGGAACTAAAGAGGTGTTCTGATGACGCCTCGTTTAAAAGTTGCGTTCGATCGATCAAACTATGGTCGAGCGATCGAAAGCAAATCCCTCAATCGATTGAATAGAAAATGCAAGCGCTTGAACATCCAGGTTTCGATCGATCGGAATGGGTTCGATCGATCGAACACAAAAATTTCAGAATTTAATTGGAAACATGAATCACATCACCCCCAACTATCAGAAACGAATCTGGACATGCAGAGAAACTGAAAAGCATTTGAAGTACAGGCATGTAGGACAGAAATTCATCCTCAGAATAGAAAATTGCAATTTATATAGAAATAAAACTTTATAATTGCATCCAAATTGCAACATTATTACCCCCAACTGTGTTTAAGACCTTATTTAACTAAAGCAACCCAAAAATAAAACTAAAACCAATAAAATTCTGTCAAGGATTACACTCCAGTTGATAAACAAAAGATGAAATGAACAGAAACAACTGAAATGCAGCACTAATCTTCGAGTATAAAGATTTCCTCTTCCACAATCTCTTCATAACCCGCCGAATTTTCAGAAGTGAAGTCCAAACTCGATGATTCCCTTTCCCAGAACAATCGAAAAGCAGCAAGGACATCATCAAACAAGTCTGGCGTCTCCAAAGAATTGAAAGCCCATGCAAGAGGTGATTCGGATGGAGACAAGGATAAAGGAGTGTAATTGCGCAACGGATTGTCCTCTCGTGGCGGAGTGTGTGGGGGCCTTATGTAGGGCCCAAAACCATGAACCAGTTGATGTGGAAGGAATACCGGAATACCATTTAGAAACATAGTGACAATCCTGGACAAAAGACAACAAACCGATATTAAAAATAACAGAACACCAGATACACGGATTAACACGAAAAGAAAAAGAATGAACAGAAACAAAAAAAAACAAAGAAATGTGACAAGTTCCAACCTCACTATAGGCAAAGGTTCCCAAAATGCACTGGCTGGTAAGGGGCATTGGAGCCTAAATAGCAGGAAGCTCAGGTGCACATAGCGGTATGGGACCAACTCAGGAACAAGGAAATCATCCATGAAAACAAAGACGGCATTGTGACGGTCTGGGATGACATCCTGGAGGTCATGATCTTCCCATGGCTCCCACATATCATCATTTTCCCATTGTGCCATGAGTGCATCATCCACCATTCTTCCCATGTATAGGTCTTCTTCCTCGTCCACATCCTCGTCATCCTGAAATCCCATATTTTCGTATGGATTGATGTCCAGGAGGGCTGGTGGGTATGGGATGTACCCTTGAGTAGCATCAATGAGAGAATGAGCTTCAGGGTCTTGATGAAGCAAAGGGCAGGGTGTGAGTTCACCCTCAGTCCAGGTGCCACAACGACATTCTGAATCAGCCCAAGAACCGATAGAATGAACATCATCACCTCGCATCTATGCACCTTCAACAGAGTGGTTTAAGGTATAATGGATTAGAACTAGGTCACAAACACAAAAGAACGAACAAAAACTTAAAAACAAAAGAGAGAAACTAAAATGCAGGGAAAGAAAAGAAATACAACAACAATTTGGAACTCCACTTTGGATTTTTAAGTGGAAGAATAGCTGGGCTCATACAGCTGGATGTGCTCAACTTCAGTGTGGAAATTCTCCAAGAACGGTTTCAATCTTTGGCCATTGACCTTGAAACAATCATCGTTCTTTGGATTGACGATCTCAACCGCCCCATGTGGAAAAACAGTTTTTACGATGAACGGGCCTATCCAACGGGAACGGAGCTTTCCTGGGAAAAGGTGGAGGCGAGAGTCATACAGCAATACTTTCTGCCCCGGCTCAAATAATTTACGACAAATCGTACTATCGTGGCGAGCCTTCAACCTTTCCTTATGCAACTTTGCAGAGTCATATGCATCTCGTCGTATTTCCTCTAGCTCTGCAAGTTGGAGCTTGCGTAGCTGACCTCCCTCTTGAATATCAAAGTTCAATGAGCATGTTGCCCAGTAAGCTTTATGTTCAATTTCAACAGGAAGGTGGCAAGCTTTCCCGTAAACCAATCTATACGGGGACATACCAAGATTCGTCTTATAAGCAGTACGGTATGCCCATAACGCGTCAGTCAATTTGTATGCCCAGTCTTTTCGATTGGAGCTAACCGTCTTTTCGAGAATGTGCTTGATTTCTCGGTTAGCCAATTCTGCTTGCCCATTTGACTGTGGATGATAGGCAAGAGCAATTTTATGATGGACTCCGTATTTCTTGAGAAGTGACTCCAAGGGCCTATTGCAGAAATGCTTGCCTTGGTCACTTAGTAAAGCTTTCGGAGTACCAAAATGAGACAAGATATGCTCTCTGAGAAAGGACATGACCGTTCTGTGGTCATTTCGTCTCGTTGATATCGCTTCTACCCATTTCGATACATACTCTACAGCAAGGAGTATGTATTCACAGTTATTAGACTTGGGAAATGGACCCATAAAATCTATGCCCCAACAATCAAATATCTCAATTGTGATGATAGGGGTTAAAGGCATAGAATTCCTTTTAGAAATAGTTCCAAGCTTTTGACAGCGTTGGCATGTCTTGCAAAAGGAATAAGCATCTTTGAAGACTGTGGGCCAGTAAAAACCGCTTTGTAGGACTTTTTGTGAGGTCTTCTGTGACACGAAGTGGCCACCGCATGCCTCAGAATGGCATGACGCTAATATTACGGTTATATCCTCATTGGGGACGCAGCGCCGAATGACCTGATCAGCACAGTACTTGAAAAGGTATGGGTCATCAAAGAAGAAATGACGCGCGAACGAGAGGAACCGTTTTCTGTCTTGGTTCGACCAATGAGTCGGTGTTTCACCCGTGACAAGGTAGTTTACAATATCAGCATACCAAGGCAGACTACTTACTGCCAGTAGTTGTTCGTCTGGGAATTCATCCTTAATGGATTGGGATTCAGTGTTGTCAATAAATGTTAACCGGGACAAATGATCCGCAACCACGTTCTCTACTCCTTTCTTGTCTTTGATTGTTAGATCAAACTCTTGGAGTAAGAGTATCCAGCGAATAAGCCATTGTTTAGCGTCTTTCTTTGACAGCAGATACTTGAGGGCCGAATGATCTGTAAAACAGACGATTGGTGACCCTATCAAATAAGACCTAAACTTATCCAGGGCGAATACTACTGCCAGCAGCTCCTTTTCAGTAGTAGTGTAATTCATTTGAGCTTCATTCAAAGTTCGGCTGGCATAGTATATCACATGTGGCTTATTGTCCTTTCTCTGGCCTAGGACCGCGCCAATGGCGTAATCACTAGCATCGCACATTAATTCAAAAGGCAAACTCCAGTCGGGTGCCTGTATTATAGGTGCGGAGGTGAGGAGCTTTTTTAGATCCTCAAAGGACTTTTGGCAACTCTCTGACCACTCGAAGGGTGCATCTTTGACAAGAAGTTGACAAAGGGGTCGAGAAATTGTACTAAAGTTCTGGATAAATCGACGATAAAATCCTGCATGCCCCAAGAACGAATGGATGTCTCTTACTGTACGAGGGACAGGTAGATTTGAGATTATGTCGATTTTAGCCTTATCCACTTGGATTCCTTCATCGGATATTATATGGCCGAGGACTATTCCCTTAGTCACCATAAAGTGACACTTTTCCCAATTCAAAACTAGGTGTTTGTCCTCACACCTCATTAAAACCTGCTCGAGATTGCTGAGGCAATCTTCAAAGCTATGGCCAAACACCGAAAAATCATCCATGAAGACTTCAAGGATGTTTCGACCATGTCACTAAATATGCTTAGCATGCACCGCTGAAAGGTAGCCGGTGCATTACATAAGCCAAACGACATTCGTCGGTAGGCGAATGTACCGAATGGATAAGTGAATGTGGTTTTCTCCTGATCTTCAGGAGCAATTTCAATTTGATTGTATCCACTGTATCCATCCAAAAAGCAGTAATACTTGTGACCCGCCACACGCTCTAGCATTTGATCCATGAATGGCAAAGGAAAATGGTCCTTTCGAGTCACAGTATTTAACTTCCTGTAGTCAATACACATCCTCCATCCAGTGAGGACACGTGTTGGTACTAATTCACCATCTTTGTTCGGGATGACCGTTATGCCTGCTTTCTTTGGAACTACTTGGGTAGGACTAACCCAAGGACTGTCAGATATCGAATAAATCATCCCAACATCAAGTAGTTTAAGCACTTCCTTTTTAACTACTTCTTGCATGTTGGGATTCAGACGCCTTTGCATTTGCCTTGAGGGTCTAGCGTCTTCCTCCAGATATATCTTATGCATGCATATGGATGGGCTTATACCTTTGAGGTCAGCAATCGTCCATCCCATAGCATCCTTATGCTTGGTCAGCATTTGCACTAGCCTACCTTCCTGTTCATGAGTTGAAGCAGATGAGATGATCACAGGATAAGTTTTTCCAATTCCTAGAAATGCGTATTTCAGCTCTTTGGGAAGCTCCTTCAATTCTAACTCCGGAAACTGGAAACTAGAGGGCATTACCAACTTGGTTTTCGGAGGCAATTGTTCATATGGCATTACCCACATGCAATCTTCTCTATCCTCCTCTATCGTATCCATCATAAGACACGTCTGGTTCAGGTTAGCATCCAAGGGGGTGGACTCTGCAGGCTGATAGATATCGCCAAATTGAGTCATCACAACTTCCAAAGGATCTTTGTAGTCGACCAAGTCAACTTCATCTTCAATGACCGTGTCTATATAATGAATTTCTTCCTCATCATCGTATTCTTCAGGTCGGGGATTAGAAAAGATCTTGACATTCAATGTCATGTTCCCGAATACGATAGTCATGATACCACTTCTAATCTTGATCGTGGCATCAATAGTGTTGAGGAATGGTCGTCCAAAGATAACCGGGATATGTGAACTAGGATTAGAAACAGGTTCTGTGTTCAATATCACAAAATCAACCGGAAATACAAAAGAGTCTATTTGGACCAGGACGTCCTCTAACACTCCTCTAGGGTACTTCACAGATCTGTCTGCCAATTGCAAAGCGACTCTGGTGGGTTTGAGTTCACCCAACCCTAGCTGTTTATAGACTGAATATGGCAGCAGGTTCACGCTTGCTCCTAAATCGAGGAGTACGTTATCTATCCTTTGATTCCCAATTCTACATGAGATAGTAGGTGTACCGGGATCTTTGAGTTTTGGAGGCAACTCATTTTGAATGATCGCACTGGCTTGGCACGCGACATAAGCATGTTTCTTCACGCTTTGCCTCCTCTTGACCGTGCATAGATCTTTGAGATACTTAGCATAGACCGGCACTTGCTTGATAGCATCTAGGAGTGGAAGGTTAATTTTAACTTGTTTAAATAATTCCAAAAACTCCTGATTCTTTGTCTCATTCTTGGGTTTCTTCAACCGTTGAGGACAAGGTGCAGGAAAAGGGCATTTTGGTGGTTCCTCCTTAACAGACTCCTTTCCAGGCCTTCGCTCAACTTCTTCCTCTATTCTAGGAGCTTCAATGTTTGCCTTCATTGGTTCGTCATTAGTAGACGGCTCCTCCTCTCGAGTAGACGGTAGCTCAACTTCTTCATCCACCACTTCCTCCTCTTTGTACACTTCGGGAGTGGACAGCGGCATGCTTTTCTCTATGATTTTTCCACTTCTCAGTGTAGTCACAGCTTTAGCATGTTCTTGATTGTTAGGACCATTGTTATGTCCCTTGGGGTTCGGAAGTGGTTGGGCAGGGAATGTTCCTCCTGAACCTTCTTGCCGTGCATCTATTCTCTCTAATGTGGCAGACATTCTACTCATCATCTGTATGAGTTGCTGCGTTAGATTGGCATTAGCAAGTGGCTCTTCTTCTTGTACCTTCTTGTGTGGTGGCACATAGGTATTGGTTTGTGGTGCATTGGAGGGTTGAGCTTGGTTATTGGTTCTGTTTTGATTGTATTGCTGGAACGGCCTATTGTTTTGCCCTTGATATTGATTGTTGTTATAGGGCTGCTGTTGATATTGATTTTGGGTCCCAGCATTATTTCTTCAATCAAAACCGGGGTGATTCCATCTATTGTTACTTTGAAAGTTATTGTTGGAATTCCCCGCCCCTCGAAAACCTTGCATGGCATTCATCTCTATAGGGGCTTGCTCTTGAAAATATGGCATATTAGGACAATATTGAGTTGTATGTCCCAACATGTTGCATGTGCCACATGGCTCCTCAGGCATGACTTGCCTAGAGCTCTCTCCTTTCATGCTTAACTCCTCTACCTTCTTTGCTAGCTCTGCATACTTAGTCATGAGGTGATCTTCACTGGTTAGCTGGTATAGGCTTTTCTCCTCTACACAGGATATCTGTGAGCGTGAGACATTGTCAGAATTTGACCATTCATGAGCGTATTCAGCTAACCATTCGAAATGGGCTTCAGCCTCTTCAGTGTTTTTACGCAGAAATGGTCCAGAGCTCATCGTTTCCACCAACTTCTTTGTTTCACCATTCAATCCTTGATAAAAGACGCTGATAGTTCGCCACTTCTCAAACCCATGGTGTGGGCACGAGAGAAGCAAATCTTTGAAACGCTCCCACGCTTGTGTGAAGGTTTCATTGCTCTTTTGTTTATAGGAATTGATTTGACGCTGAAGGTCTGTGGTCATGCGAGTAGGATAGAATTTCTTTAGAAACGCGGTGCTCATCGCATGCCAGGTAAAAATTGAATTAGGTTTTAGGGAGTGGAGCCACGCCTTCGCTTTATCTTTCAAAGTGAAGGGGAATAGCATTAGATGCGTCACCTCCCTAGGACAATTTTGCGAGAATGTTTTGCAAACATCCTCGAAATCAGTGACATGTAAATACGCCTTCTCACTTTCCATCCCATGAAAAGTGGGAAGCAGTTGAATCATCCCATTGTGAAACTGAAATTCGCCATTATGCGGTGGGATTTGAATGCAAGAGGGCGTAGGTGTATGTTCTGGTTGCATGAGATCGCAAAGAGGACGTAGTGCCTCATCAATTGGTACCACAACATTGTCACCATTTTCACTCTGATGATCATCCATTGATTCAGTTGGAGTGGCTATCGGGTTGATGGAACTTTCAGAATCAGAGCGGTAGAAAGGATTTCCAAAAATTCCTTCGATAGAATTGTTGGACATGAACCAGGAGAGTCCCTAGGGTGAGTGCTTACCCAAAAGAACCTTAAAAGAAAAGAAAATAAAAACAGCAAGAGATGAAGAATGACTGAGGTAATCTAAGGAATTGATTGTCGCCTTCCCCGGCAACGGCGCCAAAAACTTGACACGAGAATTTTTCTGTGCGCTCTTGTGCAATACCCAAGTGTAGTTAGACGTGCAAGTAATAACTGGTAAGACCAGGTCAATCCCACAGGGAAGGTGTTAACCTATCGAATTAGACTAACCTCAAAAGCAAAATAAAAATGAGTAAGATTGAACAATGGTGCGGAACACAAAGTTCCACAAACTAAGATTACTAATGAAAATAATTCAGATTAAATTCACGATCTAACTAGCTAGTTAAAATAGTACTCTAGATTAGGATGTTTGGCTTTAAAAAGAAAGTGTTGGGATTACACGAATCCACAGTAATCTAGCTATCTACCATGCATTTGCCTTGAAGCACAAAGGAGTACATTACCCACAGTTTTCCGTATTCCTCTAAAGATGGAGAATCCATGGCCCTTTCATGACCGGGACCATATCATCACAGTTAAGTTAAAATACGTGAAAGCAGTTTAATCCAATAGTTAAGACTCGCACTCTCAATGGTGTTAGCATTAAAGGTGGTTTGCAAAATGTATTGAAAGAAAATGCCTTAGGGCCTTAGTTTTAAAAGCTGTTTTGACAAACTGAGCATTTTTTGGGACAGAATGATAACAAATCTTAAAACAAAAGGTCCTAGAATACTGTAGGGAACATCCTCAAGAATCAGGGAGTTCGATCGATCGATGCGCTTTCGATCGATCGAAAACCTTCATCCCTCAATCGATCGAAATGGCTTCGATCGCTTGACTGTCTCTGGTTCGATCGATCGAACTAACTCCAATCGATCGAACACAGCGATTATTCTGCTGCATGGCAGAGGCTGGAGATCACTGCTTCATCGTGTTCTCCCAACCTGGGACTACTCAGACATTGTCTGGAGTGTCATAGATTGATATTTAATGTAAGAAAACATCAAAGCCTTGTTTGGTTGCGAGTTTTTCATAGAAACTATAAAAACTATGGTTTTGAAAGTATTTAGCATGTAATACTACAAGATGAACGATTAAACTACGACTACAAAGTGCAGAATGTAAATGGACAGTATATAAATAACCTGGAACGCAGAATACTTGTATTAAACTAAAGAAATCCACTGCACAAAGTAAACTTCAATGAAAAACCTACAAAACAAAACACAAAACCTCTATCTCTCTCTCTAAAACTGTAAAAATAAAATGTGGGCGTCCCCTAGGACGTATACAATACCCATATATATAAGAAACCTAAAAAACTAGGGTTAAAAACCCGCATCTGCTGCGCACACGAATATTACTGGAAATACCACGTTCGATCGATCGAACTGCTCTCGATCGATCGAACCCTTAAGCCTCAAGCGCTTCAACACTCTTTAAGCGATCGAACGCTCGATCAATCGAACTGGGTTAGATCGATCGAGCTCCAAATTTCAGCTTTGACTTCTCTTGTTTTCATTCCAGCATTCCATTTATCCTGATGTTCATCTGTTCTGTCCACATAGCAGTGATCTGCACAAACAATAGCTAAAACAATACAACTTATCATAGATTAATCATATTGTATGAAAATTAGCCTTGCAATGCAAATTGCAGATAAAACGGGAAGTTATGATAAAAACTAATACAATTCTTCCTTTTAGCGCGGTTGTATTTTACAAATACCCCCGCTATACAATATGTTCGATCGATCGAATATGGCTTTAATCAGAAATAACACGCACGCAGCAGAGAGGGAGATATAACCCTAGCCTTAGGTTTTTGTATATATATAGTCGTATTGTATACGTCTTGGGGGAGGCCTACTTTTATTTTATCAGTTTATTGAGAGAGTTAGAGAGTCTACATTATTTTGTAGGATTCAAAGTCCAATATTGCTTGTTCATGGATTTTCATGGAGTTTGATCTTAATACATCATCTCAGGTTTTGTTATTTTTGTTTATTTACAATCTGTTTATAGTTTCTGGTAGTATTAGTAAGGTTAATCGTAATCTTGCATGATAGATAGTGTTACACTCATAGTTTTCATAGTTTTCATGTTAAAATCACAACCAAACGCATCCTTAATGAACTTTTATGTTAAAAATGAATCTAAGACACTCCAGACTATGTCTGAGTAGTCCCCAGGTTGGGTGATCACGATGAAACCGTGATCTTAAGCCTCTACCATGCAGCAGAATAATTCCTGTGTTCGATTGATCGAAGTTATTTCGATCGATCGGAACAGAGACATTGTCGAGCGATCGAAGATATTTCGATCGATCGAAAGCGCGTCGATCGATCGAACTCTCTGATTCTTGAGAACATTCAATACAGTATCCCTAGACTTTCTGTTTTACAGATTTGTTATCAAACTGTCCCCAAACGCTCAGTTTGTCAAAGCAGTCTTTAAACTTAAGGCCTTAAAGCATTTTTCTTCAATACATTTTGCAAACTACCCTCAATGTTAACACCATTGTAGGTGCGAGTCTTAACTATTGTTTTAAACCGCTTTTATGTGTTTCAAACTTGATTGTGATGATGTAGTCCCGGTCATGAAAGGGCTATGAATTCTTTATCCTAAGAGAAATACGGAATACTGTAGAAGATGTACTCCATTGAGCTTCAACGTAAGTGCATGGTAGATGGCTAGGCTGCGGTGGATTTGTGTAATCCCAACATTTCCTTTATATTAAGAAAAACACGTTTTAAAATATCGCTTTAATTAATTAGATAGTCATTAGTTTAATTTAGTTTAATTGCTTTCTCTATAGTAGTTGATAAACTGTGGAACTTAGTGTTCTGCAACCTTTTAAATATTGATTTTTATTTTCCTGTTAGAGATTAATCTAGGTATTTAGTTTAACACCTTCCCTGTGGGATCGACCTGGACTTAACCAGATTACTACTTGCACGATTACCTACACTTCGGTATAGCACACAAGCGCACATAGAAAAATTCTCGTGTCAAGTTTTTGGCGCCGTTGCCGGGGAAGGGACAAGCTAACGCTTAGATTACCTCAATCTATTCTTATCTCTTTCTGTTTTCTTTTGTCTTTTAGTCTTTAGATTAAACCTACTTAGAATCTTTCCTTTTAAGTCTGACAATTCCTTTGAAGTTACGGAAACCCACTCTACTCATCCGATTCATATAGTTCTATTAATCATTTAGTAACACCAACAGATTCAATGGCCGACAATCAAAGTGAAAACGGTGAGAATGTGGTCACACCAATTGATGATTCGCTTCGTCCTTTGTGCGATCTCATGACACCTGAACATGCTCCAACACCTTCTTGTATTCTCATTCCACCTCATGCTGGCAAATTTCAATTTCGCAACGGAATGATTCAACTCCTTCCCACCTTCCATGGAATGGATAGCGAGAAGGCATATCTACACGTCAAGGACTTCGAGGATGTTTGTAAAACATTTTCTCAAAATTGTCCTGTAGACATGACACGCCTAATGCTAATTCCTTTCACTTTGAAGGATAAAGCAAAAGCGTGGCTACTCACATTGAAGCCAAATTTAATCTATACCTGGCATGCGATGAACACTGCATTTTTAAAGAAATTCTTTCCACCTCGCATGACCACTGAGCTTAAACGACAAATTAACTCTTACAAACAAAAGAGCAATGAAACCTTCACCAAAACTTGGGAGCGTTTCAAGGATTTGCTTCTATCATGCCCACATTATGGGTATGAGAAATGGCGAACCATAAGCTACTTTTACGAAGGGTTAAATGGTGAAACTAAAAAGTTGGTCGAGACCATGAGTTCAGGACCATTTCTTTGCAAAAATACTGAAGAAGCTGAAGCTCACTTTGAGTGGCTAGCTGAACATGCCCATGAATGGTCCAATTCAGATGATGTCCCATGCTCACAAATATCCTGTGTAGAGGAGAAGAGCCTATATCAATTAAAAAGTCAGGATCATCTGATGAGTAAATATGAAGAACTAGTTAAGAAGGTAGAGGAGTTAGCATTGAAAGGAGAGAGTTCTAGGCAGGTTTTACCTGAAGAACCGTGCGGCACATGCAACATGTTGGGACACACCACCCAATACTATCCCAGTGTGCCATATTTTCAAGAACAACCCCCCATGGAAATGAATGCCATGCAAGGGTACAGGGGGCGGGGGATTCCTATAATAATAACACTAGATGGAATCACCCCGGGTTTGATTAGAAAAACGATGCTGGGACCCAAAACCAATATCAACAACAATATCCCTACAATAACAATAACCAATATCAAGGGCAATACAACAGGCAGTCCCAACCATTCCATCAAAATAGATCAAACAACTACAACAACGCTCAACCCTCTAACAATCAACGGCCAAATGTCTACGTGCCACCTCACAAAAAAGTGCAAGCGGAAGATCCACTCTCTAACGTGAATTTAACACAATAGTTAATTCAAATGATGAGTAAAATATCCTCGACATTAAAGAGAATGGATGCACGACACGAGAGTTTGAGTGGAACGTTTCCCGCTCAACCACTTCAAAACCCTAAGGGATTCAACAATAGTCCCAATAACCAAGAGCATGCCAAAGCCGTAACAACTCTGAGAAGCGGCAAGGTCATAGGGCAAAACATGCCTCATTCTACTCCCGAGGAGTATGACGAGGAGGAAGTGGTGACTAGGAACAAACCACCCACTCAAGAAAAGAAGTCATCTACTAATGATAAACCAGTAGAATCAAATGATGATGCTCCTAGAGAAGTAGAAGACGTTGAGAGAAGGCCCGGAAAGGAACCTATTAATGATGAATTTCCTAAATGCCCTTTTCCCGCGCCTTACCCTCAAAGGCTTAAGAAACCCCAAAACGAGGCAAAGAATCGGGAGTTCTTGGAATTATTTAAACAAGTACAAATAAATCTTCCACTCCTTGATGCAATCAAACAAGTGCTGGCCTATGCTAAATACCTAAAAGACTTATGTACGGTCAAAAGGAGGCAAAGTGTAAAGAAATACGCTTATGTCGCTTGCCAAGCAAGCGTAATCATTCAAAATGAATTACCTCCGAAGCTCAAAGACCCCGGCACCGCAACTGTCTCGTGCCGTATTGGAAATCAAAGGATAGACAACGCATTCCTTGATCTAGGAGCAAGCGTGAACCTACTGCCATACTCAGTTTATAAACAACAAGGGTTGGGTGAACTCAAACCTACCCGAGTTGTGTTACAACTGGCAGATAGGTCAGTCAAATATCCTAGAGGAATACTAGAGGACGTTCTAGTACAAATAGACTCCTTTGTCTTCCCGGTTGATTTTGTAATTTTGGACACCGAACCAGTGTCCAATTCATGCTCACAAATCCCAGTGATTTTCGGACGTCCATTCCTCAACACCACAGATGCCACAATAAAAATAACAAGTGGTATAATGACCATCGTATTCGGGAATATGACTTTGAATGTCAAAATCTTCTCAAACCCCCGACCCGAAGAATACAAGGACGAAGAGGAGGTCAACTACGTTGAAACGGTCATCGAAGATGAGGTAGATTTCGTTGATTATAAAGATCCTTTGGAGATAGTTGTGTCGCAATTTGACACTATCTATCAACCTAAAGATTCCACTCCATTGGTTTCTGCTTTAAATCACACTTGCCTCATTATGGATACGCGAGAGGAGGATAGAGCTGAATGCATGTGGGTAACACCATATGAACCCCTACCTCCGAAAATAAAATTGGTTATGCCCTCCAATTTTCAGTTTCCCGATCTGGAATTGAAGGAGCTTCCTGAAGAGCTCAAATATGCTTTCCTGGGGACTGGAAAAACCTATCCTATTATAGTTTCATCCACTCTCAGTCTAAAACAAGAGGGCAAATTAATCCAAATGCTAAAACAACATAAGGGAGCATTAGGATGGACCATTGTCGATCTCAAAGGCATAAGTCCGTCCGTGTGCACTCATAAAATATATTTAGAAAAAGACGCTAAACCTTTGCGACAAATGCAAAGGCATCTGAATCCCAACATGCAAGAAGTAGTCAAAAAGGAAGAATTAAAATTACTCGACGTTGGGATTACATATCCTATCTCTGACAACCCCTGGGTCAGTCCGACCCAAGTGGTGCCCAAAAAGGCAGGCATAATAGTAATTCTTAATAAAGATGGCGAATTAGTAACAACACGCGCCCCCACCGGATGGCGAATGTGTATTGATTATCAAAAACTGAATACTGTGACCCGAAAGGACCACTTCCCATTACCATTCATGGATCAAATGCTAGAACGAGTGGCGGGTCATAAGTACTATTGCTTTTTGGACGGATACAGCGGTTATAACCAGATAGAAATTGCTCCTAAGGATCAAGAGAAAATAAATTTCACGTGTCCGTTCGGTACTTTCACCTACAGACGTATGCCTTTCGGGTTATGCAATGCACCTGCTATGTTTCAGAGGTGCATGTTAAGTGTCTTTAGCGATATGGTCGAACAAACACTCGAGGTCTTTATGGATGATTTTTCAGTGTTCGGCCATAGCTTTGAAAATTGCCTAGATAATCTGGAATGTGTGTTGGCAAGATGTGAGGACAAACACTTGGTACTGAACTGGGAAAAGTGTCACTTCATGGTGACCAAGGGAATTGTCCTCGACCACATTATTTCTGATAAACGTATCCAAGTTGATAAAGCAAAAATCAACATAATCTCGAACCTACCTATCCCCCGTACAGTTAAAGACATTCGATCTTTTCTAGGGCATACGAGATTCTATCATCGCTTTATTCAAAATTTTAGTGCGATCTCCAGACCATTATGCCAACTCTTAGTCAAAGACGCACCATTCGAGTGGTCAAAAAATTATCAATCATCTTTCAACGCACTAAAAGAACACCTGACCTCCGCACCCATAATACAGGCACCCGACTGGAGTTTGCCTTTTTGAGTTAATGTGCGATGCTAGTGACTATGCCATTGGGGCAGTTCGAGGACAGAGGAAGGATAATAAGCCCTATATAATATACTATGCTAGCCGAACACTCAACAAAGCTCAAATGAACTATTCAACTACTGAAAAAGAGCTACTGGCAATAGTCTTCGCTCTAGACAAATTCAGGTCATATTTGATAGGGTCCCCAATCGTCTATTTTATAGATCACTCGGCCCTCAAGTACCTGTTATCTAAGAAAGACGCGAAGCAAAGGCTTATCTGCTGGATACTCCTACTCCAAGAATTCGATATCATAATTAAGGATAAGAAGGGAGTAGAGAATGTGGTCACCGACCATTTATCTCGGTTAACATTTACTGACAATACTGAACCCATACCAATCAAAGATGAGTTCCCAGACGAGCAACTGATGGCTATTTCCAGTTTGCCTTGGTACGCAGATATAATAAATTATCTCATTACAGGAAAAACCCCAATTCATTGGTCAAATCAAGACAAGAAACGGTTCCTCTTGTTCGCACGTCATTTCTTTTTCATTGACCCGTACTTATTTAAGTATTGTGCTTATCAGGTCATCAGACGTTGCATCCCGAATGAGGACTTAACTGTAATTTTGGCCTCATGTCATGCTGATGCCTGTGGTGGCCATTTTGCCTCCCAAAAGACCACACAAAAAGTCCTACACAACGACTTCTATTGGCCCACCGTGTTCAAAGATGCCTATTCTTTTTTGTAAATCGTGCCAACATTGTCAGAAGCTTGGTACAATTTTGAAAAGGAATTCTATGCCCTTAACCCCCATTATTACAATTGAAATATTCGATTATTGGGGCATAGACTTCATGGGCCCGTTTCCAAAATCTAATAACTATGAATACATCTTCCTAGTTGTAGAGTATGTATCAAAATGGGTGGAAGCAATACCGACAAGACGCAATGACCATAAAACAGTAATGTCCTTTCTTAAGGAACACATTTTGTCGAGTTTCGAAACCCCAAAAGCGTTAATCAGCGACCAAGGCAAGCACTTTTGCAATAGACCTTTGGAATCGCTACTCAAGAAATATGGGGTCAACCACAAGATTACTCTAGCCTACCACCCGCAAACAAACGGGAAAGCAGAGTTGGCTAACCGAGAAATCAAGCACATTCTCAAAAAGACGGTTAGTTTCAACAAATGATTGGGCTTACAAACTGACTGATGCTCTATGGGCATACCGTACCGCTTATAACATGAACTTGGGGATGTCCCCGTATAGGTTAGTGTACAGCAAGGCATGTCACCTTTCTGTCGAAATCGAGCACAAAGCATATTGGGCGACACGCTCATTGAACTTCGACATTAAAGAGGGAGGTCATCTCCGGAAACTCCAGTTGGCTGAACTGGAAGAAATAAGTCGATATGCATACGACAATGCTAAACTACACAAGGAAAGGTTAAAGACTCGCCACGATAGAACAATTTTTCGAAAATCTTTTGAGCCGGGGCAGAAAGTCTTACTGTACGACTCTCGCCTTCATCTTTTTCCAGGAAAACTCCGATCTAGGTGGACAGAACCCTTTATAGTCAAATCTGTCTTTCCACATGGGGCCGTCGAGTTATTCAATCCTAAGAACGATGAAAGTTCAAGGTCAATGGCCAAAGGTTGAAACCATTCTTAGAGGATTTCCAACCAGAGATCAAGCACATCCAACTGGATGAGCCCGATTATTCCTCGACCTAAAACACTTAAGTGGGTCTTCACCATGTTGTATTTTTTTTCCTTTGTTGCATTTTGCTTTGTTTTATTTCTTTTGTCTATTTATTTTTGAGTGTGACCTCGATTCTAATCTGCTATTCCATTTCATCTATCTCCTGCAGGCTGTTCAACATGAGAGATGATGATGTCCACTCAATTGGGTCATGGGCTGATTCGGAATATCCTAACCCCCCTTGGACTGCCGATGAGATAGCATTCTATTTTGCTCCTTATCAAGGCCCAGGGGCAGAAGATGTCGTGACTTGACCCAAGGGTACATCCCATACAACCCTGCTCTCCTCCAGATCAATCCTTTTGAGCACATGGAACTTCACAAAGGGGAGGGAGAACCAGAGGGGTATGTTGTTTGGGAAGTCGATGATGCTCTGATGGAACAATGGGAGAACAATTCAATGTGGGAACCATGGGAAGAAGAAGATTTACAAGATGTGGTGCCAGAACACCATAATGTTGTATTCATTTATGTTAATGACTTCCTTGTCATCGAAGTGGTTCCCCTACATTTATGTTCACTTGAGTTATTTGTTGTTCAAGCTTCAATGCCCTCTACCTGCTAGTGCACATAGTTCAATCTTTCCAATAGTGAGGTTACTTCTTGGTCATATTTCTTGTTTTGTTTATTCCTTTCCATTAGTTCTTTCGTTTGTTTTATTTAATTTCTTCCCTTTTTTTTGTTCTCTTTTTGGTTTCCTTTGTCAGGGTTGTCACTATGAATCAAATGTTACCACCGTTGTTCCTTTCGCATCAGTTGTTCCATGGATTTGGACCATACATAAGGTCCCCGAGTACTCCGCCGCAAGCGGAAAGTCCGTTGCGCACTTTTACTCCGTTATCGCTGTCTCCATCCGGATCACCTTCTGCATGTGCGATCAATTCCTTAGAGAGTTCAGACTTGCTCCATGATGCCCTGGCTGCTTTTCGACTATTCTGGAAAAGGGAATCATCAAGTTTGGACCCCACATTCGAAGTTTGGGCGGAGAAAGAAGTTGTGGAAGAAGATATTTTCATGCTAGAAGAGTAGTGCTTCACTTCAATTGTATTCTATCATTTCATCTTTCTTTCATCAATTGAAGTGTATTCCTAGACAAAGTTTTATTAGTTTCAGTTTCTTTTAGTCTTTTCTTTATCAATAAGGTTTTCCATACCATGTTAGGGGCAATAATGTTGCAAAATGGATGTTATGACAATGTTTTATCTATAAATTTTGCAATTTTCTATGCTGATGATGACTTTTGGCTTACATATCATGTTAAGAAACTATTTTTATCCAATTCTTGTATGTCCAAAATAATCTTGGTTCATTAGGGGTGCATAGATTTTCAATTCAAAGATATTGTAAAATTTTCGGGTTAGATCGATCGAACCCATTTCGATCGATCGACATTGTAGTATCCTCGAGCGCTTCCACAGGTCTCAATCGATCGAGGTTTCGATCGATCGAACTTTCTTGAGCGATCAAAACTTGTATTTAAACGAAGCATCTTTCATACACTTCATCAGTCTCTCTTCATCTCCCTCCCTCTCAATCGCTCGAAGACAGAGAAGGCCCTATGGGATTTTTGGTTGCCCCTTTTATCAGTTCCTTCATTTGAGGCACTCCGGACCCCTCTGATCACCATCATCATCATCCTCCACATCCTCTACCCGCGTTCTACCCAAGGTAAGGTCCACGAAATCCCCCTCTCATTCATTTCATTGGAATTGTTGTGGGGGTGCCCCCCAATGGTTTTTCAACCATTTCTTTTAAGTTTTTCTTGATATTTCGTGTTTGCGGGCTATTCTCGTTCTCTATTCTTGTCGCCGCGGTTCTGCTGTGTTCGATCGATCGATCAAACTGGGTTCGAGCGATCGAACCCAGCATCTTTTCAATCGATCGAACTCAGCTCGAGCGATCGAACCTGGGACCTTCTCAATCGATCGAACATACTTCGATCGCTCGAAGTGTTGCAGTTTCAGTTTCTTTTCTGTTTTCATTGTTTAATGTATTTTCTGTTTGTTTCTTCCATTTCAGGGCTTTGTAATGAACCCCATCACAGGGTACCATAAGTCCAAGCCACTTGACCTCACTATACCAGACCCCATACCAGATCACAGGCTCAGAAATGAGGAGGAGCGTGTATGGTTTACCAGATACTTTCAGTCCAGGAAGGTGATGATCGAGCGGCCCCTCGAGGCAGTTTGGCTGTCAGCCCCGTGGTTTCTCACACGCCTCCGTGCCATGCCTAGTTGGTTCACCATGTTGACGCAATCTAAGCAAATCAACATCACATGGGTACGAGAGGCGTGTGCGAGTATGATTAAGGATTCTGCGGCTTTGTTCACTTACAAATCATTTTTCCGGGGTCGCGGGATTATTTTCAGCCCGGCTACAGTGGCCATAGCTTTGGGTGTACCAGAGATGCCTGACCACTACTACCCACACATACCTGGTACACCCAAGTCTCTACCATCTGTCATCATTCAGGAGATCACCGGTGGTGCGATTCAGATCTGGAATGGCATCTTCCTGATTGAGGACTGATTTTTAACCGAACAGTACCACCTTCTCCACCTGGTGCTCGCCAATTGTATATTAATGACATCTTACCACGAAAAGGTGGTGCCATGGTATGCTCAGGTTCTGTATGCCATAGAGGATGGGGCAGAGTGTCTGTCTCCCTCAACTGTATATCAACTTTTTTGTCCAGCCTACACTGTATATTGCCACCAAGCGCCATCTGAAGGGCGCTTGGCCTATCCATAGGGTGATTGAGCAAGCTGGATTGATACCATTGGCCACTGACACTATTTCTCAGGCCTCGAGTCGATATGGGGAGACAACGGCACGCCGCTCAGACCCGTAGAAGAAGAGGAAGCTGAAAGGGAAGGCGAAGGTCGGGGCGAAGAGGAAGAGGGAAGGAGGCACCAATACAGAGGGTGCAGCTTCTGGGACACCCACAGAGGTTGAGGAGCTAGATTTTGACGACGAGGTTGATCCTCGTATTGAGGTTGCACAGTTCGAGCTGAGACAGCGGTCTCAGTCTCCCGCCCAGGGTGAGTCTTCTTCATTTGTGCCTCTCCCTACTGTTCATGAGTTACTATTAGAGGAGAGAGAGGCCCGGATCAGACTCGAGGGCAAGATGGACCGCATGACGACTCTTCTTGAGGCTATACTGATTCAGATGGGGGTTGACCAGTCTTTACATACACCTCCACCACCCACTACTAGTCCTTCTTCCTCAGCTCCTCAGGTTGATCGTTCTGCTCCATCAACGTCAGCAGCACCATCTATTACTGTTCGTACTCCTTCTGTACCACCTACTAATCCCTCTACTCCATCCACATCGGCGGCATCTCCTGCTACTAAGACACCACTTCCACCACCTCCAGTCGCGACTGACACATTATTATCTACACCAGCTGCTCTGACTGTGAGTGACCCAGCGACGGCTACTACTGTTGCTGAGGGTGGAGATGGGGATGCTCCAGATGTGCTTATTGAGATCTTATCGGACGTCGCCAATGATGTATAGATTCTGCTAGATCAGTGTTTGTGCGTATTAGGTGACACGCGAAAAATCTTGTGCGCTCTTGTGCAACACCCAAGTGTAGGTGGACGTGCAAGTAGTAACTGGTAAGACCAGGTCGATCCCACAGGGAAGGATAAAAATCAACTAACTTAGATTAGACTCTGAAAGAAAAGAAAATTCAATATTCAAAGAGAAGTGTAGAACACAAAGTTCTACAATTAACAACTACTAACTTAAAAGCAACTAAATTAAATAAACTACTGATTAACTATTTAACTAAACAAGATTTGAAAACGGTTTTTCTTAATAAAAGAAAGTGTTGGGATCACGCGAATCCAACATGACTCAACCATCTACCATGCAAATGCAATTAAGCTCAACGGAGGGCAACTTCTACAGTATCCCGTACTTCTCTAAGGATATAGAATCAATAGTCCTTTCATGACCGGGACTATATCATCACAATTAAGTTTGAAATACACAAAGGTGGTTTAATTCAATAGTTAAGACTCTCACCTACAATGGTATTAGCATTGAGGGTGGTTTGCAAAATATATTGAAAGAAAATGCCTTAAGGCTTAACGTTTAAAGACTATTTTGACAAACTGAGCATATGGGGACAGTTTGATAACGAATCAGTAAAGCAGAAAGTCTTGGAATACTGTATTAGATGTCCTCAAGAATCAGGGATCTCGATCGCTCGACGCGCATTCGATCGATCGAAACACTTCATCTCTCGATCGATCGAACTACGTTCGATCGCTCGACTGTGTCTCTGGTCCGATCGATCAAACTACATTAGATCGATCGAACACAGGAATAAAACTAGTGCATGGCAGAGGTCTGAAATCACGATTTCATCGCGATTCCCCAACCCCGAACTACTCAGACATGGTCTGGGAAGTATCAGATTTATTTTTAACGTAAAAAGTCATTAAGGTAACGTTTGGTTGCAAATTTTTCATTAAAACTATGAAAATAATGGTTTTTACCTATCTAACATGCAATATTCAAAGCTTGAAGAACTAAACTGTGATTAACTCAATGCAGCATATAAATAGAACAGTAATAAAGAACCTGGAACGAGAAAAACTTGTATTACTACAACCAATCCAATCTAACAACGTTGAATCTTGAAAAACCTACAAAAGAAACCACAAGAAAAACTCTTTCTTTCCTATGAAAACTGATGAAAACAAGTCGGGCGTCCCCTTGGGACGTAAACGAAATGAATATATATAGCTACAACCTAATACTAGGGTTAAATCCCGTTTCTGCTGTGTGCGCGTAAATTCTGATAAAAGGCATGTTCGATCGATCGAAAATTCTCGATCGATCTAACTTCCAGAAACTTCAATCGCTTGAACTACAGTCGATCGATCGAAACGTCAATCGCTCGAAAACTCTCGATCGCTCGAAACCTCTATTTCAGCTTTGAGTTTTCTTCATCAGGCTCAAACACTTCCTTTTATCAATATTCTTCAATCCTGTACACAGCAGCAGTGATCTGCACAAATAATCACTAAAACAATACCACTTATCATAGTTTAATCAATTTGTGCAAAAACTGGTATTGTAATTCAAATTGCAGATAAACAAGGGAATTGTAGACTTTCCTAGTGTATTTTTCTCTTTTAGCGCGGTTATATTCTACAAATACACCCGCTTGTCATTAGGTTCATTTGGTTGGTTATGACTGTATTCTCTTCTCTCTCATGTTTTTCTTGTGGTTTGGTTAGTTTGGATATGTTGGCCTTTCTTTTTTTTTCGGATTTTATAATCACTATTCTGTTAATTCACTATATTATATTTCCAGTGATTAGTTCTGTTTTATGTATGGATCTCATGCTCTATCTTTTCATATTCTATTTGATATTTCGTGCTTGGAGTTTGTGTGCTTTCTATACAGATTGTTATGCTTGCAGTTATTACGATATTTTATCAGGTGATATCTCTCTGCCTTTTTTTTTAAAATCACCTTCTGAGGACATTGCAATTTTCAGTTGGGGTGGGATGTAGATAGATAATCACCTTTGCATATTCATTTTTATACTTAGCAATCTGGATCACTTTATTGCACATGTCATACAATATCGATTAGAAGTTTGAAAATAATAAAAAATAAAAAATAAAATTGAAAACAAATAATAAAAAATAAAAAAATAAAAAAAAAATTCAAACTATTAAGTAAGTTTTAAATTAAATTGGTAGAGTAATTTGGAATAGTCACTTCTATTTAGCTGTTATCAAGCAATGACACAACCATTTTATTCTCATCCTTTTATGAATTAAGTTCACGCGTTTTTCTATTTCCTCTAAGATGAATGCATATGTTGATCATTCTTGTATCAAAAATTCATTTGCACATGTTAATAGCTATGCAGAAAACCTAAATAAGAGTTAATATGCCTTTTGTACTTTAAAAAATAAGTAGTGGAAACTAGTTACTCTTAGTGAGCTTTTGAATCCAATCTTCAGTTCTGAGGGAGTTATCACATTAAATTCGAATTGTTTTTTCTTGAATAAGTATATTAAATTCGTCGAATAGTCTCTAATTCTTCATTTTGGCTGCTTAGTAGAGGAGAACGTTTTGGATTTACCAACAAAACTCAATGAACATTGAAGTGTTAAAACTAAGAAGTTGAAAAGAATTATTTAAGCCATCGTTATTCGCTCCTTATCTTTCCATATACCTGGATCAACATCCCAGAATATGCATTGTTCTCAACTCCAACACCTAATCTATTATGAAAATCTACGTCCCTATTCTTTCACTTTGACCTCAATACACCCCATTGCACATCCAATGTGATTGAATTGTTGAAGTATGTTATGAGGAGGAAGTAGTTATGGGAGGGGCTGCATAAAAGAGAAAAGGAAAGAAGATGGTGTTTTGTTAAAAAAAATATGAGAATAGAGGATGGTTGGAATGAAGTGAAGTAAAATTACTAAACTCAATCACATGCTAAAGATGTGCAAGTTCTTACCCCTTTTATTTCTGTCCTACTATATAAAAAACCTAAAAGTCAAAGCCTTAATGATTTTTAACAACTTAGTTTAAACACGAACGTGTAATTTGAGTTATCCACGGTATTTCGCTCCTCTAGTAAGTAGTATTCTTTTCTTGAGACTTTGCACTCTAAATGTTCGTCTTTATTGAGTCAGGTGTGAAAGCATTAGGAACCAAACTTTCAATTTTTATCAAAGTTGTCACACCATGTGTGATCATTATTAACCAAGTTTCTGTGAAATGTTCATTCTTGAGCGTAAAACCATGTGAGAATTGAGTTGAAACTACAAGTTCTGAGAGTATGATAATCTAAACAACTCTAAATAAAGTTTGATGTACAGCTGTTAACTTCACACACACACGGATACATGGAGGTGATGCATATGTTATTTTTATCTTGGTGACATGAGGAGCATGTGTATTTCTTTCATGGTTTGAACGAGGATGATATGTTTTGTGGAGCTAAGTTTACAGTTGGATGGGAAGGAGTGTTTACTAGTTATTCTATATCTTTTTGAGCTTAAAAATTAGATAATTTTGTGGGTACATTCACTGCAAACCCTCACGGGACAACACTCGTCCACTAGGGGGAACCTAGGGGTTTAATGGCTTGTTGCATTTGCTAAATGCAACCGCGATTCCTGAGAAAGTGAGTTTGATAGTTTCTTTCTATTTAGATTCGTTTGTTTTAGTTTTAATTTGTTTTTATTTTAGTCTTTGTAGCAGTAGTTAGCTTGTTTTATTTTTGCTTTATTGCTAGGGACTAGCAAATCGCTAGTTGGGGGTTGTGACAAGCGAGGGTATTTGTAAAATACAACCGCGCTAAAAGAAGAAAATACACTGAATTTGTTTACAATTCCCTTGTATATCTGCAATTTGAATTACAATGCCAGTTTTTACACAATATGATTAATCTATGATAAGTGGTATTGTTTTAGTGGTTATTTGTGCAGATTACTGTTGCTGTGTGAAGAATTGAATAAGCAAGATAAAGGAAGTGCTTGGGTTCAATGAAGACAATGTAAACATGAAAAGAGAGTTTCGAGCGATCGAAGAGGTCTCGAGCGATCGAGTATTCGATCGATCGAATGCAGTTCAAGCGCTCAAAGATCCCAGAAGTTCAATCGATCGAGATATGTTCGATCGATCGAACATGTCTTTTATCAAAAATAACGCGCACGCAGCAGAGAGGGAGATATAACCCTAGCCTTAGGTTTTTGTATATATAGTCGTATTGTATACGTCTTGGGGGAGGCCTACTTTTATTTCAGCAGTTTATAGAGAGAGTTAGAGAGTTTACATTGTTTTGTAGGATTCAAAGTCCAACATTGCTTGTTCTTGGATTTTCAAGGAGTTTGATCTTAATACATCATCTCAGGTTTTGTTATTTTGGTTTATTTACAATCTGTTTATAGTTTCTGGTAGTATTAGTAAGGTTAATCATAGTCTTGCATGATAGATAGTGTTACACTCATCGTTTTCATAGTTTTCATGTTAAAATCACAACCAAACGCATCCTTAATGGACTTTTACGTTAAAAACGAATCTATGACACTCCAGACTATGTCTGAGTAGTTGACACGAAGAATTTTCTGTGCGCGCTTGTATGCTATACCCAAGTATAGGTAATCGTGCAAGTAGTAAATTGGATTAAGTCCAGGTCGATCCCACAGGGATGGTGTTAAACTAATTACTTAGATTATTCTCAAACAAAAAGATAAAATTCATTATATATATTAAAGATGTAGAACACAAAGTTCCACAGTTGAACAACTACTAAAACTGAAGCAACTAAACTAGATTAACTAATTACTAACTAAATAACTAAAGCAATAATTTAAAATGTTTTTTCTTAATTAAAAAGGAATGTTGGGATTACACGAATCCACCGCTACCTAGCCATCTACCATGCAATTACATTGAAGCTCAATGGAGTACACTCTCTACAGTATTCAGTACTTCTCTTAAGATAAAAAAATCCATAGTCCTTTCATGACCGGGACTATATCATTACATTTACGTTTGAAATACATAAAGGCGGTTTAAAACAATAATTTAGACTCTCACCTACAATGGTGTTAGCATTAAGGGTGGTTTGCAAAATATATTGAAGGAAAATGCCTTAAGGCTTAAAGTTCATAGACTGTTTTGACAAACTGAGCATTTTGGGACAATTTGATAACAATCCAGTAAAACAGAAAGTCTAGGAATACTGCATAGAATATTCTCAAGAATCAGAATGTTCGATCGATCGACGCGCTTTCGATCGATCGAATATCTTCATCTCTCGATCGATCGAACAGACTTTGATCGCTCGACAATGTCTCTGGTCCGATCGATCGAACTATTTTGATCGCTCGAACACAGAGATTAAGCTGCTGCATGGCAGAGGCCTGAGATCACGGTTTCATCATGATCTCCCAACCCGGGGACTACTCAGACATAGTCCGGAGTGTCTCAGTATTATTTTTAATGTAAAAATGCATTAAGGGTGTGTTTGGTTGAGATTTAAACATGAACACTATGAAAACTAATAGTGTGAACTTATCTAACATGCAAACTATGAATCTACTAGAGTATACTAAGATAAACTATGTGTAGAATTTAAATACACAATACATAAGTAACCTGGAATGAAGAAGTACTATTAAACTAGAGAAGAATCAATCCACAAGCAATCCTTTGGCTTTCAAACCTACAAAAACATATAAAACCTATCTCTCTCTCTCAAAACTGATAAAAAACCAAGTAGACGTCCCTTTTTACGTACACAATACAAGTTTTTATACTAATAACCTAATGCTAGGGTCAAAACATCCCCCTCTGTTGCGTGCGCGTAAAATCTGATAAAAGGCATGTTCGATCGATCGAACATTTCTCGATCGATTGAACTTTTGGGACTTCGATCGCTTGAGATTCTCTCGATCGATCGAAACTTCGATTAATCGAATGGTCTTCAATCGTTCAAACCCTATATTTCACCTTTTAATTTTCTTCATTAGAATTCAGCATTCCCTTTTATCATTATCTTTCAATTCTTCACACAGCACCTGTTAATCTGCACAAATTACAGCTAAAACAAACAACTTATCATAGTTTAATCAATATTTGTATAAACTAGCATTGTAATTCAAATTGCAGATAAATAGAGGAATTGTAAACTAAATCAATGCATTTTCTTCTTTTAGCGCGGTTGTATTTTACAAATACCCCCGCTTGTCACAACCCCCAACTAGCGAGTTGCTAGTCCCTAGCAATAGAGCGAAAATAAAAACAAGCTACACTATAACTATAATGACTAATAAAATAAATAAAACTAAGGTAAACTAGACTAAAACAAGAAAGAAACTACCTAACTCACTTTCGCAGGAATCGCGGTTGCATTTAGCTAATGCAATAATCCGTTAAACCCCTAGGTTTCCCCTAGTGGACGAGTGTCGTCTCGTGAGGGTTTGCAGTGAATATACCCACAAAATTCTCTGATTAAGCTCAAAAAGATATAGAATAACTTTTAAACTATCTCTATTATTCAACTGTTAATTTAGCTCCACAAATCATATCATCCTCATTCAAACCATGAAAGAAATGCACATGTTCCTCATGTCACCAAGATAAAAATAATATAAGCATCACATCTATGTATCCGTGTGTGTGTGAAATTAACAGCTATACATTGAACTTTATTTAGAGTTGTTTAAACTATCATACTCTCAGAACTTGTAGTTTCAACTCAATTCTCACGTAGTTATTTCACTCAGAAATGAACATCCCATAAAAACTTGGTGAATGAGAATCACACATGGTATGAAAGCCTTGCTAGGAGTGATTTTTTGGATACTAATGCTTTCATACTTGACTCTATAAAAGATGAACATTTTAGAGTGTATAGTCTCATAAAAGGAATATTACTTACTAGAGGAGCGAAATACCGTGGATAACTCAAATTACACTTTCATGTTTAAACTAAGTTGTTGAAAATCATTAAGACTTTGACTTGACGGGTTTTTATTCAGTAGGGTAGAAATGAAAGGATAAGAATTTGCACATCTTCAACAGGAGGCTATATTTAGTAATTTCTTCATGTTATTCCAATCATCCTCCTCATACATATCATCCTTCATTTTATGTTCATTTGTTTTTTTAACTTCTTCTCCTTTATCCTCATTTTTTTTTAAACCTGGATCATATATATGCAGTCATTCTCACCACTATTCCCTCCTTATACTTCAACAATTCAATCACATTGGGTGGGCAATGGGGTATATTTAGGTCAAGGTATAAAGTCAGGAATTTCGAATTTCATAATGGATTTGGCATGATTTATTAGGTGTGGGGTTGAGAACAACACATATTTAGAGATGTCGCAATATGTAAATGGAGAAGGTAAAGAACAAATGCGATGGCTTAAATCATTTTCTCAACTTCTTAATTTTAACACTTAAATGTTCATTGAGTTTAATTGGTAAATCCTGAACGTTCTCCTCTAATAAGCAGCCGAAATGAAGAAATAGAGACTAGTCAACGAATTTTAATTGGCATTTTCAATGAAAACAATTCGAGTTTTATTGCGATAATTCCCTCAGAATTGAAGATTGGTTTCAAAAGCTCACTAAGGGTAACTAGTTTTCACTACTTCATTCTTCAAAGCACAAAAGTCATATTAACTCTTATTTAAAGTTTTCTGCATAGCTATTAATACGTGCAAATAATTTGGATACAGGAATGGTCAACATATGCCTTCATCCTAGAGAACTTAGAAAAACGCATGAACTTAATTCATAAAAAGATGAGAATAAAATGGTTGTCATTGCTTGACAACAGCTAAATAGAAGTGAAATTTCAAAATTATTCTACCCATTTAATTCAAAAACATGGTTAATAGTTTTAATTCAAAAACTTGGTTAATAGTTTGAAAAATTGTTTTGAAATTGAATGTAGAAATCTAATTTTGAAATTGAATGTAGAAATCTAATGGAGATTATATGATTTTTAATAGATAGAGTGATTCAGGTTGCTAAGTAAAAACACGCACAGGTGATTATCTATCTATATCCCACCCCCAACTGAAAATTATAATGTCCTCAGTAGGTGATTTTCAAAAATAGATAAAGAGATATCACCTAAAAAATCATCGTAAGAATCGTAATATTAACAACCTGTACAGAAAACATACACACTCCAAGCAGCAAAGATCAAAAAGATAGGAAATATAAAGCATCAGATCCAAGCATAAAATAAAACTATGCACTGGAAATATAGTAAAGTGAAGGTACAGAACAGTGAAAATAATATATATATGCCATATGAACACAAATCCAACTAGCCCAATCAACCAACAACATAAACAAGAACCCAACAATGTCCAAAAATATCCAACACACAACCCAGAATACACCAAACCAACCAAAAAGCCAAAAAACTAAACCAACAGACTACCCATCATCGGGAAAATTAGATAAAATATCAATCAATAGATCTGGAGCAACCATAACTCCACCCTCGAAGCCCGTAGCAGCGCAGTTGGAGTAGAAACTGATGTGTCGGCCACGACAGGAGGAGGTGGAAGTGGTATCTCGGAAGCAGGTGGTCCCGCTGATGATGATGGGGCAGTAGGTGGTACAGCAGACATAGAAGGATCGGAAAGATCAATCGTGAGATCAGAGGATGAAGGATCAGTAGGAACAGAAAAAGATAAGCCAATGGAGGGTGACAGAGCAGCAGATGTAGTAGATGGGACGGTGGAAGTGTCAGGAGCTGATGTAGGTGGATCGCTGGGTACGGTAGGTGCAGCTGTATGAGCCGCCTGGTCAATGCCGATCTGTATCAAGATCGCCTCCAGCAAAGTAGTCATCACATCCACCTTACCCTCAAGTCAAATCCTGGCCTCTCTCTCCTCTAATAACAACTCATGAATCGTCGGAAGAGGCGCAGAAGAAGACTCTCCCTGGGTACGAGCCTGAGACTCTGTCTCAACTCAAATCTAGCCACCTCCTCAACAGGGTTGAACTCCTCCTCCGAATCATGCTCCTCAGCCTCTATGGGCGTCCCAGAAGCGGCTCCCTCAGTATCTGTCTCGCCTCCACGTCTCCTCTTCTCTCCCACCTTCGCCTTACCTTTTCTTTTTTGCTTCCTTTTTTGCGCATCGGATCGACGGGAAGCTGTCTCTCCAAAATGACTGCGAGACTAGGCAGTCACATCTCCCGGCAAAGGAATGATACCCGCATGCTCAATCACCCTATGAATAGCCCAAGCACCCTTCAGGTGCTTTTTAGTCTGAATGTAGCGTGTAGGGTGTCGCATGAAGTCGATGTAAAGGCGGGGTAAACAGACTGGCTGTCGAGTCCCAATCGCATATAATACCCGAGCATACCACGCCGTGATCTTTTCTCTATAGGAAGTAACCAATAAGCAATTGCTCAGGGCAAGATGGAGCATATGGTAATTATCTGTGAGGTGTAGGTCGGGAATGAGAGCCTCGCCATCCCATGTTGGAAGAGCTCCCCCGGTGATCTCTCGGATAATGATGGTCGGTGATAGCTGAGGTGTGTCTGGGCTATGTGGGCATACACAATTTGGTACCTCCAGTACCCCAAGAGCAGCTACGGTGGCCGGGTTGAAAATGATCTCCCAGCCACGGAAAAATGAGCGAAGGGTGAATGGAGCAACCAGATCCCGGATCATCGTCGCACACACCTCCCGAATCTAAGATAGATTCACATGCTTTGGCTGGGAGAATAGTGCATACAACTGGGGCATGGCACGTAACCGTGCAAGGTACCACAGAGTAGCCAACCAGGCAGTCTCAAGGGGACTCTCGATCATGACCTTTCGCGACTGGAAGTAACGGGTGAACCAAACACGGTCTTCCTCGTTTCTAAACTCGTGATCTGGAACTGGGTCGGGTATAGCGAGGTCGAACGGCTTGGATTTGTGGTAGTTAGTGATCGGATTCATAATGAAGCCCTCAAAAGGAAGAAGCAACGAGAGAACATATTAGAACAGGGCAAATAATAAAGATAAAGAAACTGCCACACTTCGATCGATCGAAGGCTTGTTCGATCGATCGAGAATATTGCAAGGCCGATCGCTCGAGAATTTTTCGATCGATCGAACAGTAACTGGGTTCAATCAATCGAAACTAGTTCGATCAATCAAGAACAGCGAAGTGGCAGTTGAAACAATTGAGAGTGGGGATGGCCCGAAAACAACAAATACATGAATAACACTACGAAAAGGAGTTAAAGAATCAATGGGGGCACCCCCATATCAATTTAAAAGGAAAAGAAATGCGAGGGGTGACTCGGGAGCTCACCTCGAGAGACGCGCTAGGTGTAGGGTACCGGTGGTGCCACTAACGATCCGGGGGACCCGGAGCTCCTTAATGGCTAGAGGTTGAAGTGGGGGAGGCCAAAATCGTGGAAATCACTCTTTGTGTTCGATCGCTCGAGTAAGGGAGAGAGACGAAGAGACTGAATGAAAATTATGAAAGACGCCTCGTTTAAAAACGAGTGTCGATTGATCAAGAATGTTTGATCGATCGAAACTCCGATTGGTTGAGTCCTTCTCAAGCGCTCGAGGTGATGACACGCTCGATCGATCGAGATAAGTTCGATCGATCGAGAAAAGAAATTCCACAAGACCCTTGAATTGAGAAATTACACACCCCCAACTAACCAATTTTAATCTGGACATACAGAATAATGATAAAACAGTGCATTGCCAGAATATGTAAGCCAAAAACGTCAACCTCATAGTAGATAATTGCAAATTTATATAACTAAATCCTTAAAATAGCATCCCTGTGCAATATTATTGCCCCCACAAATTGTATATAAAACCTTATTGAAACAAAAAAAAACTAACATAAAACTGAAATTAATACCACTTTGTTCAAGAATACACTCCAATTTATTAAAGAAGATATGAAATGACATAAAACAATTGGAGTGAAACACTATTTTCCCAGCAGGAAGATCTCTTCCTCCACAGCTTCTTTCATTGCCAGAACTTCAAATGTAGAGTCTAAACTTGATGATTCCCTTTCCCAGAACAGTCGGAAAGCGGCGAGGACATCATCAAGCAAGTCTGAACTCTGCAAGGAATTGATATCACAAGCAAGAGGTGATCTGCATGAAGACAAGGATAAAGGAGTATGATGGCGCAACGGACTTTCCTCTTGCGGCCGAGTAATTGGGGATCGTACGTATGGCCCAAACCCATGAAAGAGTTGATGTGGAAGGTATAGCGGTGGGAGTGGTAGATTTATAGTGATATTCCTGACAAAGGGAAACAAAAATGAAATGGAGAAAATAAGTTAACAAGAGCAACATAAAAACAAAAAGGAAGAGATTAATAGAGCAAAACGAAAAGAAAATGATAGGAATGTGACCCAAAATTAACCTTACTATTGGCCAGATATCCCCAGATGCACTAGCTGGTAGAGGGCATTGAAGCCTGAATAGCAAGTAACTGACATGCTCATAGATGTAGGGAACCACATGGATGACCATGAAGTCATCAACATATGTGAAAACAGCATTGTGGCGTTCGGGCACCACATCTTGTAAGTCCTCTTCTTCCCATGGCTCCCACATTGAGTCGTTTTCCCATTGTTCTAATAGTGCGTCATCCACTTCTCCAACAGCATACCCTTCAGGTTCTCATTCCTCTCCAGAAAGGTCCATATACGCGAATGGGTTGATTTGGAGGAGAACAGGATCATAAGGGATATACCCATAGGTCAGGTCCACTATATCATCTGCCCCTAGTCCTTGATAGGGAGATAAGCAAAATGCTATCTCGTCGGCAGTCCAAGGTGGGTTCTAATATTCAGAATCATCCCATGATCCTATAGAATGAACGTCGTCATCCCGCATCCTGATATCCTACAAAGGAAAGACAGCACAAAATAGCAAATTAAGAATCGAAGTCACATTCAAAAAGACAGACAAAAGATAAAACAAAATGAAAGGCAGGAAAAGAAAAAGTACAACAACATTGGGAGAACGCACTCAGACGTTTTAGTTTGAAGTATAGTCAGGCTCATCCAGTTGGATGTGCTCGACCTCGGGTTGGAAATCTTCTAAGAACGGTTTCAACCTTTGGCCATTGACCTTGAAACTTCCGTCGTTCTTAGGGTTAAATAGCTCAACTGCCCCGTGTGGAAAGATAGATTTGACTGTAAAAGGTCCTGTCCACCGAGATCGGAGTTTGCCTGGGAAGAGGTAAAGGCGTGAATCATATAATAAAACTTTCTACCCCGGCTCGAAAGATTTACGAATGATCGTTCGATCGTGGCGCGCCTTCAACCGTTCCTTGTGGAGTTTGGCATTATCGTATGCATCTCGACGGATTTCTTCTAGTTCAGCCAACTGCAGTTTTCGGAGATGTCCTCCCTCTTTAATGTCAAAATTTAATGAACGTGTTGCCCAATATGCTTTATGCTCAATCTCAACGGGGAGGTGACATGCCTTACCATACACTAGCCTATAAGGAGACATTCCCAGATTGGTCTTGAAAGCAGTACGGTACGCCTACAGAGCGTCAGTCAATTTATAGGCCCAGTCATTTCTGTTGAAACTAACCATTTTTTCAAGTATATGTTTGATTTCACGGTTAGCCAACTCTGCCTGCCCGTTTGTTTGCGGGTGGTACGCTTGAGCGATTTTATGGTGTACCCCATATTTCTTGAGTAGTGCTTCCAAAGGCCTGTTGCAGAAATGCTTGCCTTGGTCACTTAATAATGCTTTTGGGGTTCCAAAACGCGATAAAATGTTTTCTTTAAGAAAAGACATGACTGTTTTGTGGTCATTGCGTCTCGTCGGTATTGCTTCCACCCATTTTGATATGTACTCCACATCTAGGAGTATGTATTCACAGTTATTTGATTTAGGGAACAGGCCCATAAAGTCTATGCCCCAACAATCAAATATTTTAATTGTGACAATAGGGGTTAAGGGCATAGAATTTCTTTTTGAAATAGTACCTAGCTTTTGACAGTGTTGGCACGATTTGCAGAAAGAATAAGCGTCCTTAAATATGGTAGGCCAATAAAATCTGCTGTGTAGGACTTTTTGCGCGGTCTTTTGGGAAGAAAAATGGCCACTACAAGCTTCAGAGTGGCATGAGGCTAGAATTACAGTTATATCCTCATTAGGAACGCAACGCCTGATGACCTGATCAGCACAATACTTAAATAAATAAGGGTCATCGAAAAAGAAATGGCGTGCGAATGAGAGGAACCGCTTCCTGTCTTGATTGGACCAATGTCGAGGAGTTTCTCCTGCGGTCAGGTAGTTTACTATGTCTGCATACCAGGGTAGACCCAAGACTGCCATAATTTGCTCATCTGGGAATTCATCTTTGATTGGCCTGGGCTCAGTATTGTCAGTAAATGTTAACCGAGATAGGTGGTCAGCAACCACATTCTCTACTCCCTTTTTATCCTTAATAGTGATATCGAATTCCTGGAGTAGGAGTATCCATCGAATAAGCCTCTATTTTGTATCTTTCTTAGATAACAGGTATTTGAGGGCCAAGTGATCTATAAAACAGACTATTGGGGACCCTATTAGTTAAGACCTGAATTTGTCCAGAGCGAAGTCTATTGCCAGTATCTCTTTTTTAGTAGTTGTATAGTTCATTCGAGCTTCATTGAGTGTTCGGCTGGCATAGTATATAACAAAAGGCTTGTCGTCCTTCCTCTGTCCTAGGATTGCACCAATGGCGTAGTCGCTAGCATCGCATATTAGTTCAAATGGCAAACCCCAGTCGGGTGCCTGTATTATCGGTGTTCCTTTAGTGCGTCAAAAGATGTTTGACAGTTATCTGACCACTCGAAAGGTGCGTCTTTGACTAAGAGTTGGCACAGTGGTCGAGAGATTGCACTAAAGTTTTGGATAAAGTGTCGATAGAACCCAGCATGTCCCAGAAAAGAACGGATGTCTCAGACTGTTCGAGGGACAGGCAAATTCAAAATTATATCGATTTTTGCTTTATCGACTTAGATACCTTTGTCAGAGATAATGTGTCCAAGGACAATTCCTTTGGTCACCATGAAGTGACACTTTTCCCAGTTTAGTACTAGGTGTTTGTCCTCGCATCTTGCTAACACTTTCTCAAGGTTTTCTAGGCAGTTATTGAAACTATGGCCAAACACTGAGGAATCGTCCATAAAGACCTCGAGTGTCTGTTCAACCATATCACTGAAAATACTTAACATGCACCGCTGAAATGTAGCAGGTGCATTGCATAGGCCAAAAGGCATACAGCGGTAAGCAAACGTGCCGAACGGACATGTGAATGTTGTTTTCTCCTGATCTTCAGGAGCAATTTCAATTTGGTTGTACCCACTATATCCGTCCAAAAAACAATAATACTTATGACCCGCCACTCATTCTAGCATCTGATCCATGAATGGCAATGGAAAGTGGTCTTTCCGGGTCACAGTATTTAACTTGCGGTAATCAATACACATCCGCCATCCAGTGGGGATGCGTATTGGCACTAGTTCACCGTCTTTGTTTGGGATAACCGTTATACCAGCCTTTTTGGGCACCACCTAAGTAGGGCTAACCCAAGGGCTGTCAGAGATAGGGTATATTATCCTAATGTCTAGAAGTTTTAAGACTTCCTTTTTCACTACTTCTTGCATATTTGGATTCAGACGCCTCTGCATTTATCGCGAAGGTTTAGCATCTTCCTCTAGATAAATCTTATGGGTACAAATAGATAGGCTTATGCCTTTTAGGTCAGCAATAGTCCATCCCAATACTCCCTTATGTAGTTTGAGCATTTGAATCAACTTATCCTCTTGTTCTGGATTTAACGTAGATGAGATTATAACAGGATAAGTCTTTTCAGTTCCCAAAAAAATGTATTTGAGCTCTTTTGGAAGCTCCTTTAATTCCAAATCAGGAAACTGAAAGTTCAAAGGCATAGTTAACTTCATTTTTGGAGGTAAAGGTTCATGTGGTGTGACCCACATTCATTCATCTCTATCTTCCTCCGTCGTTTTCATCATGAGGCAGGCGTGATTTAAGGCAGCATTCAATGGGGTAGAATCTTTAGGTTGATAGGTAGTGTCAAATTGTGACACAACTACCTCCACCGGATCTTTGTATTCTACAAGATTAGCCTCATCCTCGATGACTGTTTCGATGAAGTTACCTTCTTCATCATCTTCGTATTCTTCAGGTCGGGGATTTGAAAAAATCTTGACATTTAAAGTCATGTTCCCGAATACGATGGTCATGATACCACTTCTTATTTTGATTGTGGCATCAATGGTGTTGAGGAATGGACGTCCAAAAATTATCGGGATCTGTGAACATAGGTTAGACACAGGTTCTGTGTCTAGAATCACAAAATCTACCGAGAAGACAAAAGTGTCTATTTGCACCAGAACGTCCTCCAATATTCCTCTAGGATATTTGACTGACCTGTCTGCCAATTGCAATGCAACTCGGGTGGGTTTGAGTTCACCCAACACTAATTATTTATATACTGAGTATGGCAGCAGGTTTACACTAGCTCCTAAATCAAGGAGTGCGTTGTCTATCCTTTGATTTCCAATTCTGCACGAGACAGTTGGGGTGCCAGGGTCTTTTAGCTTCGGAGGCAATTCATTTTGAATGATTTCACTTGCTTGGCAAGCGATATAGGCATGTTTCTTCACACTTTGCCTCCTTTTGACTGTGCATAAGTCTTTTAGATACTTAGCATAGGCTGGCACTTGTTTGATTGCATCTAGGAGTGGGAGATTGATTTTAACTTGTTTAAACAACTCCAAAAACTCCTGATCTTTGCCTCGTTCTATAGCTTTTTAAGCCTTTGAGGGTATGGCGTAGGGAAAGGGCATTTGGGTAATTCGTCAATGACAGGCTCCTTTCCAGGCCTTCTCTCCACTTCTTCTACTTCTTTAGAAGCATCCTTGTTTGGTTCTAATGGTTTGTCATTAGTGGACGACTCTTCTACTTGAGTAGATGGTTTGCTCCTGGTTACCACTTCCTCCTCTTCATACTTCTCGAGAGTAGAATGGGGCCTGTTTTGCCCTATGACTTTGCCGCTTCTTAATGTAGTCACAGGTTTTGCATGTTCATGATTAGGGGGGCCATTGTTGTAACCCTTAGAGTTTAGAAGTGGTTGAGCGGGAAATGTGCCACTCGAACCCTCTTGTCGTGCATCCATCCTCTCTAATGTCGCGGACATTTTGCTCATCATTTGAATTAATTGTTGCGTTAAATTTGCGTTAGAGAGTGGATCTTCCTCTTGCACCTTCTTGTGAGGTGGCACATAGACATTCGCCTGTTGATTAAGCGAGGGTTGAGCGTTGTTGTAGTTGTTTGACCTATTTTGATTGAATGGTTGGGACTGCCTGTTATATTGCCCTTGTTGTTAGTTATTGTTATTGTAGGGCTGTTGTTGTTGAAATTGGTTTTGGGTCCCAGCGTTGTTTTTCCAGTCGAACCCGGGGTGATTCCATCTATTGTTTGTATTTTGTGAATTGTAGTTGTTGTAGGAATTCCCCGCCCCCCTATACCCTTGCATGGCATTCATTTCCATGGGGGGTTGTTCTTGAAAATATGGCACATACATTAGGACAGTATTGAGTAGTGTGTCCCAGCATATTACATGTGCCACATGGTTCTTCAGGCAAAAACTGCCTAGAGCTCTCTCCTATCATCCCCAATTCTTCCACTTTCTTTGCTAGTTCTTCATATTTGTTCATAAGATGATCCTCACTTTTTAGTTGATATAAACTTTTCTCCTCTACACAGGAGATCTGTGATCGTGGGACATTATATGAATTTGACCATTCATGGGCGTGTTCAGCTAGCCACTCAAAATGAGCTTCAGCCTCCTCCGTGTTTTTGCGAAGAAATGGCCCTGAACTCATGGTCTCGACCAATTTCTTAGTTTCACCGTTTAATCCTTCGTAAAAGTAGCTGATGGTTCGCCATTTCTCGTACCCGTGATGTGGACAAGAGAGTAGCAAATCCTTGAAACGTTCCCAAGTTTGGGTGAATGTTTCATTGCTCTTTTGTTTGTAGGAATTTATTTGACGTTTAAGCTCTGTGGTCATGTGAGGTGGGAAGAATTTTTTCAGGAAAGCAGTGTTCATCGCATGCCAGGTGTAGATAGAGTTTGGCTTCAAGGTGAGTAGCCACGCTTTTGCTTTATCCTTCAGAGTGAAAGGAAATAGCATTAAACGTGTTACATCTACAGGACAATTCTGTGAGAAAGTTTTACAATCGTCCTCAAAGTCCTTGACATATAGATACGCCTTCTCGCTCTCCATTCCATGAAAGGTAGGAAGGAGTTGAATCATTCCATTGTAAAATTGGAATTCGCCTGCATAAGGTGGAATGAGAATACAAGATGGTGTAGGCGCGTGTTCGGGGGTCATGAGGTCACACAAGGGACGCAATGAATCGTCGATTGGTATGACCACATTATCACCGTTTTCACTTTGATTGTCAGCCATTGAATCGATCGGTGTAACTATGGGGTTAATCGAACTAGATGAATTGGATAAATAGAATGGGTTTCCGAAAATTCCTTCGATGGAATTATCGGACATAAAGGGAAAGATCCTAAGAGATTTTTAATCTGAAGAACAAAAGAAAAAAGAAAAACAAAAAAAAGATAAAGAAAGATTGAGATAATCGAAGCGTTAGCTTGTCGCCTTCCCCGGCAACGACGCCAAAAACTTGACACGAAGAATTTTCTGTGCGCGCTTGTGTGCTATACCCAAGTGTACGTTATCGTGCAAGTAGTAAACTGGATTAAGTCCAGGTCGATCCCACAGGGAAGGTGTTAAACTAATTACTTAGATTATTCTCAAACAGAAAGATAAAATTCAATATATATATTAAAGATGTAGAACACAAAGTTCCACAGTTGAACAACTACTAAAACTGACAACTAAACTAGATTAACTAATTACTAACTAACTAACTAAAGCAATAATTTAAAATGTTTTTTCTTAATTAAAAAGGAATGTTGGGATTACACGAATCCACTGCAACCTAGCCATCTACCATGCAATTACATTGAAGCTCAATGGAGTACACCTCTACAGTATTCAGTACTTCTCTTAAGATAAAAAAATCCATAGTCCTTTCATGACCGGGACTATATCATCACATTTACGTTTGAAATACATAAAGGCGGTTTAAAACAATAATTTAGACTCTCACCTACAATGGTGTTAGCATTGAGGGTGGTTTGCAAAATATATTGAAGGAAAATGCCTTAAGCTTAAAGTTCATAGACTGTTTTGACAAACTGAGCATTTTGGGACAATTTGATAACAATCCAGTAAAACAGAAAGTCTAGGAATACTGCATAGAATATTCTCAAGAATCAGAATGTTCGATCGATCGACGCGCTTTCGATCGATCGAATATCTTCATCTCTCGATCAATCGAACGGACTTCGATCGCTCGACAATGTCTCTGGTCCGATCGATTGAACTACTTTGATCGCTCGAACACAGAGATTAAGCTGCTGCATGGTAGAGGCCTGAGATCACGGTTTCATCGTGATCTCCCAACCCAGGGACTACTTAGACATAGTCCGAAGTGTCTTAGTATTATTTTTAATGTAAAAATGCATTAAGGGTGTGTTTGGTTGAGATTTAAACATGAACACTATGAAAACTAATAGTGTGAACTTATCTAACATGCAAACTATGAATCTACTAGAGTATACTAAGATAAACTACGTGCAGAATTTAAATACACAATACATAAGTAACCTGGAATGAAGAAGTACTATTAAACTAGAGAAGAATCAATCCACAAGCAATCCTTTGGCTTTCAAACCTACAAAAACATATAAAACATATCTCTCTCTCTCTCAAAACTAATAAAAAACCAAGTGGGCGTCCCTTTTTACGTACACAATACGAGTTTTTATACTAATAACCTAATGCTAGGGTCAAAACATCCCACTCTGCTGCGTGCGCGTATAATCTTATAAAAGTCATGTTCGATCGATCGAACATTGCTCGATCGATTGAACTTCTGGGACTTCGATCGCTTGAGATTCTCTCGATCGATCGAAACTTCGATCGATCGAATGGTCTTCAATCGCTCGAACCCTATATTTCACCTTTTGATTTTCTTCATTAGAATTCAGCATTCCCTTTTATCGTTATCTTTCAATTCTTCACACAACACCTGTTAATCTGCACAAATTACAGCTAAAATAAATAACTTATCATAGTTTAATCAATATTTGTATAAACTAGCATTGTAATTCAAATTGCAGATAAATAGAGGAATTGTAAACTAAATCAATACATTTTCTTCTTTTAGCGCGGTTGTATTTTACAAATACCCCCACTTGTCAGTAGTCCCCAGGTTGGGAGAGCACGATGAAACCGTGATCTTAAGCCTCTTCCATACAACAGAATAATTCTTGTGTTCGATCGATCGAAGTTATTTTGATCGATCGGAACAGAGACATTGTCGAGCGATCGAAGATATTTTGATCGATCGAAAGCGCGTCGATCGATCGAACTCTCTGATTCTTGAGAACATTCAATACAGTATCCCTAGACTTTCTATTTTACAGATTTGTTATCAAACTATCCCCAAATGCTTTGTTTGTCAAAGCAGTCTTTAAACTTAAGGCCTTAAAGCATTTTTCTTCAATACATTTTGCGAACCACCCTCAATGCTAACACCATTGTAGGTGTGAGTCTTAACTATTGTTTTAAACCGCTTTTATGTGTTTCAAACTTAATTGTGATGACGTAGTCCCGGTCATGAAAGGGCTATGGATTCTTTATCCTAAGAGAAATACAGAATACTATAGAAGATGTACTCCATTGAGCTTCAACGTAAGTGCATGGTAGATGGCTAGGCTGCGGTGGATTTGTGTAATCTCAACATTTCCTTTATATTAAGAAAAACACGTTTTAAAACATTGCTTTATTTAATTAGATAGTCACTAGTTTAATTTAGTTTAATTGCTTTATCTTTAGTAGCTGATAAACTGTGGAACTTAGTGTTCTGCACCCTTTTAAATATTGATTTTTATTTTCCTGTTAGAGATTAATCTCGGTATTTAGTTTAACACCTTCCCTGTGGGATCGACCTGGACTTAACCAAATTACTACTTGCACAATTACCTACACTTGGGTATAGTAGCACACAAGCGCACACAGAAAAATTCTCGTGTCACCCATCAAGAACCTCCACCCGTTCAGGGCTTACTACCCGAGAGCTATCCCGAAGTAGATCAGAGCATCCCGGGCGATCAGGTGGAGGGGGATGCGAAGGCCCGCCATGAGGGCATCCTTATATAAAGTGACAAAACCCCGATGACAAATGTGAGCCCCGCTGGGATGAACGAACAAGGAGTGGTCGTTAGGAATAGCGTACTTATCCCTAATTCGACCAAGGTCTGGAGAATGTAGGGTCAAGGGGATGAACTCGCAGGCGAATGCTACCTCAGGATCATGTTCCCTAGGTGCCTCATCACCTGAGCCCTGCGAGATGGAAGCCATCGGGGCCTCCTGGTCAGACTCGTCGTCTGAGACCCGGATAGGAATCCTACCCTCACTGTGATTGTCAGACGTGGAAGCAGAAGGCGGGTCCAAACTAGTATCAGGGGTCCTGGACCGTCACTCTTCGTCTTCCAAACATGAAGTAGAGTTAAAATCAAAGTTGCTCATCTCTGGTATTCCTACAAAGGGGAAAAGATGCAGATGATGACCTAAGTAGGGGTCAGGGACTCCAAGCCTGAGGTACAGAGGAGGCAAATCCATAAGCCTAAAGGGTAGAGTGTGCAAGGTCCTAACAGTCAAGTAGCACTCCGTTAAAACTACCCCAGGACAACCCATATGGCTAAGTCGCCTAAGCGTGCCGCCTGACTTAAGGAAAAAGCATAATCTAAAGAAGAAGAAATCCCACTCCCGGGTAAGCCCTAACGAATTCGTTCTCTCCAGCCTCACTAAGAAAAGGGAAGGGAAGGATTACAATAAGAAAGTGAAAACTTACAAAAATTAAAGCCGGAAAAGAGCTCGAGAAATTTGATCGGGGACTCTTTGCTCTCAAGACCGCTCAGTAAATTCAATCTTCAATTAGCAGGAATAGAATAAATGAACAAGTACCCTTTATATAGGATGCGTGAACGGTCCAGATCAGATCAAATCCAACGCCCAGGGAATCTTCTCACTTTAACTCTCTGACAGCCGTCTCCTCGGGCGCGTGAAGCGACGCCTAAAAAGGAGCGCGTATTAAATGCCTGACATGACGGTTTGATTACTCTTCTATGTAGTCGTGTTGGGTTTTAACCAGGCCACTCATATCTTGACATGTGTCAACAACCAACCTAAGGTGTTGAAGCTACCGTTCGGTCTAACTCCCGGCCAATTAAGGAGGCGGGTCCTATCCCGAGTAACCACCTGGGTAATTTCCCGAGTGGTGCGCCAAAGCATGTAGATTTTCAATCCTTATCCTATGAAGCATCGCATCAGTTTGGAAAATGGGGGGCAGCTAATAGGTCCAAAAATATTAGGTCAAAGTCAAATAGCCACCTCAACAAGAGTGCATGCATGCTCGGGTAGCCCGGCGTCAACCACTCGGGCTGGTCCGCGGTCTGGGTGCACTAAGTGGGCACACCATGTAACGGGCATAGCTTGGACGTGCCCTTTGACTTGCTCTGCAAGGCTCCCAGCAGGTTCCTAACTCGAGTGGAGCGCTAATGGCAGGTGGAATTAGTTCCCTAATCCGCTTAGGAAACTTCCATGATTTAGGCCAATCAATCGTAATTAGTTTGACTCTCCTAATTTGTTTACTTACCTTGTACGAGAAGGGTGGCATTCTTATCCCTCAAGAATAGCAGCAAACATACAAGCACATGCATATACCCTTCCGGTTCTGGTAGTGCCGCCCAATTTGTTGGCTCACCACGAACCCGCTGGTGATTTGTTAGTGAACGTGCTCCGACACAACCGTGGACGTAGGTCACCTCATTAACGGAGCCGAACCACATGCAATCTTTTGTCTCTCTCTTTCTCTCTCTCACTCTATCACGAAACTAGTGCATACCAATTTTCGGCATCATCATAAGTAATTCCAGAGACTAGAGATGCCTTAATGTTAGCCATCATTGCATAGCCATCCCTGGTGGATGAGATTCAAGGCAAGCAACTTTAAGATCCCAAATTGAAAAAGATTTGTGATGGTATACCAGAGGGTAAGAAGCCAGAGTTTACCTTTGAAGATGGGATATTGAAGTCCAGGATTTGGGTTTGTACCCAATATAGATTGAATCAAGGAAACAGTTCTGGAAGAGGCACATAATACTAAGTATTCAATTCATCGGGGAAGCACGAAAATATACCGCGACATACGGGAAATTTATTGGTGGTCTAGAATGAAGCGGGAGGTAGTAGAGCATGAAGCTAAATGTGTGGTATGTCAGCAAGTCAAAGTAGAACATCAGAGACCAGCGGGACAGTTAATGCCATTGCCTATACTAGAATGGAAATGGGAGAATATTACAATAGATTTTGTATCAGGTTTGCCAAGATCAAGAAAATCAAGTGATACTGTCTGGGTAATTATTGATTGGTTGACCAAGTCAATGCACTTTCTGCCAATCAAGACAAATGATCTGATGAAACTGGCACAGTTATATGTTCAAGAGATAGTACGACTACACAGAGCTCTAGTATCAATTGTTTCTGATAGAGTTAGTAATTTCACATCATGATTTTGGGAAGGATTACAGCGAGCTATAGGTACTAAACTGAATTTTAGTACAACATTCCACCCTCAGATCGATGGCTAGTCAGAACGTATATTTCAAATATTGGAGGATATGCTGCGACCATTTGTACTAGACTTCAAAGGTGATTGTGAGGAACATTTTCCACTAGCGGAGTTCTCTTACAATAATAGTTTCCAAGCTAGTATTGGAATGGCGCCTTTTGAGGCTTTATATGGGCAAAGATGCGTTCACCAGTTTGCTGGACTGAAGTAGGGGAAATGAAATTGATAGGGCCTAAAATAGTTCAACAAACTACGAAAAAGATCAAAATGATACAACAACGTTTGAAAACAGCTCAAAGTCGTTACAAAAGTTACGCAGATTTAAAGAGAAGATCGATAGAATTCGAAGTAGGGGATTATGTATTCTTGAAGGTATCGCCTTCAAAGGGGGTGGTTGTGGATATCGCAATTTTTTGTTCTTTTACCCATAGCTTTTCATTTAAAATGATTTTTCAAATTTTAAAACATAAAATAATGAGTCGCCACTTAATTTTTTTAAAAAGAAAATTAAGAAACCATTTTAAAGCAACTGATGTTTTGCGAAACCACAAATTAAAGTAGGTCCGGGGATTATGGAATGAGAAGGGCAGGAGCCCGTCAGACTAAAACACACCCTCTCATCCTATCTCACGATAGGCCTCTACTTAACATCCTTTTAATTGAATTAATAATCTAAGCATGTCCTCAATTAATACATATGTATAAATATACATTACAAAAGCATGTCTAAAGGGTGTAAGATTGCAAGTGATAAAAATATCATTCAAAAATCACATAATTCAAGTAGCAAGCGATATGATATGCAAATAGGGAACTATGGAACTTACCCGGGATCCATGCCGCGAATATTAAACATGCAATGCATACAAATAGAAAGTAAAAACCTAAGAGAAGGTCTCTAATCACATGTATTCACATAAGGCAAGATCATAATTCTAATGTGTCGCGCATGAGGTCATAAAATCGATAAAATCAAAAAGGAAGTTAAGCTAAGAGAGAGTCGAAAAGTCATACCTCATCAGCGCTACAGAACAAGGGTTAGTCCACATGATATACAATATGTAAAATTGAATAATGATCCTGGGCCTCTAATCCTAAATCTATCAAATGTAATTAACTTAAAGCAAACGAATCCTAATTATAAATGCCAAGTCACATGGATGAACGTGAACATAAATAAGAAGAATTTGTGAAATACTTATTGATTTAGGTCACTTAAATTTTGAATTCAAGCTTAACTAATCATTATTGAAACATGGTTTGAGCCTTAACGCATGAAAATATCATCTAAGCCATTATTCATAAGATTGATCAAAGTTGTTACAGAATTCTGAAAATTGCTGAGAGGAGATCAGAACTTCAAAGAATTAAAAGGCATGGTTCACGTGGTTTGATCTTGATGATATTTGGACACAAGATGCCTCTGTGTCTATTTTCTAACCCAAAAAGAAAATTGAGGTTTCAACAGTTAGATCTCCGGGAATTGGACAGACACTAGACATCACTCAGAGACTTACAACTCCCCGTCCAGAGTTTTTGTATGATTTTCTAAAATTAGTAAAAACATCAGAAAGGCTTTGGTCTTTTTAGGGTAGCTTCCTAACACATTAAACTACGTATAAAAATTTATTTTAGGTCAAAAATGCTTAATTGAGGTACTGATTTGCTTATTTCAAAAGAGTGTTATTATTCTAAAACTCTGGGCAGATTATAGTTGTTCCACAAAACCCTTGATCAAACCACTCAAAACATGAAACTACCTTAAAACAAAAATTACAGTGGTAGAACTTTGAGTTATAAATACTTTCCCATTGGTTTCATTACATTCCAACGGTTCGATGTTCAACTAAAAATCTATGATCAAAAATGGATTGTGAACTCACTGCACATTGGGTTTATCCACTTTATTCTCATCAACTTAGACAAATAAGCCATGGCATTTGGCTTGTCTAAAGCTAACTCTCCTACCATTTGATGGTCATTGGAGACTAAAGATATTCATATTAGTAAATTTCAAAGAAGTATGGAAGAACTTCATGAAACTTAGTCATAATAAACCTCAAACCATGAAGGTAGGTTTGGGTCCATTAGCTAGATATTATAGTACTAACCTTAATCCCCTCATGAATCACGAGATTACAAAGAGATTAAAGGATTTCAAAACAAGAGATTCAAGTAAGGCATTGAAAGCTTATGAATCCAAGGGATGAACACAACAAATGAAAAAAAAGGAGATTAAAGAAACCAATGCATACCATAATTAATTTGAACAAAGACTAATTATTCTAGAGTTTTACCTCCAAATTATCCTCAACTTGGTGATTTTGGAGAACTTCCAAAGACTAATCAAGCTCTTCCACTCTAATTCTACTTAAATACCCCTTTAACCTTCTCAAAATCTACTTCTAATTGTATTTAAGAAAGCCTTTTTAAAGTTAAAAAGAAGAGAGCACTAACATAAACCTCTAGATTCAAAGAAAATCCAACCCTTTGCAAGTGAATATTCATCCTCTATTTATAGACAATTTTAGAGGGGTGTTTCTATCCTTTCTGTCATTTCAGGACAGAAAACCCTAATTTAGGCATCCTTTTGATTGTACAAAATGTGCTATTTTATAGCTGTCTGTTACAAAAATGCGGCACTCAATGGAGATGGAAGTGGCACTCACTGAATGCCGGAACGGCACTCAGTGATTGCCGTTGCGGCATTCACTGAATGCCATACGGCACTCAATGAATGCTGCGGACAACTCCAGGGACTGCCGTTTTTTCGTAAAATACATTTTTTGCGGCACTTGATAAAATTCGCAGCATTCACAGAATGCCGTCCGGCAGTCCAGAGATTGCCGCAGCGGCAGCCCGTGACTGCCGTAAATTGGCTCAAGTGCCGTTCTGCTTTTTTTTTTCTTTTTCTTTTTCCTTTCATCATATATATATATTGCTTTTTGTTTAGGTTGGAGAGCCTTTCGAAGAGCTTGAATCATCTTTGGAAGTCCTAGGTTAGCCGGGCATTGTCATCATCGGATCTTGGAGGTATCACTTCCCTTAACTCGACGTTTGGTAAAAATTGGGGTGTCTACAGTTTGCCCCTCTTCGATGGCGCTTGTGGAGCAACACAAACCACAAGTGAACATTGAAGCCTGTGTGAAGACAAGCCTTTGACCAAACAGCCAAGTTCAGATAAAAACAAAATGCATTGCAAAAAGAAAGCCATCGCGCAACAAAATTCCAATTGGTCGTGCTCCATGATGAGCTACCTACGTATCCCATCAGGAATCAGACCAAGACATAGTTTGGGCAGGAGTCAGGCATACGCAAGCGCAAGTAATCATACAGATGAATGCTCCTATCCTATCGTGATGCACATGCTCATGCAATGGTACTTTTCAAATAAACTCGACCGAGCAAGTGTCATGTCTTCTCTATATGTGACGCACATTCCATGATGCGCTTAGCCAGAAAAGATTTACCAAATGTTGACCGATGCAAAGATTCATTTGCAAAGGTCGATGAAATGCATTTCTAAATTCCCAAAATGAGGGTTAACGTAAATCTGTTGCAAGAACCGAGAATGCAAATCCGTTCCACTCTCAAACAATGGATCAACGTAAGTCTGTTACGAGGATCGAGAATATAAACCTGTTATATTCCCAGAACGAGGGTTAACGCAAATCTGTTGACAAAGGATCAACGTAAATCTGTTATGAGGATCAAGAATATGAATCTATTATATTCTTAGAACGAGGGTTAATGCAAATCTGTTGTGAGAACCGAGAATGCAAATCCATTACACTCTCAAACAATGGATCAACGTAAGTCTGTTACGAGGATCGAGAATATAAATCCATTATATTCCCAGAATAGGGGTCAACACAAATCTGTTACGAAAACCGAGAATGCAAATCCGTTACACTCTCAAATAATGAATCAACGTAAGTTTGTTATGAGGATAGAGAATATAAATCCGTTATATTCCCAGAATGAGGGTTAACGCAAATCTGTTGCGAGAACCGAGAATGCAAATATGTTACACTCTCAAACAAAGGATCAACGTAAGTCTATTATGAGGATCGAGAATATAAATCCATTACATTCCCAAAATGAGGGTTAACGCAAATCTTTTGCGAGAACCAAGAATGCTAATCCGTTACACTCTCAAACAAGGGATTAACATAAATTTGTTACGAAGATCGAGAATATAAATCTGTTATATTCCCAGAATGAGGGTTAACACAAATCCGTTGTGAGAACCGAGAATGCAAATCTGTTACACTCTCAAATAATGGATCAACGTAAGTCTGTTACAAGGATCGAGAGTACAAATTCGTTATATTCACAAAATGAGGGTTAACGTAAATTTGTTGCGTAATTCGGCCCACGGGCTCAAAATCATTTCAATTTTCAAAATTTTGGAGCCCACGGACTCAAAATCATTTCAATTTTCAAAATTTTGGAGCCCACAGACTCAAAATCATTTCAATTTTCAAAATTTTGGAGTCAACAGACTCAATTATATTTCAAATTGCGAAATTCGGAGCCCCACGGACCCAAATTTATTCCAATTTTCAAAATTTGGAGTCCACGTACTCAAATTTATTTCAACTTCACGAAATTGAGGACCGATTGGATCCTAAAAACCAACCCTAGGGGTTAAAAGCACAATGAGGAAAAAATTTACGGGTTCAAATTCAATTTTCGGGACCCAATTTTGAATTTTAGGGAGAAAATGAAGGGTCTAGTAACCGCCTTAATCGTGGCACACGCTAGAATTTGTGGCAGTCCGTGACTACCGTACAGCACTTCTCTGACTGTCGTGCACGAAAACCGAGTGCCACGTTTGAGCGGCAGTGGCTTATACCGAGAGTTTCATTTCAATTCCATTCATTCTCTCATTTCTTCTCCCGTGAATTCCTCTGGAGAAATTTTTCCCTTTTCTTTCTTCTAGCTTGGATCGATCTACCAGGGCTATCAAGTTAGTTTCTTATGATCGAAACTCAGTTAATCTCTTTTATTTTGTTATTTTTCTGTATTTTCCACGAATCTAACATGTGAATTTCTTTCTTTCTTTGACAGATTATGGCGAGCGGTTCTGGCAGTCGGAAGAAGGCCAAGTATCGAGCCACTCCTCATCCCGACCCTAAGCTCTTACTCCGGGATCCAGATGAGAATTTATCCGCCCGCGCGTTCAAGCATGAGGTAAACGTGCCCCTCTCTTTTCTCCTTTTGCGATTCTTATGTCGTATGAACTTCATGAATGCAATGTGTAATCGATGCAACTCCATATGCCTCATTTCAAACGCAAATGCTATGCTTGTAGCACTCTCGGTTGTCTCGAATGCTTTAACTGATGCTCATTCCATTTTGTATTCTTTTATCCTATTTTTTACTAACTTTTACGAATATGGGACAAGAAAAATGAATGCTATGCTTATGAATGCTCGGTGTCCCATCGGCATATACGAACATTCAGTTTTGTTAACTTTTTCTAAAAAATTCTGACTGCGATGTATGCTAATTAAAATCTTGCACACCCCTTTATGGACAATGAACCAGTATTTCATTTATTCAAACTTTTCGTAAATGTGAAGTCCATGCTCGCAAAAAATTCTCAAAAACTATTTTTATTTACCCGTTCCTCATTATTACGCCATTCTCAAAACACATATCTAAAAAAAACGTAGATACTGCTTCATTATTATTATTTTTTTTTCACATATATATATTGTTCTTTTATCCTCTCTTCATATTTTTGCTTCTCATTTCTTTCTTATTCACTGACATCAAATCTTGTGATTCTTTCTTGTAGTTATAGCCCAAGGTGCTGAAGGGGCATGGCAGTCTTGCCTACGGGTTCGAGTGGTACGGGGAGCTTAGTGAGACCGTGCAGGGATTTGTTAGAGCTACCGGTTTCGGGGACTTCGTCAAACTTTTGATGAAGAGCTCCAATGACTTGAGGCAGATTCACGCATTGACAGAGCGGTGGTGGGATACCACCAACACCTTTCACTTTGCCTTTGGGGAGATGACGATGACTCCCCTTGATTTCAGCATGATTACGGGGATCCCATTCGGTGGAGAGCTTTTATGATATCTGGATACGGAACCGAGTGGGATCAGGTGCAGGAGCTGCTAGGGGCAGTCCCAGAGGAGCCCTTGGTCACGACCAAGTGGTTCATGGACACTTTCAGAAGCCGACAGGGTTTTACAGACGAGCAGATGGCTCAAGGCTTTATTATGTATATGTTGGGGTGCTCTCTGCTGAGCACCAAGGGAGACCGGATCTCCGTGATGCTGGTGGGGTCCTTGGAGCGTATGGATCAGATATACCAGTATGCATGGGCCGAGGCAGGACTAGCCATCCTGCATCAGCACATGGACGAGATATCCTGGGATCGCCCAGCCTCTACTGGCGGCTTCTAGAGGGCTTGGGAGGTATACTTCTCTTCTTTTATTAATTTTCTGACCTTGAATTAAACTTTGCATTCTTATTTCAAATTTCTTTATTCATGCTCCTCAAAACTTATGCTCCTCTCTCTTTCTTGCAGATTTGGTCCCATGAGTATTTGCATATGATGTCGCCGGATACGCGGCCGGCGAACGCCCTCATCATGCCCTAGGGGTTGAAGTGGGCGAAGGATCGGGTCGGGCGGAAGACTGGGGCTCACGATTTCATCTCGTTCAGGAACTTCCTGATGAACATACGAGAGCAGCACGTCCGATGGCATCCCTGGATCGACGTGCTTCCTGAGGTCTCCCAGGGGATACGGGAGTCGGCTGGGTATAACCCATAGAGGATCTTGTTGGACAGACTAGAGGCTCGGGCGTGGTACTTGGGAGAGAGAGTGACCAGATAGCCGTTGGCGGCTGAGTCTTTCTTCATGCCATACCCTCTCTCGGAGTCCATGAGAGCTACAGATACACTCTAGGGCTCCGCGCTCATGATTGCCCTAGCCGGTCTGTCTCTTCAGGGTTTCGTGGAGCCTCCAGCGGAATACGCAGCTTTCTGTGCTACGAAGCTGATGGGGAACTTCCCTTTGATGGAGGTGACCCGGGTGAGTTTCTTTCAGTCTCCTAAAACTTTATCTTAATTTTTAAAACATGCGTGTTTATCTCTTCATTGGATTCATTCTTCTTTGCAGCCCATTCCTGTTGTAGCTCGGGCTCTGACTTTACCACCTTGGGATTGGAGCCTCAAGACGGTCTCTTACGGTGAGCAGACCACTACTATGGTCCCCAGATATCAGGCAAGTGCTCCTACCGTTCCGCTCTAGTATGATTATATCCCACGGGACTATGCAGAAGAGGGCTTACTCAATGCTCGTAGTGTGAGAGAGTGGATTCATGGCAGGGAGTGGAGGGTAATTTATAAATATTGCTTTTTTTTGTTTTAAAATTGTAATTTTATCAAGATATTCTAACCTTTCTTCCTTTGACTCAGGTTGACGGGGCGCGGGCAGCTGCTGAGGTTCACACGAGAGCTTTGGTAAAATAAATGCTCCTTTTATTTTGCTTTTAGCTTTCCAATCAATTCTATTACAACCTGGTAATTTTATTTGTTCCCTCCGTTCAGGAGGAACAGGTTGGGGGTCTGTCCCGGTAGGTGGGAGTGCTCCAGCAGCGGCTTCAGCAGTTTGGCATCCCTCTCAGTGATGCCCCTGGAGGTAGCGGTGCTAGATGAGGCGGAGGTAGAGGTGAGGGCACTAGCGGCGGCAGAGGTGGAGGCAGAGGAGGAGGCGGTCGTGGCGGGAGCAGCACAGAGACAGAGGATAAGCCTCTTAGACGCGTCACTCGCCAGACTCGAGGCCGGGGCCGGGGCTGATCGCTTTTCTTTTTATTTTTGAGTGTTTTGGGGAGGACATACATACCTTAGATAACTGTATACATTTATTTTTTATTTTTGTTTTTATTTCTGATGACGACTTCTGGATAGCTGAGCTAGGATGGGCATCTGCATTACTTTATTTCCTGCATGCGGCCATAGCTTGGCCCTGTACTTTATCGCTTTATTGCTGCTCACCGTATGTGTGACCATAGCTTGGTCCGTTTATTTTCATTGAACTCTTGTTGTATGTGGAACCATAGCTTGGTTCCCCCTTTATTTTAACTTTGAATGCTTCTATTCTTATTTATTTACTTTGAAATGAATGAACGAATGAATGAATGGATGAATGTATGTGACCATGGCCTGATCTAGCTGGTATATGCTGCATGATGCGCATGTTTTATTATTCTGTATTTAGTTTTTTGTTTGCAGGTGGGCTAAAAATGTTTCAAACAGACCCTAGCCAGAATAAAACTCAGAAAGGCACTCGGTTAGGTCTCAGCAGCACTCAATGATTGCCGCGCGGCACTTAGTTGAGTGCCATTTTGCTTTATCGAGTGCCGCGGGTAGGTAGGCAGCTTTATTCCCTTATTTATACCCCTTTCTTCCCCTAATATTCTGCGAAAACATTCTTCTCTCCTCTTCACTTCTTCTCCAATGGCCCCTATTAGTTCCCAAATACTCTTCCCATGGATGGATACCCTCTCTGGCATCGACAGGCTCAACTTCGCTTGTTTCAGACTAAATGATCTCTTCTCTTTCTGTCGAATTATTTTGAATGAAGGCTTCTGCCAGAATTCCCGGAGCGGAGAAAAAGTTTAGTGCTGGGATCCCTCCTTTCATGTCTTTCACTTTGGTTCCCATGAGGTCTGCCCTTTATTTGAGGAGTTCAGCGCTATCCTCCACACAGACCCTTTTGCGGATCTGATAGTTCCCTTGGTGCAGGCGGGGTATGTTCAAGATTTGGCCATTCTACTCCACATATCTCGTAATGCTGCGAGCTCTTTAATATATGATTGGCAGATTGACTTTGAGCGACTTTCTTTCGTGTATGCCCCCATGGGGGATCCTTATGACGGCGGATATCATATTATCTAGTGTTGTGCATTATCGATTGCCATGCTTTCTTACTTCCTCTTCCAGTCGTCTTCCGACATTCTCATACCCATTGCCTGTGGTCTGCGAGATATGAAGAGTGTTGTCATGCTTGTTCTCAGCGAAACCTTGATAGGTTTGGATCGGGCTCATGCCACTAGGGCCATGTTATCTGTGGGAGCCCCCTTTGTCCTGCAACTTTGGCTCATAGAGCGCTTGGATCGCTTTGTGCATCCTTCACACCTTCGTGGGTCGCTTCCCTACGATCGCATTAAGGTTCACCATTTGTTCCGCTCGGATGACGTATGGCTTAATTGGCTCAAAAACCCCTCTCCTAGTGATATTCACTGGTTTTGCCCAGATTGGTCTTATCACTCTATTGCAGTGCGGCTTCCTGGGAAGCCTGGTATATGGTTGCCTGGTTTGCACGCCACTACTTTCTAAATTCCTGACTGGGTGGTCCATCAGTTTGGACTCTTTTAGGATATTACTAAGGCTCTTGCTGTTGATTTTACTAGAGGTTCGGTCATGCGTCCTTCCATTGTAAAGGCTTTCATTGAAGCTTGGCATAACAGAGTGTCAGCCCCTTTCCAGAGGATCCCTGCTTCAATTGTGCCTACTACTGAGTACCTTCTTCAAATCCAGACCTTAGTTCAGGGACGGACTTTGTAGTCATTCGTGGGCGAAAATAAAACAACAGGACAGAGCTTTATTTTTAAAATTTTAGACAAGTCCTGCCCATCTTTTTACGCTTTTGAATGTGATTTTCTTATTTCCCTTTTTGAAAAGTGCTTCATGCTTTTAGGAACAGTTCCAACATGTTTAATCAAAGTGTTCACTCCTCCGATTAATCCTTTATGAAAATTTTTCCTCTTTTTTTTTAATGTCACTTCTTTGCTCTTTTATCTTGCTTTATATCTTGCTTGAAGCTTTACTCATTCTATGCCATGAATTCACATTTGCTTCTTTATAGTACTCATTACGATAGTCAGTAGATCCAGAGATGGGTTCAAGGTAAATATCTGGGTTCTTTGGAGAGCAAACGAAGTTTGCCCCTGGTTTTGGAGCTTCGAGGTGGTTCAGGGCAAACGCTAGTTTGCCCCTAGTTTAGTACAGGGTTCTTCTTTTTAGGTTTTGGAGGACTGAAGGCTTTTGGGGAGCCCGCCTACTTATCCCCGAACAGGTATCAGGTCCACAGTAGTTCGACTTTTTATGGCTCGATGGAAAGCGCCTTTTAGGCAATTATTAATGACCGAACCGAGTAGGTTGCCTACATATCCCCTAGCGGGAATCAAGTCAAGCGTAGTTCATCTAAGTGGGAGGTTTTGAAAGAAGTGGTTTCAAGCAAAGTATTTCTTGAGGCGATCGAGGTTGATCGATTGTTTGAACTCAATCCCGTCTAGGTCCATGAGATAGGCCGCTCCTCTAGAGAGGAGAGTCTTAATGATGTACGGCCTGACCCAGTTGGTTTTGAATTTTCCTCTGGGGTCATAAACAGGCACTTTCAGTTCTTTGAGTACCAGGTCACCCTCAACAAGCTTCCTTAGGCGGACCTTCTTGTTGAAAGCACGAGCTATCCTCTTTTGGTACCCCTAAGTATGGTTTATTGCAGCCAACCTTTTCTCATCAAGCAACATTAGTTCCTTATACCTCCCTCGCATCCATTCCAACTCAGTCACTTCACACTCTGCCAAGATTCTCAAAGAAGGTATTTCTACTTCAATTGGGAGAACGACTTCCATCCCATAAACCAATGAGTACGGTGTAGCTCCTGTGGAAGTTCTCACGGAGGTGCGGTATCCCCATAATGCAAATGGTAACTTCTTGTGCCAATCTTTGTATGTATTAGTCGTTTTCCCTAAGATTGCTTTAACATTCTTATTTGCCGCTTCTACTGCTCCCTTCGTTTGGGGCCAGTAGGGGGAAGACTGGTGGCGGGTGATCTTGTACTTTTCTAGGAGTGGGATAACTTCTCCTTAGGAATGGCTACCATGGTCTAAAATAAACTCATTCGGGACTCAATATCTGCAAATTATGTTCTTTTCTATGAAGCTCACCACATCCTTGGCTTCAAAGTGGCGTATGACGCTGCCTCTACCCATTTGGTGAAATAATCAATCGCCACGATTATATATCGATGTCCATTAGATGCCTTTGGAACTATCTCACTGATGATATCAATGCCCCAAATAGAGAAAAGCCATAGCGTGGTTATGCTATAGAGCTGGGAAGGTGGAGTATGCATTAGATTTGCATGGATCTGACACTGATGGCACCTTCTGACGTACTCACAGCAGTCTTTGTCCAAATTGGTCCAATAATACCCCTGTCGAATTATCTTCTTGGCCAATATATGTCAGTTTATGTGGGGCCCACAGACTCCTTCATGTATCTCTTCCATCATCCTCCTAGCCTCTCTTCCATATAGACACTCCAGATTGCACCCAGTATACGATTTCTTCCACAACTTATCTGCATAGATCACAAATTGGGCGGAGAACCTTCAAATCGCCTTTCTGTCCTTCTCTGAGGCTCCCTCGGGGTATTTTCCTTTCTCATTGAAATTCCAAACATCCGTGTACTAAGGCAACTCACCTCCTTCCTCTACCGTTGCGATCATCTTGAATGAAGGTTGGTTCCTGATTTCTATGGATAATGGTATCATGGTGACTCCCGAAAGGATTTGTATCATTGAGGCCAAGGTAGCTAGGGAATCGGCTAACTGGTTCTCTTCACGGGGAAGGTAGTGGAATGATATTTCTTTGAACTGTACTTTTAGGCTTTCTAGGTAGTTATGGTAAGGCCTCAACTTCTCATGCTTTACCCTCTAATCACCTCACACTTGGGATATGATCTGGTTAGAGTCTCTGAAGACATCGATCCTTCCTACTTTTAGAGCTAAGGCTGCTTCCATCCCAATTATGCAAGCCTCGTATTCGGCCGTGTTGTTGGTTGAATTATACTTAAGCTTGACGGCTCACGGGGTAGGTGTTCCATCGGGTGCCATGAGGATGATTCTAACCCCATAACCTAATTGGTTGGCGGCTCCATCGAAATACATCTTCCACATATCCTCCTTCAACTCCATTACCCCTTCGTCGGGAAACTTGAACTCCCCTTTCTCCTCAGATTCTACAGCAAGGTCGGCTAGGTATTCAGCAACGGCTCTTCCTTTAATAGATTTGGAAGTGACATATATGATATCGAATTCGGCCAGCATCATGGTCCAGCGGGAAATTCTACTGGTTAAGATAGGCTTTTCGAACAGGTATTTGAGTGGGTCCATTCGGGAGATTAGGACAATGGGGAAGGCTAACATGTAGTGCCTAAGACGACGGGTACACCAGACTAGGGCCAATATCTTTTTTCTAAAGGTGAGTATTTTAGTTCATATCCAGTCATCCTCTTGCTTAAATAATAAATGGCTTTTTCTGCATGCCCCTCTTCCCCTTCTTGGGCCAACATACATCCCATTGAATCCTCGGACACAGAAAGGTACAGCAATAAAGGCCTCCCGGGTGAGGGTGGTGACAGGACAGGTGGGTTTTGGAGGTAGGTCTTGATCTTATCAAAGGCTTGTTGACACAGGGTATCCCATTTAAACTTTTCTCCTTTTTTGAGTAATCTGAACAATGCATGGGACACAAGTTAAGGTGAGTTTCGAGATGAAATGGCTTATGAATTGTATTCTACCCAAAAATCCCCTTAGCTCTTTTTCGTTCTTGGGTGGTTGCATTTTGACTATGGCCCTTATCTTGGTCGGGTCCACCTCTATCCCTCTCTAACAGCTTTCCGGTAGTGACCCCGAAGGTGCATTTCTGCAGGTTTAACCTCATTCTATATTCCCTCAACCATCCGAAAATTTTTCTCAACGCCCCTAAATGTCCTCCTCTCTCCTTAGATTTTACAATCATATCGTCCACGTACACCTCTACCTCTTTATGGATCATGTCGTGCAACAATGTAGTAGTGGCCCGCTGATATGTCGCCCCTGCATTCTTAAGTCCGAATGGCATCACCCTATAGCAATAAGTCCCCCATTGCATGATGAAAGTGGTTTTCTCCCTATCCTTGGGTGCCATTAGAATCTGGTTGTACCTTGAGAACCCATCCATGAAGGACGGAAGTTCATACCCGGCAGTGTTATCAACGAGGATGTTGATATGCGGTAAAGGGAAATCGTCTTTAGGGCTGGCTTTGTTTAGATCCCGGAAGTCGACACAGACCCTAACACGACCGTCCTTTTTGGGACAGGCACTATATTGGCGATACATTCTGGATACTCGGTGACCATTAAGAATCCGGCTCTTAACTGCTTTTCAACTTCCTCTTTGACTTTGAGTGCCCATTCAGGCCTCATTCTCCTCAATTTTTGTTTTACAGGTTTGGAATTGTGGAATATGGGGATGTGGTGTTGGACTATTTCTGGATCAATGCCTGGCATATCATTATAAGACCATGCAAAAACATCTTTGAATTCACTTAATAGTTTGATTAATTCTTCGCTTTCTTCCTTGCCAAGTGTAGAGCCGATAAAGATATTTTGAGGATTATTTTCATTTCCTAGATTAATTGTTAGAGTGTCCTCAATGATTTTACATGCAGATTCTTTCTCTTTTTTAATTAATTTTTGCAATTTAATGGGTATTTCATGATCATCACATTCATCACATTCATTAAGCGCATTCGAGTAGGCAGAATTAGTCATGCTTTCATTGATTTTCTTTGGGGTGATTACAATAGACATGGAAATTGAAAGACGCCTCATTTGGGCCATTACAGACTCTGGGTGTGGGGGATACCAATCACTAGACTCAAAAACCCACTCTTTCTTGCTTTTTCCTCCCAGATCAGTGATGAAGCATTCTTCCAGATCCCCTATCATGGTAATTTCCTCCATCTCTTCTTTCCCAGGTCCTTCTTTGTCGGTCTTCTCTTGATCTTCCCAATTTTCCTCATTTTCAGCTGCCTCCTCAACCATACCCTCGACGTATTCTTCTTTGGCCTTTTCATGACACGCTTCCATAATTTCTTTGCTTCCTTCGCCCAGCAAGTCCTTCATGACCGAGCCATCTAGCGCGCCAATCCAATCTTTGGCAATAACTGACTTAACAGGCATCTGCAAGTTTGGATCTTCATACGTAGAGAACTCATGGGGGAAGAAGATCAAACACTTATCTTTCTGATCCATCCATGGTTTTGGGAAGCCGCAAAAGGGGAAATCTTCTCCTTCCTCCACAAAGTATCCGTTGAGCATTTTCAGATAAGGGTCCAACAATGCATCAGTCGCTTTCTTCTTCTCTCTCAACTCTTTCTTTGATGGTTGATACCCTAAACCATGAGTGTGAGTCTGAGTGGTGATATTCGGAAATTCTGGCAGACCTTGATGATTCTTACCCAATCCCATGCCTGGAAAGAAACCCATCTTCTTCATGATCCCTACGACCAACGGACTTGCATACTGATTGAAGTAAAGTGGCAGGAAATCTCTTGGCTTCTCACCTTCCAACATATTAATGAATTCGAACCCTCCCAGGTTTGTCTCTTCTTCTTGGAACTATACCTCTAAAACCGGCGTGCTTGATGAAGCTTCAGACGGACGAACCCAACTATCCCCGAGAATATCACAAACCTTGCTCTTCCAAACACACTTGACTTTCTGATGAACCGTAGATGGTATGGCGCCCAAACTGTCTAGCCACGGCCTTCCCAGCAGTAAATTGAAAGAAGAAGGTATGTTGATGACTTGAAATTTGGCTTCCTTTTCCACAGGCCCGACAGCTAAATGGAGGAGAATTATTCCCATGACCATTCTCTGAGTGTTGTCGTACGCCCTTACCTTTTGCTCGGATGGCACGAACATTGTTTCATCCAAACCCATACGCTTGGCTGTTCAGAATGGACACATGTTTAGAGCGGATCCATTATCAACAAGACAGGCAAGTACAGTATTCCCCAGGCATTCAACAGTGATATACAACGGCTTATTGTGAGCGGGCCCTCCCGGAGGTAGGTCGTCTGATGAGAAGGTAATAGCCAGAGTCGAAATCCTACTGATCATTCCCATGAGGTCTTCGGGTGTTGCATCGATGGAAATGTTGGATTGATTCAAAGCATCCAACACTGCCTACCTGTGACATTTTGAAGCGATCAGTAAGCCCCAAACAGGGATGTTGGCCTGAGTTTTCTTCAATTGTTTCAGGACCCTGTCTTCCTCTGCTTTTTCATCTATTTTTCCTTTTCCCTTATCTAAATCCCTCCCCTGGTGGCCTTCCTCCAGTTTGTGCGGCTTGAAGTGTCTGCCCGACCGGGTCAAATGACTGACTTTTTCTCTCATCCACAAATTGTCGGCTTTCGAAACCCTTCCCAAACTCTCGTTTTCAGTTCCCACCTCTTCATCACTCTTGTACCATAAATTATCCTCTATCTGATCTATATTGCCCGTTTCCTGAACCCACCAATCCATTTGTTCTGCTTTTTCCTCTTCACATCCCTTCGGAACATCTTCCAAGGTACAGATTATCGGATTCTCCATCAGCTAATAAGGCCTCCTTGGTGTCCCAGCCCTAGTGATTAGCTTAGACGGATCGAAGATGGTTTCTTCTATCCCCTAAATAGAGACCTTACGGTGGTGGTACAGCATGGTGATTTGGTAGCAGATTTCTTGTGACATTTGGAGCTCTGACGGGCGATTCTGATATCACCTTATTATCAATTAGATCTTGGATTTCGTGCCTTAACCTCATGCATCGATCCATTGAGTGGCCTTTCTGTTGGTGAAATTTGCAAAAGAGATCCCCTTGAAAACTTGGCGGAAGCGGACTTAGTAGAGGTCGAGGTTCCAACTGACGGAGATGCCCTTTCCCTAATAGTATATCGAGAGCGGTTGACAGTGATACCCCCAGATCTGAAAATTTTCTCGGTGCTTTGTCTCCCCTTTCATTGGTGTTATGTCAAATTTTCTCTCCAGCCCGTTCAGTGCGTTGACATCGGTAGGGCCAGAGTGACCCCCCGACTGTCCTCTATTGGACCCATCGTTCGGCCTTCTATACCGATTTGGCTGTTCTTCCTTTTTTATTACTCCCTCATGGATTGCATCTTCGATCTGAGTCCCTACATCAAATACCTCAGCAAAAGTGTTGATCGATTGGAATCTCATTTTCTCTTGATAGACAGGTTGAAGATTTTTCATCAGTATTCGGATCTGGTCTTTCTCGGACGGCCTGTGTACCATTTTAGCCGCCTTCCCCCTCCAACGGCTCAAGTATTCAGTGAAAGACTCTTACGGTAACGTCCAGGTCCTGATTGTACTCATATTGTGCCACAAATGCTTTGATCACCTCTTCCCAAACCTGGGTCTTGCTTAGTTCGAGAGTGAGGTACCAGGATAAGGCAGCTCCGGTTAAAGTTTGTTGGAACAAGACGGCCATCATGGTGGTGCTTAATCCGCTTGGTTGGAAAGCTCCGATACACATCCGTACATGACTGCGAGGGTTCCCCGTTCTGTCGAACTTATCAAAAACTGGCATCTTAAAGCCGGCTGGTAGTGTCTCATGGACTCCATCGTACAGTCCTTCCAACTCCATTAGATAAGTGTCGACCCCTTGAGCCTTATGCATCACCCTTTTCAGCTTCTCGATCTTCTTGGTCAGTAGCCTCTCTTTCTCAGCTTTCTCCCTTTCCCTGTTGGCCAGCAGTGCATCAGTCCACTGTGCCTCCTGATCATCAAACTAATCTCCTTGTCCCCCTAGAGGTGGGTCCACAACTGGCGGAACTAAAGGCGGTGGTCGGTAATTCAGTCCTTCTATCATTCCCATCATACGGTTCATGTTTTTGGCTTGCTGCCTCATTTGTTCTTCTTGTTGTTCTACCAGTGTTCTCAACCCGGCTACTTCCTCGTTGTTCCTTTCTTCTGCCATTTCTTCTCTTCTTACCAGCCTCGTCGTGGGATCCCTAAATCAGGCTTGATTTGAACTTGATGCTATTTTTGCCCCTACAACAAATTTTAAAATTTTTCTTTTAAAAACTTTTATCCTTTTGTCACACAAAGACATTTGGTAAAAATTTTCTTTTATATGTCACACGGATGCAATGCATGTGTGTGTGTGTGTGTGTGTGTGTGTGTGTGTGTGCCTATTCTATATGCCAAAGAAAAGAAAATCCTAATCCTAACACATAAACACATAAGCACATAAGATCCCCACCCATGTCAAGTGCGTCGACTTCTCCTTTTATTGTGATCTTCAAAGGTTGGATATTCATTTTTGAAAAGCATTTCTTTAAATGATGAGAACAATCTTCAAGGATTTTGAATCTTTCATTTAAAAATGAGGATGTGAAAATATTTTTCAATAAGGATGATTGGGTTGAAACTATGCTTTGAAATTCATTTGAAGAGCATTCTTTCCAAAAACAATTCCCAATATTTTGGATTTTTCCTTAGAAATATACCTTAACAGAGGTTAGTTTAGAGCTTTGTCTGTCCGAAAAACATTTTGGGATAACGAATGGTGGTTTATCAAAATCTTGTTTGTTCTCAAAAGTGAATTTTAAAACTTCTGGGTATAGGGATCACACGGTCGGATTGTCACCGTACTTTTCTTGAATTTGGATGCATACAAGGCCCATGATGCTTAGCTAGTCATGATATAAGAAGTATAATCTTATAATCAAGGTTTGGCATATTCTCCAAATGTCGTGGAATATGAGGAGAGATTGGTAAAGGTTGATTAAAATATTATACATCTTACATCAAGCAAGTATCGCCATCATCTCAAGTAATCCCTTCCGGGCATGCAAAACTTCCTAGCATATAAATCCTAATCAAGAATTGAATTCCTAAGATTTGAAAGGTTCTATGGAAGCTACTATGCAAAAGATGGGTTTTGGTCAAATAAGGGACTCTTGACACACACCCGATAGGATGCTTCATATACCAACACATGGTATGAGATCAAGGGTGATCACACAGTCCCATGATGGCTTGACCGACCGGGTTGCCCCGAGCGTCCAAGGTAATAGTTCCGTGCAATCGTCTGGCTGGACATGCAAGTGAAATGCAACAAGCACACAAAGATTAATTAATTTGATTAAAATGATGTTTTTCGAGTCTAGTCCTCAAATGAACCCAAAATCAGAATTCTGGTCTGCAAAACCAGAGATTCTGGGTTTGATCCCCAGCAGAGTCACCAGATTGTGGATATCGCAGTATTCTTTTCTTTTACCCACAACTTTTCATTTAAAATGATTTTTCAAATTTCAAAACATAAAACAATGAGTCGCCACTTAATTTTTTTAAAAGGAAAATTAAGAAACCATTTTAAAGCAACTGATCTTTTGTGAAACCAAAAATTAAACTAGGTCCGGGGATTATGGAATGAGAAGGGAAAGAGCCCGTCAGACTAATACACCCCCTCTCATCCTATCTCGCGATAGGCCTCTACTTAAAATCCTTTTAATTGAATTAATAATCTAAACATGTCCTCAATTAATACATATGTATAAATATACATTACAAAAGCATGTATAAAGGGTGTAAGATTGCAAGTGATAAAAATATCATTCAAAAACCACATAATTCAAGTAGCAAGCGATATGATATGCAAATAGGGAACTATGGAACTTACCCGGGATCCATGCCGCGAATATTAAACGTGTAATGCATACGAATAGAAAGTAAAAACCTAAAAAAAGGTCTCTAATCACATGTATTCACATAAGGCAAGATCATAATTCTAATGTGTCGCACATGAGGTCATAAAATCGATAAAATCAAAAAGGAAGTTAAGCTAAGAGAGAGTCGAAAAGTCATACCTCATCAGCGCTACAAAACAATGGTTAGTCCACATGATATACAATATGTAAAATTGAATAATGATCCTAGGCCTCTAATACTAAATCTATCAAATGTAATTAACTTAAAGCAAACAAATCCTAATTATAAATGCCAAGTCACATGGATGAACGTGAACATAAATAAGAAGAATTTGTGAAATACTTATTGATTTAGGTCACTTAAATTTTGAATTCAAGCTTAACTAATCATTATTGAAACATGGTTTGAACCTTAACTCATGAAAATATCATCTAAGCCATTATTCATAAGATTGATCAAAGTTGTTAGAGAATTCTGAAAAATTGCTGAGAGCAGATCAGAACTTCAAAGAAATCAAAAGCATGGTTCCCGTGGTTTGATCTTGATGATATTTGGACACAAGATGACTCTGTGTGTCTATTTTCTAACCCAAAAAGAAAATCGAGGTTTCAACGGTTAGATCTCCGGGAATTGGACAGACACTAGACATCACTCAGAGACTTACAACTCCCCGTCCAGAGTTTTTGTATGATTTTCTAAAAATAGTAAAAAAATCAGAAAGGCTTTGGTCTTTTTAGGGTAGCTTCCTAACACAGTAAACTATGTATAAAAATTTATTTTAGGTGAAAAATGCTTGATTAATGTTCTGATTTGCTTATTTCAAAAGAATGTTACTATTCTAAAACTCTGGGCAGATTATAGTTGTTCCACAAAACCCTTGATCAAACCACTCAAACATGAAACTACCTTTAAACAAAAATTACAAAGGTAGAACTTTGAGTTATAAATACTTTCTCGTTGGTTCATTCCATTCCAACGGTTTGATGTTCAACTAAAAATCTATGATCAAAAACGGATTGTGAACTCACTGCACATTGGGTTTATCCACTTTATTCTCATCAACTTAGACAAATAAGCCATGGCATTGGGCTTGTCTAAAGCTAACTCTCCTACCATTTGATGGTCATTGGAGACTAAAGATATTCATATTTGTAAATTTCAAAGAAGTATGGAAGAACTTCATGAAACTTAGTCATAATACCTCAAACCGTGAAGGTTGGTTTGGGTCCATTAGCTAGATATTATAGTACCAACCTTAATCCCCTCATGAATCACAAGATTACAAAGAGATTAAAGGATTTCAAAACAAGAGATTGAAGTAAGGCATTGAAAGCCTTATGAATCCAACACAACAAATGAAAAAAAAGGAAATTAAAGAAACCAATGCATACCATAATTAAATTTGAACAAAGACTAATTATTCTAGAGTTTTACCTCCAAATTATCCTCAACTTGGTGATTTTGGAGAACTTCCAAAGACTAATCAAGCTCTTCCACTCTAATTCTACTTAAATACCCCTTTAACCTTCTCAAAATCTACTTCTAATTATATTTAAGAAAGCCTTTTTGAAGTTAAAAAGAAGATATCACTAACATAAACCTCTAGATTCAAAGAAAATCCAACCCTTTGCAAGTAAATATTCATCCTCTATTTATAGACAATTTTAGAGGGGTATTTAAGTTATTTCAGGATAGAAAACCCTAATTCAGGCATCCTTTTGATAGTACAAAATGTGCTGTTTTACAACTATCTGTTATAAAAATGCGACACTCAATGGATATGAAAGCGGCACTCACTGAATGCCGGAACGACACTCAGTGATTGCCGTTGTGGCATTCACTGAATGCCGATACGGCACTCAATGAATGCCGCAGACAACTCTAGGGACCGCCGTTTTTTCGTAAAAGTCCATTTTTTTGCGGCACTTGATAAAATTCGCAGCATTCACAGAATGGCGTCAGGCAGTCCAGAGACTACCGCAGTGGCAGCCCGTGACTGCCGCAAATTGGCTCAAGTGCCGTTCTGCCATTTTTTCCCCCTTTCATCATATATATATATATATATTTGTTTTTTGTTTAGGTTGGAGAGTCTTTCGAAGAGCTTGAATCATCTTTAGAAGTCCTAGGTTAGCCGAACATTGTCATCATTGAATCCTGGAGGTATCACTTCCCTTAACTCGACATTTGGTCAAAATTGGGGTGTCTACAGTGGTACAATTTGGGAAGCGAGGAAAGTTGAATTTGAGATATGTCGGACCATTTGAGGTTGTTGGAAGAGTTAAACCGGTGGCATATCAATTAGATCTGTCGCAAGAGTTAGCTAATGTGCACAACGTGTTTCATGTATCAATGTTGCAGAAATGTGTATCGAATTTGAGCCAAGTGATTGAACTAGAACCATTGGAAATCAGAGAAGATTTGTCATATATTGAATATCCAGTTCGGATTCTTGACCGCAAAGAACAAGTGTTCAGGACAAAAACTATTCCACTAGTCATGGTCATGTGGTGGAATCACTCAGTTGAGGAAGCTAAATGGAAAACAGAGAAAGAAATGCAGGAGCAATATCTATACCTGTTCGGAATTTAAGGTACATCGAGTTCGAGGACAAACTTCTTTCTAAGGAGGGGAGAGATGTTACACCTGCTCCCGCGGGCAGTATTTGATTGCATTTAGCATGCATCACTAGTATTAATTAATGATGTGATTATATGTGTTAAGTGAGTTCTAACTCACTAAGATGATTACGGGTGTCCAGATTGGAACCCAGCGAGAGGCCAATGTGACAGTCCCAGCTTGGGACGGAGGTGATAGGTCCCCGTGTGATGGGACAGATATGGGAAGAAATAACCTTTATGTGCTTAACTATTTATTAAGGCATATGTTAATATTTTAATATGTTGTTTTTATAGCATATTAATTGTTAGAAGACACTTTTATGACCATTAGGGATACCTTTGTAAGGACGAATTGGACACGTATAATTAGTAGGTTAATTAGCAACTTCATAAACTTATGTGGGAGCACTTATGGGATCCATATGTGACATAGACAAACACTCATTTAAGTTTGGGATAATTTTAATAGGTTTCATTAATTAGCAGGGCATAACTGTAAAACTGATAAATATGGGGAGGCAAGTATAGAAACCGAAACTTAAGTCACATGTAATGAGACACGTGTCTCGTGACTCACTAGGAGCCTTAGTCACCATCATCTTCATTCTTTGAACAAAGAATTACAGAACAGTAAACAAGAGAAAATCGACGGAATTGACGCCAATGATCATGACGCCAATTGATGCGCTTAACGACGTACAATTTCAAAACATGTTACATATTCGGACTCTTGGAGGTGAGTCTAATGCAGTGATATAAGTATTATTGTGTTTTGAGACAGTTTTTATGTGCCCCAATTTGGGAGTTTAGCTCATAATCTATAATTTTTTGTATAGGATTTTTACTTGGGGTTTAGTGGAGCTATAATCTTGAATTAGGAGCAAAATCTTTGAGGTGAGTGACAATAATTGTAGAATCTGAATAATTGGGTGTTTGAAATGATCTTTGTGATGACCAGCATGTCTATTAGTATAATTTAGCATGTTTAATTATTACTGGTCAAACCCTCATGGTTAATAAGACCCAATTGTTTGGTGATAGCATGATGTGATGAGCTTATATGAGCATGTTGAGTTGTATATTTGGGTCAAAGGGAAACTTGTACTTGCTATCGAAGTGATGAGACCAGGTGCCAAAATTAGCCATGAGGTTGCACGCCTGAAAGAAAGAGGTGTGGATCTCGGTTAGTCGCACGGACTAATGGAATAGTCGCGGGCTAACTTGAAAGGGTGGCTGGCACTTGCATTCCCGGAGACCATAGTGATGTGTAGGAAAGATGAGATTGAGCTTGTCTATTATTCATGTTTATAATTATTCGCATTCACCAGCATATAGCTGATATATTGTAGTGGTTATTAAATAACCATTGTATGTGATAAATGCAAATCGGCAAAGGAATGAGAAAAACGGAATCGGCAAGGCTATGTGAGAAAAATCCAGGGATAGTTATGGTTAATGTTAATAGCTTCATGTTGTATTGGAACTTATGGTAGGTAGTGTATAACATGTACTTTGAAGTAATGTGTTCAGTTGAGTTGTAGCTTATGTTTGACAAGTTAAGTTTGAACATTGGCTCATAACTTTGTAATCTTGTAATAGTGTGAGTGAGACTTGCTTTATGTGTTATCAGCATCAAGTTCGGGTTTAAATCTCATAATGATCTTGATTGAGTAACTAGTAGGGGTTGTAAAATGGTTTTACTTTGTCTCCATAAGTTGCGAGTGTGAGATTTGGATGGTTTTATTAGGTGTTGGGCAAGTTGGGTTTGAAACTTGTCATAAACAGGGAGTTGCTGCAGAATTTGCATTCTGCTGTATGGTTCAGACGACCGGACACGCGACCTAGTCGATTGGAATGTAAAGCAGAATGCCAAATTCTAGAGTTAAGGGCATCCAGTCGACTGGACCAAAAGTTCAGTCGACCAGGCCTCATAATTTTCAGTCGACCAGACCTTCCAGTCGACCAGACCAGGGGATTTTCAAGATTGTGATCTCTGTAATTCATGTGTCCAGTCGACCGGGTCCCCGATCAGTTGAATGGATACCCTGTTTATAAAGAAGAAATGTTTTAAAAGTGTTTAGAATGGAAACTGCAGTTTCTAACTCTGATTTATTATTAATAATGGGAATTTAGGAAGATAGTGGGAGCCTTGGTGGCGTGCCACGTGTCCTAGAATCATATGCGCGGTTCTGGGGCGTGACAAAGTGCAAATTCAAAGTGGTAAAATTTCACAACTTTGTGGTGTTTCATGAAAGTGGTGAAATTTCACTATTTTTTTTACCACCTTTTAAAACAATGAGGTATGCACAAATTTTCACTTCCTGGTAAAAAGGTGGTGAAATTTCATGACTTTTGGCGTGAAGAGCATAAAGTGCAAATTGAAACACAAGTACAGCTATCGAGGACGTTGCACCCGAACCCACGTGAACTTGGACCATTAGATGCAACTTTCTGCTTTCGTTCCTTTCAAGCCTATAATGGTCACACTACCACATGTGTTTGAAAACCATTTGAAATATAAAATTTGGCACAAATAGCATTATTCATCCTATTATGTAGTTATTTACATGCATCTTAGTTACACAAAGCTAGTAAATTGCAAGGAAACTATGCCCAACCACTTATCAGATGTCTGCTTATTCAAAGCAAAAAATGTAAACCAAGATCCCAACTACTCAAATGTTGAGCCACAATGTTTTATAACTGAGTCTACAAATTGGATATATCCAAAAGGGAAAAAAACGGAGAAGTAAATGGGTCCAAATTTGTGTTCATGTCAACCTCAATTGTACTAAATCTATGGAGGTACATTCGATTTGATGTTAGCACTGAAAAATATATTAAAACAAACACAAAGAATGTCACACAGAAATAGAGCCATCATCGAACTTCATCTTCTTCTCATTTTCCAATTCAATCTTCAGCTTCTCATCAATCTATTGCTTCAAGTTCTCTTCTGTGAACATATCGTTGTCACTGAATAGATATTAACACAATCAATAATCACAAACAAAGTCACAAAGAGAACAGAGGCATCATTAATATTGTTTGAACTTGAGGTTTGAGACATCTTACTTATGATCAAGGAGAGGGGAAATCTTTAACTTGATATACTATTGGGTATCCTTGCTTTTGCTAGAGAAATCTTCCAAGTCAAAAGGAACTTGGATATTTCCCCAGCCCTGCCCCCTAAACTTATCAAGTGGGCTTTCCCCCTGCAGGAAAATGGAAGTTGAACACGGATGGATGCGCCAAAGGGAACCCAGGTATCGGAGGATTGGTGGCCTCGTGAGGAATGACCAAGGCATTTGGAAAATTGGGTATGCAGGGAAGATTAATTTTTGTGATAGTCTTGAAGCAGAAATCCGGAGCATTTGGTTTGGGCTTAAATTGATGGTCGACAAAGAGCTCTTCAATTTCATCCTCGAAACGGATTCGGAGGCGGCGGTCCATCTCATCTGTTCTACTGACCGTAGTAATCACCACTTGTCGGCTCTTATTGAAGACTGCAAGTCTTTGATTCGGATCGGAAAGGGGGACATTGTCCATACCTATCGTGAAGGGAATGTGTGCGCTGATTTTTTGGCTAACGAAGGGGTTGCCCAGAACTGTGATTTTGTGATTTTTAACTCTCCTTCTAAGGATCTTGTCCGTCTGTTGATTGCGGATAGCTGCGGCTCGTGCACTGTGCGCTAGTTTGGGTTTTGTTTTGCTTTTGTCTTTTGCTTTCCTTCCTTTGTACCAAAAAAAAAAAAAAAAAAAAAAAAGTTAGGTTGGATCCCCCATCATTCTTGACTTAACTTGCAGCAATAACCAATAAAATTTGCCTCATTACTTTATTGAAATTAGGACTATAAGATTTGGCCCAGACAAATTTTCAAGTCATTCATGCTTTCACAGAAGAAAATTTTGAACAAACAACCATTAATTTAAGAGAAATGTAAAATAAATTAATATGATTTACTAAAAGTAACTTAAACAATGTTCCGATTGTAAAAGTTATCATGTTTGGTAAATGAATTAATTTTAGCATTGAATTCAACAATTTCCTTGGGGTGCTGCCCCTGAACCCGTTTAGACTCATTATTCAATGCACATCCATTCAATCTTGCACCACACCCCCCCCCCCCCCCCCCCCCCCCCCCCCCCCTCCAATTCCTGGGTCTGCCCCTATATATAGATACACCCAAAATCTATGTTTGCCCCCCCCCCCCCCCCCAATTCCTGGGTTTACCCCTATATATAGATACACCCAAAATCTATGTGA